>JAKGUB010000327.1:702500-1902500 GCA_026261675.1 Hippocampus mohnikei
CGTCTATGTTGAAATCAGCGACAAAAATGATCGATTTTGACAATCGTGCTTTGTGCGAGTATGGAGACAGAATCCTCGCCCCTTCAAAAATCATCACTTTTCAGGAGACCCACCAAAAAACGGCCTGATTATTCAAGTGTGAGCGTTGGTCAAAGAGCGCGAGCCATTTTCAACACTTGATTTGTCAGTCATTTGTAAAAATCACGTTCGTGCGTTGATTAACTAATAGTATGGATTTGTGACAAAAATATGAACTTTACCAAATTGTGACTTTGAGGTTGCAGCCTTGAGTTGACCCAGAAAAAAAAAAAATTACGTCTGAGCAAAACATGCAGGAAGTCAGCTAATTTGGTGACACGCGACCATACGAGGAGTTTGGTGACTTGGCAAACAAAATATTGGAATTTAGAAATGCAGCCTCTTCGACTTAGCAAACTGAAATTTGGTAAACATGTCTTTTAACAGTAGACCAACAACAACAACAAAAAGTCTCAAGAAGTCATGTGCGAAAACGATTCATTCTCCGGAAGAACAATAAGTAAGATTTTTCTAAATTGTAGCGAATCACGTTTTCCAAAGAACAACAATAACAACAAAAATCTCAATGAATATGCCCTACAAAATAAGAACATATTTTGAAATCTCTTGACTTTCTGTTTTCATCAACCCTATAAAACGGCTGCGATTTGTGCCTGCATGCTATTCCTTATAATCTTCTAATTCTCAAATTGTCTTTCTCGGTGCGCTACAATTCAGCAAGTGGCACATGTCAAGCTGAAGTTCAAATAAATATAAAAAAAGGGGGGGGGGGGTTTAGCTAATACCGTCGCTCCCAAGCTAATGCGCCGATACGATTAAGGGGATGCAATAAAATGACATCTTTCTGTCAAAATCAGATTAAAAATGTCCGAAATGTGACATTCCCACTGTGACATGGTTTCATCTCTGGGTGAGCTGCTAGCCTGCGTTTAGGATATTGACTGTCACCACCGTGAGACTGTCAGTGGGATTTTTTTTTTTTTTTAAATAACGGAGCATTATTATTGTTATAATGCTGTATTATTATTATTCCCCGGCAATATGGTGTCGCTGCAGGAGGCCGACTAATTTTGCTGGACCCCCTTTGGCTCGCGTCCATTCATTTGTTTCCTGCCGCGTCGGGCCTCTGCCGCGCGTCGCCTGGAGGCTCGCCACCGTTTCCGACTGGATCAAGCCGATCAACATCAAGCGCGCGCCGCCATGCAACACAAAGTTCACTACCATATATGCGTTTTTTAAAATTTTTTGTGTGTCTCTCACTGCACACAAAAAGGTGGCGAAAGTGTAAATTAAGAAACGTAATTGATTGTCTCAGCTTCATTTGGCCCTTCACCGCCCCCCCCCTGCAATATGCTACGCTTGTCAGCCTTTGTGATAAATTACATGCATGCATTTGCATGAATTTAGCAGCAGTGCGGCTCATACGTGCATGCTCGCCAAATTAAGAGTTGGGAAAACACTGAATTTGCCTTTAAAACAAAATGAAAAATTGAACGTTTCATCATTTGGTTGCAACTTTGTCATCGTTAGTTTGCGGTTTTGCATCGCTTGATTGAGACGAGAGAAGGGTTGGCGATTTGTGGCGTGGTCGTGACGCATTTCTTCAGGCGTCTTTAACTCCGCTTTTTTTTTGCAAGGCATCGTTATCATGAGTAAACCAGGATAATGACTCACAAACGAGTCTGTTTTATTTGGCCACTTGAATTTTGGAGGAGCCATTTTACGTCTGTTTCAGCCATTGAAAGGGGTCCTTTGAAAACAAGCTCAAGAATTTGTCAAATTGCGACCAAATTTCAACCATATGCCCGAGACCGACTGAGGCCACGTTGTCACGAATTTGGTCGTGCTTGTCAGCCAGTTTCACTTTGCAATCTGAAATTTGGCTGGCATGTCTATCTTGAGAAGACCCACCAAAAAGTCGGAAGAGCCACGCCTGAAAGCACGCAGCAAGTCGGCCATTTTGGTTTGAACGGGCTACATAACCAACGCTCCTTCGGAAACAAACTGCGCTGAGTGATTTTGTCGATTTGCCACCAAATGACGCCACCATCACCAACATTTTTTTTGTGTGTGCGTGTGGTACAAACAAGCAGCATATTAATCTTCATGCACGCTAGGCGTCGACCGTCTCCGCGTGGGCGCCGTAATCATCTGCCTACTGACCCCGAGGTGCTCGTCCGCGCTTCCCGCGGAAGCCGTCACCTTCACGGGTTCTTCCTGGCTCCGCCTCCCCCCCGGATGACGCGCACGGAACAAAAGCGGACTCGAGCCGCAACGCCCGTGCGCCGCCCCGGTAATCGAATGGCGCGGCCGGCGCCGAGGCCCCGCGATCAAATTGGGCCAGGTTGCCTAAATAAGGGATGAAGGGCTCATAATTGCCAGTCGCGGAGATGTGAGGTGCCGGGTGCCAACTGTCAGAGGCGGGCTAATGATGACAAATGTCTCTCCATGCAGATTGCTTGCGCTGCTGCTGCTGCCGCCGCCGTGAAAAGAAATGCGCCGGGGCCTAATGAGAGGAAGCTGGCGTGCTTATTTAATGACCTGTGCGGAAGCAAACGGCACTCACTCCAGCTTGATGTTGTTCAGGGCCAACTTCTCCTTCAAGCGTTTCTCGGTTTCGACGACATCCTCTAAAATCATGTTGATGAAGGCGCCGGCTTGGAGGAGGAAGCGTCGGACATTTGTAACGATCATGGCCACTACCCGGGCGGACCTTCTTTCGTGGTCCAGGCGCAGCGTTTTTCAACCTTTAAGCGAATTTTATTTACAGCAAAAAAAGTCTCAGCCCACGCCACCAAACGGTCACAAAAGGTTTCTGCAGTCCGACTTGGGAGTGCCCCACTTGCAGGTTGTTGCTCGGTCAAATATTTATTTGGTTAAAACATTTTTTGATTTGTTTTGCTTCACAAAATTCAAGTTCCGAACAATTGTTGAAATTGTTGGCAGTCTATCATTCGGCTGTTTGAACGCCAACAACAGAACGCGTGTGTTGAGGCTCCTGCTGTTACAGCCCAATGTAATCGATTCCATTTTCTGCTGATACCGGATAGCGATATCTGATATCAACATTGGCTCGGGACTCCCCTCACTGATACACTGATGCGTAGGGGTGTTCGATACCATTTTTTTTCCAGCGCGAGTATTCCCTCTTTGGTTATCACCATTACCAGGTGCCCATCCCTCGAATTCCTCGAGTCTAATACGTTTGACATATAACATTTGTATTTAACACAATGACACCAAATTTTGAAAAAAGACCTTTCTTTTTGATGCAGGTGATGATTTGCAGAAGTGTCAATCTATCGCAGTATAGTGCCGTTTTTTTTTTTAACCTTAAGTATCGGCGGCTGGTATCGGCAGCCTCCAGAACTACTCAGTAACTGGTGTTGGTATTCACTCCTCCCCATTTCCGTGGAACTTAAACATTAGCGTCTAAGCTACGGCTAACACAACGCCATCTCCTTGAACAGTGCTTCCCACCCACTAATGTGTCGTGAGATATCATTTGGTGTGCCGAAGACAAAATTGCAAATCATGAACTTTACTACAGGATAAAACACTCGTTTTGGGTTTTTTTTCCCTTCATTTCTGTGTGATCTTTCTTCACTGACCGGCTCAGATAAATCACGTGCTTCCCCGCTAGGCCGTGTGGCAGCCAGTTGGATTACAGTTTCCAAACGTGTTTCCTGTGCCAATAAAATTCAACCTCACAATAAACACTTCTCACTCAACGGTCTTCCTGTTGAGTGTTTTCGCCGTCTGCTTATATCGTAATTATTAAGCAGTGTTTGTTTGTTTTTTTTAGGGGTAAATCAGACTCTCCGGCCGCAGTGCGACGTCGGCCTCACGCTAATAAAAGAGCAAAGTGGGAGTGGCCATGGCCTGGCCAGATTTGCCCAATTTGTTGCATGAATGGCTCTTGAAAGGCTTTCCCGGCGCGCACAAAGGGCCCCTCGGCTTTGTTTGCTCTCGCCCCATCTGTGTCATCTGCTGGTCCGCGCAAGAGGGCGGCGTCTCGGGGGCGCTCCCCAGCGGCGCCGCCAGTTGTTTTATGGACTCGGCGGAGTTCATAAGTCGGCCCCCGGCCCATTGTGCGGCGGGGCCAGCTGACGCGCGTGAATGGACGGCAGCATATTGACACATCATTTCCATTAATGAATCGGACGAGCCGGCCTTGTTTCGTGCCGTGATTTATGTCTGCTGGGTTATCATCCGAAGAGAGAGGGCTTCACCCGCGACGCCCTGCCGCAGAGCACGCTCAAGAGTTTTTATCTTTTTTTTTTAAGATCCATCAAAGCGGCGTTTCAACCTTTATTTCCAGTACATAAATCACACGGATTCACAGATTTATTTTTTTGAGAGATCCGAAACACAGACTTTTTTTTCAGGACAGGAAAAAAACCCATCTTCAGTTGTACCTTGACTTCATCCATCCATCCATCCATTTTCTACCGCTTATCCGGGGTCGGGTCGCGGGGGCAGCAGCTTTAGGAGGGAAGCCCAGACTTCCCTCTCCCCAGCCACTTCTTCGAGCTCTTCCTGGTGGATCCCGAGGCGTTCCCAGGCCAGCTGGGTAACATAGTCTCTCCAGTGTGTCCTGGGTCGTCCCCGGGGTCTCCTGCCAGTGGGACATGCCCGGTACACCTCACCAGGGAGGCGTCCAGGAGGCATCCTAATTAGATGCCCGAGCCACCTCATCTGGCTCCTCTAATTTCTAATTGCGGTTGTAACTCTAAACACTTGAATATACATTATCTTTCCTATTGTAAGTAAATGGAAATTCCGTTAATCCGTTTTGGTCTCAGAACAACATGAACTCCTTTAATACTTTCTTTTGGTGTGTGTGCCTTGATCACCGGGTGGCAGTGTAATTCAGACATCTGTAATACACAAAGAAAAGTTTCACAAATACGTGAATCTTTAAACTGCAGAATGTATACCTGGGACTATTGTTATATTGTCTGTCTACATGTGTTGCTGCACCAATTCTGTTTAAATAAGGCCACGCACGGAACTCAAACTTGTTCGCATCGCCTCAGTCTCATAAGATGCGTCGTTCACCATTCGAGGTACCGTTGTACTTATACTGACTGATGCGCCGATTTTGGCAGGACATTTTTCCATGATTTTATGCAAACTGTCAATCATTATTTGTATTCAATTTCTATCTTTCTTAATTTCGTTTTTTTCAGTCATATGACTTTTTTTGCCAATGAACAAGTGGGGAGTTTTTACTTTGCATCCAACAAAGCACCAAGCATGTTTCCTTTTACACTTTGGGGGTACACTGATACACATTCCATTTCAAGTTATTCATAAAAAAAAGAAGAAAAAAAGATAAATCAGCCTTCTTCTTGTTGTTTTTAACAACCACAGAATGATTGTAGGGAGCTAATCTTGACAACATCTGATTGGCTCTCTAATTGAAGCATGCGTCACCACATGAGGGTTTTTATTTATTTTTTGATGCAGGTGGCAAAATAACAAAAGCATTATTATGTCGACTTATTTTCAATTTTATTTGCACAATATATTTCCTTCCCGTTGCGTATTGTGACCCGGTTTCTGAGCTTGGGCCTGACCTAGCAAACACCCCCCCACACACACACACACACACACACCCCTGCTCACTGCTGCGCCGTCACTTCTACGGCGGGGTCAGCTTCCCCTCAGGAGCCGAGATGAGAAGGAGAAGAAAGCAAAAGGGGAGGAGGTTCGCCTCTCCAGAGGACGCGAGGCAAAGATGGCAGCGCGAGACATTTTGTCTCTCTTGATTAGTTGTGGCTGCCACTGAGCTGTGCTTCATATGAGCCCGCTCCCCGACACCAGCGTCAAATAGAGCCCACCTCATTTCCATCCGCCACGCTGGCGCAGACGTATGGGGCGGGATGCCAATTGCTTATTTTATACGGCAATTAACGAGACTCGGACCGCGTTAGACACGCATTTACATTTTGTCCCCAGTCGGGTCTTCTTCTTTAAGATCCGTGCACAAACAATCATGGATATTACACGTTGGGGCTGGGCAATTCATTCAAATGTAATTGTGACGAATTCACCATCCACTGCCCCAAAGTTTTCATTTCCATCAATGCATCCAATTTCTAATCTGCCAGCCAATCACGGGGCACACATAGACAAACGACCATTCGCGCTAGCAATCACACCTGGAGACAATTTAAACCTGCCATGCATGTTTTTGGAATGTGGGAGGAAAGCAAGGACCCAGAGAAAAGCCGCGTAGGCACGGGGAGAAAACGCAAGGTCCACAAAAGAAGGCCGGAGCCAAATTCGAACCCCGCACCTTTGCACTGTGAGGCCGACGTGCTAACCAGTTGCCCACCGTGCCGCCCTTTTCATTTCCTAATAGTTTCAATTGTAACTTCACCACAACTATGATCCCCCCAAACACTTTGAATCCTTCCTACTTTCCTATCAGCCAGGCTTTAGGTGGCATCGCGTTGCACTTAAGAATGTGACCGAAAGAGCAGCCAAACTGCAAATTGGTGAGACGATACATCTAATTAAAAAAAAAGGTCTCTGGATATCCAGATGATTTCATTTTGTGCAACCACCTGACGAAATATATATATTTTTTCCCAGTGTACAGCAACATTCCTAGGAAATCACTGGTGAGTTATTTTTAAAACAGGCCCACAGGCTACTCGGGGGTCCTTGGGGGTGACCCAAAGTGCCCTCGGGCACAATTTTGGTGACCTCTGATCCATTCCATGTGTGTTCACATGTATCACGAGGGTGGGGGGTGATACTTCCAACATTTTTGTAGCATCTTGTCGCATCTAATGACCTTACAAAAAAATAAACACTGGGCAGGGCAGCAAAAAATATCTTAATTTAAATTGCATGTTCCGAGTCATACATCACTCCTGTGCATTTGTGAGTGTGTGTCTTTTTCCAAGTGGGTTGCTCGGTGTTGGGGGTGGGGGCAAGCATGTCGGCTGTTGACACCGTCTAACGAAGGGGGTGGATTAGACGTTTACCAAGGCAGTAATATGATAGGTCAAAAAAACAAAAGCCGGAGAGGCAGCACTCGGTAATGAATGAATGATTGACTGCGAAAGGAGACGCCGCCACTTTGCCGCCGAGCTGAGCGGCGGCGCTGACGCCTGCCGCGCCGCCGCGCGCTCGCCTTGATCACGTTTCCCCGCTTCCGTCTCATCTCGGCCTGCCTGCGTCTGCCGGAGGGGGAGCCGCTTTGCCGCGCGTACCTCTCGCCCTAATTTACACATTTAAGACTTTTTTTTTTTTCCGGTTGTTGTTGTTTTGCGTGTCTGCACTGCTGCTATTGCCAGTGAGCATCAGCCCTCCTAGAAACCGGCACCATCAACACGCGCGCACACACACACACACACACACACACACACACACACACACACAGAATTTCCCCGGTGTTTGCCTGCAGGCAGTGAACTAATTTCAGCTTCCATAATTGCGGTGTGTTGTACACCTGTCTGCTATTAATTCTCCCCCATGTCGCTCATTCGCTCCCTTAATGAGATATTATTGTCATTATTTTCATTAGAGTTTTCGCTTTTTTTTTTGAAGCAACACATGAGGGGGTAATGAGCTCGATTGATGTTATTGTTAAAGGCATCGGTAGATCATGTTTTTGTCGACAATTATAGAAAAAAAAAACGTTTGAAAAGTTTCACCTGCAAAGACGTAAATGAGAACATGTGCCTGGAAAATGGCTTGAAATGAGCCGGGCCAATACGAAGTCTTGAAATGAGACCATGAGCTCTGGAATTGCGCTTTTTCTTATTTTATCTCAACGTACTGTCATGATTCTGTTTGGGACCAACAGGTGGCACTGTCGGGCTCTCCCTGCAGCTGCACACCTGTTGGTCGTTGTGTAATTAGTGCTTTAAAAGGCCGAGCACTCATTGTTGGGTCATTGTTGCTCTTTGCTGCTGTCATGTTTGTTTGTCATGTTTCGGTCATGTTTTTGGTCATGTTTCTGTTATTGATGGTTTTGAGCTTCAGTCATGGTTTTTGTTTGATACTTTGGTCTTTGTTTGTTTAGGATTTAGTTTTCTGTGTTTTCTCAATACACTTGTTCAAATACACCCTGCTCCTCCCTCCTGCCTGCTTTTTGGGGTCCACCACCACCTCGCATCGTGACATGTACGTATTACCGAGAATGGCAAGTTAGAATACCTCATTAAGAATATCGGGTCAAAAGATGCTTGAAGCAAGTCAAATCACTCTCTTGGCTCTTCTATCTCGGCCGACAAACGGCAAACATATTTTGCATCTATTAAGAGATTTGAGCTCTTCATTTTTATTCTTTCACTTGACTGCTGCTAAAGTGCCCGGGTTGACAATTAACGTTGTCTTCTTGGATTGCTCAACCAGGATTTTACAGGATGGCTGCTAGCTTGTCAGCTGCGGGCGCTAGCAAAGCGCTGCTAATGAAAGCGGCTGGTCCCTGTACTAGCTCCGGACTAGGGATAGACCGATACGTTTTTTTTTTTTCAGGGCAGATGCTGATCGTGATTTCGGTGGCGGGCCGGAGTGTCGATTTGAGGGTTGTGGCGGCTCAGTAGCGCGCCGCTCGCGACTGTGGCGAAAGGCAACAACAATGGCTTTCGCTTGGCTTTGTTTCAGCCCGTCACCAGCAAGCTCCCTCATAAAGCGAATCGGAGAAAAAGTAAAAAGGGGGAGAAAGGTCTGGCTGATGAAAACTGAAAAGTTTCCCGTCAGCGGCGGTTTGAATGTTTTTGTTGGGCTAGCAAACCACTGGAAGGAATTCTGCTCAAAAGAAAAGCGCAGCCTGAGTGAACAATGCCCAAATGTTTCTTCAGCGCTGCTCACAATCCAATTAAGGATTGAACGAGGGTCAGGCGTGGGGGACGTCACGCTTTTTTTTTTTCCTTTGGGAAGCTGGGCCGCACTTGAAGGCTGCCACATTGAAGCATTTTGTGCAAGCACAGATGATTTCTTTTTTTTCCCCCTGTCGCTCCAAATGGCCAGGTCGGGAGATAATCTGACACTGATTTTTTTTTTTTTTTCCCCGTTGGTTTTTCAGGTGGTACCAATTATCGGATGTCAAACCCCCCTTTTATCCAAAACCGGTTCCCATTTGCCTTAAAGCCTCCCATCCCTCGCTTGAGGATGACTGCTAAAGTATGTCCACACTGCTGGTTTTGGCCGTCTTTTGTGCATTAGCCCGAAAAAGTGCAACCTGGACTCAAAGATGCCAAGATGCCATTTGGGCTTTTAAAGCTGATCTCTAATCTCCCGGCGCGAGGTAAAGTGGCCCCAGAAGGGCCCAAGGCTGGATGGGAGTGCGGCTTTTGTTGGTTTGTTCACATGGCAGCCTGGCTTTGGAGTGTGTGACAGCCGTTTAACTCCACACGACCCGCTTCTCAAGTGCCCGCTCTCGAATCCTGTTAGGAGCCATAATTACAATTCATGCACCGCCTGCGCGTCTTTGAAGAGCCTCAGAGAGAAGGAGAGTCAGGGTGCACGGATAACGCCCCCCCCAATCCACCCCGCTATCGACGGCAACGCTCGCGCTGCATGCCTGAGAGGTGCTCGCTACTTCCACTGCTACAAGGGGGTTTTCAATAAACCCCCCCCCCCCCCACTCCTCCGCCATCGTGATGTGAATGGCTTTCTCTAAAGCGTCATGCCAACAGGTGGCGCTATCGGCAGAAGATTCGACTCAAGTCACCAGTTGTCGCTTGGCTAAAACTCACAACAGACTTGAATTTGAATGCCATGAAATGACCAGGCTGGCCGTTTTACATTGGAAAAGGTGCATTTTTTGGGGGAGGTGGGGGGTGGGGGTGTTATTCAGCCATTTGAGCACGTCCTGTTATGACCAAACGTATGACAGGTGGAGATGGAGCGGGACGTGGCTTCAGCGCATTCAGCGAACGGGCCTGCAGCCTCTTCAATCTGGGAATTTTTTTTCTTTTTCAGGACTTTGGAGCCTCATTTTAAATATGACGGTATTGATTTTGGAAGGAAAAAAAAAAAGAACCCCACTCAATATAATTGCCATGTGTCAAGCCTACCCAACCCACTGTTGTTTGTGACCAGGACTAAAAATCGGCCGGTCAGTCAGTTAACTTCGGCTGTGAATGATTAAAACTCATGCGAATATTGACATTGTGGATTTAGTGATTGTGCGACGACGTTAGCTGCGTCCAAGTGGCAGCATCCATTTTTCCTGCTTTGAAGTGCGCAGGCAGGTTGTGAAAGGAAGTTCCGTGACGCGCACGGAGCAACTTTCAAAGGCAGGCAGAAGAAAGGCGGCAGCACGGAGCCTAATAGGTGCTTTAGTCATTTTGGAGTTTTCATAGCTTAATCCGTTGTGAAAAGCCGAGGAGAAGAAAGGCTGCGAGTGGCCCTCAGTATTAATTCGATGTGACTTCTGTACAATAAGGCTCGCCGATCCCACCGGCTTTACCGTCTTTCATCACGCACGGCCCCTTGGAACTTTTTTGCCTAAATGTTCAATGAAACGGCGGCTGTAAGCCTCTTTGGTATTCTGCCTCCATATGAGGCCGCCTTTAAGGCCATTATGACACATACAAATAGCCACGCCGCCTCCCCCCCATTGTGGCAAATGGATTGAGCACAATTGAATTCACAGACTCCCTCACATTTTCCGAGGCTCATTTCACGTTAATGAGGTGTGTATGGTGGTTTGAGAAGCAACGGATATTTTGAACGCTAAAGGTGGAGCAACACGTGGAGACAATCAGGACTCACAGGCACATGTTACAAACTAATATGACTGCAGCTTACTGAGGAGTGATCTTTGCCATGTCAGAATCAGCCATCTACTTATTTGATTGCTACATTACTCGATTGCTATTTATGAACTCATTCACTGCCATTGACGGCTATCGAAGTCAAAAGGCCCATTTGAACTGGGCATGTGTGCAACAGCAGCAGTTTCAATCAATGTTATCTTTATTTCGTTGACTTGGTCTAAAAAAAGAGGCTAGAAGTTGCTATGTTTGCGTGGGAGTCCCCTTTCAGCAGCTCTCGCGTTGTTTCTCACTGGGTGGACCGAATGAAAAGATCAGTGAGTAGCCTTGTTCTGTCCTAGTGGCTGGTTTGTGTATGACATGCGGGGGGGGGGGGGCAGGAGAGCGTCGTGTCGCTGACCCTCGAGAGAACATCTTGCGTGAATATGCTCTAATCCGACATAATTAGTCAAATCACAGCGCGCCAAAGCAGCTTGTCGAGGGCGGAGGAGAAGGGAAGAGAGTCGTCAGTTTTGGCAGGCACGGGCGATGGCCGGAGCCCCGCCGGACGACCACGTAGGTCTCAAAAGTCTTTGCCGAAGCCGTCACACTTTGGAGCGTATTTCACTTGCTTCCAGAAAAAATTATGTTAACAGCTCTCCCCGTTTATATCAAGGCCACGTTGAATGGGATTCAAGTACACCAGGGTCCTTGGATCCATGCAACTGGTGCCCAGGGTGCTTTTTTTTTTTTTTTTTTTTCTCTCAATTTATAATGGCCGCTACAAAGTGAGTTTTGGAGGTCGGGCCCCTAAAATACATTCCAATACGTTTCAGATAAATGTTCAACATGTTACATGCGCCACATTGAGGCCCCCGGAAAGTGAAAAGCTGACCCCCCAGCTAATAGCAAAACTGTGCAGCAATTCTTGACGCGCGGGTTATTTTGAAAGCGTGCCACGTGTTAACACCACACAGGGGAAACGTTGAAAAGATTTGTCTTCTTGAAGACGCTTCTTTTTTCCCCATTTTTAGTTGAAAGGGCCACATGCAAATTCCTGAATATCGAAATCACTGAAAGGCCCACACCATGAAAATCTCAGACAAATGGGAGTCGTTGCTCATTTGCATAAAAAGTTCCACGTCCTCAAAACCGGCAGCAAGGGTGGGATAGGATGTTTTTTTAGTTTTTTTTTAGTTGCACTGTAATTCCTTCTTCCTCAGCGACAGTGACAAATTCCCCCATTTTGTTTTCCTGTCGAACATGGTCTCAGCAACTCATTGACAAACTAGTCGCCCGCTAACAAACCTCAGCCGGGACATTTCCTCGCTTCGGTGACGGGATTAGCGTGAGTAAAAAGACGTGAACGCTATCATTACATGAGGATAAGGCACAAATTATCGGCCGCGCTGCAGTGCTGGATTACCGTAGCCTCGGCCCGGCACGGCCCCGCTCAACCCCGGAGGGGTGACGCCTACTGACAAAAGGCGCACATTTGCATTTACAAGCCCCCCCTCTTATGTAGAAGAGCCGATAAGGAACCTGTTCCACCTTTTTTTTTTCCCAGGCAGACAGATAAGTCGAGCTAATTCCGCCGGATGCCTGCGAAAATGACGCTCCCGATGGAGGTGTCGCCCGGCATAATCCTCAAAGGGCGTCCACCCCATTGGGGCCGCTTTGCTCCTTCATGATGTGCCGCAGGTGACAGGGAGAATGATATGAAATGTGGGACATATTATCAAGCCATTGGCAGGATAAAAGGAGAATGGATGAGGCTGTTTGTGAAAGGCAACAAAGGTGAGGCAGACAAGATTAATGGAGGGCGGCTCATTGCTCATCAGCGCCGCCCGTCCAACTGCTTGCTCTCTTCCATCCCTGTCTTGTTCTTTCCCCCGTCCCTTTCCTTTCCCTCCCACGCCACCATTAAAAAAAAAAAAAAAAAAAAAAGATAAGCGGGATCAAAAGCGATCAGCTTGGCACTCGCCGCGGCAGGCTGGTGGCATCCCGGCCAGGAAAGATTTCAGTCATCTTAAGGCTGACAAGCCTCTGGAAAAAGTCCCATTAAGAAAAGATGGGCCCCAAGCTCCTTATACTCCAAACTCTCAAGCTGTTTATCTGCTTGATGGGCTCTCTAAAGTGTCTACTTGGGGGTGGCGGGCTCCCCTCTTGACTTTGTTAGCAAACTCCAGCACGCTTCAAGAGGTTTACACATATGGGCACGGGGAGGAAATTGGTGTAAACGCGCATGTTCAAGCTCTTCTTAATCATAATTAGGGAACACAGCTTTAGAAAAAAAGACCGGCGTTATTGGAAAGCCCCACACGCTCAGTTTTTTTTTTTTTAAAAGCAAGGAAATCGTATATAAGCTGCTCGATGCCAAAAATGAAGGCTAACGTCAATCAGTACTAAAAAAAATGCTTTTAAATCAACATTGTGGACCACTTAATTCTCCCATGGGTCTTTGCGCGTAATCGCCCACATTGCCGAAATCTCCCAGGTTAGCGCATTAGCACTGGCGAGCTTAAAAACAAAACAAACAAAAAAGACACCCCGGGTTCTGCTGTTGGCCAGCGTACGACGAGAGGTATCCGGCAGGTTATAAGAAGTTATTTTAAACTAAAAAGGAAATCCGAAGTCCCTAAATTGATGCAACTGTTTCAGCGCGTCTGTGTAAAACTCTGCTAGGTTTTCAAAATAGTGAAGAAGTGTGGTGAAGCCCTTTGGAAAACATTTGGTGTCGTTAGAACGCTAGCTACACTTTGTAAGTGCACTCCATTTAACATTTGCCATTATGGTCACATTTTTGGGGCTATGACCTGTTTTTCGTCAAAAAAGGGACAATTAGCAACCCGTTTGAATTAAGCGAGAGAAAGAGATATCAAGATAAATTGGTGTTGACCAGTCAAAAAGCCAATTTTTATTGTTCCTCAATTTCTTTCCTGAAAAAGGACCATCACACGTTTGTTGCAATGCTCTGCCCACATTAGATGGCAACGGCAAAACAGCCCGTCAAGTGAGTGGCGCCCTTTTTCTGGGAAACTTGCTTCCTATTTGAAGAGATTTCCTCGAAGAGTTCCTTGAGACTTTTTCGTTCACCCAACTTGAGGTCACTTGTTGAAAAAGTGCTTTCGTGGTCCCATTTTGATTCATTTGTTTGTCCAGTTTCTGACTTTTCAGAGTCCTTTGATGGCGTAGTAAGCGATTCGAACAGGGTAAATGTAAAAAAAACAACCCAAATGTGATGAGAGAAGTAAGCAGGAAGTAGTGAGAAAAATAAAAGTGTTTCCTCCCACCTTGCAGACGGCGCTTGCGGGGCCTCGCTAATGCGCGCAAAATGGCGTCGCTGACATAAACGCTATTGACAAACTTGGCTGGACATGCGGGCCAGTGAAGTGTCAGTGTATGTAATGCATATTCATCTGCTTTATCCCACCGGTCTCTACCCGAGCAGCCACGCCGTGTCATCCCGCCACACTCCAGCTCTCTCCCAAATGGAGACTGACACTGATTATGCAAATCTCCATCGCGCCCCCTCCTCCCCACTTCCAACCAATACCTGCTTCCGGAGTCTTCCTATTTTATTCAACTCCTGATACGGGCCTCAACCGAAGTGGAGTGTATTTATACACGGCGCCTATCCGAGTGCGGCGGAATCGCATTTTGGAAGAGGCTTCAAAACAGTTGTCAGTGAGCGAAGGATCAGATGGGAACGTGCTTTGATGCGCTAATTCTTTGCGGCATGGAAAAATGGATTAATGTGAAAGTGTGGCCATTGCTGTCTACTCCGCTTTATTTCAAGTTAAATGCAGCGGCGTTACTTTCATGTTGCCGGAGGAAAACTCTTCCCGAGTTACCTGATGCAACACTGAATTTGAACTTTGGTGCGTTTCGCGACAATGATTTACTTTTTATTCCCCATTCATTTTTAGTTTTTTTTAAATAAGTCACAGCATCCTGTTGTGCGCATTTTTAGTTCAGTACAATTTTGGACTTGCAACTTAAATTCTAATGAGGGTGAATTCATATTTTTTTCCAAGATCATCCAATTATTACAAATGGCCGTGTTTATTGAACAGGTTATTGTGACTTTTGGCTTTTCCCACCAGAAATCGCCGCAGCAAGTCACTCGCATGGTTTTTTTCAGATTCAGATTCAGGAAACTATTTATCCCCATGGGGTAATTTGAACTTAACAGGCACGCTCTGCACAAGAAACATGAAAAACGGTGACGAACATGGGATACAGTGTGAAGGGCCTGTCGGTACTCACCGTATGTACAGCGCCCCGAGATCTTAGTTGAGAAGTAAACACTAGGGAAGGAGAGGGGGAAAAAAATATGCTCAAACTATCTTCTTTTTTTTGGGGCTTCCTTTTTTTTGTTTTTGTTTTTTTTTTGTGGCTGGATTCCCTTCCTGACACAACGCATCCATTGGACCGGCAGCGGCGTAGTATCGAGGGCGCCATCCACTCACTTGCTCAATCTGCAGGAAAAGGCAGCAACATGTGACCATATTTTAAAAAGCTACAACTTTATTCTTATAATAGTATAACTTTAATTCTGGAAAATGTGCTTTAGGTTTCGAACTCTTGCCGCAGTGTGGTACAAGCACTACTTTTGTTACGTGCGGTCCCCCTTGTGGCATGTTAAAGAAATTCAAGCGGCTTAATTGAAAGACGACGCTCGCTCTCATTCACTCCATTCAATTAAATGACATCTGGCGACGTGTGCGTGGCTCGTGAAAATTTGAACCGCAAGCTCACTTATTCCATCCACCTCGACATACGGTTAAGTACTGTTGTAAAATGCAATATATGTGTCCTGTATTTTGAAGACGCGGTGCTTGCTTAAAACCAGGAAATGGGCATGCGCTGTAGAGTTCCTTGCGGATCGCTTAAGAAATGCGGCCAATCAGATGAGAGCAATGTCATCCTGCATTCTAGAACCAGGTCGGAAGAGCTTCTCAGGAAAGGTTCCAACCACACGGAAGCACCTATGTGTAACGGAAAAGTGATTGCACAGGACGTAACCGGGCTGTTTTGGGGTCGAACCGGTACAATGGAAAAGGGGTGTAAGGGCTAATCCTGCCCTCCTTCTTCCACCACGGGACCGGGCCTATTAGACAAATCTGCAGAGTGAGCGAGTGCCGAGATGCCCTCTGTCACACCGCTCCACTCAACCCGTATAAATATATCCGTCACGCCCAATTGTATTATTCTCCCATCCAGGAGGAAAATATGCAGACCATTGCAGGCGGATTTCCACAACCCCCGTTTCGATTTATTAATAACATCCATCACGGCGTCTCAGCCAATGTGTAGTCGAAGCCGCCGGGCAGTCACATGTGATTAGAGTCCCTTCTCTGCACGTTAGGCGCCCGGCGTTTGAAAGTCCGTTACGCTGGCATAGACGGGTTAAAACGCCAGCGTCACCCGTGCGCCGCTTTGCGACGTCAGGTCGCAAAGGCGAACGGGAGGATGGCAAATTGCAGGACGGGCACGAGGGAGAGCAGCGCCCAGTGTGTTGGCGCCGCCTGCGCGCAGGGGAAACAAAAGGCCGGGCGGCAGATTCGCTTCCGGGTGAAACGAAACGGTGGCATGCGAGGAAAAGTGCAGTCTTATCGAGATTGAGCCACACTGCAAATAGAGGGGTAAAAAAAGAGCGAAGAAAAGGTTCATACCGCGGTTACTTGAGTCAGTACCAGACAATTCTGCACCAAGTCTGAAAAGACGTTTAAAAACGTCTTTGGGAGTGAATGAGTTAAGCGAATCGGACACAAAGCACAGTGACTCAATGAGAAATTGTAGTTGAAAAGTAATAAATTCCCCTCAACAACAAAGATAACCGGAGGAACATGACCCCCAGGCACAGTTGTCATCTGATCGACCGAAAATAAATGACGAAATGTTGGTTTGGCCTTTGTAGAGACCTCAATGATGCAACGTCCTGGTGACCGTGTGACTTGTGGAATGTTTCGAATTTTCAGAGTCGGCTAATAGGAATGAGTGACAACCCCGAGATACGACGAATATTTCTGTTTTCCCATCCGCCCTCAGCAAATACCCCATATTCTAAAAAGAAAACCAAAACTAAACTAATAAAAACAACCCCCACCACCAAAAAAAAATCCCAAACGATGACAACCATGGTTGGGGTAACACTCATATAAAATAGAACATTGTTTCAGGGTTCAAAATCGAATTTTAGGAATAGCTATTTTTCCAGTGCGCACGGTGGTTTCTATTCTATTGATGAACTACGCAGACGGATCGCTGTGCGGGACTCTTTGCTCGGTGAGGCAACGTATTTCACAGCTCATTCCGTCACGCGTGCACTGATTTTGTTTCTCGAAGATGCAAATGACGGCGATTGGGCGGAACGGCCCGGCTACGTTTTGGGCTCGAGGTCTGTGGCGTGGCTTCCGCTTTTGCATGGCTGTGATGGCGGCTTCAGTCGAGTCAGGAAGGAGAGGCGGGCCAAGTTGAATTGCGTCACGTGCACAGCGGGCCGGCCTTGTGTGTCTCCCAGCCGCCCGGCGCATGCGCGGCGGGGACCTGTGTGGAAACAAAAGGCTTGGGCGGCAGCCCCCCCCACCCCCCACCCCCCCACCAACCCCACCTCACCCGTTCCATCATGGAGCGCCCACGCCGCTCCTCTCCTCCCTCTCGCAGCCCTGAGCGTGACAGACCAAGAGCAGAGCGCCGGTCCCTTCCTGGTGGCGTGATTAGATTGGGGCCGAAGCCTCCAGCTGGCAGGCCTGTCTGTGACTGGAGGCGGCCGTCCCCAGCGCTCGTCAGCGGCTGACACCTCTGACAGGCAGGGGACGGCTTCAGCAGACAGGTTCATTAAATGGCATTTTTTACAGCTGGGCCTCCTGAAGAAAAAAACACACACACACACACACACATCGGCGCTGGGCTTTGTCAACGCTGCGAGTCGACATGGCGAGGGAGGGGCCGCCGTGCGTTTGCTTTCGAGCCCGAAAAGCTTTGTTGTTATGACAAATCTTCTGATTGAGGCTGTTTTGAAATCAGCTCTCCCCCTTCTTCCCTCCCTCACTTGGTCTTTAGCCTCCCTTTTGTTGACAGCTCGCCCTTTGGCCTGCGCTTTGTCACGCCACAGAAATGTACACTTGGACAGGGCAGTGGTCCGAAAGAAACCGCATGGAAAACTATGAAACATGACTTTTTTTTGTGCGTGTGTGTGTGTGTGTAAGGAACGGTTGCTAATGTAGTCCGGTTAGAATAAGTTGCCCAAATTTAATAGCAATCAGATAATATATTGAGGACAAGTTTGTCCCAAAATTGCTGCTTGAGTCCAAAAACGACTTCCTGTGTCTTTTCAGGCATCACCTCTTCAGACTTTTTGGTGGCACTACTCATGATAGACGCGCCTCCCAAATGTCACATTTCGAGGTCACACTGATTACAGGGCTTGCTTTTTTTTTTTTAAAGAATCTGCCAATAAAATTATTCATCAGGCTGTGTTGCTGTTGATAAATGCAATCCTTTTTGACAAAATATTGAGCAAAAAAATATGCATTTAGGGTCACCAATCTGTCTAGTATACTTAACGGTTGTTCAAATGAAGAAGCAATTGGACAAAATCTCCAGATCTAGTTGGTGCTTTAACAAACCAGAGAAATAATTGTAAAACTGTGTTTTCAGCCTTGCCGAGACTTCTTCGTGGACTTGTTCATGATGGACACACCCACCAAAATCTCAGATTGGAAACTGTCTTCAGGGTCTGAATTTTCAAAAGCAAAAAAAAAACCCCAAAAGGAATCCATCCAATGGAATGTGTTCATGAAGCTACTTTGCTGTTTAATAATTATCGCAAACATTTTTGAACGCTGAACCTCAGAACTGTGAGGCAGACATGCTTTCCCGCCAAACCCGCCTAGGAGTCGATCCATTGACTGACAATGAATTTGAGTTGAATACAAAGTTTTTGTTGTCGAGTGAGGAAGCGCTAAAAGAGTGGACTGCAACGCCCAAATACGGTCATGGAAATGCCACATCTCACCTGACAAGCTGTTCAAACCTCCCCATGATGCCTTTGGACATTGTACACAGCAGATTTGTGCCCCCCCACCCCCCCAAACATCTGGACGTAGCAAAGAAAGATGAGGAGGGGGCTTAAAAAAAAACATGACCCTCACCTGCCGTCCTCTCGTAGCAATCAACCCCTGGCCCCTCCTCTGGGCCCGCGCTGTCGCTATGACAACTGTTTGAGTTGGGGGAGAGGTTGGGGGATGCTTTGTCGTGGTGCTTTGCAGAGGTGTCAAATGAGGCGGGGGGGGGGGGGCATTACCCTGGAGGGGAGCATCAGTGAGGGATCCGGCGCTTGCACATCCGCTATCTTCATCTAATCCAATTTTAATTGAGCTCCAGAGAGCCGGGCGGCGGCGGCGGGGTCGGCCGGCCGGCTATTCCGTGGAGAAATTAAGGCGGCGGGCACGCGCTCCCTGCTGCACACCGCCGGCGCTCTCTATTTTGCAATGAGAATTAGCGTCAGACCTGACCGAGCCGAACGGCTCGCTCTCGTGCTTTACATGCAGTCAGATCCGCGGACTTATTTCAAGTGCCTGCAGACCTCACATGCATGATTGCCAACCAACGTGCCTGAATGGAAACGAATGGCGACATCTTAAAACGGTGACACCCTCGAATCGGATTATAACCACGTCTGGAGAATCGTATTGAATCGTCCCTGGTGGAGAGAGGCACACCCCTAATTCTTACTCTTCATTGCGTACCTGCAGCGCACTGCACATTTTGATAACGGTGAAAAAAACTGCGTCATCATCCGCGGATGTTAAAAACAATTACAAGCCTATTTTGACCAAGAAAGCGTTTGGAAATGTACAAAGTGCATGGAAAAAGTTCTCAAAAATACTGTGTCAATGTGATGTAAATACTTTTTTTTTCTTGTTTTCTTATGGCATGCTGTGAGATTTTTGCACCGCCCCATAAAGGTTGCGAGACACGGTTGTGTACACGCACACCTGGCCGTCAGTGTTAGCGCTCTATCTTTATTCTCACACCATGCCTCTCAAGAGATGGCGCCGCGACGACCCGGGAGAGCTGATGAGGTCGCCGCGGGCTAAAATTGTTCGGAGGGAAGCGAGATGGAAAAAGGCGGGGGCGCTGCGAGGGGTACCCATTCTCACCTGTCAGAACAATTGGCGTACTTTTTGGTGCGCGCGGCCCTGCGGCTCCCGTCCTTTTGTCGTCCGCCACCTCGGCCTCCAATCCAATGTTTTTATTGATTTTTTTTTTTGGGGGTGCTTGTTTTCCCCTTAATGTGTCACACACCTCATGGGCTTCACATGGGGATGCCCGGAATGGGTCCAAATGCAGTCATCTAAGACATGGATCTGCATCCAGGTGATTTTATTTTGTGCAGCCACTTGATGATTTAAAAATAAAAATACAATAAAAATTGTAATCTGAATTGCAAAGCTTCACCATAAATCTTCCACATTTTTGTGAAAAGCAGATTTGAAGTCCATACTCCTTGAATAGTTCTGCCTGCACAGAGCGGATTTAGTTGTATGATGGGAAATCCCCCCAAGTAGTCTCGGCCAGCGGCGGGACAATTAAGGGATGATTCAGGACCAAGCTTCAGCCAACTCACAAATCCATTGTCACATTAAAATAATGGATTTCATGTGCATGTCATTCTTACTCATGGACATTTTGTATGGTGGAGTTCTGGCGGGGGCTTAATGGGCTCTCATTGTTTTACGTAAGCTCTCCTTTAAGGTAGCAAAGTCAGACTGAGTTGCTAAGCGCCATAAAATGTGTCCCGGCTCAGGTTTTGGCGTACACAGAAGGTCTGCATGGGAAGTGGATGTTCAGCGAAATCCGCGCCGTCTTCTCCAGGTGTCACCTGCTGCAGAACACAGCCGTGGAGGTCTTCATGGCCAATCGAAGTACGTCA
Source organism: Hippocampus mohnikei (assembly GCA_026261675.1). NCBI lineage: Eukaryota > Metazoa > Chordata > Actinopteri > Syngnathiformes > Syngnathidae > Hippocampus > Hippocampus mohnikei. Next base: position 723,207 of record JAKGUB010000327.1, read on the forward strand.
TTTTCATGTACATCGTACTGCATCACAACGAGGGGCTTGTGTCCTCTATTAGTACATCGGCAATGTCGTGTTTGCTTGGTTGTTTTTTTGTTGTTGTTTTTTGTGTGTGAGAAAGTTCTAATTCAGTCAAAGTGGGAACCCGTATATTCCAAAGGGGGTTGAGGTATTTCCCACCACAGGGTTCAGGTATAACGAATGATACCCGATGGCATTTTATGGTGGGTTTTATGTCGAATTTTCTGGCAGATACAAACAAGAGCTGTGATGAATGGTATATGTAGAAAAGTAATACACATAGGGTCGCTGTCAGCATAAAAGTACAGGAAAAAACAAATCACTGCTAATAAATATAGCCAATAGAATACAACATACACCATATTTTCAACACACACCATATTATCTTCGATGTACATCGCATTCTCTTTCCCACACACAGAATGGCTACTGTTAGCTTAACCACTGAATTTGGGCCTTAAAAAAAAATAAAAACAATTCTCACAGGTAACTAACTCAATAATATCAACCTAGCACTGTGTAGACAAAAAACAAATGTAATTCTTCAAGAACGAATTTCAGTATTTATGTTTGTGTTCTGCCCCACATAGGCTGCAGTGAATCTGAAACTGAAAATGAGTAAATCGCTGGAGGAGTTCAAAAATAAATTCAAAAGATTAGTACAAAAAAACTATGTGAATCAGAATTAAGAAGATACATTTGATATACTTATAAAATATAGTATTACAGCCGTTTGTTCTTGTTTTGGATTTTGATCAATTTATCATTTGTACTCAAGAAATGCAGTAGTTATAATGAATATGAGAAAATTGAAACAAAAAGGAGAAAGAATAATTATAAATATGCAAACCGAAAGGTGTATAAATAGAAAAGTATAGTATACACCATGGTAAAAGTATTTGATGATATGTAGACTTTTTCTTCTTCTTCTTTGTTTTGAAAAATGATCAATTCATATTCTACACAATAAGGGGTAGGACTAGATAAGTAGCTTACTTCTTCGTACTCCTTTGAGCATACAACTGTGATGATGTGTGCTTTTCTTTTACATACTTTTTAAATTTTCTTTTCATAAATTTTGCTTGCCTTTTGTCAATCTGTTACTGTGTGTACTATATATGCTCAATAACCAATAAACAACAGCAATCACAACAACTGGGGTCCTCTGCTCTAAAGGGTGCCCAGACGGGTGCCTTAACTAAATGCAGGGTCCTAACTGGAGGGAGTTTAAACATGCCAGCTCGAAATTAGCAATGGAAGGAGACTACACTATAGGGAATTTTGGACAGTATGTCATTTTAGGATAATTTAAGGACTCACTTATAAAAATTAAATAAATTGGGCTGATATTCATCGAACATGCAAACAAAAAAAAAACAAAATAGAATGCTCTAGAAGGGTAAAATATTTTTCTTTGTGTGTGCGTTCACAGCATCCGTCCTGTTTAACTTCCCTGACCAGTCCACAGTGAAGAAAGCGGTCCATAGTCTTCCTCGAGTCGGAGTGGGGACCAGCTATGGACTACCACAAGACAGGTGGGCTGGTGCACTCTCTGGCAAGTCCTGATGCTTGGCTTTTTTTTTTTTTTTTTTGGCGCATTAGCCTTGCACTTGTTCCGTCGCGCACTCTTACTCTTGTGCGCTGACCCTCGGCCAGGGTGACCTAGCTGACAGACTGCTGACCACAGAGTTCCTGCTGACGCTTGCTCTTGCTACAACTATGACGTTGAATCATCCGCAATGCCAAAAAAAAAAAAAAAGGCAAATGTACACACATTTTTCTACTTAGAGTTTTTAAAAAAAGTTCTAATGTGACTGCTATACTTGAGTAAAAGTAAAAAAGTATAGACTATGACTGTGGACTTTTATATTTGTCAACTGGAAACAAAGCACCGCAAATGCCGTCTATACTGTATTTGCCAATGTGCCGGCTTGGAAAGGGCTTCACCCAGCTTGACCAACGCATGTAAAAAAAAAAAAAAAAAAAAGCCACTAATAGTTGTGAATAATTGATTATTTTGGCATCCAATGCCCCTTTTCAGTCTTGTTTTTTGTGTTTTTTTTCTACAGTTGAAGGTGTCACAAAGGTAAAAAAAAGAAGAAAAAATAGCAATAGAGGCACTTATCCTGCTTGATAAGATTATTTTCCCAAAGCTCGTTTTCTCTGCTTTTTGGTCAGAAACTGGCTCTTGGAAGATCAAAAATGCTCTGGCAATATTGGAAACTGCTTCAAAAATGGTTGGCAGGGAATTAGTACGGTACGGACGTCAAGTTTTCTTAATAAGGCCCCTGTTGGGAAATATGTTGAGTCTTTGAAGTCGTCGCCACGTTAATGCACCTCGGTTAACGTTCCTCCATGTCATTGCTGTCAATTTTTTTTTGTTAATGTCCCCAAGCTCTCAGCTGCACTTGACTATCTCTCTCTATGTGTATCTTTCATTTTGTCATTTTTAACTTATTTTTTTTAAAAAAAGTTTGATATCCTCAAGAGATATTTCCAAGGTGTTTTGCTACACTTGTTCTTCCACAGCGTTCTCATCCAAGCGTGACCTTGTGGACCTCGCTTGGCAACAGAAAAGGGCCTTTCCCAAGTGTGTTTCCGCAAAGCGTGCGATTGTCCAAAATGTCTTGCCCAAATGACAAATTAAGACCTCAGGGCTCAAATCCAAACCCTGATTGATTCATTAATTGATGAAGTGCTGAGTCGTCGGACGTAGCGCATGTTCAACCCGTGCCAGACATGACACAAAGCTCGGCGTTTTGGTCACGTCCCAGCTTCCTCCGCAACTGAATACACACTCTCAGGTTTCGAAATGGCACGTTTGAAAACTGCCCGCACGTCTTCTTTTCCAGGCGGGTCTCGCTGGCCAGCCCTCGGCAGCTCTTCAAGTCATCCAACATGACGCAGCGCTGGCAGAGGAGAGAGATCTCCAACTTTGAGTACCTCATGTTCCTCAACACCATCGCAGGTAAGAAGAACGCGTTGGGATCTGTTACTCATTACAGGGGTTGACAAACCTGAATTTCACAGACAAGCCGGACGAGAACCTCTTTCACACCTCCCCATTGAAAAATGTAACCTAGATGTCGTTGGCAGTAAACGGTTGGATTCCAGTTAGCGAATCTAACGTCCAAGTGAATTAGTTGATGTCACACCTTACTTAGTTTATTCTCTCCAGAGTCCAGACAATTTTTAATTGTCCTGCTATTTTTCTGTTCAAAGTTGGATGTTTTGCGCTTTGCGGCGGATACAGCCAGACGTCTATGAAAAGGGGACTCCGTAACCCAAGCACTTAATTCCAGTGTTAATTAAACACGCTAACCGTGTCAATCTTATGTTAGCTTAGCAATTAGCATGGCTTCTCCATCTTTTCTCGTTATCCGCCACTAGGCAGTCGATATCTAACGATTTAGGAGCGACTCTGAAACGTGTGTAGCTGCCCTAGTAGTTAGCTGAAGCTCGTTGATGGCTAGCTTATTCTTTGTGAGTAGCACAGAGCTTTGCTCCACCTCGGACCAGCCGCACTACGTCACGTGAGCCAAGCAAATCTCTTTGGGACTGTTTCTGCAGTCTTCTTTTTCTAGTTTCACTTTACTTTGGCATACCCGCGGTGGGACTGTCGCAGCAGAAGATGGATGAATGGATAGCTACATAGATAGATAGACAGCTAGCTTGACAGCGAGCTAAATAGATAGACAGTGTGCAACACAGACGTTAGATAGATACATAGAGAGATGGAGTGATCTTCTCCCAACCAAGCGGTTGTTGGTTTGATCCCCGGCCCTTGTGACCATGTCGAATTGTCCTTGAGCAAGATGACTCATCGCCCAGTTGCTCCTGATGCGATGTCATGAATGAGAAGTCTGCGTGAAGCCCTTTGAGTGCCTTGTCGGTGGAAAAGCGCCATACAAGCGAACACCTATTTCGTCATTTCTTCTACTTTTAGTGTCTTTTGGCGGTTGATTCTCAGTTTTCAATGCGCAACATACAAGGAAATGTAAAAGCTCTTATTTCAAGCCTTGTTTCAGAAGTTTAATTCTATGTAGATAGGACTGGTTTAACCCGAAAAAAAATCAAAAAAGCAGGAAATGCATATCTTCCTTCTGCGTCGTCCCCGCCTGTTGTGGACACTTAATTGCAATTGTAGTTTTGCACGCGCATTCATGTTGTTGCCATCAGTCAACTCCATTGATTTGGACTCATTTTCGGCCTATCGCGGAAGAGATTTTATCGGAGCGGAAAGCTTTATGTTGAAAGCAATTATGTTCATCTTCGGCGTAGGAGTGCGGTGACTGGCGACGTCGCAGAAGGAGTGCCAGGCGGCGGCGGCCCGGTTTCTTTGCCTCGTCCTTAAGTGGTCTTCGTCGACGCTAGTTGAGAGCTGTTTGAAGCGCACACTCGTCCGGCTAATTAGGCTCGTCGAGAGCGTACGAGTGTGGATTGGAGAGGCTCGGCAGTCTCCTCTCTGATCTGAAGTGAAGCGAACAAGGGAAGGCGAGCCAGGCGCGCCGCGCCGCTCCACTCGTCGGCTCGGAGAGGTGTCACGCCGGCGCCTCGCCGCCGCGTTCATGCATATTTATATTTAGCCTCGGCGCTCGGCTCCTTCGATATATTATTGTCAGCTAATTAGACGCAAAGGCAAGATGGAGGGAAAAACATGCAGGAAATTCATTAACTGAAAAAGAAAAAAGAAATCCCCCCGGTAATGACCCGGGCTGACAGGCACGTCAGGAGGCGGCGGCGGAGGAAAGCAGACAGTTGGGCTGTGGGGGTGAAGAAGTGGCGGAAAGAGGTGCGAAGGGGACGCGCTCCTCTAATTAACCACTATTCCGCTATTATTAACATCCTGACACCCCGACTCTTGCTACGCCGACGCCTTAATGATGCGGCGCTCCCCCCCCCCCCCCCCTTTTGTGGCGATGATGCTTCCAAACTCTACGGAACTTGGATGTCACCTTTTAAAAAATTCTTAACCTTTTCCTCGCTAATTCTTTAGCGTCAAGGAATCATTGCCTATCGTAGTTGAGTAAGTGTACAAGAATGTTCAAGTGGAAATATGAGAGGAAATATGGTGTCATTGCTTGTATACAAATAAATGTCTCGCTGGAGTGCCCGCCAACCCTGCAAGTGCAAAGTTTAGCAGCCAAAGTGTGTCTGTGAGTGAGTGTTGTCGGAGCCTCCCCCCAACACCATTATTCCCCCCCCTCCCTCCCGCCTATTACATGGCAGCTCGGCAGGGTGGGTGAAGATCCGTCATTTTCAAGCATCTATGCAGACGCCGGAACAGGCCGAAGCCAAATGCTAAGCTAATTGATTGTCCGGTTCCCGGTGATGAAGTGCTGCCTCCGTGAGTGAAAATAGAAGCCGTGCTTTTTCTGTTTTGAGGGCCTGCATGGGATTTACAGTTCACACTCTTTTTCTATTTTCTTTTTAGTTTCGGGTTTCGACAGATGAGGGGACGCGAAGCTTGCCTGCTGGCCGCGTGTCCCGATCCAACAATCCCCGCGGTGTATTTCCAACTGGAAACGGCTCAACGCGCATTGTTTCGACTTGCTGTCATGATTGGCCTCCAAAATCAATCCGCCAAAGTGTCCGTACAGTCTTGCGGATAACGGCTCACTCCTGACCCCGCAGCTGTTGCGCGTCTCGACCAAACAAGTGAAAACACGTTCCCCGCATCTTCCCACACATTTCTTCCGACACGTTTTGCCATCTGAAAGCCATATTGCGGCTGCCGGCGCGGGACGCGTCGACTCGCATCTGGCAAGCCGGGCGGATCAAAACCAGCAGACGTGCCGGGCCGAGGTCGACCCTGGGCCCGTGCGCGGCTTCTCTGCTCAGCGGGCGAGCGCTGAGCAGTCTAGCGCGTCTGGTCACGGGCGCCAAGATTTGCGGGGCCCGTCGGAATGCGGCGCGCCGATCCCCGCGGCTTTCACTCACGCCGCCTCTCCGCTTTGTTGTGTCCAGGCAGGACGTACAACGACCTGAACCGCTACCCGCTCTTCCCCTGGGTGCTGGCCAGCTACGACTCTCAGGAGCTGGACCTCACCCTGCCCACTAACTTCCGAGATCTCTCCAAGGTAGGGCACGCCGTGTGACGGCTTTCGGGCTTCTCAGACGGGAGATGAACTGCAGTCGGGGCGTGGGAATGATACGCTGACAAAGAACAACAACAACAACAACAACAACAAAAAAGCTGCTTACATGTTGATAGCCTCGCGTCTTGATGAATGACCCTTAAAAAAGTCTCTGGTGACGATTGGGATGGCTTGTGCATCACGGGTCTCTGATGGCTTTTTTGGTGGGTGTTGGGGGGGGGAATTGGTTTGTTTTCCTTTTTTTGTCATTGTTTTTGCACTTCACATGAATTTTGCATATTCGAGGAGTCCCGTTCACATTTTTTTACAGCACTAAGTCAGCAGTGGTTCAAATCAAGCAAACGAACACAATATCTTCTTGAGTCTAGAACACTGGTGTCAAACTCAAGGCTCGGGGGCCAGATCTGGCCCGCGAAAGCAAAGCAAACATGTCAACTTCTACCATGATTGCTCAAATCTGGACCAAAATTTCAACTTCTCACGTGTAATAAATAAGACAGAGATTGTAAGCATTCTCTTGTGACCAAATCCCTTATTACAGTAACTCAAACAATCGTTGAATCAACCATTATTCTTGACTTCTTGAAATGCTTTCACAGTCATAACGGCCCTCCAAGGAAAACGGTCACTTCAATGTGGCCCGCAACAAAAATGAGTTTGACACCCCTGGTCTAGAAATGAAGAACATTCCAAAATCCGATGTCTTTCAGTGGGAAATTGGGCTGGAAATCTTGTGAGAGGCCCAGATTTCCCATTGAGACAATTCTAATATGTCGTGCTGAATACATCCTTCCGTCCAGCCAATATCTGATCAGATCTTCTCCTCGCGAGGGTGGCAGCCGTGCTGAAGCTGACATTACGCGTTCAGTTTGGGGTTTTTGTTTTCTGTCTTTGTTTTGTTCTCCGATGCGGCTGAAAAGACTGCGGATCATTCTAGCGCAAACTTTGGCCTGCTTTACTTGATTCACACACCCCCTCTTCATCTCGCGCTTTCTCTCTCTCTCAGAATGTTGAGCTCACTGACCTGAAAACAGTCGCATTCCTGACTCACATCTCTTTACTGACTCACTTTGTCACGTTGATCCTCAGCATTTATTTTTTTGTTGTCTTTGGCTGGCTAGAATGCAATTCTAGTTTGTGTGTAACACACAAGACAATGCATTTGAGGTATGAGGGACAATAAAAAAAGAAAAAATCAATTTTACAAGCATAAAATTGCAAGGCTAGCGTGGCGGCGCAGTGTTAGCATGTCAAATTTGGACGAAGTCAGGAGCAAAGAGTAGCTAGCCCTCTTTTCAAATTTCTGGAAAATAAAGCCCAAAATAAATGATAAATATCTGAAAGCATTTGCACAGCAAAGAGCGCCCCAACCGACAAGCTTACGACGACGCTGGCGTGAAGTGAAAAACAAAAAGGAGGGCCGCAGTCACTGGCGCGCTTATAGCCGTCGATTGAATGGGACAAGCGGTCAAACGCACAAATACAAAATGAGAACACGCACGAGGAGCGTGCAGAAGATGACTAGGCCACGCCCCCACGCCCAGAGACGTACTAACACACCAAATGCAGGCTTAGCTTTGTTCAACTTGAACTATGAAACAATTTGACTACTCGACATTCTCCTGTTGCACGTCGTTATATTTGCGGAGCTGCTTTTCTTCAGGAAAGCGAGGTCGCACGTCTGTCCGTCCGTCCGTGTGCCCCTCCCTCCTCCCCACCTGCCCCCAGGCAGACAGTTATGTATTGTAATGTATTCCGGTGACATCCTCCCATGCTGTTTACAGGCCGGAGCTGCCTTCATTAGCATGGGTTCACAGGCCCGAAACATTTGACAGTTGTCCTTGGAGCCCCGTGGCTCTGCGCGCACCCCCTCACTCCATAATGGATGACATACCGCACAGCCCGTATGAGACTCGGCGCACCCGAGTGCCGAATGACACTTTTCGGAAATGGCTGCAATGTTGACTTTATGATATTGGTTAACTTGTGCAGGTGTGCATCGTGTTCTGGCGCATTTTATAATGCGTAAAAGCAAAGAATGCAACATTTTGGCCAGATGTATATTTCAAATATGTTCGGACATATTTAAAAAAATTTATGTCATCCATAAAAAAATAATTTGGAATGGTTTTAACACGAACACTATCATTATTTTCTCTGAAATCAAATGAGGACCCTGCTCAGCCCACCCGCTCGAGTGCGGAGAGTTGGGCTTCGGTTACCGTGACAACAAGGGCAGAGCAGAATCCTCCATGAACCAGTTTTGGATGACGGCGTTGCCAGAACTGGCACTGGCCCTGTAGAGAGATGATTTGCTCAACCCACTTCAACTGTATTTATAGAGCCCTTAAAAAGAGATGTCAAAGTCAAGGCCTGGGGGCCAGATCTGGCCCGCCACATCATTTTATGTGGCCCGCGAAAGCAAATCAAGCATGTCAAGTTCCACGATCAAATTGTCATATTATCCACAAGAACAGTCGTTATTCATGACTTGTGATTTTTAAACTAGTTATTCATCCATTTGTTGTGTGCTGTGTATGTGATATAAGGGGGAGGTGATTAAACATTTATACGGTTTCCCAAAATTCATAACGGCCCTCCAAGGCAAACCGTAACTACAATGTGGCCCGCGACAAAAATGAGTTTGACACCCCTGCCTTAAAACAACCAACGCTGTTTGCAAAGTGCTGTGCCTGGAGCAAAAATAATTCATACAGCAACAGGCAGTAAAACAATAAATGACTAATGAAGACAGTCGAAAGCACAAAAACACTGAAACTGAAAATTAAGTCTCATGCCGAGTCAAAAGCCAAAGAAGAAAAATGAGTTTGAAGACGAGTGTGAAAGAGAAGTCGGGGTGAGCGCCGTGCCGCTGTTCATGTCCAAAATGCAAAAGCAGAATTTAGTTTCACTCATCAAGCCAACAAATTCCACTTCTCCATTTCGCGTCAGACATAACTTTTGAAAGGCATTCCAAATGTACATTTTCCACAATCTTGTCATATTTGCCTCGATGCAAATAAAAGTCCTCCTCTTTAACGCGGGTAACACCATCGCGTGCGTGCGTGCGCGCGTCGTCCTTTTCCCACACATCACAAAGCACATTAACGTCTCATTTGTCACGCTCTCGGCTGAGCGCGGCTTGACGGACGGCATTGTTTCAACGTCCGCACTTAACCGCTGCACACCGCTCACCTGCCGCTTGGCTATTCGGTCAGCTGTAAAAGGAGGCGCCCGCGGGCCCTGGCGCCGCATATTTGGATGTCAGGTCTTCACGACGCGTTGCACCTTTGGAGTCTAACGATTATTTCCTGATGACTTGACAAGCGGCTGACAGATGAGGAGAGCGCTGACGTTCCTCATAATTGTTCAATCATGTGACGCGAGGTATTTTTTCTTTCAAATATTGCTGCATCACTCGACATGAAGTCAAAACTGCGCCGCTGTTGTATCAAGTCACATGCATTGTACATGTGACCGCTCATCTCATGACTGAGTCATCATACCGGCCTCATCGCGAATAGTAATTACCATAACTGCACGTCACTTGACCGCAACTTGCACACGTGCAATGTGTGTATCGCGGTTAGTCATGATGACTCCTCTTGCTAGCTATTACTGACAGCCACTACACTGAGAAAAAAAAAAATTGTTGGATTGGCTCAATTTGATTTTACGTCAAATAAAGGTTTTAGTCTTCTTCAAAATGTATCTGGAGCCAGATGATTTTATTTTGTGCAACCACTGCCGAAATAAAATTGAGTCAATTCAACACAAGCCATATCGTTACCTCCGCGTCCTAGACGCGTAACTTTCCCACCAGACGCGCAGTTCCAAATTAAATGTGCGTTTTTGGGACGCAAGGAAATTTCTCAGTCAAAACAAAAAAAGCAACAACAACCCCAAAAAATACGGTAAATCTTTTTTTTTTTCCAGCAACGATCGCAGTTTGATAATAGCCGCCATTGTTGTTTTGATCTTGCGTTAAGTCATCTCGCGTGACCAGATTGGCGAGATCGTCGACCTTCACCGCGTGGAAAGCAGACAATCGCCAAGTCGTGTAACGTTAAAACAAGTGTTGCGAAAGTGTATTGCAGAGATATCGCAGAGGAAGCGGCTAAAGTTGGAGAGTTTTTTGCGATAAACCTATTATCAATAGAAATTGTTGTTGTTTGTGTTATTATCATATGCAATTGAATAAGTAGACCATTTTCAGAGTCCCTGGATCAGCGATAGGAAAAAAAAAAACATCACCACTGCAAATAGACAAAGAGCATCGCCATTCCACAACGTTTCATGCATGGACACTTTGAATTTCACTGAACCTGATTGCTCAGAAAACAAGTTACAGTGCTTTTAGTTGTTTTGTTTTTTTTTTGCGTCGTGGCTCTCGACAAGACACCGCCGCATTCCAAAACTGGAAGCCACGCGCCGACATGCAGGAAAACCGTGTGACTTCTCCCAGCCAATCAGAGAAGAGATGGCATGTGATGCAGGGAGAACTTGTCGTCTTGGGGGCAACCCCGCTTCCCTTTCCCCTGATGGAGCTTTTCCCGGCCGTCCCTCGCGTGCCCCTCGCTCGGCCGAACGCGGCGTGCATCTGCTTTGTTTTTGAGCGCCCGCCTCTCTGATTGCATGCGACCGCGGCCGCAGCGCCTTCCGACAAGGCGAGCGAAAACGACTCCGACGTGTGCCGACGTCGTAAAGCGCCGCGGCGTAATTCCTTGTGAAATCTAAAGTGGGGCGTGCTCCCGCGCGGGACGGATTGCGCTCTGCAGCTGGAACGCGCGTGGACGCCTTGTATCTGGCTCCATATGATTCTGTTTTGTATCAGACACCGGCTGAAATCAAATGAAATTTCATTGGCAGGTCTATCATGAGTTGACCCACAAAAAAACAACAACAAAAAAATTCAAGAAACCCTGCCCGAAAATGCACGGGAAGTCTTTCCATTTGGTTTGAAGCCACCATCGGTTTGGCCATTTTCAAGGGGACTCTCAAAGATGAAAATGTAATTGAGATTTTGCGTGACTGCCAGCAAATTTGAAGCACGGTGGACAGCTGGCGCTAAATTGCGAAAACTGTTCCGTTTTGGTCATCGCATAAAGGCTGCATAGGCGCCCCCTTTGGCAAAAACGCGTGGTTGCAATCGTGCCACTCGGGTTTTCCTTCCAACGCCGCAGACATCGTGCGATCCAAGTGGAGGCTGCGCAAGCGCCCCTAGCGCTCAGCTTTAATTGAATTTGACTTTGCGGCGCAGACGAAAGATGACTGTTTATTTTCTTTCTCCTACACAATGTGTATGAGCCCCTCGGTTCACTTCACACGCCATCGGTCGCCAGGACCAACACTGCGTGCGCGATTGTGACGTGCCAAGCGAGGTTTCCTCGACAAACACGGCGCGCGTGTTGTTTGGCCTTCATTTCAAAGCCGGCGACGGACACTCCAGTTGGTTTTCACGTGGTTCCATTTAGGCCTTCTTTTCCTGCTCCAAAAGTCACTCGGAACGGCACATCGGAGAGTTTTGTCATCCCGAGACTGCTGTTGACTTTGGATGGATGGAATGATTCCATCGGTGGACTTTTTTTTTCCCCCCCTCACATTGTAAAATGTGTCTGACCTTGAGGCCACTCTGATCCAACCAGCAAGTGTTTCGGTTGATTCAGTGAGGGGGACTGCTGGGTTAACTTCTCGCATCAGCCACAGATTGGTCAGCCGCTATATGCTTGTCACTTGTGTAAGTCACAATTGTGTCATCATTTTGAAGTCTCGAGCACGTCCTAAGTTGCTCTGCCAAAATTGGAGTCAACCCATGACAAGAGTTAAGCAAGAGTTTTCCTGATTTGATCCAAAACAGAATCTCGAATCCACATTGAGTCATTTGATCATTTTATCTTCCTGCATGACACATGAGACACTGCCGATTGGTTGCCACGTTCATGCGGACGCCACCTAAACCCCCAAAAAACCCCGACTCCTCCTTCAGAATCAAAACAAATGGCACTCTGTCTTCGAAATGGCGTTTTTCAGATGTCGACAGGTAGGACTTGTCGAGTCCCATTCATGTCGAAATCAAGTCGAGTCTTTTGTAGCCAAGCGAGTCTCAAGTCCGAAACCTGGCGACTCAAGTCCGACTCGTGTGACGAATGGCAAATTCTAGTCCAGTGGCCCAGTGTTCCTCTTGGTTGGTTATTCCTCCCTCGATTCGGGGAAATGCATGAAAACGCTTCCCGAATTGTCTGCTTTAATCTATTTTGCTGCACCGTTTGCGGCCGCGCGTGCGTGCGTGTAGCGCGGCCGACCGCAGCCGTCATCAGCCATCTGTCAGGTGAACGTTGCCCAAATATGACAGCAAGCTCCCGACAAAAATAACATCTGCGGCCTCGCTCACATTTTTCCTGGACAGCAAAATCAAAGTGTTTCCCCCCTCACGCCGCTGCCACAATCGAAACGAATACGTCGCTTGATTGTATTTCGGGAGACGTTTTGGGAAAGGACGAATTGGATCATTTTGATATTTTCATGTTTGTGGTTTCAGTCAAGATGGCAACGGCACGCGAATCGCAGTCAGGGGTGGACCACATTTCATGAGGGTTACAAAAACACGGTGATGAAAGCCCAAGTTAGGGTTTCACGCCGAGGGTCAGGGTTTGAAAAAGTGTTCCAAATCAGGGTTTCAGCTCAGTGTTTGGGTTTTCAACAAATTCTAATTTGTGTTTCATGGTAATGATTTAAGTTGGGGTGTTTCAGCATGGGTAGGGTTTCTAATAGGTTAGTGTTTGACGTTGCGATTTTAAGTTTGATTTGAAATGACGTTATCAAGCCGCAAATAGGGTTTCGAGGAAGGGTGAACGTTTCAAATTTCAACCCACGGTTAGGAGTGAACCCTCAACTGGGAGTTCAAGGTTTAACACCCGGGGTAAGGTTTCAAATTAGGCTTTTCAGTCGGGATTTTTGATGCCACTTTTTTTCAGACCGATACCCATATGACTCTTTGGCTAGTCACCGATACAGAGTGCCGATGCCATTTTGCTTCACCCAAAATTGTGACTAAAGACCGTTCTTTCTGACGCAGTTAATGGATTGCAGATGTGTCACGCCGCTGCACCATAACAGTATTGCCTTAAATATCGTGAAGTGTTCTCAGCTGCGTCCATGAGTACCCGGTACCTGGGTATCGGTACTCGCCCATCCTGAGTTTCGTGTCAGGTTCCGCTTTCAAGTCAGGGTTTCAAATGATGTTTTTGGAGGCTGGCTTTAACCCCAGTGTTGTGGTTTTAAACAAGGGTTGGGCTTTGACAAAGTAACTGAGGGTTTAAAAACAGAGGTAGGGTTTCAAATTTGGGTGCGAAGCGATGGAAAAATGTCATATTTGCTTTGCAAAATCTCATCAAGAACAAGATCGGGGTTAATGTCTCATTTAACGTGGGGAAGTAACTTGCCTGTATTATCCTCTGTCATGCTGTCATTACTCAGCAGCTGTTTTTTGTCATGAAACCAAGAAAAACCCCAATAATTTCGCTTGTACCCACTGTCAAACTTTCGAATCAGCCACCACAACTGTTTTTCTTTTCTTTTTCTTTTTTTACGGCGCGCAAGACGCCTTGCAGCCCACTCGGCGCTCCAGCTGGGCCCGGACGAGTCACATGCGGGCCTATTATCACCTCGTAAATCCACGCGGATCTCCATAAACTTATTCTTGGCTTCGTGGCCAGATGTAACTCGGGACCCAAACGGCTTCATTTGCTCACGTCGCGGCTCACAGGCAAGAAAGCTGCCATTGATTACCCCGAACCCACCCCGCCGTCATCCTTCACTGTGACTGACTGGGTCATGGCGAGTGTATTAATATTGACCGCCGGCGTGCCTCCGGGGCTTTCGTATTGGCAGGCTTGATTGAAAAGGCAGAGAAGGCAATTTATCGGCGGCTAAGCGTGTGCTTAATAGGAGCCATTCCAGGGTTTGAAGAAGGCGCAGATGGGAAAGCGCAAGCAAAGGGGCAAAAGACGGCGTTACAAGTATTAATGACAAGACTAGGGATGAGCAAGTACTGTTACCAGGGATCGATATCCACGTTTCAAGGTTGCAACCAGGGTTTTAAGACAGTTTTCACGCCTTGGGTTCAAAATAGGATTCGTTTTCAAATTAGGGTTTCAAGACCCTGCGATTGGCCCCCCACCTACTCCCAGAAGACAGCCGGGATAGGCTCCAGCACGCCCGCGACCCTCGTGAGGATAAAGTGGTTCGGATAATGGATGGATGGGTTTCAGGACAGGGTTAGAATGGGGGTTTATGAAGGTATGGTTTTAAATTAGGATGTCAAGACACGGTTAGGCTTTCAAATTAGCATTTGAAGAGTAGCTCAGGATTTTAAATAAAGGTATCAAGGGTTTATAGCTGAGGTCATGGTTTAAAATTAGGGTTTGGAACAAGATTCAAGTTAGGTTTTCAAGACAGGGTTAGGATTTCAAATTAGCATTTGAAGAGTAGCTCAGGATTTTAAAAAAAGGTATCAAGGGTTTATAGCTGAGGTCATGGTTTAAAATTAGGGTTTGGAACAAGATTCAAGTTAGGTTTTCAAGACAGGGTTAGGATTTGCGATGGGAATCAAGCTTTCAAGATAGGGTTCCATGAACAGGTTAGAGTTTCAAATGAGAGTTTGAAATGAAGGTTCAGGTTTCAAGTTTGGATCTTTCGACAGTTTCAAGATAAGGTTTCAATCCCAAATTACAGTTTTAAATGAACAAGATTAGTTAACGAATAAATTGTGGTTTCAAGATGAGGTTAGGGTTGCCAGCCTTGTTGTACGGTGTTCCACAGAGGTCAATTTTGGGACCCCGCTGTTTTCATTGTTTTTGCTTTTTTGGTGTAAAATTTGGATGAGGTCTTTATTGATCTTCTTTGTTGTTGTGTTTGTTGGGGTGCCCCCCCCCTGCAGCCCGTCGGTGCTCTCAACCCCAAGCGCGCCGCATTCTTCGCCCAGCGGTTCGAGTCGTTGGCCGACGAACAGAAGCCGCCGTACCACTATCGACGCTACTGCTCCACGGCCGCCTATGCGCTGCATTGGCTCATCAGGGTGGTGAGTCGGGATGCAAAGTGCAGAGAACTTTCTGGACAATTACCGGCCTGTGAAATATGTTTTTTGAGGGGAGCGGCACCCGCCAATGGAGATGGAACAGCGTTATCGGGCCTGACGGGTGACGACGCGCTAACGCTATCTGCAGAATGCAACAGCAGAACAGGCTGTTGAGAGGGGTGTGGATGTTTTTGGGTGGGGGAGGGGCGCCTGGGGTGGGGGGCCTCTGCAACTTTCCATGAGAAATTACTACATTAAAAATGACATTCTGGGAGGCTTATACTGGCATATTCTCACTTCTGTCTGTCTGTCCGTCTGTCTGTCTCTTATCATTTCTCTCTCGATCTCTCTATGCATCCATCCCGAAGTATTTTGGAGTTCCATGTTTGATTTTGTAATTTCCCGGTTTATCCCTTTGAATTCCCATCAAGTGCCGTTAATTAATTCTTATAAAATGTTTTCCAATTCTAATGGTGAGTGATCCCCCCCTCCCACCCCCAAAAAACCCATCCATTCCACTCTCAACAAGGTCTCTCCCCGTTCTGCAGTTAGCATTAGCGCATCATCACCTGTCAGGCCCGATGACACTGTTACGTCTCCATTGGCGGGCGCCGCTCCCAACTCCCCAAAAAAAAACACATTTCACAGGCCAGTAAAGCGGCATATGTGTGCTAAATAAAGAGTGGCTGGGTAATGATTTGCTGAAGGTGGGAGGAAGTCGGGGGGGCTGGTGGGGGGTGACAGGTTTATGCGTTTCAGGCTTGCAGACGTGTCCGTCACACTTACTCTGGTCCTCGTTTACTGGAGGAAGACGAGGAGGAGGAGGAGGAGGCACAAGTTGTTTGTGGAACTCCGAGATCTGACCCCCCCCCTCCCCCATCATTAGTAGGAAGGGGCTGCTGATGAACTGAGGAGCTTCCCTTGACAGCGCCTAGATTGGCCTCTGCGGGTTTGCTCCCACAATCCCTTGCTTCCTGATGCCCGCCGACGCCACCCCGCAAAAGAAAACAAACTCATTTGCGCGAATTATCATTCAGGCTCGTTGTGCTCGGCCAGAAAACTTGTTAATTTCCCCCTCGGGTCGGAACTGATCTTATATGCTGAGGTCTGAAACAGAAGGGAGAAGGTTGCAAATTTGTTTAGGGCTTCGCAATTTGAGTTTGGAACCCGGTGAAGGGTTCTTGTGTGTGTGTGTGTGTGTGTTCGTGTGTGTGTTCGTGTGTGTGGCTTCCGCAGGAGCCGTTTACCAGCTTGTTTCTCAGCACCAACAATGACACATTTGACCACCCGGACCGCATCTTTTCCTCCATCGCCCGCTCGTGGAGGAACTGTCAGCGGGATCCCTCCGACGTCAAGGTGAGTCCTCTGAAAAAATAAAATAAATAAAAGAAACGAACAAACGTGGCCGCCCTCCACGGGAAGTGGCACCTCGGTGAGACGTTGCCGGTGTACCTAATATTTGGGCCGGCGGGCGCATATCCGACTACACACGAAAGCAGCGCGCTAACACATTCTATTAATTATGAATGCCGTGCTCAACCAGAGAAACCTTCACCCGGGAATCCCCTCGACGCCGAAAAAACCCCCACATATATAATATCTCAGGCGCTTGTGCAAAAAAGCCAAAGCCCCCGTGGAAGAAAACGAAAGAAGAGTAGAAAGAGAAAGCGCTGCAGCCTCCTGATTTGCCTCAATTTTGCCCGCACGCACGCAACAGGAATAGGCGCTGACCTCAAAGTGTCATCCATTTCCAGCGCAGCCTGGTAGCGGGCGCGCTAGCCGGCGGCAATTAATAAAGCATTAATGACAAGCGCCGTTTCAAATGCACTCCTTCTCCGTGTCGGGACAGCGGTCGTCCTCGCTCGCTGCCAGCCCGGCAGTCACGCGGCACCCTGTTAACAAATAGCGCACTGCGCGTGCCACCTTGTTGCCGTCAAATGTCGGCGCGGGATTGACTCGAGCTTCCGTCGCCATCTTGTGCCAGACACAATGCTGCATTTGCAAAGATATGAATAATTCAGTTTTGAGCGGCGGTCAGTGGAAAATGGATTTCAGATGCACTGTGGCAAAATCAGAATCGGCATCGATACAGCTTTTGGTATCCGAAGGTCATCCGAGGCCCAGCGGAGAGAGGTGGCCGTCGAGCTGCCTGATTGGAAAAAAAAAATCCCCGTTGTTTCTCCCGGGGTCTCCCCTTCATTAACCTGCAGAGTAATAACAACCACGAGGGCGGGCCGCCTTGTCCGCGCCATGGTCAGGTGACCGGGGTGACCTCCCAAGTCAGATGGAAACAACACCTCAACGACCCCGGTCGTGAATGCGCAATCTGTCTGCACACGCACAGGTCGCGGCCGAGAGGAACGGACTCCCTGGAAACTACTTTGTAAACAAGGTTAGGGTTTCAAGTTAGGGCTGATGCTTCGGGTTAGCGTTTTCAGCCCGAGGGTTTCAAGGCCGAGCTTGGCTTTCAAACTGGGCGAGGGCTTCAAATTTAAGCTAGCAGAGCAGAGTTAGGGTGTCAAGCGTTTGGAAACAAGACTTAGGATTTCAAATCCGGGTTTCAAACCCAGGTTAGGGTTGAAAATTAATCTTTGGAAACAAGCTTTTAGATGAAGGTTTCAAGTCTAAGATCGGGTTTCCAAGAAGGAGGACGCTTTGAAAGTGAACTCCTTCTTCTTGTAGCCGTTCGCTGTCCCGAGACTTTTGTCAGGCGCAAGCGCGGAACGTGAACATTCCCGGTGTGCAGACGCTTCATTGCGTCGGCGTTTGGCTGGCCCGTCTCACGGCTGCGCTCAACCGCGGACGGGAAATACCGGTCGCACCTTTGCTTAAAGGGCCGGTAGCTCATTTTCTAAGCTTGTCAATCAATGGGGAGTGAATTCCAGCAGCTGTTGCCTGCTTCCTCCGCTGTCACATCAGACAACAATGACTCACTTGCGCTTCAATTTTACACGCTAGCGCTTCGGTGTGTCGTAATAAGTGTGAAAAGAGAGCAAAAAAAAACCCACTCACACCACCCCTCACTTTTCACGCCGCGCTGTTTGCTGTGTTTTTGTTGTTCCCGTTCGCCTTCCTCTCATTCCTCTGCGGCAGTTTATGTTTTCGATTGTGTTACGTGACGTGCGGTTCAAACGTTAACACTGCACATGGAAAACATGCTCCAGTGAAAATGTATTTGGTCAGAATTGCTTAGGAATAATTAACTTCCAAAATATCAACTAAACAAATAAATAAAACCCCAAAACGCACCCGCAAAATCACGCTTGAGTCCACTGCGACAAGATTTGTGCCGGTCCGACCCTCAGGAGCTGATCCCGGAGTTCTTCTACCTGCCGGAGATGCTGGTCAACGCCAACGGCTACCATCTGGGAATGCGCGAGGACCGCGTCATGGTGGGCGACGTGGACTTGCCACCCTGGGCCAAGACCCCCGAAGACTTTGTGAGGATCAATAGAATGGTGAGGATCATACCGAGCCTGGCTGATTATTTTCTGAGATCTTCAAATGTATTTCGAGTTTATTCAACCACAAATAAAACAGAACTCAGAAACATACAGAGAGCCAGGGAAGGGAGGCAAGAATTGGAGGCGTATGCTCCCTCCTACGCACTCCAGTTAAGAGGTGAGCAGCGGTATTTTGGACCAACTGGGAACACTTGATGGAGAACTGTCTGACTCCCAAAAGCGCATCATAGTCGAGATGCAAAAAAGGCACGAATTCTCTTGTGAAAGGAGAGTCTTGACTTCATGAAAAAGAACCTGGACGGATAGATTCTCTGTCCTTTTTGGAGCTCTTCTTTTTTTTTGGGGGGCTGGCTGGCAGAACACAGCCAGAACACGCTTGACCTTTTCAGCCTGAGTGACAGAGCCGGGCTGCTCTTACAGAGGTGACCTTTCTGTAGTCAGCCGGCCCACCGGGCGGTGGGAGTCGAACGCTTGAATTCCACAACGCGTGATGACGCCGCGGTCGCCATCTTCTCTCTCTGCCGCCATTTTTTGGGAGGGGGGTTCTTCTTTTGTTCTAGTCTGCAGCACTCTCGCCTGCTCTATGATTTCATTTGGCTCTGCACCCCTCCCCCCCCCACCCGCCTTGCTCCCTTCCCTTTCTCTCTCCCTCCCTCGCTTCCTCCCACTTTCCATCTTTACATGTGCCACTTCCAATTGCGGTGACATGCCCTGTGGCAAACTGTGCCTGCATGCGCGCGTGCGTGCGCGACTGCAGCCTTTGTTGCTAATGGCTGTTTTTCCTCGCTCTCCGCAGCGCTTCCGCCGGCACTCGTATTGCGCGGCGTACACTTAGCATTCATCAGCCTGCCGGCCCGCCGTCGTATCCGCGCTCTCTGCTCACACAGTAAAAGACACGGCGGAGGAATCCGCCCTCGCAGGTCGTTCATCAGGCTGGTTTTACACTAAATTGGACGCCGGTTAGCGGCGGAGTCATTCGTCTCCTAAAATGATGAGTAGGTGGCTTTAAGTGGGCAGAGAAATGCGAGATGGTACGCCAGCCTGATTACGGCACAACGCAGCACAGCGGTGCACTGACAATAGAGAATGCGTCATTTCTTTTCTCAGTGAGTAAGGCAGAAATCCTTCAAATCTTTAAAAAAAAAATATATATATATATACATATTTTGTTTTCTTTCTTTTGCCTTTGACTTCATTTCAAAGGCAAAAACAATGTTAAAAAAAAATATATATATATATTTTTATATATATATATATATATATATATATATATATACAGACTCAGTCCTTGTTCCTTATTATATCTTCTTTTTTTTTTTTTTAATCTTATGTGAGGAATTTTTTTAAAAATCAAATATATTTCCCAAATTTCTCAGTGAAAAATGTATCAATATTATTACAAATGTCGCTTATGTAGGGCGGCAGCTGTATATGTTGCTGCTCATGTTTTGTCCCGTGCGTTTTGCTGTTGCTGCAAGGTCCCGTGAGGTCATCTGCACACCCGAGCGCTTCCGAATGCGAACGGACAACGTGTGTCATCTCTTTGTGTGCATGCGCGCGTGCGTGGGCGCCTCATCTCTAATTGGCCCCTGTGCTCGTCGGGCAGGCGCTGGAGAGCGAGTTTGTGTCGTGTCAGCTGCATCAGTGGATTGACCTCGTTTTCGGCTACAAGCAGCGCGGGCCCGAGGCGGTGCGCGCCCTCAACGTCTTTCACCACCTGACGTACGAGGGCGGCGTCAGCCTAGACGCCATCACAGACCCTTTGACCAGAGAGGTAAACACACGCACACACACACACACACACACACACACACACACACACACACACACACACACACACACACACACACACACACACACACACACACACACACACACACACGCAGAGCGAGGTTGTCTAACTTTGACTTGACTCCATTTGCATTTCGTCTTTGACCAATGTGAGATGATGAAATTGCGGTCGATGGGGGGCTGCTGTACCGTACTGTACACGAGACTGGTCTCCATGGTGACCGTGACTCTCCCTCCCTCACGGCCATCATAACGTCCCGTCCCGGCGCTCGCTCGCTCGTCTCGTCCGTCTTGTGGCGTTTGCAACAACAAACCATTGCCTCGTCATCAAACGCTCTCTCCAGCTGATTTTAGGCCGGCGCTTTCAACGGGATCAATGAGCGTGTGAGTGATCCTGTGATCGATGGGCAGAGGTCAGGCCGTCAATAGCCGAGCGGGTGCATCTCCTTGTTCTCGACACGTTAATTGAATATCTATGAGCCGCGCTGCGCCGCTCGTGAATGGCTTAATTGCGGCGGCGGCAGCTGCCGCGCTTTGTGGGCCTTTTCCGGGACGAGTCTCTTTTCCTGTGATATCCGCCATCTGCTGTCTGCAAAACAACTCATTTATATACTGTCACTTCCAGCCGCGCCTTTATTTATCAAGTGACCATTATGCAAATGCACTCGCCAAGATTTGCTTGATCCAAGTGCCCTCTTTTGCCCCCTTGTTTTTGTTTTGTTTTTTTTTAGGTCAGGCACAGGAAAATTCTTATTCTATGTACGTAACTGCTGGTTGCGAGAGCTCACAGCGCACTTTCTAATTGTGTCAAAATCCAGTTGTGTTTTCGAGGGCGAGTCCACTAATTGCAGCCGCTCATCTTTTTACCATCGATTAAGAGTTGTGTTTCCCTCTCCAGAAGCATGCCCCTTATGTATGAACAGAGAATGAGCTCATGTTGGCTTAGCCCAGCGTTCAGATCTACAAGATTATTATTTTGTAGGCAGGTGGAGTGTTTTGTCTCAATGTAAAATGACATTTTAGGACATAATTCTAAATTATTCAAGTGCACATTTCTGATAATAAAAATGGCGACTTTCACAACATTTTGTGAAAGGTATGCGTTTAAAAACACGGGCATGAGAACATGGGTATCAGACAATAGGAGACGGTGAGAGGAGAAGCGGCAGTAAAACAGGCCAAAATTCAGACGTCGCGGAGTGAGGCAGGAAATGAAGGCGTCGTCTCATCAAAATTTGAGAGTGGACAAATGTCTTGAGATTTCAACATTTCCACAGAATTAGCTGCTCTGATTTTTGGGCGGGTGGGACAGAGAATATAGATACAGATTAATTTTAAAATCAATTGAGAAAATGTTTCAAGCAACGCTGTCTTACATTTTCTTTCAAATCATTTTTTCAGGCACAGAAATTGGTGAGTGACACAAAAATCCTACCTTAACAACATTTTAAGGTAGGATTAATTCCTCATGTGTCCAATAAACAAAACTGTGACTTGAAGGAGTTATGCACGCGTTGAATCGAGCCCTCTAAACGTTGCATGAGGACCTGCCGCGATGTCGGAAACGGCCTTATTGATTCATCCGCGGCCCGCTGACAGCTGACGAATTGCATCAACGCCGTTAGTCGCCACGGCGTCAGCATGTCAGGAAATCCAAGCGTCGGCCACATGTCAGATGGGGGACCCCTGCTGGGGGGGCACGACTCATCCTGACAGCTACCGCCCCCAAAAAAACAAAAACAAAAACGATGACACCTCCACCCCTCGGTTTCCGACCGTGTGACATCACTCTGGACGAGGAAGAAAAATTAATCATCAGTCGGACTTTATTTCTTGTCACGTAGCCGTCCTTCCTCCCTACCGTACCTGCCCTTCCCTTCAAGCCACGCTCCCCCCACTAACCCCTCTCCCAATCCTTGACTGCTTATCAGTTTACAAAGACACCAAAGCTTGAGGGAAAGTAGACATGGAAGGTCATATCGAAAAGTGTCATCACTTGACCTTGAGTGACCTTTAAAAGGAGTCAGCTATCACTGACAGGTTAGAGGACGATGAATATTGGGGAAGGGGGCGGGCTCTCGCATAAAAGTTCCTCAGTCGACCTGTAAAGTTGGACAGCTGTCTGTCTTGTAATGTTGCCCCAAAATGGCTGCTTCCTCTTCTCGACCACCCATGAGTCCGAAAGACTTTTTCATGTGTCTTGTTTTCGACATGTCCACCCACTTTCATGTGAAATGGCGTATTGACACCTTACCATCAAGCAAATCAAATCAAAGATTTTCCTTTTTAGTTTAAAATAACATGAACCTCCAGCATCCCTCGCTGCGCCCCGGCCAACGGCAGAACCCGGCCTGTTGTTTTGGTAGAGTTTGAAATTCATCCGCGTTCTTTTATAGCAGCTAGCTAGCGCTAAGCTAATCTGGAAACGTTGGCCCCTCCAATCTCTAGCGTCCGAGTTTGCAAACTTCTTTTGTGCTAAGATGGCGTCAGAAGCCCCCCATTTGTGCTCAGCTCCACCTGAAATACGTTTCCAGGATGATAGATATGTTTACTAATATTGGTGAGCTCTCAGACATGTACAGGCCAACCAAAGAATGCATACATTGTGGGGGACAGCGTCTAATGACAAACGTTTCTCCATCTTGCTGCTGCTAAAACTCAGGAGAGTAGTTGGTTGGCCCTGCTTATACAGTATTTGCGGGTGTGTGTGCGTGCGTGCCTTCCCCATCATTCTGGCGGCGTGTTGTCGGCTTCAGGTGTCGTGACGCATGGCGATCCCACGCTGCTTAGCGGGTCAAGCAGAGGTCGCGTCCTCCTTCTGTCTGACAGGCTTGATGTTGTTGTGTTACGGCATTGCATGCGAGAGAGAGCGCTGCCGCAGCGCTCCGCGTACTCCCGTCCGTGGGCCGCAAAGTCAGTTGAAGCTGTAGAAATGGCTCCTTTTCATGTCATTTTGTCGTGAACGGCGCTGATGCGTCCCGCTGAAAAATTCGTTTTAAAAAGGGATTTATTTTTCTGATGTGAGGATTTGAATTATTAGCACAGTAGGAATTGTTTTTGTTTCTGTTCATGCCAAAATGCCGATATGTGCCGCTAATTTAGTTTTGCGATTTGTAGCCAGTTTTCTGAGGATGCTAATTCAGTTTTCGGATGTGTGGAATTTGTCTCCAACTGCTTTAGATGCTTTTTCCATGAAAACTAAGACTTGATCTTTGTGTCTTCAGAGTTCCTTTTTCGGGGTTCTTTTCCAAATGGCCCGTCCGTCTCTTTCGCTCGAGCTGTCTTTGGCTTCATGCCGCTATTGAGATCCTCGTTATGTTGTCGCGATACACCAGAGGGATCTGTGAGTTGAAGTGCCGGGACCAGGCAGCCGTTTTGTCTTCGCACAATAGCCGAAATAGTGTCATTTCTGAGCTATGTGGGAATTGGTGACAGTGTCACAACTATTTTGCACGACTTTATCGCTATGCTGATTACATAAAAGACAAATGTGAAATTGGTCTAATGCATTTTGACGATTTTTATGAAGCTATTTGTCTTTACTGCTATGCCGCTGTTAACAAACGGATCTACAGTAACCCCCCTGCTATAACTCGGTTCATTTTTCACAGATTTTTTTTTCCATGCTTTTTTTTCCAGTGCATTGTTTTTCTGTATTCTGATTGGCTAAGGGACTATAGACGAATGTCAACAGTCTGCACGCCTCGACGGCAGCGTCGTGCCAGATTGGAAGTGACTGCAGGGCTAGAGGAAGTGGTTTTGGTGGGTGGGGATGAGGACGAGGTAGTGGTTGTGGTGGGTGGGGTGGGGGGTGGGGGGACTCGCAGGTGGCCTGTCCTCATCCAGAATCACCTCGGAACGTCCCGTGCGGCGGTCGCCGCCCTGGCATGTGCTGCCCATTGGCCGTGTGTGATTTTAAGCGGTGTGTACAGTCCCCGTCCTAAAGGAGGGCTCGGCGCCACCGTGACGGGCGTCTGCGCACGCCTCCGTGATGGAGGGACCGGCGCCGGTCGCGCCCATCAACATCAATGACAGCCACGCGAATCTTTGATTTGCCTTGTTGCACGTTCGTCTCCGTCAAGGATATTTTCATTCGCCGACAGAAATAGAACCTTGACAGTCAACGCTAACCACAACAGGGCTAAAATAGTTTGGGATTGTTTCATGAGTTTGTTTTTATTTTCGGTTTGACTTTTTTGTTGTTTGTTTTTTTAGAGCAAGTTTGTTGGTTTTTATCAGAGTTTTTTCGAACCTGCCTTGCTTGAATTTTGTATTAGTATTAGATTTCGTTTTCTTTTTAAGAATATATCGAGTATTTGTTGACTGCTTTGATTAATGCGCTGCACGATTTTAAAAACTTATCTTTTTAGATGGCTACTTTAGTCTCAATAAGCCTTTATGGAAGTCTGCGGTTTCATGATTGCCGTTCCAGTTGTCTGTGTGTGCGTGCGTGCGTGCGTGCGTGCGTGTGCGTGCATTCTTCAAAACAGACAAATATTTCCTTGCGTGTGAAGCAAGCACATTTGAAGCCCGCCTCATGTCCCTTTGCCTGCCTCTCACTATTAGTGCGCGTTAACATGTCGTGTGTTTGCGCGCGTACGCGCCCTCGCCTTTGTCTTCCTCACAATTGCACGAAACAGCGCAGCGGCGCGGTCCGGCCTGGCTGGGATGTCACTCCAGGTTAGCGTTTGCGCAAGCGGGGGCCCCTCGCGCCTGCAAATGGGAATGGTTAAGCCAAGCATGTTAATAGGAAAAGGCCTGTCTCTTCCATACTAACACTTGGATGACTCTGCAGGGTGAGGCGGATGAGGAAGGGGGGGCGGTCCCGGGAGCGCACCCCGCACGCCCGCTGCCGACCCCACCGGCCCCGCCCTCCCCCCCACCGCCGCATGAGGCTGGGCTGAGTTGGGATTTGCTCACATTGTCAAGTAGCGCATTGACCCATCACTTTGATGCATATCCACTGTGACAGCAGCCCTCTCTCTCTCTCTCTCTCTCTCTCTCTCTCTCTCTCTCTCTCTCCATTCCTCTCACTTTCCCACCCGCAGGCCACGGAGGCGCAGATCCGGAGCTTTGGACAGACGCCATCTCACTTGCTCATCGAGCCACATCCTCCACGCAGCTCCGCCATGCACCTGGTGAGAGCAGAGAGCATGCTGGGAGGGAGGGGGAAAAAACCCCCAACAGTTCTGAACTATTTCAAAGAGATGTTGCGATACACCCCCCCCCCCCGCCCCGTCCCTCCTCACAATTTAAATAATTGAATAAAGTGTGTGACATGCTTTTGTCAAATCACGCCATAACCTGGCAAAGAAAGCAGTGCTCAGTCACGATGTTGAATTTGAGGCACGGCGATACTCGCAGTTGCCGACGTGTGCTTCACTCATGCGCAAAGTGTAAATCTGCAACTTGGTCATGAAGTGAAAACGACGGGAAAACACCATCAAATGCGATTCATATGCAGTCCGGACGTCTCCTGCTCGAGAAGCAGTCTCCAGAATTCTCCAATAAGGCCGCGAGAAGTTGCCAGATTTGTTGCCTGTAGCTTTTTTTTTTTTTTTTTAATAATCACCAGATTGGTTGCAAAAGTTGCTAAATCCTAAATTAGTCAAATTTACAACACTGAGGAGCCCTTGGCTTATCTGAACGCCCTCGCTATGCCCTGGTTGTCATGGCGATGTTGTTACGCCAATGCACCCGAGATCTGTTTTTAATGGTTTAAAAAAAAAAGTGTCACGTTCCCTTCCGTCTTCCTGCATTCGCAGAGTCCTTTGATGTTCAAGGACCAGCTGCAGCAGGACGTCATCATGGTGCTGAAGTTCCCGTCCAACTCGCCGGTGACGCACGTGGCCGCCAACACGCTGCCGCACCTCGCCGTGCCGGCCGTGGTCACCGTCACGTGCAGCCGCCTCTTCGCCGTCAACCGATGGCACAACACTGTCGGTGAGTGGCGGGCGCGCCCATAAAAGCCTCACCTGGGCCGGCGCCTCCCGACCAGGTGAGGAGCGCTTCCCACATGTTGCCTTTCGCCGGCGTGTGAACCGCGTTAACCCCCCCCCGCCCCAACCTGAGAACGCAGCCGCCACCTCCGGGTCAGGGGGCCAACGCCATGCTTGTTTGGAAATCAGGCCGCGGCTCCAGCACAGCGCCCATTCTCCTCACACTTCCCAGCTGTCAGAGTGGAAAACACATTGAGAGGGAATCTAGCGCCTAATGAGGGCAGCTGCAGACCACAGGCGGCCATTTTGGAGCTGAGAGGAAATGTGGTTTGGCTCTGACGACGACACACATTGATTTTATTCCTGCCCGGAATCAATGTCTTCGTGCATTTTGTCTCTCCGATACAGCGACCTTTCATCCTAAAGGTGTTCCTCCACACCACCCTCGCTGTAAAACTCGTGTGTGCGTATTGCCTCGGATGTGTTCACGGTGCTCTGTCTGACACCGGGAAAATCTTTGCGGACGTTCAGCTGTTTATAGACCAGGAGCCAAAATTTTTTCTAGAGCTAATCAAGTTCAGATATTTGTTCACAGAGAGAGCGAAAGTAAAAAGGCGCTTTTTCTGGACCACCACCTGGGCAGTATAATACAGAGACTCACATGAAGAGGCCACTGTCAATCAGTTATTCTTTGCGGCGAATAAAGAATACATATGCCCAGAGAATTGTTATATGTATACATGTGTTGCTCCACCGTTTGTGTTCAAACCTCCATTAGTGAAAGGGTGATATTACCTCATCACTGATACTGTGAATCAGCTCGTCTGAGGGAAATTGTTGTTGGAAAATGTTATTAGCGTTATGTTTCGTTTGATATTAAGCTACACTGAGCTTGAAGCCTTTTTTCCTCTGCATTGTTAACTATCTGTCCAGCTGCTGCTTGTTGTGAGCCAGTTGAGTCACGAAGCGCTTGCATGGCAAATGTTTGCTCTCAAGT
Organism: Hippocampus mohnikei; assembly: GCA_026261675.1. Lineage (NCBI taxonomy): Eukaryota > Metazoa > Chordata > Actinopteri > Syngnathiformes > Syngnathidae > Hippocampus > Hippocampus mohnikei. The sequence goes on from JAKGUB010000327.1 coordinate 750,587, forward strand.
CAAAGCAAAATATCGTCCAAACGAGAGTTCGTATGCCGAGAAACTGAAGTACAGGAACAACGTATTTTGTGTTTGTTTACTTTCTGCCACTCAAAATGCGTACTCTTTCCCTCAGGCCTCCGAGGAGCACCCGGGTACTCCCTGGAGCAGGCTCATCATCTCCCAATCGAGATGGACCCTCTGATTGGTGAGTTAGACCCACTACTCCGCCCGTGCCCGCGGCTTCTCCAACGCGTACGCCGCTTGTAACCTCTCGTGTCGACGCGTGTCCTCCTTTGCCGCCGCAGCCAACGGCGCTGCGAGCAACAAGCGTCAGATCACAGACTTAGTGGACCAGAGCATCCAGATCAGCACGCAGTGCTTCGTGGTGACAGCTGACAACCGCTACATCCTGGTGTGCGGCTTCTGGGACAAGAGCTTCCGCGTGTACTCCTCGGAGACAGGTGGGCGCAAAAGGTGGAACGCGCTGGTGCGTGGATGACGCCGTCGATACTCGGGCGTGCTGTTCACTGCCGAATGGCCCTTTTGTCATATGGCGAACCCGGCCGGCCTTGAGTGGTGGAAAAAAAAAACAAAAAATCTTAGTAGCCGATGTCCCACAAGCACTTTGAAAGAAATGGCCGCTATATTTTAATAACGAGACTGGCGACTGCAACAAAGTGCCTCACAATATTTCCGAAGTGACACTGATGAGTCGGCAGCCATCTTTGTCTTGTTGTCTGTTTTGTAATTGTCAAGCTGGTGAACAAAAATGAAATAACTCAAAAGCTCAAATTGAAAAATGTTTTTCATTTACAAAATAAAATAAAAACAATTGTTTAAAAAAAAATAAACCAAATACGAGCATAGCGACGAGGCAAAGAGGAACACATGGACAAGATGCGTGCGGTTGGAGGGAGCTGATTGGTTGACGCAAGGCTGATGAGAACACGTGGAACCAAAACCTGCAACAAGCAAAACATGCAAAAGACACACAAGGAACCGAAATGTAATCAAAACAACAAAATAAAAGCCGATCATGTCGGTTGTTGCGTTATTTCATCCATCCATCGTGTTGAATTTTTGGAGGGAGGGGGCACGGGGGATCTCCATCATCCTTCTTGGGGTTCTTCACGCAGCCCGCGACGCGGTGACGGACGCGTGCTCGCCACATTGTGTGTCCCGAGCAGGAAAGCTGACCCAGATCGTGTTCGGCCACTGGGACGTGGTGACGTGCGTGGCGCGCTCCGAGTCGTACATCGGGGGCGACTGCTACATCGTGTCGGGCTCCAGAGACGCCACTCTTCTTCTGTGGTACTGGAGCGGCAGGCACCACATCATCGGCGACAACCCCGCCAACAGTAAGTGGCTTTGTGTTTTGTTTTTTTTTGCCTTTGTGTCTCACACCTTCTCCGCGCAAGTCCCGATTTGATGAAGTTGACAGAAGCGGCGACGGCTAATTAACAATTTCGGCTCGGCTGAGTCCAATTAGCCGGGAGACTTAGAATTGAATAGAATTCCCCTGCTGCATCTTCAACACTCGTGCAAATATCTTCTTCAACAATGAAATGTTAAAGTGCACAACGGGGGGGCCGTTTTTTAGTGAATGGTTTGTCCAAGCATTTTAAAATCACGTTTTCCCAAATCTTGTTTTTGCACTTTTCACCCCACCCCCCACCCGATGCCAACGCCGGGCGAGCGGACGGGCCAGTTGCGCTCGTCCCCAGGGTGAAGGCGACTGAGATTGAATCTTTTGTCGGGCAGGTGAGCGGCTCCAGCTCCCTCGTTACCTCCCCAGAGGCTTGCTGTGACACTTGTCCTCGTCAAAGCAAGCCCCCACCTCCCCCGACAAGTACCCCCACATCATCCTCAGAGCAGCTGCTGGCACTGACAGTGCGGCTCAGGGTCCCGCGCGGTCTCTGCGGGACCACATCCATCACAGTCCGGCCCACCGGACCGCCACCGCGGGGGGAGGCGGGCGGGCTTTGGGAGTCCGCGACTGTCACCATTCAGATTCAGATTCAGATTCAGATTCAGAAAACTTTATTTATCCCCGTGGGGCAATTAGAGTTGTGCTAGAGCGGCTTCTTATAGAGACAGTCAGAACAAAGGAAAAACATAGGATGAGAGTAGCTTAGCATTGTCACTCAGACGCGTGACTGAAGGGATTAGCCCCAAATAGTAGCATTAGCTTGTCTTTATGTGCTTGATCAGATAACTCATGATCTGATTTTGAGAAAAATCTGCTCAGAGATCCCAGCTGTCACCCAATATGCCCAATTTTGTGGTCATGTCCGACTGACGTCTTTCGGGCCGTGATTTTAATTGGCTTACTGTGTAAAACCGGTCCGTGCGGTCTTAGCCTAGCGTGACGGCGAAGCATGTTGAGTTGAGGTGTCGGAAATGAATGGACAACTAACAGGCTATCAAATTCATTGACAATTAACGACGCTATTTTTATCGTCGAGTCATCGTTTTTTTTAGAGCTTAACTCATTTAATGGCAGCCGTTTTTCTCATATTGGCAGCCATTTTTTACCATTTGGCTAATCTTTGAAGGTCTACACAAAATTGAGTCCTGTAGCTTTTTATGGAAGGAACCTACCAAGGTTTTTTTTCTCATGCCAGACGTGCCTCTGCTCAATAAATATTGGTGAAACACCGCGTTGTACCACAGCACGCCACTTGGGGGCGAACTTGCTCCATATCCATCGTGATGACGGAGGCTGATGGCACCACGGGTCCTTTCTTGTACAGAATCTGAATTTGAGCGCTGTCTGTGTGGCCTGTTGCAGGCGACTACCCGGCGCCGCGAGCTGTCCTCACGGGCCACGACCAGGAAGTGGCGTGCGTGGCGGTCTGCGCAGAGCTGGGGCTGGTCATCAGCGGGGGCAAAGGTCAGCCAGCCTATATGTCAAACAAAACCAAAAAAACCTCTGTCCAGTACAATGGTATCTTTTGAGCTTTTTATTGCCACTCTCATCTGGAGTTGACCCTAAAACTAAGCATCGCACAACAACAATTAAACCAGCCACATATCCTTTCAGTCCACTCGCTGAATGCTAACTTTACGTTGCATCAAAGTTGCGGTGATGTGACCCTTTAAGCCGCGTATTGAACCCAAACAGTCCAGTGGCACGGAGACAATTCAACACCAAAATAGATTCTTTTTCCTGTGCAAAGAGTGGCTAGTATTAGCGCCGTACTGATGAGCGAAGGAGATTTCGGCGTTCAAAGTGGAAAATGTGGTCAGTTTAGGACTTCACGTGGGCAGTGTGTGAACAAGTGTGTGTGTGTGTGTGTGTGTGTGTGTGTGTGTGTGTGTGTGTGTGTGTGTGTTGGCTGGCAGATGGCCCGTGCCTTGTGCACACCATCACCGGGGACCTGCTGCGGGCGCTGGAGGGTCCCGAGAGCTGGCGGCGCCGCGGCTCATCTCGGTGTCCAGCGAGGGCCACTGCATCGTGTACTACGAGCGCGGGCGCTTCTGCAACTTCAGCATCAACGGCAAGCTGCTGGCCCACATGGAGCTCCGCGACAGCACCAGGGTCAGGATGACACACACAAAAAAAGGGCGGAAAGCAAGCAAAAGCTGCTTTATTTTTGCTGATTTTTTTTGCTTGATATGTTTCATGTTCATTTACCTTTATTTGATTTTTTTTTTTTTCAGATAACTTTTTGTGGTTTTTATGTGACTTTTTCTTTTTTTTTCTTTTGTTTTTCCTTTTACATCATTTGACTCATTTTGGATTCATGTGGTTTTTGCCTTTTATTTTTCATTGACTTGTTTAGAAATTTTTTTGCTTTTAAAAAAACGATTCTTTTTTACTCACTTAATTCGACTGTGCTCTTTTCCATTTTACTTTTACTTCTCGAGGTTTTATTTGCTCTTGTAAATGAGTTAAGAATCTGCAATCGGCAGTTTGTTCATAACTACGAGAGGCACGACGGGAAAAATGCAAAAACTACGCACACGGTTGCATGCCGAAAAGTGAGCCTGATGAATGTTTTTTGTTTGTTTTTTCCTCCCGGGTGCAGGCCATGGTGCTGAGCAGCGACGGGCACAATCTGGCCACTGGTGGCGACAACGGCGTGGTCCAAGTGTGGCAGGCGTGCAGCCTCAAGCCACTCTACGTGTACCCGGCCTGCGACGCCGCCATCCGAGCCATGGACCTGTCACATGATCAAAGGTCAGCCGCAAGTTGCCAAACGATGCCACCTTGTCTTTTTTTTATTTATTTTTTTTTTTACATGTTTATAAATGTAATGTTGCAATAAAAAAGCTTGTTGACTTCTAAATAGTGCGTAGCCTGGGGAAAAAGCTCCATGGTGCGCGTTTGTGTCACGCTTGTCAGTTTGGCTTTGACTCAGCGTACAAGCGGCCTTGACATGGGAGGCTCGTGGCCCGTAGCGAGTTGACTTATTTTACAGCCGCTTCTTTGTCCGTTTGAAACTCTCCGTTTTCACGTTACTCCAATAATATAAACGGCCCACACACACAAGCACGCGTCAGTCAAGTCTACGAGCCGTCAGTGGGACCCTCCATGCGGCGATGCCGGGGGGCTCCGACCGTGACGTCAAAGTGTGTGACCCCCCCCCACTCGAGGGACAGCAGAGTATTGGCCACGTGGGGACACGTGCACGTGGCCTATCCTACATTTGAAGTCTTTCATTTGTTCTTTTCTTTTGTGCTCCTTAGGACCCTGATCACTGGGATGGCCTCAGGAAGTCTCGTCGCCTTCAACATTGACTTCAACCGCTGGCATTACGAGCACCAACACCGATACTGAGCGACGACCCGGCGGTCACTCTGGACCAAGAACTGTGACCGGGTCCGAGAGAGACGGCGACGTTGCGTGCGGGCCCCGTCCCGGTGGCCTCGCGAAGAACAGGTTTGCGTTCAAGCGTCGATGCGCTTTCCGCTGCGTCGACGTCTGCCGGAGTTGCGGGAGCCAAACGAGAACGTGGGAAATATGCAACAAATGCTTCCGAGACTTGCTTGTAAACCAAACGGAATCGGATTGTCTCCCATAAATATACAAGCCGGTGTCAGGATGTGACAGTGACATGCTGGACTTGGGAAGAAAATTCCTGTCAAGCAGGAATATGTTTATTTATGTCCGTTTTAAACATCCAGAGAGTCACACGGCACACAACCATGAGGAGTTTCCATCCTAGTGGAGCGCTCAGAAATACACCGCCGACCTAAGCAAGGAGGGTGCGGTGATGAGGGGGGGGGGGGGTTGGGGTGAGTCACGACCATGATTAAGGTGACATTTACAGGGGAGAAATTTGTTTTCTCTGTCTCGTCCCCTGCCAATGATGTGTTGAGGTCAATACATGGCATCCATTAACTTGCTCTCCAAGTGGGGGAGTTGGACCTGCAGACAATTCTCTTCTTATCTTATTAAAGTTTAAAATTTGACATCCTAATTTTTTTAAATATCAATTTTTTTTTTTAATGTTTTCAAGTCAGGCCGTTCTGTTTTTCAACACTTCCTGGCTGGCTGGCAGCTCTTGTTTGTTCCCGCATTTGTGCTTGAACATTCCCCTCTAGTGGGAGAGAAACGTTCAAACACACGCAAATCTGAATTTCGAGCTCATGCAAGAATCGTTTCAAATCAACCTTTGATCCCAAAGCAACAGTAAAAGAACGCAAGAACATTATTATTTTTTTAAGGACTGTGTGAGGCCATGTACCCAACCAGCCCCCTCAAGCGAGCAACAATACAAGTAGGCCCCGGTCCCCCGCCCCAGAGGGATCGCAATTGTAGCATGTTTAACAGACTGTTTTCCAACACTCGAACATCCAACAACAGTGATGCTCAAGCGCTTGTAGACTGCGTGTAAGCGTCCTCCTGGCTTGTATGACATCAGCCGTTCAATCTGTGCACCCTCCCCCCCCCCCAAAAAAAATAAGTGGAGCCGATTTGCACAACTGATTCTATGTTGTTTATTTCAATTTCCGGCCCAGGAGCGTTTTTGCTCTTGCTGCGTAAAACGAAAAACTACTCGAAGTCATGCCAAGTGCCAACTTGGTTTATCAGAATTTTATGGTACGGTTTTATTTGCACATTTTGGTTGGTGTGTTTTTGTTGTTGGGTAATCAAGTGTTTTGTCTTGTGTAGAATCTGTTTTGGGGCGATTTTATTTAATTTATTTCGAAATTACATTACGTGAATTTATTGAGCAGCGATTGTCGAAAACTTCATTTCCGTGCAGTGGTTCAATTCTAAAAGTGAAACCCAAACCGAATTTACACTTGAAAGGTAATTGTCATTGTTTTTCATTTTCTATTGTAATTTCAATCGATGGTGGATTTGAAGGCTATTGTCAGGCGTGAGCGAGAACTCCAGTAGCATATAGCTAGAAAATAAGTAGTGTGGCGTGAATTTGTTTGAGTTCCCCTTAGGAATTGAACTACTGAAATCAAAAGTATATTTGAATCGCACAATAATTCATCCAAAATTTGGTTGCCCCGCTCAGCTGAACTGAGCATCAGGACATGGGAATGCTTCAGACATTTTTGTGCAGCTGTCTTTTACATTTTCACGCCCTCGATACATTTGTCCATTTTGAATGTGTGACAAAAATATTAAGAAATGAATGCTGTACCATGTGCACTGGGAAGCAATATGAAACTCAAAGCAACTGTGCAGTCATGACATGAAACATGTTTAATCATTTATAGTATGCAAATTGATTCATATTTTGTGGCAAACTTACGAGAGGAGAGCTGGAAAATAAGCTTTTTGTCGTTTGAAAATCATTTAGATTCATTTGTATTCATAAGTTCATGTTGTGAATGTGTTCATTCATCGCTGTTTTTTATTTATGCCTTGATACTCAGTTGCCTTTTTTGTACACTTATGTTTTCTGAGTTGCATTTTTAATATATATATATAAATATATATATATATATTTTATTTTATTTTTTTTAAGTGTGGGATATTTCCTCTTCACGTTATTCATGCAAACGTGTTTAAAATATGACCACGTCACTTTGCTGAATGTCTTTATTTCCAAGTGCTTTTACTGCCACCTTCTGTCTGAATTTGTCACAGCAGGATTTTGCTTTGAAAAATGTTGTTTCCCCAGTCTTATGCATTTTTAATAAGAAAAAACAAGAATAAAAAGATTTTTGGTAAAAAAAAAAGCTATCAAGATTCTTTTTTCTTTTGCAATCTGCTTCTCATCCGTTGGGCAAATGGATTTCGGAACATCCAGCTGGTTCTCACTGGCAGGTGCGGAACAGTATGTTGGAGATGGGCCTTCCAACTAGTGTTTTTCTGCATCTTGTCATCCGTGTCGTATGGCACGCTCTCTCCGGTCATCTCGCCAACAAGTGTATGCTGTGAACAGCGGGCTGGATCACGACAATGGGTCGAGCTGCATCCCGCCATGGAACGTGGGCATTCCCGCCTGTGTTTGGCTGTCTTGTCAAGAACTCCGTGAAACATTCAGATTCCGATCCCCTCTTAAATTTCGCTGAGTTTCAGCCAGCTGACCTGAAAGATATTAGTGGAGAAAATCGGGGTGGATCGTAAACAGTAGAAGCCCGATTGTGACGTTTTCACCATTCGGGATTTTTTTTTTTTTACAAGACGTCTCTAACCGACAATGTATAAAACGACTGATAGTAAGGCGTTTTAGCCGAAAAAAACGACCACGTATAGTAAGGCGTTTTAGCCGAAAAAAACGACCATGTATAGTAAGGCGTTATTAGCCGAAAAAAACGACCACGTATAGTAAGGCGTTTTAACCTGAAAAAACCGACCACGTATAGTAAGGCGTTTTTAGCCGAAAAAAACGACCATGTATAGGAAGGCGTTTTAGCCGAAAAAAACGACCATGTATAGCAAGGCGTTTTAGCGAAAAACGACCATGTATAGTAAGGCGTTTTAGCGAAAAAGCGACCACGTATGGTAAGGCGTTTTTAGCGAAAAAGCGACCACGTATAGTAAGGCGTTTTTAGCCGAAAAAAACGACCATGTATAGGAAGGCGTTTTTAGCCGAAAAAAACGACCACGTATAGCAAGGCGTTTTAACCTGAAAAAAACGACCATGTATAGTAAGGCTTTTTAGCTGAAAAAAACGACCATGTATAGTAAGGCGTTTTAGCGAAAAAAGCGACCATGTATAGTAAGGCGTTTTAGCGAAAAACGACCATGTATAGTAAGGCGTTTTAGCGAAAAAACGACCATGTATAGTAAGGCGTTTTTGGCGAAAAAAGCGACCACGTATAGTAAGGCGTTTTAGCGAAAAAGCGACCACGTATAGTAAGGCGTTTTAACCTGAAAAACGACCATGTATAGTAAGGCGTTTTAGCGAAAAACGACCACGTATAGTAAGGCGTTTTAACCTGAAAAAACGACCATGTATAGTAAGGCGTTTTAGCGAAAAACGACCATGTATAGTAAGGCGTTTTAGCGAAAAAGCGACCATGTATAGTAAGGCGTTTTAGCGAAAAAACGACCACGTATAGTAAGGCGTTTTAACCTGAAAAACGACCATGTATAGTAAGGCGTTTTAGCGAAAAAACGACCACGTATAAAAAGGCGTTTTAACCTGAAAAAACGACCACGTATAGTAAGGCGTTTTAGCGAAAAACGACCACGTATAGTAAGGCGTTTTAACGAAAAAACGACCATGTATAGTAAGGCGTTTTTAGCGAAAAAACGACCACGTATAGTAAGGCGTTTTTGACGAAAAACGACCATGTATAGTAAGGCGTTTTGACGAAAAAACGACCATGTATAGTAAGGCATTTTTAACGAAAAACGACCATGTATAGTAAGGCATTTTTGACGAAAAAACGACCATGTATAGTAAGGCATTTTTGACGAAAAACGACCATGTATAGTAAGGCGTTTTTGACGAAAAAACGACCATGTATAGTAAGGCATTTTTGACAAAAAACGACCATGTATAGTAAGGCATTTTTGACGAAAAAACGACCATGTATAGTAAGGCGTTTTTGGACGAAAAAAACGACCATGTATAGTAAGGCATTTTTAACCGAAAAAAACGACCATGTATAGTAAGGCATTTTTGACGAAAAAAACGACCATGTATAGTAAGGCATTTTTGACGAAAAAAACGACCATGTATAGTAAGGCATTTTTGACGAAAAACGACCATGTATAGTAAGGCATTTTTGACGAAAAACGACCATGTATAGTAAGGCGTTTTTAGACGAAAAAACGACCATGTATAGTAAGGCATTTTTGACGAAAAAACGACCATGTATAGTAAGGCATTTTTGACGAAAAAACGACCATGTATAGTAAGGCATTTTTAACAAAAAAACGACCATGTATAGTAAGGCATTTTTGACGAAAAAACGACCATGTATAGTAAGGCATTTTTGACGAAAAAACGACCATGTATAGTAAGGCATTTTTGACGAAAAAACGACCATGTATAGTAAGGCGTTTTTGACGAAAAAACGACCATGTATAGTAAGGCATTTTTGACGAAAAAACGACCATGTATAGTAAGGCATTTTTGACGAAAAAACGACCATGTATAGTAAGGCATTTTTGACGAAAAACGACCATGTATAGTAAGGCAATTTTGACGAAAAAAACGACCCTCTATAGTAAGGCGTTTTTGACGGAAAAAACGACCATGTATAGTAAGGCATTTTTAGCGCAAAAAACGACCATGTATAGTAAGGCATTTTTAACGAAAAAAACGACCATGTATAGTAAGGCATTTTTAGCGCAAAAAAACGACCATGTATAGTAAGGCATTTTTGACGAAAAAAACGACCATGTATAGTAAGGCGTTTTTGACGAAAAAAACGACCATGTATAGTAAGGCATTTTTGACGAAAAAAACGACCATGTATAGTAAGGCATTTTTGACGAAAAAAACGACCATGTATAGTAAGGCATTTTTGACGAAAAACGACCATGTATAGTAAGGCGTTTTTGACGAAAAAACGACCATGTATAGTAAGGCGTTTTTAGCGAAAAAACGACCATGTATAGTAAGGCATTTTTAACGAAAAACGACCATGTATAGTAAGGCGTTTTAGCGAAAAAACGACCATGTATAGTAAGGCATTTTTGACGAAAAACGACCATGTATAGTAAGGCATTTTTGACGAAAAAACGACCATGTATAGTAAGGCATTTTTGACGAAAAAACGACCATGTATAGTAAGGCATTTTTGACGAAAAACGACCATGTATAGTAAGGCATTTTTGACGAAAAACGACCATGTATAGTAAGGCGTTTTTGACGAAAAACGACCATGTATAGTAAGGCGTTTTTGACGAAAAAACGACCATGTATAGTAAGGCATTTTTGACGAAAAAACGACCATGTATAGTAAGGCGTTTTTGACGAAAAAACGACCATGTATAGTAAGGCGTTTTTGACGAAAAAAACGACCATGTATAGTAAGGCATTTTTGACGAAAAAACGACCATGTATAGTAAGGCATTTTTGACGAAAAACGACGGCGTTTTTGACGAAAAAACGACCATGTATAGTAAGGCATTTTTGACGAAAAAACGACCATGTATAGTAAGGCGTTTTTGGACCAAAAAAACGACCATGTATAGTAAGGCATTTTTGACGAAAAAACGACCATGTATAGTAAGGCATTTTTGACGAAAAAACGACCATGTATAGTAAGGCATTTTTGACGAAAAAACGACCATGTATAGTAAGGCATTTTTGACGAAAAAACGACCATGTATAGTAAGGCATTTTTGACGAAAAAACGACCATGTATAGTAAGGCGTTTTTGACGAAAAAACGACCATGTATAGTAAGGCGTTTTTGACGAAAAAACGACCATGTATAGTAAGGCATTTTTGACGAAAAAACGACCATGTATAGTAAGGCGTTTTTGACAAAAAACGACCATGTATAGTAAGGCATTTTTGACGAAAAAACGACCATGTATAGTAAGGCATTTTTGACGAAAAACGACCATGTATAGTAAGGCATTTTTGACGAAAAACGACCATGTATAGTAAGGCATTTTTGACGAAAAAACGACCATGTATAGTAAGGCATTTTTGACGAAAAAACGACCATGTATAGTAAGGCATTTTTGACGAAAAAACGACCATGTATAGTAAGGCATTTTTGACGAAAAAACGACCATGTATAGTAAGGCATTTTTGACGAAAAAACGACCATGTATAGTAAGGCATTTTTGACGAAAAAACGACCATGTATAGTAAGGCATTTTGACGAAAAAACGACCATGTATAGTAAGGCATTTTTGACGAAAAAACGACCATGTATAGTAAGGCATTTTTGACGAAAAAACGACCATGTATAGTAAGGCATTTTTGACGAAAAACGACCATGTATAGTAAGGCATTTTTGACGAAAAACGACCATGTATAGTAAGGCATTTTTGACGAAAAAACGACCATGTATAGTAAGGCGTTTTTGACGTATAAAAACGACCATGTATAGTAAGGCATTTTGACGAAAAAACGACCATGTATAGTAAGGCATTTTTGACGAAAAAACGACCATGTATAGTAAGGCATTTTGACGAAAAACGACCATGTATAGTAAGGCGTTTTTGACGAAAAACGACCATGTATAGTAAGGCATTTTTGACGAAAAACGACCATGTATAGTAAGGCGTTTTTGACGAAAAAACGACCATGTATAGTAAGGCATTTTTGACGAAAAAACGACCATGTATAGTAAGGCGTTTTTGACGAAAAAACGACCATGTATAGTAAGGCATTTTTGACGAAAAACGACCATGTATAGTAAGGCGTTTTTGACGAAAAAACGACCATGTATAGTAAGGCATTTTTGACGAAAAACGACCATGTATAGTAAGGCATTTTTGACGAAAAAACGACCATGTATAGTAAGGCATTTTTGACGAAAAAACGACCATGTATAGTAAGGCATTTTTGACGAAAAAACGACCATGTATAGTAAGGCATTTTTGACGAAAAACGACCATGTATAGTAAGGCATTTTTGACGAAAAAACGACCATGTATAGTAAGGCATTTTTGACGAAAAACGACCATGTATAGTAAGGCATTTTTGACGAAAAAACGACCATGTATAGTAAGGCATTTTTGACGAAAAAACGACCATGTATAGTAAGGCATTTTTGACGAAAAACGACCATGTATAGTAAGGCATTTTTGACGAAAAAACGACCATGTATAGTAAGGCATTTTTGACGAAAAAACGACCATGTATAGTAAGGCATTTTTGACGAAAAACGACCATGTATAGTAAGGCATTTTTGACGAAAAACGACCATGTATAGTAAGGCATTTTTGACGAAAAACGACCATGTATAGTAAGGCATTTTTGACGAAAAAACGACCATGTATAGTAAGGCATTTTTGACGAAAAAACGACCATGTATAGTAAGGCATTTTTGACGAAAAAACGACCATGTATAGTAAGGCATTTTTGACGAAAAAACGACCATGTATAGTAAGGCATTTTTGACGAAAAAACGACCATGTATAGTAAGGCATTTTTGACGAAAAACGACCATGTATAGTAAGGCATTTTTGACGAAAAAACGACCATGTATAGTAAGGCATTTTTGACGAAAAACGACCATGTATAGTAAGGCGTTTTTGACGAAAAAACGACCATGTATAGTAAGGCATTTTTGACGAAAAACGACCATGTATAGTAAGGCGTTTTTGGACGAAAAAACGACCATGTATAGTAAGGCATTTTTGACGAAAAAACGACCATGTATAGTAAGGCATTTTTGACGAAAAAACGACCATGTATAGTAAGGCATTTTTGACGAAAAAACGACCATGTATAGTAAGGCATTTTTGACGAAAAAACGACCATGTATAGTAAGGCATTTTTGACGAAAAAACGACCATGTATAGTAAGGCATTTTTGACGAAAAAACGACCATGTATAGTAAGGCATTTTTGACGAAAAACGACCATGTATAGTAAGGCATTTTTGACGAAAAAACGACCATGTATAGTAAGGCATTTTTGACGAAAAACGACCATGTATAGTAAGGCATTTTTGACGAAAAAACGACCATGTATAGTAAGGCATTTTTGACTAAAAAAACGACCATGTATAGTAAGGCATTTTTGACGAAAAAACGACCATGTATAGTAAGGCATTTTTGACGAAAAAACGACCATGTATAGTAAGGCATTTTTGACGAAAAAACGACCATGTATAGTAAGGCATTTTTGACGAAAAAACGACCATGTATAGTAAGGCATTTTTGACGAAAAAACGACCATGTATAGTAAGGCATTTTTGACGAAAAACGACCATGTATAGTAAGGCATTTTTGACGAAAAACGACCATGTATAGTAAGGCATTTTTGACGAAAAACGACCATGTATAGTAAGGCATTTTTGACGAAAAAACGACCATGTATAGTAAGGCATTTTTGACGAAAAAACGACCATGTATAGTAAGGCATTTTTGACGAAAAAACGACCATGTATAGTAAGGCATTTTTGACGAAAAACGACCATGTATAGTAAGGCATTTTTGACGAAAAAACGACCATGTATAGTAAGGCATTTTTGACGAAAAAACGACCATGTATAGTAAGGCATTTTTGACTAAAAACGACCATGTATAGTAAGGCATTTTTGACGAAAAACGACCATGTATAGTAAGGCATTTTTGACGAAAAAACGACCATGTATAGTAAGGCATTTTTGACGAAAAAACGACCATGTATAGTAAGGCATTTTTGACGAAAAAACGACCATGTATAGTAAGGCATTTTGACGAAAAACGACCATGTATAGTAAGGCATTTTTGACGAAAAAACGACCATGTATAGTAAGGCATTTTTGACGAAAAAACGACCATGTATAGTAAGGCATTTTTGACGAAAAAACGACCATGTATAGTAAGGCATTTTGACGAAAAAACGACCATGTATAGTAAGGCATTTTTGACGAAAAAACGACCATGTATAGTAAGGCATTTTTGACGAAAAAACGACCATGTATAGTAAGGCATTTTTGACGAAAAAACGACCATGTATAGTAAGGCATTTTTGACGAAAAAACGACCATGTATAGTAAGGCATTTTTGACGAAAAAACGACCATGTATAGTAAGGCATTTTTGACGAAAAAACGACCATGTATAGTAAGGCATTTTTGACGAAAAAACGACCATGTATAGTAAGGCATTTTTGACGAAAAAACGACCATGTATAGTAAGGCATTTTTGACGAAAAAACGACCATGTATAGTAAGGCATTTTTGACGAAAAAACGACCATGTATAGTAAGGCATTTTTGACGAAAAAACGACCATGTATAGTAAGGCATTTTTGACGAAAAACGACCATGTATAGTAAGGCATTTTTGACGAAAAAACGACCATGTATAGTAAGGCATTTTTGAAAAAACGACCATGTATAGTAAGGCATTTTTGACGAAAAACGACCATGTATAGTAAGGCATTTTTGACGAAAAACGACCATGTATAGTAAGGCGATTTTTGACGAAAAAACGACCATGTATAGTAAGGCAATTTTTGACGAAAAAACGACCATGTATAGTAAGGCGTTTTTTGACGAAAAAACGACCATGTATAGTAAGGCAATTTTTGACGAAAAAACGACCATGTATAGTAAGGCAATTTTTGACGAAAAAACGACCATGTATAGTAAGGCGTTTTTGACGAAAAAACGACCATGTATAGTAAGGCAATTTTTGACGAAAAAACGACCATGTATAGTAAGGCTTTTTTTGACGAAAAAACGACCATGTATAGTAAGGCAATTTTTGACGAAAAAACGACCATGTATAGTAAGGCTTTTTTTGACGAAAAAACGACCATGTATAGTAAGGCAATTTTTGACGAAAAAACGACCATGTATAGTAAGGCATTTTTGACGAAAAAACGACCATGTATAGTAAGGCAATTTTTGACGAAAAAACGACCATGTATAGTAAGGCAATTTTTGACGAAAAAACGACCATGTATAGTAAGGCGTTTTTGACGAAAAAACGACCATGTATAGTAAGGCGTTTTTTGACGAAAAAACGACCATGTATAGTAAGGCATTTTTGACGAAAAAACGACCATGTATAGTAAGGCATTTTTTGACGAAAAAACGACCATGTATAGTAAGGCATTTTTGACGAAAAAACGACCATGTATAGTAAGGCAATTTTTGACGAAAAAACGACCATGTATAGTAAGGCATTTTGACGAAAAAACGACCATGTATAGTAAGGCATTTTTGACGAAAAAACGACCATGTATAGTAAGGCATTTTTGACGAAAAAACGACCATGTATAGTAAGGCATTTTTGACGAAAAAACGACCATGTATAGTAAGGCATTTTTGACGAAAAAACGACCATGTATAGTAAGGCATTTTTGACGAAAAAACGACCATGTATAGTAAGGCATTTTTGACGAAAAAACGACCATGTATAGTAAGGCATTTTTGACGAAAAAACGACCATGTATAGTAAGGCATTTTTGACGAAAAAACGACCATGTATAGTAAGGCATTTTTGACGAAAAAACGACCATGTATAGTAAGGCATTTTTGACGAAAAAACGACCATGTATAGTAAGGCATTTTTGACGAAAAAACGACCATGTATAGTAAGGCATTTTTGACGAAAAAACGACCATGTATAGTAAGGCATTTTTGACGAAAAAACGACCATGTATAGTAAGGCATTTTTGACGAAAAAACGACCATGTATAGTAAGGCATTTTTGACGAAAAAACGACCATGTATAGTAAGGCATTTTTGACGAAAAAACGACCATGTATAGTAAGGCATTTTTGACGAAAAACGACCATGTATAGTAAGGCATTTTTGACGAAAAACGACCATGTATAGTAAGGCATTTTTGACGAAAAAACGACCATGTATAGTAAGGCATTTTTGACGAAAAACGACCATGTATAGTAAGGCATTTTTGACGAAAAAACGACCATGTATAGTAAGGCATTTTTGACGAAAAAACGACCATGTATAGTAAGGCATTTTTGACGAAAAAAACGACCATGTATAGTAAGGCATTTTTGACGAAAAAACGACCATGTATAGTAAGGCATTTTTGACGAAAAAACGACCATGTATAGTAAGGCATTTTTGACGAAAAAACGACCATGTATAGTAAGGCATTTTTGACGAAAAAACGACCATGTATAGTAAGGCATTTTTGAAAAAACGACCATGTATAGTAAGGCATTTTTGACGAAAAAACGACCATGTATAGTAAGGCATTTTTGACGAAAAAAACGACCATGTATAGTAAGGCATTTTTGACGAAAAAACGACCATGTATAGTAAGGCATTTTTGACGAAAAAACGACCATGTATAGTAAGGCATTTTTGACGAAAAAACGACCATGTATAGTAAGGCATTTTTGACGAAAAAACGACCATGTATAGTAAGGCATTTTTGACGAAAAACGACCATGTATAGTAAGGCATTTTTGACGAAAAAACGACCATGTATAGTAAGGCATTTTTGACGAAAAACGACCATGTATAGTAAGGCATTTTTGACTAAAAACGACCATGTATAGTAAGGCATTTTTGACTAAAAACGACCATGTATAGTAAGGCATTTTTGACGAAAAAACGACCATGTATAGTAAGGCATTTTTGACGAAAAACGACCATGTATAGTAAGGCATTTTTGACGAAAAAACGACCATGTATAGTAAGGCATTTTTGACGAAAAAACGACCATGTATAGTAAGGCATTTTTGACGAAAAACGACCATGTATAGTAAGGCATTTTTGACGAAAAAACGACCATGTATAGTAAGGCATTTTTGACGAAAAAACGACCATGTATAGTAAGGCATTTTTGACGAAAAAACGACCATGTATAGTAAGGCATTTTTGACGAAAAAACGACCATGTATAGTAAGGCATTTTTGACGAAAAAACGACCATGTATAGTAAGGCATTTTTGACGAAAAAACGACCATGTATAGTAAGGCATTTTTGACGAAAAAACGACCATGTATAGTAAGGCATTTTTGACGAAAAAACGACCATGTATAGTAAGGCATTTTTGACGAAAAAACGACCATGTATAGTAAGGCATTTTTGACGAAAAAACGACCATGTATAGTAAGGCATTTTTGACGAAAAAACGACCATGTATAGTAAGGCATTTTTGACGAAAAAACGACCATGTATAGTAAGGCATTTTTGACGAAAAAACGACCATGTATAGTAAGGCATTTTTGACGAAAAAACGACCATGTATAGTAAGGCATTTTTGACGAAAAAACGACCATGTATAGTAAGGCATTTTTGACGAAAAAACGACCATGTATAGTAAGGCATTTTTGACGAAAAACGACCATGTATAGTAAGGCATTTTTGACGAAAAAACGACCATGTATAGTAAGGCATTTTTGACGAAAAAACGACCATGTATAGTAAGGCATTTTTGACGAAAAAACGACCATGTATAGTAAGGCATTTTTGACGAAAAACGACCATGTATAGTAAGGCATTTTTGACGAAAAAACGACCATGTATAGTAAGGCATTTTTGACGAAAAACGACCATGTATAGTAAGGCATTTTTGACGAAAAAACGACCATGTATAGTAAGGCATTTTTGACGAAAAAACGACCATGTATAGTAAGGCATTTTTGACGAAAAAACGACCATGTATAGTAAGGCATTTTTGACGAAAAAACGACCATGTATAGTAAGGCATTTTTGACGAAAAAACGACCATGTATAGTAAGGCATTTTGACGAAAAAACGACCATGTATAGTAAGGCATTTTTGACGAAAAAACGACCATGTATAGTAAGGCATTTTTGACGAAAAAACGACCATGTATAGTAAGGCATTTTTGACGAAAAAACGACCATGTATAGTAAGGCATTTTTGACGAAAAAACGACCATGTATAGTAAGGCATTTTTGACGAAAAAACGACCATGTATAGTAAGGCATTTTTGACGAAAAAACGACCATGTATAGTAAGGCATTTTTGACGAAAAACGACCATGTATAGTAAGGCATTTTGACGAAAAAACGACCATGTATAGTAAGGCATTTTTGACGAAAAAACGACCATGTATAGTAAGGCATTTTTGACGAAAAAACGACCATGTATAGTAAGGCATTTTTGACGAAAAAACGACCATGTATAGTAAGGCATTTTTGACGAAAAAACGACCATGTATAGTAAGGCATTTTTGACGAAAAAACGACCATGTATAGTAAGGCATTTTTGACGAAAAAACGACCATGTATAGTAAGGCATTTTTGACGAAAAAACGACCATGTATAGTAAGGCATTTTTGACTAAAAACGACCATGTATAGTAAGGCATTTTTGACGAAAAAACGACCATGTATAGTAAGGCATTTTTGACGAAAAAACGACCATGTATAGTAAGGCATTTTTGACGAAAAAACGACCATGTATAGTAAGGCATTTTTGACGAAAAAACGACCATGTATAGTAAGGCATTTTTGACGAAAAAACGACCATGTATAGTAAGGCATTTTTGACGAAAAAACGACCATGTATAGTAAGGCATTTTTGACGAAAAAACGACCATGTATAGTAAGGCATTTTTGACGAAAAAACGACCATGTATAGTAAGGCATTTTTGACGAAAAAACGACCATGTATAGTAAGGCATTTTTGACGAAAAAACGACCATGTATAGTAAGGCATTTTTGACGAAAAAACGACCATGTATAGTAAGGCATTTTTGACGAAAAAACGACCATGTATAGTAAGGCATTTTTGACGAAAAAACGACCATGTATAGTAAGGCATTTTTGACGAAAAAACGACCATGTATAGTAAGGCATTTTTGACGAAAAAACGACCATGTATAGTAAGGCATTTTTGACGAAAAAACGACCATGTATAGTAAGGCATTTTTGACGAAAAAACGACCATGTATAGTAAGGCATTTTTGACGAAAAAACGACCATGTATAGTAAGGCATTTTTGACGAAAAAACGACCATGTATAGTAAGGCATTTTTGACGAAAAAACGACCATGTATAGTAAGGCATTTTTGACGAAAAAACGACCATGTATAGTAAGGCATTTTTGACGAAAAAACGACCATGTATAGTAAGGCATTTTTGACGAAAAAACGACCATGTATAGTAAGGCATTTTTGACGAAAAAACGACCATGTATAGTAAGGCATTTTTGACGAAAAAACGACCATGTATAGTAAGGCATTTTGACGAAAAAACGACCATGTATAGTAAGGCATTTTTGACGAAAAAACGACCATGTATAGTAAGGCATTTTTGACGAAAAAACGACCATGTATAGTAAGGCATTTTTGACGAAAAAACGACCATGTATAGTAAGGCATTTTTGACGAAAAAACGACCATGTATAGTAAGGCATTTTTGACGAAAAAACGACCATGTATAGTAAGGCATTTTTGAAAAAACGACCATGTATAGTAAGGCATTTTTGACGAAAAAACGACCATGTATAGTAAGGCATTTTTGACGAAAAAACGACCATGTATAGTAAGGCATTTTTGACGAAAAAACGACCATGTATAGTAAGGCATAAGGCATTTTTGACGAAAAACGACCATGTATAGTAAGGCATTTTTGACGAAAAAACGACCATGTATAGTAAGGCATTTTTGACGAAAAACGACCATGTATAGTAAGGCATTTTTGACGAAAAAACGACCATGTATAGTAAGGCATTTTGACGAAAAAACGACCATGTATAGTAAGGCATTTTTGACGAAAAAACGACCATGTATAGTAAGGCATTTTTGACGAAAAACGACCATGTATAGTAAGGCATTTTTGACGAAAAAACGACCATGTATAGTAAGGCATTTTTGACGAAAAAACGACCATGTATAGTAAGGCATTTTTGACTAAAAACGACCATGTATAGTAAGGCATTTTTGACGAAAAAACGACCATGTATAGTAAGGCATTTTTGACGAAAAAACGACCATGTATAGTAAGGCATTTTTGACGAAAAAACGACCATGTATAGTAAGGCATTTTTGACGAAAAACGACCATGTATAGTAAGGCATTTTGACGAAAAAACGACCATGTATAGTAAGGCATTTTTGACGTAAGGCATTTTTGACGAAAAAACGACCATGTATAGTAAGGCATTTTTGACGAAAAAACGACCATGTATAGTAAGGCATTTTTGAAAAAACGACCATGTATAGTAAGGCATTTTTGACTAAAAACGACCATGTATAGTAAGGCATTTTTTTTTGAGGCATTTTTGACTAAAAACGACCATGTATAGTAAGGCATTTTTGACGAAAAACGACCATGTATAGTAAGGCATTTTTGACGAAAAAACGACCATGTATAGTAAGGCATTTTTGACGAAAAAACGACCATGTATAGTAAGGCATTTTTGACGAAAAAACGACCATGTATAGTAAGGCATTTTTGACGAAAAAACGACCATGTATAGTAAGGCATTTTTGACGAAAAAACGACCATGTATAGTAAGGCATTTTTGACGAAAAAACGACCATGTATAGTAAGGCATTTTTGACTAAAAACGACCATGTATAGTAAGGCATTTTTGACGAAAAAACGACCATGTATAGTAAGGCATTTTTGACGAAAAAACGACCATGTATAGTAAGGCATTTTTGACGAAAAAACGACCATGTATAGTAAGGCATTTTTGACGAAAAAACGACCATGTATAGTAAGGCATTTTTGACGAAAAAACGACCATGTATAGTAAGGCATTTTTGACGAAAAAACGACCATGTATAGTAAGGCATTTTTGACGAAAAAACGACCATGTATAGTAAGGCATTTTTGACGAAAAAACGACCATGTATAGTAAGGCATTTTTGACGAAAAAACGACCATGTATAGTAAGGCATTTTTGACGAAAAAACGACCATGTATAGTAAGGCATTTTTGACGAAAAAACGACCATGTATAGTAAGGCATTTTGACGAAAAAACGACCATGTATAGTAAGGCATTTTTGACGAAAAAACGACCATGTATAGTAAGGCATTTTTGACGAAAAAACGACCATGTATAGTAAGGCATTTTTGACGAAAAAACGACCATGTATAGTAAGGCATTTTTGACGAAAAAACGACCATGTATAGTAAGGCATTTTTGACTAAAAACGACCATGTATAGTAAGGCATTTTTGACGAAAAAACGACCATGTATAGTAAGGCATTTTTGACGAAAAAACGACCATGTATAGTAAGGCATTTTTGACGAAAAAACGACCATGTATAGTAAGGCATTTTTGACGAAAAAACGACCATGTATAGTAAGGCATTTTTGACTAAAAACGACCATGTATAGTAAGGCATTTTTGACGAAAAAACGACCATGTATAGTAAGGCATTTTTGACGAAAAAACGACCATGTATAGTAAGGCATTTTTGACTAAAAACGACCATGTATAGTAAGGCATTTTTGACTAAAAACGACCATGTATAGTAAGGCATTTTTGACTAAAAAACGACCATGTATAGTAAGGCATTTTTGACGAAAAAACGACCATGTATAGTAAGGCATTTTTGACGAAAAACGACCATGTATAGTAAGGCATTTTTGACGAAAAAACGACCATGTATAGTAAGGCATTTTGACGAAAAAACGACCATGTATAGTAAGGCATTTTTGACGAAAAAACGACCATGTATAGTAAGGCATTTTTGACGAAAAAACGACCATGTATAGTAAGGCATTTTTGAAAAAAACGACCATGTATAGTAAGGCATTTTTGACGAAAAAACGACCATGTATAGTAAGGCATTTTTGACGAAAAAACGACCATGTATAGTAAGGCATTTTTGACGAAAAAACGACCATGTATAGTAAGGCATTTTTGACGAAAAAACGACCATGTATAGTAAGGCATTTTTGACGAAAAAACGACCATGTATAGTAAGGCATTTTTGACTAAAAACGACCATGTATAGTAAGGCATTTTTGACGAAAAAACGACCATGTATAGTAAGGCATTTTTGACGAAAAAACGACCATGTATAGTAAGGCATTTTTGACTAAAAACGACCATGTATAGTAAGGCATTTTTGACGAAAAAACGACCATGTATAGTAAGGCATTTTTGACTAAAAACGACCATGTATAGTAAGGCATTTTTGACTAAAAACGACCATGTATAGTAAGGCATTTTTGACGAAAAAACGACCATGTATAGTAAGGCATTTTTGACGAAAAAACGACCATGTATAGTAAGGCATTTTTGACGAAAAAACGACCATGTATAGTAAGGCATTTTTGACTAAAAACGACCATGTATAGTAAGGCATTTTTGACGAAAAAACGACCATGTATAGTAAGGCATTTTTGACTAAAAACGACCATGTATAGTAAGGCATTTTTGACGAAAAAACGACCATGTATAGTAAGGCATTTTTGACGAAAAAACGACCATGTATAGTAAGGCATTTTTGACGAAAAACGACCATGTATAGTAAGGCATTTTTGACGAAAAACGACCATGTATAGTAAGGCATTTTTGACTAAAAACGACCATGTATAGTAAGGCATTTTTGACGAAAAAACGACCATGTATAGTAAGGCATTTTTGACGAAAAAACGACCATGTATAGTAAGGCATTTTTGACGAAAAAACGACCATGTATAGTAAGGCATTTTTGACTAAAAACGACCATGTATAGTAAGGCATTTTTGACTAAAAACGACCATGTATAGTAAGGCATTTTTGACTAAAAACGACCATGTATAGTAAGGCATTTTTGACTAAAAACGACCATGTATAGTAAGGCATTTTTGACGAAAAAACGACCATGTATAGTAAGGCATTTTTGACGAAAAAACGACCATGTATAGTAAGGCATTTTTGACGAAAAAACGACCATGTATAGTAAGGCATTTTTGACTAAAAACGACCATGTATAGTAAGGCATTTTTGACGAAAAAACGACCATGTATAGTAAGGCATTTTTGACTAAAAACGACCATGTATAGTAAGGCATTTTTGACTAAAAACGACCATGTATAGTAAGGCATTTTTGACGAAAAAACGACCATGTATAGTAAGGCATTTTTGACGAAAAAACGACCATGTATAGTAAGGCATTTTTGACTAAAAACGACCATGTATAGTAAGGCATTTTTGACTAAAAACGACCATGTATAGTAAGGCATTTTTGACTAAAAACGACCATGTATAGTAAGGCATTTTTGACTAAAAACGACCATGTATAGTAAGGCATTTTTGACTAAAAACGACCATGTATAGTAAGGCATTTTTGACGAAAAAACGACCATGTATAGTAAGGCATTTTTGACGAAAAAAACGACCATGTATAGTAAGGCATTTTTGACTAAAAACGACCATGTATAGTAAGGCATTTTTGAAAAAAACGACCATGTATAGTAAGGCATTTTTGACTAAAAACGACCATGTATAGTAAGGCATTTTTGACTAAAAACGACCATGTATAGTAAGGCATTTTTGACTAAAAACGACCATGTATAGTAAGGCATTTTTGACGAAAAAACGACCATGTATAGTAAGGCATTTTTGACTAAAAACGACCATGTATAGTAAGGCATTTTTGACTAAAAACGACCATGTATAGTAAGGCATTTTTGACTAAAAACGACCATGTATAGTAAGGCATTTTTGACGAAAAAACGACCATGTATAGTAAGGCATTTTTGACTAAAAACGACCATGTATAGTAAGGCATTTTTGACTAAAAACGACCATGTATAGTAAGGCATTTTTGACTAAAAACGACCATGTATAGTAAGGCATTTTTGACTAAAAACGACCATGTATAGTAAGGCATTTTTGACTAAAAACGACCATGTATAGTAAGGCATTTTTGACGAAAAAACGACCATGTATAGTAAGGCATTTTTGACGAAAAAACGACCATGTATAGTAAGGCATTTTTGACTAAGGCATTTTTGACGAAAAAACGACCATGTATAGTAAGGCATTTTTTGACTAAAAACGACCATGTATAGTAAGGCATTTTTGACTAAAAACGACCATGTATAGTAAGGCATTTTTGACTAAAAACGACCATGTATAGTAAGGCATTTTTGACTAAAAACGACCATGTATAGTAAGGCATTTTTGACTAAAAACGACCATGTATAGTAAGGCATTTTTGACTAAAAACGACCATGTATAGTAAGGCATTTTTGACTAAAAACGACCATGTATAGTAAGGCATTTTTGACTAAAAACGACCATGTATAGTAAGGCATTTTTGACTAAAAACGACCATGTATAGTAAGGCATTTTTGACTAAAAACGACCATGTATAGTAAGGCATTTTTGACTAAAAACGACCATGTATAGTAAGGCATTTTTGACTAAAAACGACCATGTATAGTAAGGCATTTTTGACTAAAAACGACCATGTATAGTAAGGCATTTTTGACTAAAAACGACCATGTATAGTAAGGCATTTTTGACTAAAAACGACCATGTATAGTAAGGCATTTTTGACTAAAAACGACCATGTATAGTAAGGCATTTTTGACTAAAAACGACCATGTATAGTAAGGCATTTTTGACTAAAAACGACCATGTATAGTAAGGCATTTTTGACTAAAAACGACCATGTATAGTAAGGCATTTTTGACTAAAAACGACCATGTATAGTAAGGCATTTTTGACTAAAAACGACCATGTATAGTAAGGCATTTTTGACTAAAAACGACCATGTATAGTAAGGCATTTTTGACTAAAAACGACCATGTATAGTAAGGCATTTTTGACGAAAAAACGACCATGTATAGTAAGGCATTTTTGACTAAAAACGACCATGTATAGTAAGGCATTTTTGACTAAAAACGACCATGTATAGTAAGGCATTTTTGACTAAAAACGACCATGTATAGTAAGGCATTTTTGACTAAAAACGACCATGTATAGTAAGGCATTTTTGACTAAAAACGACCATGTATAGTAAGGCATTTTTGACGAAAAAACGACCATGTATAGTAAGGCATTTTTGACTAAAAACGACCATGTATAGTAAGGCATTTTTGACTAAAAACGACCATGTATAGTAAGGCATTTTTGACTAAAAACGACCATGTATAGTAAGGCATTTTTGACTAAAAACGACCATGTATAGTAAGGCATTTTTGACGAAAAAACGACCATGTATAGTAAGGCATTTTTGACTAAAAACGACCATGTATAGTAAGGCATTTTTGACGAAAAAACGACCATGTATAGTAAGGCATTTTTGACGAAAAAACGACCATGTATAGTAAGGCATTTTTGACGAAAAAACGACCATGTATAGTAAGGCATTTTTGACGAAAAAACGACCATGTATAGTAAGGCATTTTTGACTAAAAACGACCATGTATAGTAAGGCATTTTTGACGAAAAAACGACCATGTATAGTAAGGCATTTTTGACGAAAAAACGACCATGTATAGTAAGGCATTTTTGACTAAAAACGACCATGTATAGTAAGGCATTTTTGACTAAAAACGACCATGTATAGTAAGGCATTTTTGACTAAAAACGACCATGTATAGTAAGGCATTTTTGACGAAAAAACGACCATGTATAGTAAGGCATTTTTGACTAAAAACGACCATGTATAGTAAGGCATTTTTGACGAAAAAACGACCATGTATAGTAAGGCATTTTTGACGAAAAAACGACCATGTATAGTAAGGCATTTTTGACTAAAAACGACCATGTATAGTAAGGCATTTTTGACTAAAAACGACCATGTATAGTAAGGCATTTTTGACTAAAAACGACCATGTATAGTAAGGCATTTTTGACTAAAAACGACCATGTATAGTAAGGCATTTTTGACTAAAAACGACCATGTATAGTAAGGCATTTTTGACTAAAAACGACCATGTATAGTAAGGCATTTTTGACTAAAAACGACCATGTATAGTAAGGCATTTTTGACTAAAAACGACCATGTATAGTAAGGCATTTTTGACTAAAAACGACCATGTATAGTAAGGCATTTTTGACTAAAAACGACCATGTATAGTAAGGCATTTTTGACTAAAAACGACCATGTATAGTAAGGCATTTTTGACTAAAAACGACCATGTATAGTAAGGCATTTTTGACTAAAAACGACCATGTATAGTAAGGCATTTTTGACTAAAAACGACCATGTATAGTAAGGCATTTTTGACTAAAAACGACCATGTATAGTAAGGCATTTTTGACTAAAAACGACCATGTATAGTAAGGCATTTTTGACTAAAAACGACCATGTATAGTAAGGCATTTTTGACTAAAAACGACCATGTATAGTAAGGCATTTTTGACTAAAAAACGACCATGTATAGTAAGGCATTTTTGACTAAAAACGACCATGTATAGTAAGGCATTTTTGACTAAAAACGACCATGTATAGTAAGGCATTTTTGACTAAAAACGACCATGTATAGTAAGGCATTTTTGACTAAAAACGACCATGTATAGTAAGGCATTTTTGACTAAAAACGACCATGTATAGTAAGGCATTTTTGACGAAAAAACGACCATGTATAGTAAGGCATTTTTGACTAAAAACGACCATGTATAGTAAGGCATTTTTGACTAAAAAACGACCATGTATAGTAAGGCATTTTTGACTAAAAACGACCATGTATAGTAAGGCATTTTTGACTAAAAACGACCATGTATAGTAAGGCATTTTTGACTAAAAACGACCATGTATAGTAAGGCATTTTTGACGAAAAAACGACCATGTATAGTAAGGCATTTTTGACGAAAAAACGACCATGTATAGTAAGGCATTTTTGACTAAAAACGACCATGTATAGTAAGGCATTTTTGACTAAAAACGACCATGTATAGTAAGGCATTTTTGACGAAAAAACGACCATGTATAGTAAGGCATTTTTGACTAAAAACGACCATGTATAGTAAGGCATTTTTGACGAAAAAACGACCATGTATAGTAAGGCATTTTTGACTAAAAACGACCATGTATAGTAAGGCATTTTTGACTAAAAACGACCATGTATAGTAAGGCATTTTTGACTAAAAACGACCATGTATAGTAAGGCATTTTTGACGAAAAAAAACGACCATGTATAGTAAGGCATTTTTGACTAAAAACGACCATGTATAGTAAGGCATTTTTGACTAAAAACGACCATGTATAGTAAGGCATTTTTAGCGAAAAAACGACCATGTATAGTAAGGCGTTTTTGACTAAAAACGACCATGTATAGTAAGGCATTTTTGCGAAAAAACGACCATGTATAGTAAGGCGTTTTTAGCTAAAAACGACCATGTATAGTAAGGCGTTTTTAGCGAAAAAACGACCATGTATAGTAAGGCGTTTTTAGCGAAAAAACGACCATGTATAGTAAGGCGTTTTAGCGAAAAACGACCATGTATAGTAAGGCGTTTTTAGCGAAAAAACGACCATGTATAGTAAGGCGTTTTAGCCGAAAAACGACCATGTATAGTAAGGCGTTTTAGCGAAAAAACGACCATGTATAGTAAGGCGTTTTAGCGAAAAAAACGACCATGTATAGTAAGGCGTTTTAGCCGAAAAACGACCATGTATAGTAAGGCGTTTTAGCGAAAAAACGACCATGTATAGTAAGGCGTTTTAGCCAAAAAACGACCATGTATAGTAAGGCGTTTTAGCGAAAAACGACCATGTATAGTAAGGCGTTTTAGCCGAAAAACGACCATGTATAGTAAGGCGTTTTTAGCGAAAAACGACCATGTATAGTAAGGCGTTTTAGCGAAAAAACGACCATGTATAGTAAGGCGTTTTAGCCGAAAAAACGACCATGTATAGTAAGGCGTTTTAGCGAAAAAAAACGACCATGTATAGTAAGGCGTTTTAGCGAAAAAACGACCATGTATAGTAAGGCGTTTTTAGCCGAAAAACGACCATGTATAGTAAGGCGTTTTAGCCGAAAAAACGACCATGTATAGTAAGGCGTTTTAGCGAAAAAACGACCATGTATAGTAAGGCGTTTTAGCGAAAAAACGACCATGTATAGTAAGGCGTTTTAGCCGAAAAAACGACCATGTATAGTAAGGCGTTTTAGCCGAAAAACGACCATGTATAGTAAGGCGTTTTAGCGAAAAAAACGACCATGTATAGTAAGGCGTTTTAGCCGAAAAAACGACCATGTATAGTAAGGCGTTTTAGCGAAAAAACGACCATGTATAGTAAGGCGTTTTAGCGAAAAAACGACCATGTATAGTAAGGCGTTTTTAGCGAAAAAACGACCATGTATAGTAAGGCGTTTTAGTCGAAAAAACGACCATGTATAGTAAGGCGTTTTAGCGAAAAAACGACCATGTATAGTAAGGCGTTTTAGCGAAAAAACGACCATGTATAGTAAGGCGTTTTAGTCGAAAAAACGACCATGTATAGTAAGGCGTTTTAGCGAAAAAACGACCATGTATAGTAAGGCGTTTTAGCGAAAAAACGACCATGTATAGTAAGGCGTTTTTAGCGAAAAAACGACCATGTATAGTAAGGCGTTTTAGTCGAAAAACGACCATGTATAGTAAGGCGTTTTAGCGAAAAAACGACCATGTATAGTAAGGCGTTTTAGCGAAAAAACGACCACGTATAGTAAGGCGTTTTAGCGAAAAAACGACCATGTATAGTAAGGCGTTTTAGCGAAAAAACGACCACGTATAGTAAGGCGTTTTAACGCGAAAAAACGACCATTATAGTAAGGCGTTTTAGCGAAAAAACGACCATGTATAGTAAGGCGTTTTTAGCGTAAAAAAACGACCATGTATAGTAAGGCGTTTTTAGCGAAAAACGACCATGTATAGTAAGGCGTTTAGCGAAAAAACGACCATGTATAGTAAGGCGTTTAGCTAAAAAACGACCATGTATAGTAAGGCGTTTTAGCGAAAAACGACCATGTATAGTAAGGCGTTTTAGCGAAAAAACGACCATGTATAGTAAGGCGTTTTTAGTCGAAAAAACGACCACGTATAGTAAGGCGTTTTTAGCGAAAAAACCTTACTATACATGGTCCTTTTTTCGCAACAATCGCTTTACTATACATGGTCCTTTTTTTCGCTAAAAACGCCTTACTATACATGGTCATTTTTTCGCTAAAAACGCCTTCCTATACATGGTCGCTTTTTTCGCTAAAAACGCCAGACTATACATGGTCGCTTTTTCGCTAAAAACGCCTTACTATACATGGTCGCTTTTTTCGCTAAAAACGCCTTACTATACATGGTTGTTTTTTTCCGCTAAAAACGCCTTACTATAAATGGTCGTTTTTTTCAGGTTAAAACGCCTTATTATACATGGTCGTTTTTTTCCGCTAAAAACGCCTTACTATACATGGTCATTTTTTCGCTAAAAACGCCTTACTATACATGGTCTTTTTTCGCTAAAAACGCCTTACTATACATGGTCCTTTTTTCGCTAAAAACGCCTTACTATACATGGTCCTTTTTTTCGCAAAAACACCTTACTATACATGGTCCTTTTTCGCAAAATCGCTTACTATATATACATGGTCCTTTTTTCGCTAAAACGCCTTCCTATACATGGTCATTTTTTCGCTAAAACGCCTTACTATACATGGTCGCTTTTTCGCTAAAACGCCTTACTATACATGGTCGCTTTTTTCGCTAAAACGCCTTACTATACATGGTCGCTTTTTCGTTAAAAACGCCTTCTATACATGGTCGCTTTTCGCTAAAACGCCTTACTATACATGGTCGCTTTTTTCGCTAAAACGCTTACTTACATGGTCGCTTTTTCGCTAAAAACGCCTTACTATACATGGTCGTTTTTTCGCTAAAAACGCCTTCCTATACATGGTCGATTTCTTCGCTAAAAACGCCTTACTATACATGGTCGCTTTTTCGCTAAAAACGCTTACTATACATGGTCGTTTTTTCGCTAAAAACGCCTTATTATATACATGGTCGTTTTTTTCGCTAAAAACGCTTACTATATACATGGTCGTTTTTCGCTAAAAACGCCTTACTAAACATGGTCCTTTTTTAGGCTAAAACGCCTTCTTATACATGGTCATTTTTTCGCTAAAAACGCCTTACTATACATGGTCGTTTTTGCGCTAAAAACGCCTTACTATACATGGTCGCTTTTCGCTAAAAACGCCTTCCTATACATGGTCGCTTTTCGCTAAAAACGCCTTACTATACATGGTCGTTTTTTCGCTAAAAACGCCTTACTATACATGGTCGCTTTTTTCGTCAAAAAACGCCTTACTATACATTGTCGTTTTTTTTCGGCTAAAAACGCCTTACTATACAGTCGGTTTTTTTTCGGCTAAAAACACCTTTTTATACAGGTTGTTATTTTCATCTAAAAACGCCTTATTATACATGGTCGTTTTTTTTCGTTGAAAAACACCTTACTATACATGGTCGTTTTTTGGGCTAAAAACGCCTTACTATACATGGTCGGTTTTTTTTCGGCTAAAAACGCCTTACTATACATGGTCTTTTGTTTCGGCTAAAACGCCTTACTATACATGATCGTTTTTTCATCTAAAAAGGCCTTACGGTACATGGTCGTTTTTTTCGTCTAAAAACGCCTTACTATTCATCAGGGGTGTATAACATACATCTGGAACCTGCCCACAGGATATTTCCAAAGTGAAAAAATGCACATAAGACACGGAATGAATATTTTTAATAGGGTGCAGGTCATGGAATATCCGCTAGGGGGAGACACTGTTTTAATCAGAGGAAAAGACGACATTGTTTTGATCAGAGAAGAAGAAGACAGCAGCCTCAGTCTGTCACTCCTCATTTCAGAGTTGAAGGAAGATTGTTCTTGGGTCCTCCGTGCCACAAGAGGGAGTCACCTGCTCACCGCCAGAGTCCACCTACGAGCATAGACCTGCAGGCAACACTTTTTGCTCTTCTTCCTGTTATTGGCAAGGTGCTGAAGACAAACTTTGGGCCAGCCTGAAAAGTAGGAGACATTTACACTCGTTCAGTGCACCATCATGACTACTTTTTTGACTTTTTTTTTCTCCCCTAGGCAGCAGTAAACATGATCGGCTTCCTGCTCTCGAAAGACCCAACAGTCTATCTCCCTGGTAAGTTTCATGCCCAACACATCGTTGTCTGCACAAGAAATTGACTTACGTGTAACTCACGGATGCCTTTCCTCTCAGGTCAACACACCTGTCCTAAGTTCTTCTCAAGAGCTGACCACTTCACCGCCCAACAACAAGCAGACTGCAATCCAACTTGCAACTTTTTCCTCTGCTTTTGTGATTGTCTACTCTGCAAAAGAAATAAAGCTTGATTACAAAGAACACTTCAACTCAACTTCATTTTTAAACACATCACCACAATTTAGCTTAAAAAGAAAAAATATATATTTA
Organism: Hippocampus mohnikei; assembly: GCA_026261675.1. Lineage (NCBI taxonomy): Eukaryota > Metazoa > Chordata > Actinopteri > Syngnathiformes > Syngnathidae > Hippocampus > Hippocampus mohnikei. The sequence continues at coordinate 781,886 of JAKGUB010000327.1, forward strand.
ATCAAATTATTTACTGTTTTTTCTCAACTTTCAATTTTTTTTTTCTGGAATTTGGAAAGTGGGAGTGGCCTGTCTGGAATGATGGCTGATGATTCGCTGATAGCTGTGAAAGTGGGTGGAGCATGACTGTCTGATATGACTGAAGCGCAAGTCTGAGCTCAAGACGTCAGTCTTTGAAAAGGCTTCGAGTGAGTTGAGGATGGATTTGGTCATGATAGGCAAAGACTATATACATACATACATATATACATACATGATATATATATATACATACATACATACATATATATACATACATACATACATATATATATACATACATATATATACATACATATATATATACATACATATATATATATATATATACATATATATATATATACATACATATATACATACATACATATATATATACATACATATATATATATATACATACATATATATATACATACATATATATTAGAGCTGTCAAACGATTAAAATTTTTATCTAATTAAAAACTCAACTGTCATAATTAACTCAAATTAACTAAAAATTAATCATGATTGCTCACTCATTTTTTATCATTTCTGAATTTCCTTTTATATTTTTTTGTCCTATTTTCCCCCATTTTAATGCTCTCATAAACATGGAATCATGAATCAGTTTTCTATGTGCAAAATGCAAATATTTACTGAAATAACAATTTTGATTTTCAATTTTACATGAACATTTTTCACTTATTATTCAGTTATTCACACATTATCTCTCACACAATATTACTGTCCATCAACAACAGTGAAAACAATATTTTGTCACACAACAGCTGCTTGAACAGCTCTTTTTAGGGAATCAAAACAGCGCAATATAACATTATAAAGTGCACATCTAAGGTAAACTAGTACTCAGCCTATAATGGATTTAAGCCATGGTTGCATACTTCGTTTTTCTCAAATTTGCTTTGAACACAGCAGTCAGGCTATGCTGATTCTGTTGGTCCTTCTTGCTCGGAAGTCTCTCTACGGTTTTGTGTCGACATCATTTCGGATTCTTGTAATGGAGGCTCGCTGGCAATCAGTAATGGTTGTTCAGTTAGGGATTGTCGGTCAGCATGGAAGAATCTCTCGTTCTGTACTTTTGGATCATTTATTGGAGCACTTTGCAGCAGAAGTAGGAGTAGTAGTAGTTGTAACAGAAGTATCAGAAGCAGGTAATAACCTAAACTACACATAAATGCAGTAAAAAATTAATATATCTATCTTTCTGCATCGCAATGTAAATATGTATATAATTGACATTAATTAATACCTTTATTTAACATTACGTTTAATAAATAATTTAATCAACCCTGATTTCACTATGTATCATTATCGTCATCATTATTCATTGTTTTAAACGTAAGAAACCATTCAACACAAACATAAAGTCGAATCGAACAAAAGAACTACAAGTCCCAATACTCAATCCCGGAAGTGGAGCGCCGGCATGAACATATCAAGTCGAATCGAACAAAAGAACTACAAGTCCCAAAGGTCCAACCCGAAGTGGAGCGCCGGCTGCAACGCATTTACTTCTTTAAACGTCAGATTGCAGACGGACAAACATGACAACTATGCAACAAAGGAGCTAAATAAAGACACCCCTGTTCTAGCAACATTTTAGCCCACGCTGTTTAAATTGCCGATTGCTTCAGCAACTTTGTTCTTTGTCGTGTCATCCATTTTCTTCGCTTTGAAATGATCCATAGCCGTCTGTCTGAGACGAGGGGGGCGGACAACTCACGCAGCGGTGTGCTTGGCCATTAATTAAGTGGTATTTCAGACTCGACGTGCTATGATGATAGCTCAGTTTACGACTGCAAAACATCCAGGTCATTTTGGTCTTGTCAGTGGAACAATCTGGCAACTTTTTAAAAGTAAACTTTCCATTCATAAACTATTTAAATATCCGTTTTCTGTGTCTCGCGCTGCCGTGGCTGGCAAAACAAACGTGCGTGGACTTGTGCAGCGCGCTTGATGTTTTGTTTCTGGTTTATTTATAAAGCAACGTCACATCCGCTGTGACGTCTGCCGCGTTAATCTCGCGAGAAAATGTTTGCTCCCGATAAAATTCATTTAAATTAATGTCGATAAAAACGCGCTAAACTGACAGCTCTAATATATATACATACATATATATATATATACATACATATATATATACATATATATACATATATATATATATATATATATATATATACATATATATATATATATATATATACATACATATATATATATATATATATATATATATATATATATATATATATATATACATATATATATATATATATATATATATATATATATATATATATATATATATATATATATATATATATATATATATATATATATATATATATATATATATATATATATATATATATATATATACATATATATATATATATACATATATATATATATATATATATATATATATATATATATATATATATATATATATATACATACATATATATATATATATATATATATATATATACATATATATATATATATATATATATATATATATACATATATACATATATATATATATATATATATATATATATATATATATATATATATATATATATATACATATATATACATATATATATATATATATATATATATATATATATATATATATATATATATATATATATATATATATATATATATATATATATATATATATATATATATATATATATATATATATATATATATATATATATATATATATATATATATATATATATATATTAGAGCTATCAGTTTAGCGCGTTTTATAAGCATTAATTTAAATGAATTTTATCGGGATCAAAAATGTATCGCGAGATTAACGCGCAGACGTCACAGCGGATGTTACGTTGCTCTATAAATAAACCAGAAACAAAACATCAAGCGCTGCACAAGTCCACGACGTTTGTTTTGCCAGCCACGCAGCGCGAGACACGAAAACGGATACTTAAATAGTTTATGAATGGAAAGTTTACTTTTAAAAAGTTGCCAGATTGTTCCACTGACAAGACCAAAGTGACCTGGATGTTTTGCAGTCGTAAACTGAGCTATCATCATAGCACGTCGAGTCTGAAATACCACTTAATGGCCAAGCACACAGCTGACGTGAGTACTCCGCCCCCTCGTCTCAGACAGACAGCTATGGACCATTTCAAAGCGAAGAAAATGGATGACACGACGAAGAACAAATTTGCTGAAGCCATAGCTAAATGTCAGTGGAACAATCTGGCAACTTTTTTAAAGTAAACTTTCCATTCATAAACTATTTAAGTATCCGTTTTCGGTGTCTCGCGCTGCCGTGGCTGGCAAAACAAACGTGCGTGGACCCGTGCAGCGCGCTTGATGTTTTGTTTCTGGTTTATTTATAGAGCAACGTAACATCCGCTGTGACGTCTCCGTGTTAATCTCGCGAGAAAAATTTTGATCCCGATAAAATTCATTTAAATTAATGCCGATATAAACGCGCTAAACAGGCGGGCGCACTCACCTCCACCTTGTGGTGCAACGTGACATCAGACATCAGCTCCTCAAGCACACCACACAGCTCAGTACTCACGCGTGTCCAAATGCAGGTTGTAGTGATGGGAATAATTCCGGCTCCTTTTAGAGAGCCGTTCTTTTGGCTCGGCTCACTAAAAAGCTCTTTCGGCTCCCAAATGGCTCCTCAGTTTTTTGTTGCCTAAATTAATTTACTATCAAAAATCATGTAAAATTATGTGTAAAATGAATTACTAATGTAAAAAATATACAGTATATCAAATATTTATTATTTATATGGCTTTATTTATATTCTTCTGAACATACTCAACATGGAGTGCCACAAAAAATAAATTACAAAGTACAAAAACCCATCTCAAAACAAGGTCAACAAAAAGTTCCTATGTCTGATTGTGTATATTTATAAGCTTTTAACTATTTTCAGTAAAACAACATAAGTAAGCTTTGATTACCACACAACAAATTATTCATTCATTCATTCATCTTCCAAACCGCTTGATCCTCACTAGGGTCGCGGGGGGTGCTGGAGCCTATCCCAGCTGACTCTGGGCAGTAGGTGGGGACACCCTGAATCGGTTGCCAGCCAATCGCAGGGCACACAGAGACGAACAACCATCCACGCTCACACTCACACCTAGGGACAATTTTAGAGTGCCCAATCAGCCTGCCATGCATGTCTTTGGAATGTGGGAGGAAACCGGAGCACCTGGAGAAAACCCACGCAAGCCCGGGGAGAACATGCAAACTCCACACAGGGAGGCCGGAGCTGGAATCGAACCCGGTACCTCTGCACTGTGAAGCCGACGTGCTAACCACTGGACTACCGGGCCGCCCTCAGCAAATTATAAATAAAAATTTGATATTGGATATTTTAACCTTGCACAGTCTACACGCTGCTGTTGAACTATCAATTAAGTTGAAATGAGTCCAAATTTCACTGCGCTTCCTATCCATTTTCTCACCTTTCCACTTTGCACCGTGTTTTTTTTTTTCTGTAGCGCTATCGAGCTCTCTCGTCTCCCTGTCTCTTCTGTTCGTGTGCTGCTCACAGTGTGCTGCTGTGCGTGTCTCGAAGTCTCCCCCCTTCGCTGCAGCGTGTGTGTAACCCAGCCCTCCCACTTCTACCACGGATCTTTGCCAATCACGTGTGGCTTTATCCGAATGGGGGGGAGAAAAAAAAAGTCGGCTCCTATTCGGAGCGGCTCCCTCCCTATAAGGAGCCTGCTCCCGTCGTTCACTTCAAAGAGCCGCTGGCGGCTGCGCCTTTGGCCCAGTAATCTGACTAATCTGGTCAGGCAGAAAAACAAAACAAAAGTGGAAAGTCACACACTGTAGTCCATAAAAAAAAGTGGTTTCTTTTTTTCTTTTTGAGTCATTATTCGTAAAGTGGCAGACTTTTACTTTCAACCCGTCCATTTCCAAACGTGCCCGCACTCGCAATGCATCTGTTTGAGCGATCCACTCGCGGCTCTCTCCCCACACCTAAAGTACAATGAGCAACCTCCTTTTCGAAAAACAAATGAACAAAGTCACGGGTGCATTTGTGGGAATTGTTTTGAAACAAATCAGCCTCCCCTGATGTGAAGCCATCACACTTCCGCTGCTGATAGCAGCTTTGGTGTGGAAAACATACAGAATAGTATTCAAGTCAAACGCGGTTCGCGATTGCTTTTTGATTGACAGCTGAGGTCTACTTGTCGGCGGCGTGCTCGCTCGCTGCCCCCTTTGCTGACCAACGTCATTTTTACGTTGAGTCACAACAACAAAAGTAAAGGAGCAACGTGTCGTAATAACTCTCCCCAATTGTCTACATCTATACACTCAGAGATCAACTGCGAAGTCAGTTTAAAATGTGAAAATTACTCACTGAGAACAGGGTTTGTGGACAGCGGACAAACTTGCTGATTGAACCGGATGTGGTACCGTTCTTGTGCTTGTACTTCTTCTTCTTGGTGAATTGGATGTCTTTAGTTCAAATCGCCCCCTACTGTCTGGGAAACCACAAAGGCGTTTGGCAAGCAATCTGAATTTAATTTACAGTATCAGCCAAGCTTGCAAAAGCACGAAGTACTAAATTAGGGTATATCTTGAAGAAGCACAGATTTTAAGGGCAGCTGATCCACTGAACTGGTGGAAATACCGAGCTTCCGTCTACCCCCGTTTGAGCAAAGTAATGGCGAGTAGATTGTGCATTGTAGCAACATCTGTCCCGTCAGAGAGGGTGTTCTCAAAGACTGGACAAATTGAAGTATTCCAAGTTGAAGTATTTAGTTTTGTTGACTGCAAATTTAAAGCAAGCTTATGTTTGTTTTGTTCACTGCTGCTGTTGCAGTAAATACAGTACTCACTATTTTTGTTATGATGCAGCCTGTTTTGATTGTTGTTGGTTGACGTTTATTTATGTTGCTTGTTTATTGTTTGGAGCCTTTTTCATGTTCAATAAAATAAGTAAAAAGCTATTTCTTTGCTTGATAATTGTTGCTATTTGCAGTCAGTAGAGTGCAATATTTAGTTCACCAAGTCATTTATCAAAATGTATGCTAAATGTGTCGTAAATATTTACAGTAAAAGAAAAGCTAAAGTTAAAAGAGCCTTTTGAGAGTCAAAAAGAGCCGGCTCTTTTCACTGAGCCGATCCAAATGAATAGGAACACCGAAAAGAGCCGAATATCCCATCACGACTCCGCAACTCCCGAACGAACACACCTTTTTCCGGTAACGAAAACATTTCCTGCTTTTTTTCGCCAATCACGTGCAAGCAACATCAGAATGTTTCAGCAATTACAGTATTAAACAGAATAGAATTTAGGTAACTGTAACGTTAAAAAAAATATAATGCTCAAATATATAATTATAATAAAAACAATTTAACAAAAGCTTACACGTGTTTCGAAATAGACCACTCACCAAAGATTGATTCGGTTGTTTAATTAGACACTTGACGGGCGAGCAGGCACTCCAGAGACCACACAAATTGTTTACAAGCTATTAAAAAGTCAATATTCCATATGTTCCTTTCGAAAGGAGCTCATCCATTTCAATATAATATCCTGATGTGGATTATGGATCTCGATAATACGCACGGGTATGTCGTTACGTTACACTGACGTTTTCTGTCCATTGGGGACCATTTTATACTACTGACACTGCGGGGATATGTTCCCCCGCAAAAACCCCAAAAGACTCTTACAGCATTTGTGCTATTTGATGCTGCCTCGATCAGTCAAACGTTTTCGCAGCCCTTGAAAAAAAACAACAAAGTGGAGTTACGCGTGGTACGAGTACAAACAAGCGAGCCGGGGCACATTGGTGGACACAAACATTTGATGCAAGTTTGGAACAGCACGTTTCAAAGATGCGCACATGCACTTTACAGCCTCACGTTTACTCGCCTTTGAAATAAGAAAAAGCCCCCGCCCGAAAAAAAAAAGACGACCTTTGAATAAACAAAATGTCATATTTGACTGGAAGCACCGTGCTACATCCAGTACATCATGTAGCTTCCGTTTAGTTTCTTGTGATTCATTTCATTCGCTTGTCTCTTCATTCAAACACATTTAACTCTGTGCTTTTTGGGGCCATGGTGCCTCTAATTGCACTTTCAGTCATGTGCTCTTACATTGTCACGTTTTCGAACCATCAGCACGCAATTATTAGCATTATTAAATGTTTAAAAAAAAAAAAAGCATAGCACAGATAACACCTGGAGTAACATTATAGCAGCAAATTATTGGCTTCATCCAATGGAAGGTTTAATGGAATATGCTGCACCGGAATCTTCGCTAGTGCAGCGACAGCTTGCTGAAAGTCACGCGAGACTTCGCTGCGCGAGTATAATCACCGGTCATCAGCAGCTTCAAATCTGCGGGAAGCAGGCCGGTGTGTTCCTGCAGTACACAATCTTGACCACAAGGCAGCGGCAGAGCGCTGCCGTCTTCAGGAGCAAAGTTGAGTGGCTTGATCGTGGAACCCGACAACTGCAAACTGAAACCCGTTTCTGTACAAGTTGCCTGTGAATACTGAAGAGCTGACTCTGAACTGCAATTCTTTGGAAGTAGTCCAGTGGTCGGAATGCAAACCGATAAGTTGGAGAGGTTTGAAGAGATCAAGAAAGCCCTTTGACACTGTTTGCGTTGAAGGACCTCTCGAGATGAATGGGACTTGATGGAAATGAGCTAGCTGAACAGTTTGGATTGGAAATGGTTTGGATTGGCGGGAAAAATCTGGAAGGAGTTATGCAGTCAACGTGAATGCTGAACAGAAGGCACCGAACTGAAATGCTGGAGAAAAAAAGTCAAACGTTGAATGTAAGACTTGGGAAGTATTCTCGTTCCCACATGACACTGTGGGAACGAGAATACTTCCCAAGACGTCCCGAATGAGCCGAACAATTTGAAGTCGGAATGGTTTGAATTGGTGGAAAAAGTTGTGAACGGTGGAAGGATGAGTTTGTCTGGAAAATCGCCCAATTTATTTCAACGGGAATTTTTCTCGTTGACCGTTTGTGGAGGGGCGAAGAAAATTGCCCAAATGTCATGAACGATACGAACCTGTTGGAATTCTGTCACCCGGTGGACAAATGTGGAAGAAGTCGAACGGTAAAAATTTGGTGCCGAATCACGTAGCGACCCTGAAAGCAAAATTTTGCGAAAAATTTGATTGCCGAAAAGTTTGAACTATTCAACTAAGCGATGAGGCTAACGAGCCGTTGAATGCTCAAATACAATCGTGGCTTGTGAAGTGTTGTTGAGTGAAGTCATGAGCAGGCGGCGGGCGTCCGTTATACCCGCTTAGAACGGAGACACGGGTGAGCGCACCGTGTCGGCCGAACCGGACGGAGAGTAGTCGTCCGACTCCGATGTGAAGTCGGCGGGCGACACGAGCGGCGGGTTGGAGCCTCCTCGGGCGGTCGCGGCGCAGACGGAAGAGCGAGCGCCGTGCGGGAAGTTTGCGTCGGGATGCTGTTGTCTTTGACGGAAAACTTGCTTCTCCTTGTCCAGCGGCGTGTTCTGACGGAGGGAGGAAACAGACGCAGTTGCCCAGTAAAATTGGGGGATTTTTGGGGCAGGGGGTCCCTCCAATAATTTACAACCTGTTGTCTGTCGAACTCCGCAACCTTTTTTCTTCAAGATACTTTTGGAAAATGGGACTTTTTCTCTCCAAAACATGAATACATTTGTCATTTCATACCATACCAAAAAAAAAAAAGCAAAGCAAAGCATCATCTATTTTTTTTTCTCCACCTTTTCCCGGGTGAAGGTGCGGCCGATTCGCGTGTGCGCGGACCCACCGTGATGACCATGACGCCGGCCGTCGCGTTGCTCCCCTTGTGTCCCGTGTTGAAGTTTTTCCTGATCTTGACGGCCACAGGCAGCTGCTGTTGGTTCTCGGCCGCGCCGTCCTCCTGCGAAAGCAAACGTTTCCGCCGCGTGACGTTTTGAGCGCACAGGTAGCGGGGACACGATCGCCATCTTCTTACATTGACCCAGGGGTGCTCCAGCACCTGGCCGGCCGACAGCCTTTGGTCCACGTCCACCCGCAGCATGCCGCCGATGAGAGCCTGCGGAGCGGACACGCATTCAGAGCGAGCGACCGCGATCAAGCTCCGTTTGCCGGCGCCCGGCGCCACCTTGGCCGAGTCCGACACGCTGTCCCAGTGCGGTGACGGGAACTCCAGCCGGGCCTTCAGAATCTCTTGGAACAGGACGTCCTGGTCCTCGCCGCCGCTGTGCAAGCACACCAACACATTTGACGTCGTCATCGACAGATGAGACAGGTCAAAGGCCGGCTAAAATCCAGAGGTGAAATAAGTCGAGTTGTTTCTTTTATTCATCAAATCGGAGGCCGTTTGGGAATTGTACTGTTTTGTGAGCATAACAGCATGATGACTGAAACTATATAAAGAAGTTTAACTTACTGCCATGAAGGGTTTGTTTACAATATCCGTCTTATTTATTGCAGATGAGAATGTTTAATTTTGTTACAGATTTTAGCTCGCATCATGGAAGTTGACATGTTTGATTTGCTTTTGCGGGCCACATAAAATGAGGTGGCGGGCCACATCTGGCCTTGGGTTTGACACCCGTGCCCTACAGCATTGAAACTACCCATCCCTGATTTCGACAGTTACAGGGTGGGGCTGAGATCTTCCAAAAATGTCAGATTGCGCAATTTATCAATGATTCCACAATAAAAAAATTTTTTTAAACGCAGAGCTGGACGAAGGCAAGAATTATGACAGGACCGGTGACGATTTAGGAGCACGCACCAATTGAAGGGCGGGAAGCCGCAGAGCAGGATGTAAGTGATCACACCCGCAGCCCAAATGTCCACCTTGAGGCCATACCTGGAATTGGACGGGAAACGCACGCAAACAAGCCACACCATTAGGGACACCAGCACAATGTCGTCACGTTCCACTCGGGTGCTGAAATTTCCAGGAACTTCCCCTCCTCGAGAAAGAGAAATGGCCGGACGCACCCCTTTTCGGCGACGATCTCCGGCGCCACATAGGTGGGCGTGCCGCACACCGTGTACAGGTAACCGTTGACAACGGTGGCCAGGCCAAAGTCACCCAGCTTCAGGGACTTGCTGCCGTCGTGGTGCTGGTAAACCTTCGTCGCACACACACGCACACCGCACAAGAAAGAAAGCGTGCAATCTTTACGAGGACAGATATGTATTTTGTTGCGGAAAAGAAAACAAAACAAAGCTTACCCGAATGAAAGTCATCACATAATTTAACGATATTAGGATCTAAATTTTGTGAGGCACATTTGAACAAATTGCTTAAATACTACACAAAATGATGCTTTTTTTTTATTATTGAAAAAAATCAACAATTTAACTTTTTGTTCTCAAAAATAATAAGACTTTAGGTCATAATTATCTGAAATTTTTGAAATGATCCAAAGCTGCCTGTTGCGATTATAGCAAAAATTTGCAAGTCATCACACCAAAGTTTGTAATTGTCTATAGCTGCCACAAGATGGCGACAAAGGGCCTTTTCTCTAGTAGACAAGGCTATGGCATGAAGCGCTTCACCTCATTTCAAACATGGTCCTCGCCCCAAAATGGTGCCAATAGTTTTTTATTAGACATGGCTTTGGCCTGAGCATAAAAAACAGCCAACCGTGAGTTTTTCTGACAAATTGTGTGTGGGGAAGGATATTGTAAACATTCTTCAAATTTTTTTTGAAGAATGTGAATTTGAAAGTTATACGTTTAGTATGTTTTTGGGGGGGGGGGGGGGTGTTTACATGATATGACTAAATATTAAGGCAAAAAAACAAAAACATGTCTGACGTCCCCGTTTCTCAGTTTGAGCATTTTTTTTTCCCCTGTGGCGCGCTTTTGTATACCAGCAGGTTTTCGGGTTTGATGTCTCTGTGGACGATGTTGAGGCTGTGCAGGTACTTGACGGCGCTGGCCAAGTTGAACAGCATGCAGCCGGCGTCTCGCTCCGTGTACTTGTTGGACGAGGTGATGGCGTCAAACAGGTCGCCCCCCTTGCACAAAGGCACGTGGGAAGCACGCTTGTAGGATTCCGAAATAGCTTTCAAAATGGAAGACAGCTGCTGAATGCTTGACATACCTTGACTAACTCCATGACCAGATAAATGTCATTTCCGGTGTCCATCTCTTCAATCAGCAGCACGATGTTGGGATGTTTGACCCGTCGAAGGATGGACACCTCGCTCTGGATCATGTGCTCCTGAACGGCACAGCAAGGAATAGAATACAACAACAAGTATTGCACATGTTTTGTTTGAAATCGTATTTAAAAATATTGAAAAAAAAATCTGTGAATATGTAAACTTGCAGATGCCAATTCGCGAGTATGCAAGCCTCCCAAAAAGACATGAACTGAATGACAACAGGTTGATAAGAATAAGCACCTTTCCTCGGCATTTCTCCTTGCTGATGATTTTCAGGGCATATTCTCTCCCCGTGGATCTTTCCATACACTCTCGCACCACAGCAAAGTTGCCGCTGCCCAAAGTGCGGCCCACTTTGTAGCGCTCAGCGATGGAGGCGGGGACAGTGGACTCGTCTATGGGCTCGGCTGCGGACAATTGGGAGGGGCGTGGGGGTATTTGGCAGAATGAAATGACCTTGCTTGGTCTTTCAAGAGGGGCGTGCGGTCGGTCTCACCTTCGCTGCTGGGGGCGTCGCCTTCGTCCATGGAGCTGCACACCTTGGTGGAGGCCAACGACAGAGACGAGCCGCTGTGCTGGGATCCCTGAACACAACCACATGAAAAAAAAATTTAAAAAAACAAATAAACAAAAAAAGCACAATAATCATCATTGACCACAAATTAAGATTTCATTGACATTATGTGTCACACTTTAATGCTATTTATCATGTTTTGCGGGGACATTTGTATGTTTTTCTTCAATTTTGAAGAAAAAGGATGGTACACGTTATCATGAACTATTTATAGCTCCGATGAAGGCTGAAGTGACAGCCGAAACTGCCAGCCACGTTAGAATCCCCACCCCCCAAAATGGTCGGGGACCATTTTTTATGTAATTTTTTTTCATTGGATATTTATTTTGTTGCACAAGTGTCTACTTCTGCATGTTTCAGATTTCTTTTATTTATTTTGTGTCTCATATTTTGGGGGGTTTGTGTCATATTTTAAACACGACTGCTTTGGCGATTGTCGGATTGCACAAGTGCTTTGACTTGTGCCCATGCCGTGAGCAAACGATGCGTTTGTTTTAGCAACATCATTTTGCTCACTCTAATCATGAAATGACATTTTCAGACCGTTTCATCTCGACCTCGAACGAAAATTGTGCAAGCGCGCCTCCACCCGCTCCCTAAGAAAAGTGCTTGTGAGTTGTGATTTGTTGTGTTTTAAGGACTAAAAAGTCATTTCCTTTCCTCCTACCTGGCGTCTCCTGAGGCTGCCCGGACTGGTGGGTGAGGGGCAAGGAGATTTCCCCGATCGAGGCGTGGACAGCTGACTCCCTGCGGTGCCATTGGCTGGCGAAAAGGACCGCAGAGGTGTCATTGGCCCTCGCCTTTCGTCCTGTGAGCAATGGCGCCTTTGCGAGGCCTCACCTGAGCCAGTAGATGAGGGCGACTTGCTCCTGCGAGACATTCCGCCACTTCTTGGAGAACAGCGACCGTGCACTGAGGGAAGCCGACCGTACGAGCACGACTTGACCACCCTGCATTCTGGAGAGGAGAGAAACAAGTCAGTGGGAAAGTGTAACCCAACCTGCTCCAAATCTGGAGCTGCCCAGCCAGCATTTTTAATTTTTTTTTCACTTACCACTTTCGTCCAAACTGAAGTCATCCTGGTAGCGATACTTTTCAGGCCCGCAAGCAAAGAAGATGTCATCATCCCCAAAAAAGTCCTGAAGGCACGTGACCTGCAAAACATGATCACGCTATTTTTTTATTTATTATTTATTATTTATTTATTTTTATTTTGTTTATTTTTTACAGCCATGCCTATATCAGTGATTATGTTTGAAAAACAAAATGCACTGCCAATGTCTTGTATTCAAAAACTTTGTTCAAGCAAATTGCATTAGGCTGTGATTCTCTTGTGTGCCACAAGAGGGAGCCTGCGTACAAATGGCGGTTCCATCCTTCACCGAACTCACGAAAGCTTGCAAATAGGTAAACAAATGTCTTAGTGGATGCAGCCGGTGCTCTCATCAGAATGAAGCCAACTCAGCGGTCATAAATAAATCAAAAGACGCTGATGGAGGCCCGGCCTGCTCCCTAAAAGCCGATATTGATACACTTAACTGACGCCCATTTCCTTTTACTGGGAGAGCCCCGCTGCCAGCTTAACTCAAGCAGTTCGTGTTGATGTCATCCTGACTGGAACACGCGCAAATATTATTCAAAGCGTTGCCTTGGACGTGTTTTTTTTTTTTTTTTTGCGACTCGGTCCAGACAAAATGGTCGAACAAAGAGCACCGGTCCCAATCGGTCTCAGCAGACACGCCCACCCACTCTGATGGACCCCCAGTTTGCGTCCGCTATTCCTCCAAAACGTGTGCCAAGTCCCAGCGGGAGGGGATGTGCTAGGATGGCTGTTGCCAAGGAGACGGGGGCGGGGGGTTGGGGAGCATTGAGGAAAAAAGTGATGAGAAGGGCACGGCGGCTCTTCAGGCCAGAGAGCAGAGCGCTAAAAAGCAAAACCTCCTCCTCTGACCGCTTCTCTTCAGGTGAGCCGAGGAAAAGGACCACCGCAATGTTGACCTCCACCAAGGCCAAACTTTGGCAAAGGTGGGGGAAAAAAGAGAATTTGTATCTACTCACACATGTGCGACCAAGAAATGAGCAGTTCTTTTTCTACTATTGTTATTGAACAATTGTTGTTGACAAACTTGTCCTTCACATTTCAGCACAAAATGAGTGGAAATATGTGCTTCCTAAGTCCAGTTACTGTGTACATTTGAGGCCAATGTGGTCCTAGAAAACCCTAATTTGAAACCCTATTTTGAAACCCTAATCGTATTTTGAAACCCCAACCCTACTTTGAAAGCCTACTTTTAAATCATCCTAAATCCTACCCCAAATTTGAATCCCTGCTTTGAAACACTAACCCTTACTACTTTTAAAACCTGCCTTAACAGGAAACGCCACAGACAGCCTAACAAAGCAGTGGCAATGTCATACCGTTTTGAGCAAGGGATGCAGATCGATAATATCATAACTGAAAGCTTACTTTCAAACACTTAATATCATAGCATAAATATCACAACTCTGATAAGCATATATTATTTATCCTCTGAAAAAAATGGACTCCAATATTTACGGCACTGAGGCATTCTCCACATACAGCATATGCATGCCTGCATTCTGCTGCCCCCAAATGACCGAGGCATGAACACTAGAAACGAAAAAAATGTGGCAAAAACTTTCATTCTTTAAATTGGCTTCAATAATGTTATCACTGTTTGTTTTTATAAAGTAAGATAAGATAGAGTGCTCTTTTTATCCTCTTCTTTAAAAGAAGATATAAAGATTTGTGTTGGTGCTTTTTGGGAATCCACTGTTGCGACTTGGCGATGGAACACAGGCACCGCCACGCTCAGTGTGTCGCCACCACCGGGGCACAAACGTTGGCTTTTGTCCTCGCATAAGAGTCCAGAAACTGCGTATTTGATATTCACCGTCAGCATCTTGCAGCCGAAAATCGAGGCAGTGCTCGAAAATAGCTTCCCTTTTGCTGGGGAGAATCAGAATTTTTTTGTTTTGTTTGAAGAACTAAATATAGATGCTGCTGGATAAGGACTGCAATTAGTGTGAGAAGTTGCAAAGCGTTGCCAAATAGCAAACGGTCATCTTGATAGCGCTGGCTGACAAACTGTTCTCGATAAAGCTGCGGAAAAATCCACCGGCTGCTCAGTCTTCCCGTCAAATTGACGACGTCGTCCTCTGACACGCAAACTCCATCCATCGGCCATCATTCGGCCCCACCGGCTGATTGAAAGCCAATCGCTCGGTCAATACCCGTACAGGACGCTCCTGCTCCACAACAATGAGAGTGTTGCATGAGGGAGGGGTGCGGATATCGGGGTGGGGGTGGGGGCAGGGAGGCCTGATGGAGCTGCTGTGTCACTGAGCCAGCAGGCTCGCTCGAAATCAATCAAAAGCAGCACAATCAGCGGTGCCCTGGTTACACGACTCCATCGCACAATCGACAACAGGGGAGCACTTTCCCACTCTTCTGATCAGAATTGTCATCTGTCTCGAAAAGAATATTCCCGGGTGTGTTTTCCGACTCCATTTTCAACCTATCTGCTCCACACACGCTCAGGCCCAACAGTCGTAGATCCATTACTGTACTGCGGTGAGTGGGAAGCCACAGACCAACCAAATCCCCCCCCCCCCCCAGACCAAAGTCAGTCACGGATAGTTACATCTCTTTAGTTACATGAAAGAGTCAGACCGCACCCCCAATATCGCTAAGGAGACGGACTCCATCTGATGGCTGCAAAACGTATCTAAAGAAAATAAATTGGGAATACATGTCCCCAATCACTGAGGTTGTGATGACACAGTCTAGTTCGTTTACTAGCGATGCCATTTGAGAAACATTCTGGCTATTGCCACCCGGAAGTTCGAGTGGAAAAGCTCTCAAGCGGGACACAGTTGTGGGACGAGGTGCCATGCGCTCCATCTCGGCGCCGCCGCATCCCAGCAGGCTCCTCCACTGACATCGGTGCCTTCTGCACCGCCGCTCCGCAGCAGTTCCTTAGCAACCGGCTCGGGGAATCACATCGCCATGGAAACCATAGACACCATTGGACAGGAGGGGAGGGGCGGTGAGAGCCATCAGATATTTGTGATACGGTCAAGAGCAGGGACGGCAGGAACAAGCTTAGTTCGGGAGCTGAGTGCTGTCTGTCCGCCGTCTACACTGAGAAGAAAAACTCCATTTTGTCAAAGTGGTAGCGCGGAATAAAATCACCTGGACGCAGTCAAAATGTATCTAGATCCAGGCGATTCTATTTTGTGCAGCCACTTGACAAGGTAAAACTGTGTAAATTCAACACTTTTTCATCTATCATCGAGCGAGGGGCAAAAAAATGTGAGTAATGTTCTATAATTACTGGCATACAAAGACATGGTGGTGAATTCATGGGAGGTTAAAGCCAGAAAGCGTCGTGTTCACGTTACTGAAAAAGAGTTACACGCGTCGCACAATTATAATTGTTTTGTGTAATTTCACCGAATAAATGTTTTTTGGGGGGGGGTTGTAAAACAACTGCACTCTTGTGATCTAACAATAACACATACTCTTATCAGCTTCTGTGAACATTACTTATTTTTACATTAAAAAAAAAAACCAAAAAAAATGCCCCTCCACAATATTTTCTGCTTCAAATTTTGGCAAAAATAATTGCCCACCCCTGGAAAACACTGAAAAAAAAATTCCCTCAATCTTATTTTGTCAAGTGGTTGCACAAAATCAAAATGATCTGCAAGCAGACACATTTATTTCAGTCAAATCTGAATCCCGACGTTTCTATTGCTTGCAGCCACTCGACACGACAAAACGGAGTACTTTCAACACACCGTTTTTTTTTTCCAGTGTTTCTATCCATCGAGCTAGCCCGCGAGCTCGCGAGCTATGCGTCTGTCTTTCGCTCCATCGATCGAGAGAACATGAGAGCCAAATCACGAAATAGGATTGGTCATCTGCTGTTGTGTTATCAAGTGCATCCGTCTAACTTCCCTTCCACAGAAGTACATTAAGTAGAGGCCGGAAATTGAATTTCCCATTCCCAAAGGATTTCCAATATCAACTTTGCAGTCAAATGTTGTACCAACAATTCATACCTGTATTGTTGTCCGGTAGCAATAAATATCTTATTTTAGTCATGATACTTTTTTTTTTTTTTTTTTTAATATTCATTGGTCGATCGCTTATCTGATTTTTTTTTTAACCCTGCCAAATATCAGAATCGGCATCTGCCGGAAAATATCGGTGCACATGGGTCAGAGCTCACTCAAAAACTAGACTAGAAACGAGCTCGAGTCGAAAAAGAGCAAGAGGGTACATACGGCCTTCCCGTCCACCGTGAAGAGCCTTTTGACGGCGCCGCTGTCCAGCTTAATGGCGTCGGTGATGTCGGTCATGACCTGCTCGAAGGAGTGCGCCGTCTTCTTGTTGAGCAGAACGCGCACGGCCTTGCGGGGCTTGACGCCGCTGCGGACGATGGTGACCAGCTTGGGCTTGATGAAGTCCTTGCTCTCGCGGGTCTCCGGCGAGCCTGCCCTGCCGCTGCCGAGGGAGGGCGGGTCGCGGGGGCACGCCGCGGCCGTCCTGGCGCCGGCGGACCAGTTGGGGTTGACGTTCTTGATGTAGTCCACCTTCTTGTACGGCTCGAAGGAGGCACACACGTAGCTCTCGCCTGTCAAAAGTATGCGGACATGCGTTGGATCCCGTTGCCCGTGTTTGTGTGAAGAAGGCATCAAAATAACGCGAGCCCGAGGGCAATTTGATGTCAATTTTAGACAACGGCGCACCTTCGTCCAGTTGCTCCATGCTCGTGATCCTCGTCGTGCCATCGACAGAGTATATGGTGCGAACCCCCTGCGGCAGGTTGACATTGTCCGAGAGCGCTCGCGTGAGATTGGCAAGGAGCGCGTCCAGCGAGCGGAACCTGTCCTGAGAAATGGCGTAGACGATCCCTTGGAAGTAACGGTCCCCGTTGCGGTAGAAGCGGACCTTCTTGGCCTTTTTCTCCGAGCTCAGCGCCTGCAGCGTCCGGGTTCGGTACAGACTGCAGTGGGCGCTGTGAGTGGGGCTGGGGAGCCCGTTGCCCCTGGAGCCTCGGCGGGCGTACCGCTGTGCCTTGTCCCGCTCGTCAAAGTGCTCCAGCTCCATGTTTGACGCTGCTTTTGAGCCCTCCAAAAAAAACATACAGCAAAAAGGGAACTTATGGTGGCAACTTGACTCGTGCGTGACCTTCATTACTTCCATGACAAAGATCATAGCTGAGGGTTGCCATATATTCTGTACATATGTATGTGTTATTTCTCCCCCCCCCACCCATTGAAATGAATGAATAGAAAAACAATATTTTTGTAACTTTTTTTAAAAAAGAAAATGAACATTGTATATAATTAAAGAGAGTCTTCAATAATAAACTGTTTTTCTGAAGTGTGCCGCAATCAAGCCAAACACACACACACACACACACACACAGAGGTCGGGCAGTGCCTATAAAGGGGGTGTGGCCTAATGAGTGATGTCAGGATCCCTGGCTTCAGCCTCCTTGCATCAACCACATTTTTTTGTCACGCTCCTTGCTCATGTTTTCGTGTTTCTAATTGTGTGTGAAGCTACTTGTACCGTTCAATAAATGAGTGAAAGTGCATCAAAGCATGTGGCTTGCCCTTTTTTTCAGCCCACTCATATAAAACGCCGTATTATGGATAACAGATTTTGAACTGCCCAGCAGTTGGGTCTCTGGAGTGCCTGCTCACCCGCTAAATGTGAAATTAGACAACCATGAAACTCTTTTGTTTGCTGCCACCCCCCCTTCCCATTTTCATAAAACAGCGCGACCCCCTCAAAACAGGCTCATTTCAGCAAGGCCTATATAATAAGGTGACAAGTGTACTGTAATTGGCGGTCCTCGGGGTATGCTGCTTAAAGCATGTCGGGCATGTTCCGAAGACATTTGGGAACTTGTTTAAAATGGTGTACAGTATTTGGGGAAATCCGCAAAAATGCGCTCGTGTTGGAATGTCAGAAGCCCCCCTCTAACCATGCTGCTGCTAGGACACATAAGAAGGAGCAAGTCACACCCATCCCATGCTGCTTCTTGTGACACCTTCCACAATCAGGACATTTCACCGTTTTTAAAAATATATAATAACAATCCACAAACAATGCAGAATATGCAAAGACCATAAAAGCAGCATGGCAATTAGATTTCTTGCAAGGTAGAAAAAAAAGACAAGATAAAACAACGGAAATGAATCGGATAGGTTTCGTCCTACCTTCGAGATGTGAGCAGAAGCGTGTCAAGAAAGAACAGGTTGAACGTTGTCTTTCGATGCATTCATTTGATGTCACAGACGCAGCGAGGGTCCCTTTGTTGCTGCGTGTGCACGCCCGGCTGCCCTCTGCTCGCTCGCTCGCACGCGCGGAGGAGGAGGAGGCAGTGCTGGTGCCGGTGTCCCCCTCCACCCCGCCGAGCTCCCTCCCCCTCTTCCACCTGCTACCAACTCCTCATCGTCAATTTTCTTCCGCCCTCCTTTTCGGCCATTGCACTGCAGTGGCGATCGGCGGACCTGTGCCCGTCCAAGGCGAAGCGCGCATGCGCAATATAATGGCACTAAGTCGGGGCTTGCTAACGTTTATAAACTTGAGAGATTGGATCGATACCTGAAATACTAAATCTGCCCAAGTAGCCCTTAACATTATTTTGTTCTCGTTCAATCACTTGTGTGCTGTGACACTGCACTTTTGTCAAATATTTGCATCGTGATTAACGATTAGCCGGTCGATTAATTCAGGTACCCAGATCTCGGTAGCAAATACATGAATGCGATCAACTCTTAGCTATGCTAGGCTAACACTGCACAGAGAAAGGCTGTATCAAGCTTTGTGCAAGTTAAAACGCTTTTTTAAACCATAGCATTACATGTGATTTCCTTTTGTCTAAAATGTTATGAGGTTCAAGTTTGAAATTAACCTACTACTACTGATTACTAGCCAACTATTGGCTGACAAGCTAAACGTAGTGACAGCTAATCTTAGCCATTCGAGGCGAACAGTTCAAGAAAACCCCGTGTTTGAGAATAAATGTTTTGTGTTCATTCTCCCAAAAGAAAGGTGGACGTTGAATAAACACACACAAAATCCAGTTTTAGTCATTAAAATACACTCACCGACCACTTTATTAGGAACACTTGTCCAACTGCTCGTTAACACTTAATTTCTAATCAGCCAATCACATGGCAGCAACAACTCAGTGCATTGAGGCATGTCGACATGGTCGAGACAATCTCCTGCAGTTCAAACCGAGCATCAGTATGGGGAAGAAAGGTGATTTGAGTGGCTTTGAACGTGGCATGTTACCAGCATCTGTTAGCAACATGCCAGCATTTGTGTGTTGGCCTAAAGTGACGCTTTTATTTCATTGCACAGTGCGAGTTAGCTGGGAAAGGCACAATCCACGTAATATCCTCACAGCCAGGGAAAAGGTTATTCTTGTTACATTAAAAAAAAGATTGCTGGAGAGCCAAAGTTAACGAACAATGTTGTGATTTCAGAAGGTTTTCTGCATTTCTTGAGGACAGCATTGTATGCAAAGAGGAATACAGTAGTTGCAGCATTACAGTTAAGTCACACATTTGGGACAGTGATACAAACATATTCAACATGTACACTTCACATTACGACATCATACTTTTGTATGCTGCGTAAATATTGATATTTAAATTTGGAATAACCCGCTATGCACTTTAAACATTAATATTGACAGAGGATGAATATAAGCTTTCATCTTTGGTTTGAAATGAATTTTTGATTGCTTCAAAATGTTATGCACAGTCATTTTAGGCAGTGATCAGTGGTGCAACTTTAAAAACAAACAAAACACAGTCAAAGTGTACAAACCGGATTAGAAAAATAAAATAAAAACTTGATGTGTGATGCTTTGCAAAGATGAATTTGGTGCGACAAAAAGCAATGTCAAGTCTGTCTTTACTTAGGATCATATAAAATTATACAATCTATATTACGCATATATATTTCATAGAATAAAATCTACTATACTATTAAAAGTCATTTTAGTTCTGAAAGCAATTAGTAGTCTTGTAAATCTAAACCGTATACTGGCGAAGCACACATTTCAATGCATCTAGAATTATAAGGCAAGAGAGTTGGTGACGTTGGGGGTGGGGGGGCTATTTGCTGGATTTCTCCACTTGGTTCAGCGCGCCCACTCGGTCCTGAAGCTTGTAGTCCTCCAGGATGGCCTGCGCCGTCTGCTTGCCCGTCCGCTTCGCCACCGCTTTGATGCCAAGGTTGTCAATGTTGAAGGCGGCCACGCCCACGTTGATGGCTGAGTTCACGGCGTTATCTGTGGCCTGCCCGGCCGCCGCGCCGTACCTTTAGATGGGGGGCAAGGTGAGGGTGAAAGGCGGGACACAGAGAGGAATTAATATGCAAAGATGCCATGCTGAGAGTGATTGGGGGAATTGATTAGGACTTGCTGACTTTTGAATTCTGTCAGTTCGCACACGTTGTGGGCCTCGAGCTCTGGCCCTTGTTGTCATGCTAATGACAGCCGCATTTGGCAGTCCGCAGGTAGCGCGGCGAGCTGCGCAGTGCTTCATCTGCATGAGACTTGACCGCCCCCTTAAAACGAGGTCATTTCGGCAAGGTTTTGAAAAGAGTGAATTTTTTTCTTCTTCTTGAGCCTTGGGGCACTTTTTGTGTAAAGTGTGCCAAACTCTCTTAAAATTGTGATTGTTTTTTTTTTTTTTAATGCAGCTCTTCTTTCAAGTCTATTTTAATGTACTGTTCACTATGATAAATTACCTTGTTGAAGGTAAACATATTTGTCGTATTCAGTACGGGGATGAAAATGTGTTTCAAAGCTAACAATCTAGCAGCAGAATGGGAGCTCACATCTCTTATGTGCCTGAATAAGGAATTCAATATTCCAAAGGAAAAAAAACTCCACCATTTCTTTTGCCCTTTATTTTCACAAATGTATGTACTAATCTCGACCATCATTGTGTCAAATGAAAGATTTTTTTAATAAGGAGAAAAAGGATTTTTGCCAAGGCTTTGAGAAGAACATTTAATTAGGACGGATTTTCCACAAAGAGGGAAAGAATGATTTGGAATTGAGTAGAAAGGCCAGCCGGTGTCATGCTCGTCGTTAGTCAAAGCTTTAATTGCGTTTTTAATGGAGAAAGTGATCACATGTTGCCGTTAGGTGGGGCAAGTAGGGTTTGAAGACCCCTAAATCTGCAAAGCAAATTGGAGAAGGGGCGTTGGGGGGGAGGGGAGCGCGGCACAAAACACACACGCCGCACGCACTCACGGTCATGTCACGGCAAGCATGATGGGACAAGATTGGAAAAAGGAAGCAACCTACTTGTGTTTGACTGTGGTGACCGTCTCGGAGGCCACGCTCGTCGTGATGTTCTTGGCCGCCACTTCCAAACCTGTCCACATGGTGGTGAATCCTGGCCCACAAATGGAAAACCAAAATTGGGTTCGAGTCACTGGAATCTCTCCCGCCACACAAAATATTTCACTCTGTTGCGAGTTGGCCAATTTGTAGTGAATACGAGTTGTCCCTGAAAGGTGTAGTCAACCCCCCCCCCCAAATGTCTTTACACTAATATGTTCTATGCAGCCTCGCTCGTCTCAACATGGCATTTGCATTCAGATTGCATTGGTGGAAAAGGAGTCAAGCAGTAAAATCCAGCCGTTTTTGCCCATCTCAGGGGACGGCCATTTCGCCACGTGCTGTGGGCTGAAAATGACATCACAGTTGCTCAGGTAAGAATCAGTAGTGTCTAAAAAAAGTTTGGAGTTCAACAATTCTAAAGCGTTTAAAAGTTTTTGATTTGGAGATTTTTCTTCAATGGATTCAAATTCCTATCTTTACAGTATTTTGTTTGAATCTATAGAAATTAAAAAAAAAAAAGTTTGAAGTTGTCAGCTATAAGTTGACCGATTTTTATTTCTGTATTTATTTTGAACTCATGTTTAGCTGCAACGCGACCAAACGCGACTGAAATGTCACACAGTGTGCGGCTGCTTTCGAATGACGACGCGAGGGCGCGGCGCGACCTTGCATTCCGCTGGCAGCCACCACCATGGCCCCGTCGATGTTGGAGCGTCCGTCTTTGTCTTTGCGCATGGACTCGGGGATGAGCTTGCCCCCGTGCTTCTTGACGTGCGGCGCCAGCTCCCGACCAACGCAGCTGGCCACGGCGCACACGCCGTCCACTGCAGTGACACAACAGTCAGTCAATCGCCACCCCCCCCCAAAAAAAAAGATGACGGGGAAACACGCTGATGATGCGGCTGCGCTCACCGAGGAACTGGCTGACTTTGACGGCGCCTCCCGTGGCCTGCTTGGCGACGTGGAGGCCTTTGGTGACGGTGGGGCTAACGTGCGCCGGCTTGTCCTCCGGCGTGATGTGCTCTCGCAGTTTGGACGCCCCCTTGTGAATGGCCTTGCCCGTGAACTCGGCTCCTTTGACCAGGCCCCAGCTCAGCCACGATGCACCTACGTGAGAAGTCGTCACAAACATGAGCCGCATGCCCTGATGCCCAATTTGGACTTGAGAGTGTAGCGAGTTTCAATATTTTAAAGACTCCTTTGGGGGGTCTTTGCGTGACATTGGAAGCATCGGTCGTTCTGTGGCTACCTCACCTGTCAGAATGCCGCTGGCCACCTTCTCGCTCCACTCGGGCAAATTCCTGTCATCCTCCGCCGCCGCCGTTGCCTCCTCGCTCGGCGGCTCCTTCGCAGGAGTCGAGATGGACACTTGGTTGCCGAGATTCAAATGCTCGACGGCCTCGTCTGCGTCCTGACGGAACAAACACATGGCGCAGCAAAAACCTCAAGACGGCTCGATGCTCGTCTGCTTGCAATGCCGCCCTAATAATAGCGCCCTTTCATGACGCGGTCACAAAACTGCGATTGTTTACCAGTAAAAAAAAAAAAAAAAAAGCTTCTCTTTGTCTTGAAAGCCTCAAATCTGCGATTTAACGAAAGGGAAAAGTGCCAAGTTGTCGACGCAGGATCAGTTCCATCGGCAAGAAGCGTTACATCTTAAATGACCTTGTGTGGCGGCCGAGGCTCCGATAGCAGCTGATAAGAGCATTAGCGCCGTTTTAATGCTCAAATCCCGACCGTGCTGAGGCAAGAGCGAGCAAGGCTGGCTGGCTTCCTCAAAAGGAATTGTCAAAAAGTCTGTTTGAGTAAGAAATGTTGGGGTTGGGATCAGGAAACAAGGCTTTTTGTGAAGCTATATTTTATACACAACAGTTAACTTTGTTAATAATTTCGCTTTTGTGATGTCTCAGACGTCTGAACAGTCCTTTTAAAATAATCCAATGTTACATATAGCAAACTTTACAAGTCCCACTTTGAAAAGCCACTGCAAGAGACTACCTGCACTCTGAGGTCCGTCATCTGAGCTAGCAGATCCCGAAACAGCTCTCGGTCGGCGGCGGGCAGCTCCGACGATAGGACCACGCCCACAAAATGTCCCGGCGCCGGCGCCATCATGTCAGGGAACATGAACACACCGGTGTTGCACAGCAGGGCCGGCGAGTTTGCCGCCATGAGCGGGTACAGCCAGTCGCACACCTGCCAGGGGAGGATCTATTAATTGCCGTCGTGCGACAACACAAAGTACTTAGGTAATTTCTTTTTTTTTTCAGAGAACTTTTAGGACATACTGTATCTGCAACTTTCTACTCCACCCGGTGTCAAAACAGGCGTTAACTTTTTTAACCCAGGAGGATGATGAAACTATTAGGTTAGGGGACAAATTGAGAGAGGTCAAGCGGTCACGCCAACCACAGTTGAGGAAGCTCGATTGGGTTTACGTGGAGGACGGACACAAAGAGGAGACCGTTCGCTCCTCCCTTTGGACTGCCGCATGTCTAACAGGATTATGTGGACATCACAACGCGCATGCTTATTGCTAACAACCACTTTCACTCGTGACTCGCCACTGTGATGTCATCTGCCGCCAAAGGCTACCTGGGAAATTCCCCCTTGAAGAATCAATTATCCGCCTCATGACTATAAATGACTCTTTTTGTGGTTGACAGAAGGGGCTGCACAACGTTGCAGAGTGTGTTGCTTCAAAGTCCGAAGTCCTGATTATTAAGTGACTTAATTATATCATTGGGAGAGAGAGCTCACATGACTTCTAAACACACAACACTAAGCACATGCGCACATTAATGACACATGGCCAAAAATTCATTTCAGTGTGAAAATGGCATAGGTAACAAACACGAAAGGTTCGATCCAGGCTCCATAGAAATAGCTGTCGTTAAGATAAATGTATGGTGCACTGTACCTACATTTGATGATCCACAACATCAGAATTACCTGGAGAAATGCTGGTGGCCTACCGGGGCAGTCATTAGTGAACTTGATCAGCCGCAGGTAGCCCGGGTACGAGGGCGCGCTCACGTCCCCCTCTGAATTCACAAAGAAGATTTGCACCCCTTGCGGGATGCACAGCAGCTCCTCCGCATCCTCACCCATGCTCTGCGGTGACGACGCAGCGCTGGACGCCCGACTGTAGAAGTCGTCACCGACCAGCGACAGCTCACCCGATTCGGTACCGTACGAGATGGACAGGTGGCCATGGGCCGCTTGGGGGGAGTACGCCGGCGGCTGGTCCCCAAGAGCCACGGCGCTGCATGCGGGTGCACCGCCGGGCAGGGTTTTAACTTGCTCATCTTCGGCAGGAAGTTGCGGGTAGACGGCTCGTTCAGCGCCGGCGGCGGTCTCTAGCGCGGCGAGGCGCGTGGTGATGTTGTCCAGAGTCTCCTGCATCTTCCGCTGCATCTCCCGGGCCGAGTCCCAGGAGTTGCCCACGCACTCACCACCCTGCGAAGGCACGCTGATGCCCCGAAGGAGGTGCTTGCGCCCCTTCCTGTAAAGCTCCAGGGCCTGATGGTTGTTTCCGGCTTCGTCGGCCGTCAGCGCTTTGCTGATACACTCAAAGGCTCTGTTGTAGCCGTCTTTAATCACCTCAAGCCTGGCGTGGTCGAATGCATCCTCTTTCTCCTTCTCCATGCCCTCTGAAATAAGACACATTAAATAATTGGGTTAGGACACAGGTACCAGTGACAGCATTTTAAAAAAATGTAAAGCAGCTATGACACAAGAAATATTTAGCAGTGTCGTGTAGTTATTTTTCTTTTCTTTGTCGTGCATGCAAAACAACTATCAAACAAGAGCTATTTAATTGGCAGAGTACTATATTTTATTGGATATATGACGCACCCACCCCGAACTTTTCATACTATTCGTTTCACATTCGTATGGCAGTTGTTCTACTCTTGAAATATAATGTTTGAGCGGCCATTCGTCTGCGCGACTTCAGGACTTGGAACTACGTAGGATTAGCTGACAGCTCTGCTCTGTTCTCAGCTAGTTAGCGTTAGCTCCCCGTTAGGTCGTAACGGTGTTAACTTACCTCCAAACGTAGCAGCCGGTCAGCGAACTCCGCGGCTAACGTTTCAAGTTTCAACGTGTAATTGTACCCTCCGCAAATATCACTCCCCGAGGTGTTCGCTTGCATAAATTTGGACCCTGACGCAACAAACGACTCAATCAAGAGCCGTTGTGACAACTATAGAGCGAGTCGCGACACCGTCCGTTTCGAGTTTATACATTATTTTGAAGATTTTCTTTCATACCGGAAGCGGCATCGCTGTTTCTCTGAAATCAACGTGTTTGTTATTGCTTTTGATTCCGCATTGCGCCTGGGAATTTCATTTCTATGGTGTCAAGATGTGACGTAGAATATGATTCCCAATGTTGGCCGGTGTAGTCAAGTCAACGAGAAACAACGAGCGAACCTTTTAATTTGAAGTTTGCTCAGCAGAAGCCCACGGACGTTTAGGGACACTAGCGGTATTCTGACTACAGTGTTAAGAATCAATGCCGTTTTCTAGATTTCACCACAAGATGGCAATAAAGGAACGCTCGTAGTGGGAAACGTAACGTTGAGTGAATTAAATGTTTTTGGAGCCGGGCGGGGGGGGGGTAATTACTCGACCATAAACAGCCTGGTATTATCAATACTCAAGTCAATTTGCTGGATAGAAATTGGAGGAAAAACGGAAACGCACGAAATTACTCTTTAATTACGTCAAGGGGCGACAACGCAAATTATATGTCACAAATGTGTTAATAAGGTGTGTTTACTGTCACAATAGGTGAGGATATCACTTTTTTTTTTACACTCCGTGTGACTTTCGGGTGAAGAAGCTGAGTTAATGTTAGGCGATATCCTGCTACCTGGACTGAAAACGACCACTGCCAAAGTTTTTCAATAAATAAAGAAATATAATTTATTTCAAATTTTCTGCTGACAAAATATCGTGCAAAATTGCTAAACTGCACGTTGTGCAATTAAAAATACTGTAGCTGTTTCTCAGTTACCGCAAACAAAATGAGTAATACCAGTCAAGGCCTGCAGGGGGCGTTAAATTTTCGTTTAAATGCAAATACGTGGATTTAGGAGGAAATGGAACCTCCGCTTGTTTTCCTCCCCCCTTGAACAAACGTAATTTATTACTCCTGTATATTTCCAGAATTATGAATGGAAGCTATTAGGTTTATGTGTAAGGGCCGTGCTGTTATTGATGATGAGTATTGCGGCGAATCCCAGAAGTAAAAAAAAAGTATTTGTGATTTAAAGAGCAGTCCGTCAGTATTTTATCATTTCTTTGCCTTTTAATTATTTGTTTACTAATTCCAACTCACAATGAGAAACCTCGAGTTTGTATCAACGCTTGTTATACTGCAGGTCAAATGGAATTGCTTTAGATATTTTTATTCTGCTGGAATCATCTTTTAAATATTATTCATTCATTCATCTTCCGAACCGCTTTATCCTCACTAGGGTCGCGGGGGGGGTGCTGGAGCCTATCCCAGCTGTCTTCGGGCAGTAGGCGGGGGACACCCCGAATCGGTTGCCAGCCAATCGCAGGGCACACAGAGACGAACAACCATGCACGCCCACACCCACACCCAGGGACAATTTAGAGTGATCAATCAGCCTGCCATGCATGTTTTTGGAATGTGGGAGGAAACCGGAGTACCCGGAGAAAACCCACGCAAGCCCGGGGAGAACATGCAAACTCCACACAGGGAGGCCGGAGCTGGAATTGAACCCGGTACCTCCGCACTGTGAAGCCGACGTGCTAACCACTGGACTACCGGGCCGCCCCTTTTAAATATTATTGTTTTTCCATTTTGATCCAATTACTCGATTAATTCAGGGAATATTTGGTGGAATACCTGTTTGTACAAATATCATTAACCTATACAGCCCTAATATTTGCTCCGGTTGCTCTACGCCGTGTCCCGTTCAGGGTTGCGGGGAGCCGCATCACATTCCAGCTGACAACCTGAGCGCCAATCAATCACCCGCTGGCAAGTTGAGGGACCAACAATCAATCGCATTCACGTTCCTCAGTGAGGGCTGAACCCACAGGCGGTGAAACCACGACACGACGCCGTGTCTTTCATTAAGCACTCGAGACAAAATCACCAAAACACTTTGAAGGTCCCGAAAATGAATTCCGAGTTAGCCATTTGCCGAGGCATCAAAAACTTAACAATATCGCAATATCTACACGGTACAGATATCGATATCTGATATCATAATTCAACGTTGAAAAGGAAGGGCTCGTTTTAAGACGAAACGAGGTGGTCTTAAGAAGCAGCATAACTGAAACTAACAGAAAAGGTGAGGTTAGAGGTGAACGAAAAAGACAAAAAAAAAGAGAGAGAGAGGTGAAAGTGTCCCCTTTCACGTACTGAAAATACTTTCACGCACACGCGTGTCTCTTGCGCAACAAAAGTCACGTGACTCCACGGTGCTCTTGGGCGCACAGGCAGCATTTTCCTTTGTCGGGTCCAACTTTGTCCTCACACTTTACTTCCCACGTTTGCACAGTTCTTCCATGGCTTGTTTCAAGACACTTTTTGTTTTGACAGTCATCTGACAAAAAATTATGCAGCACTTGTTTTTTTATTCTCATTCCGGAGACCCAAATTCCATGCCTATGGAGCCCTTTAAAAGTTACTTTCCCATTTGTCCACATCCGCTTTCAAACTTTACACTTCCGTAGTAAAAGTTCACGGCGGCCAAAGTTTGACCCTGGAAGATGATTTCTGCTTTCTGGGAGGGGGGGGGGGTTTAGTAAATCAAAACAAATTGCAATTTGCGGCATTGTGTTCCGGCTTACTGTTATGATGTTACAATACAATACATACATGCGGATTTATATAGTTAAGACGTTCTAAATGACAGTGCGACCAAAACTCAACGATAAATCTCACTCATGCCTGCTGGATGCATCAACCTACAATGAATTATCGATACAAAATGAAACTAAAACGAACATACGCCCAAGATCATCTCTATGTTCTCTTGGATTGTGACGATGAAACTTGGGTGAAAAAAAGGTCGAGCAAGAGATAGGAGCTTTTTTTATGATCAGCGTCCGGTCAGTAAAGCTGTCTCTGTCTCTCGTGTGATTTATGAGCGGAGTCACGCAGTTTGCTGGCTAATTCCCCAGATGAAATGAGGCTCTCCTGTCTGGAAAAACACTTTGTCCCCACGCTCGCTGCGATGCCTGCGCGCAGCTACGCTAACAACACGAGAAAAAAAAAGGCGACTAGTATGAAGCAGTCGCACACGGGCTGCTCAAGACATGCGTGTGAATAGACAAGATGTCCAAACGTTGTGAGATTCCCGCCGGCGTACGCCAACGCGACCTTCCGCGTGAACGTACGCCAGCCGTACTAAACTCATGTCTGTTTGTCGTAAATTAAGATGTGCTCCACCATCAACTTTGTTTTTCGCACAAGCTCTGTCGCTCAGCGCCAAACTTTCCTCACTTTTGGGGGCGTTTGACTTTCAAGGCTTCGCTCAGCGCTAACAAACAAATGCTGTTGATGGGCTAACGATTAGCATTGGTGTGCCGCTCTTGAGGAACCGAGATTTGAATGCCAACGTCGGACATGAAGACAGATAATGTAACAATAGTCACAGTCATACGTTCTTTATCCTCCGCGGACAGCGGCTAGTGTTACTGCAGCTGACTGAGAAGTTCTGGCAGTTTTTACGTGTATTTGGATGTCTGTACAGTATTGTCACCGACACAATTAGAAAAAGACGCAACAAGCCACGTCCCCTTTTGCAACATTTAACTCCCGATTAAAGGACAATTGCGTATTTTGTCCCCCGCCTACTGCCCTACAGCCCGGAGACGCTTGACCCTAGTGAGGATCAAGCGGTTCGTAAGATGAATGAACGGGACGGGTGGCAACCTTAGCGGGAACGGTTTTTGGGGAGAACAATTTGTCAAGTGTAAAATCGCCCAAAATAGGTATAAAAAGGCAAGCGGGAACAATAAACATGGGGTGAATTGTTCAACTGGCAGTACACGTACTGTATGTTTATCAATTCATCAAATTACTGGTGACGTGTCCGTAATAAATAAAGTCAGTTTATTAGCCAGGAGCGATTTGACGGCGGCGGTATGTGTTGAAAGACGGAAAAATGGCAGGCGGCCATCGTACACGTGTTCATATGACAACGCTTGTCTGGACTCGGGCCAAACAACTTGCCGACTTTGGGGGAGAGGAAAGCAAAGCGATTTGTCACGATTTGTTTTTTGACATAAATCCCGACGCCGAGGTGCCGCTCGTCTCGACACATTGCGCGCAAATGGAAAGAATTCTTCCTCGCGTGTTTTTTGCTCAAGGCTGCGATTTTCACGCTCAAGAACACACGTGTCACACAAGAATGCTGTAAAGTCCCACTCGTCCATGCGGAAAGAAAAAAATCTGGCCAGACGTTTTGCCGGGGTCATGCGCGCAAATTTGGATTTTGAAGTAGGTTTGACATTTGTGGGTTTTTTTTTTTAAACCCGTTGCCGATTTGAAGACACGTTTTGGGGTGGATTCAAAGCAGGTTTACATTGACCTGAACAAATTTGGGTTTTAAAAACGGTTTATGGTTTTAAAAGTGATGTTGGAGTTTGTGGTTGTATTTCAAATGAGGTTGGGCTTTGAAATTCAGATTTCGAGACTGGGTTGTATTTACAAATTAGGCTTAGGGCTTCAAAGTGGGGATTCCAATTCAAATTTAATTATAGGCGCCACAGTGGGCGACTGGTTAGCACGTCTGCCTCACAGTGCAAAGGTGCAGGGTTCAATTCCGGCCCCGGCCTTCCTATGTGGGGTTTGCATGTTCCCCCCGTGCCTGCCATGGGTTTTCTCCGGGTGCTCCATTTGCCACCCGCATCCCAAAAACATGCACGGCAGGTTGATGAAACTCTCGAAATTGTCCCAAGGTGTGATTGCGAGCATGAATGGTCTTTCGTCGACATGTGCCGTGCCATCGGCTGGCAACCGGTTCAGGGTGTCCCTCGCCTACTGCCCGGAGACGGCTGGGATAGGCTCCGGCACCCCGCGCGACTCTCCTGAGGAGAAGCGGATCGGAAAATGGATGGATGGATGGGTTAGGCTTTTAAATTAGGTTTCAATTTTATTAATTTTTTTGTTTTTTTGTAGTGGACCTCATCTCAAGTCACATCCTGTTTGATCTGATAAAAGTTCTTGGGAGTCATGAGTGGCGAGTGCCTCAGTGACTCTTAAAACCCACTTCCAAGGCTGCGTAAACCTCCGGTGCCTCCGCAACCGGCCAAATTCCGCTTCCAAGTCGGCGGCTTTCATGGACTCTGAAAGATGGAAAATGAAATACGGCATCCGTCCTTTGCCAGTTATATCCCCGCTGCTTCATATCAGAAAATGGAGCTTTGCCGCTTCGACCGACACGACGACGGAATGACGATGAGCTTTCCGTGTTTTGCTCGATGGCTATGCCAGGACATGCGGTCCTCCTCGTATACGCTTTGGATCACATTTTACACTCTGACGTTGACAGAAATCCAGAATGGCCGCCAACGGTTGCAGCGCCTTTGTTGCGATGCCGTTTGCACGCGACAAAAATCAACGTTGCCTCGGGAGCTTTTAGTGGCATGAACTGAACCATGGAAAACTTAAAAGCTCACAATGTATATTTGAACACAAAAGGTTCAGCAACGCATGTAGACACTATCAATACTAAAAGATATATACTTAAAAAAAAAAGCTAATACTACTGCAACTCACTGAGCAGTCTTATTTGTCAATAGTTTTTGTACTAGGAATGTGCAAGTTCCGATACCAGGCATCGTATTGGGCCGATACCAGCCTATTTCAAGGTATGGAGCTCTCGTAAAGGATACTGATACCAGCCACTGATAATAAGGGTGGGAAAAAAATCAGACGTGCAGGATGTCTTCTCTGCCAGTAGGGGAGGTCAGAATTTGGTGACATTGCGGCATCGAACGTCCCTAATGTGTATGTCGATATCGTACCTCTCCCTGGTGTACGAGGCGGGCACACGAGAAGGAGCCGCATGACGTATTCAAACATGAAATCGTGATGCACAAACTGTTCAATTCGTTACATTGTGATTCCTGGTCATGGGTGTGTTATGAACCCACTCGGAGTTCTTTTTTCCATTGTGAAAAAGTGTCCCCTTTTGAACTTAAGCGAACACTGTCACTCACATATGTCTTTGCGTCTCCCCAAAAACATCCCGAGGAGAACTTTTTGTCTTCCAGCGACTCCTTTGGCAGCTTCACTGCTGTTTGTCTTGTCGTCGGAGGACGTTCAAAGCAAACCAGAGTCCTCCGCAGAAGTTCGATCGCTGCCTTGGAGGCTGTGTAAACAGTTTGAGCGTTGCACCGGGCACTCGGCAGCGTGTTTTTCTTCAAGCGCTCACTCATGAGGAAGCACGCCCGCTGTGGAACACCTCACGCTCGCCAAGAACCTGCGTTCCATCAGAGTGGCCATTTTGTTTAGACACCTCTGACCAAAAAGGCTACACAACACGTCACACACTTCATTAGGTGCTCCTCGAATATACTCCAATCGAGATTTTCGCCCTGATGTCGCGAACAGTACTTCTAGCTGATAAAAGCCAAATAATCTCCGATGGCACCAATTGTATGCCAAGCCTCATTTGTACACTTTTGACCAAGAAAAACGATTAAACGGCTTGAAGGTAAGGCCGCAATGATGAATCGACTCACTTGAAATGATTCAACTACTAAAAAATCAAATAGAAGATCGCTTGTTCCACACAGTTGTAAGATCGGTGACCCATCCCAGAAAACAGGCAAATTTATTTATGTATTTATTTTCTGTATTGTATGCTGGGAAAAAAATCAAGATATAAATTTTAAATTCATTCATTCAATTTCTTTCTCTTTCTTTCTTTCTTTCTTTTTGTCGTCACGGTCCTTTTTTTAAATCAATTGGGCCCCAGTCATTGTGAATTTGTGTGTTTTGTCTTTTTAAATATTTTTCCAAAATCGGTCGGTATAAAGCAGACTGCAGTGGAACACCTCCCAGTCATGGGTGCAGAGTTCCACAGGGCTCACTTCTCGGTCCATTGTCCCTTCGATTCACTCAACCACTGTTTAATATTCTGAAAAATGTTATGGTTACATCTATGTCGGCGAATGATCGAATTCAGTGTTTTTGTGAGACCTCAAATGGTTTGCCGTTCAATCGAATGGACTGAATTCATTTCATCGAAAGCAAACGTGCAGCCCTCCCAGCTTTGCAGGCCAGTCCATTTGGATCCACATGAAAGTCAGTTTTTCGATTTAAAATCTTTTATCGAGAGCTGACCAAAGCGGGACGGCCAGGCTCACCATCCACCATCAATTATTATGTCTTGGCCGCTGAGGAAGTCTTTCACATTATTCGACACGCGCACTTGGGAAAACTTGTAAATCGACAAAACGAGGCATCATTCGCATTCAAGGTTGGAGACACGAGACCTTTTAAGGAACTTGGGAAATCACGCAAGGCCATCCTTGTCGGGTGTCCTTTTGGAAACCGTGGCATGTTGATGTCAAAGAATGCACTTTATTGGAAAATGGTTGGGAAAAAAGAGACAAAGGGGGGAAACGTTGAGATGGATACATCGTGTGAAATGAGAGACAGATCAAAATGTGCGTGAGACTTTTTTAACAACTTCAAAGTCATTTAAGGGTCTGAAAAACGTCGTTGATGGACTTATCTATCATGCTAGGATTTACAAAATCTTCGACTTGAGTTTCATTGCTTCGACTAGCATTAAAAAGCACGGGGGGAAAAAGTGTAGGATTGGACCATCTTTTTTTTTTCTTTTTATTGCACCTCTAATGGCTCGTATGAAAGTCGAGCCAAAATGTTTGCATTTGAGACCCTTAAAGTGCCGCGAGTACACTTGAAATGACATTTAAAGTGCCAGCCGCTCTCAAGCCGCCGTGCCGTGATGCCTCGCTGCCTCGCTGCCTGAAGTCCGGTCCCCTCCCCCTCGTCCGGGCTCACTGCCTTCCTCTTCGCCTGCCGCCGGCTTGGAAGACAAGAAAAGAGAAGCACAGTTTGGATACATTTTTTTTCCCCAATTAGAGGAGGTGTTGAAGAGGCTGCGCATCAACATTGCCGGCATGGAAATACCACACTTGGCAAAGCAGGCGAATGGAACCATCTCCTCTCCGATGGCCCTTTTCCACCACGCTCGTGCTCGAGCTCGCCCGGGTTAGCGCCGGTTCTTTCTTTTTCCACCACCCAAATTGGCTTGAGCTCTGGTGCTTGAAACTGGTGCTTAAGATGGCCCTTAAATTGTGCGCCAATTGTTGCGCTAGGTGAACTCCGAAACATTGCCGCAGGTCCCCGTGCTCCTCAGGATACTTAACCCTAATCCCTGCGTGCATTATGATCCCTCAAGAGATGTGTGGGGGGAGGGCGGGGGGACGAATCTTGATCATGTTCCACTATGTTACGGTTCCTGGATGCCAAGGATTAACTGAAAAGTGTTTGGCGCGATGCGTTTTTGTTCCCGAGCAGCTGACTGTTTATTCGTTTCCAGATATTCTGCTAAGGCAGGCTGTCTGGCAGGAGCTGTGTGTTTGTCCTTTCAAGGCCAACAACTTGAAAACTCTGTAAATTCAAATTGTGGTCCAATACGTCACTACGTTGTATCAGCTACGTAAGGACTTTAGTTCACCAAGCTTTCGCACCCCTTTCATGACCTCATCCAAAAGCTGGGTGTTATCACAAGGCAGATTAGTGCCGCTTTTCGATTAGTGCCAAACAGCCCCGCCCAAAAAAATTGATGCTCGTTGGGGGCCAGGGCCAGTGCTGCGCTTAGTTGGTGCTTCACAAGTTCTTAGGAAGAACGTGTTTGCTTTTCCACCGGCAAAGTGCCTGACATAGTTGGTGCCAAAGTCTGGCCCAACAAATAATTGGAGTCATCTTAAGCACCGGGTTCAAGTACCGGAGCTAGAGCCAATTTCACTGGTGGAAAAAGAAAGAACCGGTCGGTGCAAACCTGGGCCCCGGTCCGGGTCTAGCACGAGCACAAACCCGGTGGACCAGGGCCATCCGAGCGGCCAAATGGATGACATCACTTCGACTCAACGGCTCATCGCCTTCACTCTGTGGCCTCAGTGGCTGCCCGAAGCCGCCGTCCTCGAGGCGTCATTATAAAAACTCGAGAACATGGCGATAGATCAAGGAATCGAGTTCAATGCAAAACCTTGTGATTGATTGGAGCTGGTTTCACAAAAGAACCAGACCCACTTCCAAGTTTCTCAGAAGGAAACACACACGGCGACAGTAACCACGTTTCAGACTGTTCTGTCAAAGACAGGGCCATTCAGCCAGCTCGCAAGCTGATTTGTATGAATTGCTCTTTGGCAGCGGCGGCGGCGGCATTCACCGGGTGAATCATTGCTTTACCTAAAAGTCCTCGGGGAGGGTTTCTCCTTGAAACGCCCTCTAAATGGAGGCAAGCAAACATCATGTGGTCAAACAGCGTTTGCCCCTTGCTAGCGTACACAAACCGAGCCGTTCGCTCCCGGCTCACCTTTGATCATTTTCACAAGTTGGTCACCGTCAAAGTTTTGATCTGTTTTGATGGTGGAGAAGTCTGCAAGGTTAGATCCTACGAGAAGAAGAGGAGATCCAAATTGGAGCAAAACGTCGTTTATGAAGGTCGGTAAGATCGTTGGACTAACCGTCGACGCCAAGCTGGGTGGTGCCAGTGCGGACTGAATACTGAGGTC
Organism: Hippocampus mohnikei; assembly: GCA_026261675.1. NCBI lineage: Eukaryota > Metazoa > Chordata > Actinopteri > Syngnathiformes > Syngnathidae > Hippocampus > Hippocampus mohnikei. The sequence goes on from JAKGUB010000327.1 coordinate 817,864, forward strand.
CTGGAAACGACACAGTCAATGACGCGATAAGTGCAGCTCAAGATTCGGTTTTCGGACAGCAGCTGCGACGTTTGGCAGATGGGGCTGTTTCTGGTCTCGTCAAAACACTTGCCTGAGACAACTCTGGTGACGTGGGTGATGGTGGGGTCAGTCTCGATGACTCTGGTCACCTTGGTGATGGGCGGTTCCTGATGGATGACCCGGGTCACTTTGGTCACGTCGGGAGCTAAATAAGCCAAAAACAAGGGCGGCCGTCATTTTCACGGATGCGGGATGACCAATCGACCTTTGACTGGGTCAGAACAGACAAACAAAAACAATGTGATTCACCATCAGAGGATTCCTCACTCAAACTTTTCATTTGTCCAAACGAAACGTGCAGCCCTTTTTTTGCCTCCGCAATCGTGTGAGTGCGGAGTTGGATCGTTTTGAGGATTCCCCATGAAGAAGGACGTGCGGGGGGGCCACCGCTTGGAATCTGTATTTTGTCATTTCTTTCTTTCTTTGTAAACGGCTACAGCTGCGAGGAGGGACAAATCGTGCCCGACCCGAGACAAGTCATGTGACTCCACTCCCCCACTTCTCCCTACAATGCACTTTTTTTTCTTTGTACTCTGCAAAGGAAGAAACCATGACATCATTGGGCCCCCCACACCCACCCCCCAACAAAACTAGTGGCATCTGTGTTGTGCATTATATGCGACAGAGATTGCTGTGAGGTTTTTTTTTTCTTTGGTCACTCCACCAAGTCCAGGGACTCCCCTTTGTGGTCTGTAAGGAAACACGCCATGGAAAACCTCTCGTAGATTTAAAAGGAGATTTTCCAGTCGCAGACGGCTTGATGAAAAAGTGCAAATCGAGGTGCGTAGGTTCAAATGGCGGTTTACCGTCATTCATAATTGTGAGCAGGATTTAACTGAGCTGGGTGAAGTGATCTGCGAATTGATTTGGTACGAAGGTTGGCCACTCGTGAGATGAAACTGACGGGACAAAGCTGGTGCCCGGTTCGAGAATTTCCTGACGGGGCAATCACACGATAATGATGCTTCATTGTGATGACGGTACCTTCAACAACTCTGGTGACGATCCTCTCTAATGACAACAGGAGAGAGAAAGCCGTTAATGACAGCGCAGAAGCTCTCTCGGGAGATTAGAAACATGGACTCAAGAGAGCGTCTTCAATTTCGATTCTTTGATTACTCACTCAAAAACGTGAGGGGGATTTCCTGGTATCTGAATCCTGGAATGTGCTGGGAATTCAAAAGTGAAAGTATGTTAGCGTAGTTTCATTTGGTGGCGCGACATTTGCTCGGCGTGCATTTCAAGAGTAGAACCACAAAAAGATTCGGGGGCGGGGGGGGGGGGTGGTACTACTGGAGTCCACCTTCCTAAGCACTGTTACAAACATAAAAATGGGAACCTTTTTCAAACGCAACAATATTAAATTCTCCAAGCTCCTGACTCACCTTAATCTGGATATAGGTAACCAGCCTCTTCAGTAGCGAGAGGAGATCCTGACTTCCGACGGGCATATCTGCGTGAAAGTGCACAAACTTGCGATTAAAAAAACAAAACAGCGTGACAAATTTTACTTGAAAAGTGGAAAATCGTACCTGCGGGATACAAGAGCTGGTTGACATAGTGAATGACGCCATTTGTGGCCATGATGTCAGAATCGGGGATTTGTACCGAGTTGACTCGCATGGTGTTGTTTGCCTGCGAAACATCCGCAAACCTCAAACCTCAAACCCAAGACCTCTGATGACTGCTCGCACTAATAGCTACCAGCTTGCTGTAAGTTGAGCCCATTTGAGAATTGCACCACAAAAAAACTGCTTCAAATGCTCCCCAAAAAAATGCTAATGCGTGTAACTCTACTCACAAACATGACTTTGAGGTTGCTGCCTTGCAGGGATTTGAGAAGGTTGGTGACTCCCGTCTCCAAACCGCCACCGATGAAGATGCCGTTGTTGATGTGGTACAGGAGGATCGTTCTGAGAGCGTTGATGTCGCCTGAGTTGAAAGACAGGCGAGCGGTATGAGCAGCGGGCAACACGTCTTCATAAAAAGCTGCACAGGAGACCTACTCTTCAGGAGTGTGAAGTCTCTCTCCCTTAAACCGGCAAAAGCCTTGTCGGTAGGGGCGAATAGCGTGAAGTCTCCCTCTTGTCTCAGCAGGTCAGTCAATCCGGCGTCTTCCATCAGAGACAAAAAGATCCTGCAGCGCAGAGAGAAACTTGGCATGAGAGTCCCGCAACCACATCCAATATCCATATAGCCGCGACTCTTCGGAAAGATTGAAAACAGCGCGGTTCCAACGGGTGACGCGGCATCTTAATGCCACGTTCCGTTTTCATCAACCCCACTGCTGTACTTACTTGAACCCGCCCTTTTCTCTCAGAATCTCATACATGGATTTTTCGGCGGGTTTGAGGAAGCTCCTCATGAGATGGAGCGCTCCGTTGCTTCCCTCCTTGCTGCCCCTGATGAGGCAGGAGTTCTCGATGCACACGGCCTGTAAAAAAGAACCGAGACAAAGCGCTCAAAGGTCACGGCTCAATCGCGGAGGGAACGCTTGATGTTTTTCGAAGAGGACGACGCACGGTGCGGTAGATGAAGACCCTCAGGAGCTTTCCGCCGATGGTCTCCAGCGTCTGCCCATTGTACAGCTGTCCGAGGGTGATCTTTCTCTTCAGGATGTGATTCTCCAGAATAATTTTGAGCATTCTTTGATCCATGGTCATCACCTCATCTGCCGCAAAAGCATGGAAAAAGCGCTCGGTACGGTGCGGTTGTTGATCGATGTCAACGCATATACCCTAGTGAATATGGTCAGACGCTTTCTCCCAATCTAGGCACTGCCCCTGATGTCCACGTGATGTTTTAGAGGCGTGCCAACTACGTCAGCAGCATAATTTCGAGAGGCTTTAGGAACTCTGGGCGGAACTCATCCACCCATTGGGCTTTACCACCGATGAGGTTTTTAACCACCTCGTGACTTCAACCCCACAGTGAGGAGAGCCCACCTCAGGGTCCCCAGACTGTGCTTCCTCCAAGGAAGGTGTGGCAGTGGGACTGAGGAGATCTTCAAAGTATTCTCCCCACGGACACATCGGATTGGGCAGTATGGCGCTCACCGTTGAAGGCGGTGTTGAGTGGGGCCAAGAGTGTGTATTCGGCCTCAGGTCTCATGGCAGCTGAGAGTCCCAGCTCGGACACCATGTCGCCAAATGTGGACTGGGAACTCCCCACCAGTTCCATCACCTGTTTGGCTGAAAAAGCAGAGAAAATCCTGACACAGTAAAAACAGGGTCAGTATTTACAAACCAGTCGGACTCCGGTGATGTTTTCGCTTGGGCTGACAGTTGGGGTTCGTCAATACAAGTCTTAAGTCTTCTGGAAGCAATCCTTAATCAGCTTTCTGGCATGCAGGATTCACGTGTAGTATTTCCAGAACCGCAGGACAGTATGGTTTGGTTTGAGGTTGGAATTAATGACCTGTCACACTGCACTAGGTTGATGAGACCAAAAGCCCAGAGATTTTGGAAGGAATCCAGCACAACATTTTGATGCGTTTGATCAAAAATCAGTTCCATAGGTACCAGGTACTTTGGGTCCTTTTGTTCTCATTTCTGTTACGGTATAGTAACGAGGCAACGTTGTCTATTGCTAAGCCATATGTCAGTGAAGATGAGAGGGAGCGAGAAGGCGAGTCTAACCTGAGTCTGGCATGAGCACTTGGTCAATGAGGTGGATGACGCCGTTGGTTGTGACAATGTCCTTCTTGCGCACCATCTTGATGCCATTGACGGTCAAGCTCTCGCCATCACAACCAATTACAATGTGGTTGCCCTCCAGGGTCTCGTAAGAGCTGCCAGCCATGATGGCCTCGGAGCATTGCACTGAGTCCAGAAGGTGGAAATTCAGAAGAGCTGGAAAACAAAGATGAATCCGTCACGAATGTTGTTTCGGTTGTTGAATTGGCTCGTGGGCTGCTTGTGTGGCTTGTTGCTCGATCTCTTGTCACACTACAAACAGAAGCTCTCGGGAACCAGAAGGCCCTTGGATCCTTCGGGTCCTTGAGGAGAACCGCTTGGGACTCTGCCACCGTTCTGTTTAACTTTGTGTGGGATCGGGTGGTCTGACATCATCAACCAATCCGATATTTGAGGTTGACCATCTTACTTTGTATAACTACCGCTTCCAAGGAAAGCTGTTTTATGTTGCCACAGACAAGAGCAGCACCACCTTGATGACATTTTGGGACAGTTGAACAAAACAGCTCAACACAATCAGATTTGCTATCGCGCAAAAGGACTTCGTCAGTGTAAATGTGTGATCCAATTAGCTTGTCAAACATTCTCTCTCATCTGTTGGCTTTCCGTTCACGATGACATGCGCCATTTGAAAGCGGAGACTAATTTTTGTTATTATTCCCCACTAAACTTTGTTACGCATGGCCTGCCAAAGTGTGTCCATGTTCCAGACGCATTGCACAGAATATTGCGGTTTCAGCTGTTTCCAATTGGCTGCCACGGAACCGGTGAAGTCAAGCAAACGCAAAGCCTGAGTAATTTGAATTATGCTGCTACCTTCACCTTTTAGCCACAAAGGCACCTTTTGTTACGGTTGTAGACTCTAACGCAGCGCTGAGCCATGTCAGGGGACGATTCGTCACCCTTGGGAGCAAACATGCGCTGTACCTTGGAGGACCTGCTTGTCGCTCTGAAGCCTCTGGAGCACGTCGCCTCCAAGCTTGGCAAAGGCTTCGTTGGTGGGGGCGAAGAGAGTGAAATGTCCGGGCTGATCCAGCTTGTCCAACAATCCGGATTTCTCGGCAATATCCTAGAAGCAACAGGGTTCCGTTTAGCAGGGAAAAGCAACTTGATAAGGACTCGAGATGAAACGGCAGGAACATTTCATATCATTCGTGTTTTGACGGTTATCGGTATGATCACAATATTGCTTTGCAGGGAAATAACAGATAGATGCACATTGACTATTGTAATAAGTATCATTTCGATGAAAATCAATAAGCCTATGGACTCACGTTAGAAATTGAGGCACACCCAGATGAACGTCCATGCATGCGAGATGCCAAAATGCGTCACATAACATTGACTTTGTCTCTTTTTCACCGCAAGAATGTAAACAGGAAGGAGGTTTGCTATACACAGACGTAGTAGCGCAAATAAACCAAAAAAAAAAAAAAAGGGAGCGGAACTGGTGTTTGTTGATAACTCTGATCATCAACTGAATAATCCGGCGTGCTACAACACACCGGAAAGTAGCAGAGTCCACAAGTTATTTTTGTTTGCATGGAGAAAAGACGCAAGCTTGCTAAACCGAAGACTTCATCTGCAATTATGTCACCACGTAGCCAGTAACGCTGCGATGTCACAGAATAGAAAGGAGCACATAGCCCTGATCTTATAGGGACACGAAATACAATAGTCCCAGAGTATACAACGCTAATTTTAACATTTTACAGCACATTCCCGCCGAGTACGACTCACATTCAGCGTCTCCAGGTCATCATCAACCTGGATCACGTCCTTCATGGAGGTCCCGACGGCGCTGATCACGCGGTCGATCACGTGGACGACGCCGTTGGTGGCCACCTGGTTGCCGTGGATGATCCTGGCACAGTTGACGGTCACCACCTGCGGGGGCGCCACAGCGTCTATCATGCGGGACGCCACCAGGCCAGGCCAGGTCCAGGCCACGGCGGCGGCTTGTGCCAAAGGATGGCGGCGCTCACCCCGTTGGGGTAGTGATTGATGAGCAGACCCAAGTCGTTGTACATGGACGTGATGGTCATGCCGTTGCGCAAGTCTTTGGTCAGGAGGCGCTTGTTGACCATGTGGAAACGCAGGGCGTTGTATAGCTCAATGTTGACGTTGCTGACAAGCGCGGCCCGCATGCTCTGTCGCAGGGGGGAGAAGAAAAATAACCATTCTGGACAGATGAGACCTGAAATATCTTCCCTCCTCCTTAAGTACAGAGTGTGAGTAGTTTTGCCAACTCTGGGTAAGATATTTCGGATCCGTTTGTCGAACCTCACCTCATCCAAAAGCTCCCAGGCATCGTTGCTGGGCGCAAAGAAAGTGTACGAGCCGGATCCCTCGATCTCGGCCCTCAGCTTGGAAATGTCGGCGTATCTTTGGGTGGAATGGGCCTTCACCATACCCAGCGTGCCGTACACATGATCGATCGGGGCCACTGCGGGGTGGGAAGGGAAAACAAAAACTTCAGAATTGACCACATCTCAAAATTCCAACCGTTTGGAAAACATCCATCGCCCTGAACTGATCAGCAGACTAAACACATTCACACTCACCTGTGGGCAATTAAGACTCATCAGTTAACCCAAAGGTGCCAAACTCAAGACACGGGGCAAAATTCCATCTACCACATCCTTTTATGTGGCCCGCTAAAGCAAAATAAGATGTGTCTAATTTTGGCTTTTTATTTAGATATAAAATCTTGCTCAGAAACAGCGTTTTTAAAATTATTATTTTAACCAATCGTGGACCTTCATTCCCCCCCCCACCCCCCATGACTTGTGATGTCAAAATTACAACAATCGCTGGACCGCTAATAGCCGTAGCTGCAAGCTAATTAGCCGCTGACTAGTTAGCTGCTGCGCCACCATTTTAATGTCTTGAGACACCGGTACGAGTCGATAAAAGAGGCTTTTATGATGCACTCCTCTTGCGTCATTACAGTTGAGAAAATGTTTTATGGTTTGAAATCAGGAATATTTCAACTCCTTGTTACACCTGCATGGTCATCAGGAATGCTAAATAACAAATATGTTCCGTTGTCGTGACTTGTTATGCTTCACAGGCAGCCTGGTCTTTCTCTTCCGTCAAACACCGGCATCCGAAAGAACATGTGTCAGCAACCTGTGAGAGCATCGCTTACCAGAGTAATAACAAGCCTTTGCTTGCCGGGTTTGGGAGATATGCCCAAATAAATCTTTTATAAATTGACTCCGACGTATGTCGGTGAACGCCACGCACCTGCAGGGCAACCGCGCATTCCATCCAGCTTCATGTATCCTGGGCAGCACTCGTAAAGGACGGTCCTGCAAGTGAAATAAGCGCATTATCCACCTCCGATAGGTAGCAAATCCGTTAAAAGGTTGACGACAGACACTGTGGGATTATATGCTTTATCTGGCGACCGACGGCGTTGTCGCAGTGTTTCCAGATGTGACCGCTTGTCTCCGTCGCTACCAAAAGATGCCACGTCTAGCATCTGGCTCCAAAAGCTAATGGGAAAGCTTGGCCCCTTGGATTAAGCTAACATTAAAATAGCAGATTTATAGAACAGAGAGTGCTCACAATCAGTTTGCTATTTGCTTAGCGTTTGGTTAACCTCATTTTGGCACGCGGAAATATGCGGCATACTCAATGTTGGATTCCAGGACATTTTGGTCAGCACAAAGACCCTTTATGGTCTCTTCCATGGAAACTGTTGAACTCAAAGTATTGCGCGCTTACAGCACAAACGAGTAGAACTTGCACAGGAATCGGGCCAGATAGCGACAGAACAGAAACGCAGTTCGAGGACATGAATATAATACAATGAAATGAGTGAAAAGGAGTAAGTATGGTGGTAAGTGTGAGCCCCTTCTTATGCTGCGTGACTGCAAATTCTTGCGCCACTGGACAAGCTCATTCATTGTGCTCCCTAAAATGACATGTGTCGCTACCTTCTGAAAACACAGACCTAATGTACAATCTTATCATTGTCTTCAGCCATGTTTTGGTTAGATTTGACTGGAACCTTTTTTTTTTTTTTAGTTTGGACCCTTGTAACCTCGGAGTGGGACATTTAATTGCAGTCGTTTTTATGCGAGTTAACTGGAGATTTTCTGTAATGGCCCCCACAAGGGGAAAGGTGAGCCATAGTCACCAATGCACTTTTCATGCCATGCTTGTCTCCCAGCATAACACTGGAACATGCATGTTTGCTGCCGGGAGTGCAGGTAAATTGCAGCGGCAGGAGAAAGACGAATACAGTATAAGAATTATTCTTATAAAGCGCAGCTGCTGGATATAAACACGGCTATACTTCACACAGCCGCAAGTATTTGGACCTCATATGCACTATTATAAACGTTTTGGGGAGGGGCCACATATATGACATTAAAAAAGAGCCACAGTTATATACATTCAGATATATACGGTATTGGAACATATACATGGTTATTAGCTCAAGTTCTGCTCTGTTGCTTACACTTGCAAATAAAACTTCAACAACCTTATCAAATAAACCAAGAGCTAACAATGTATGACCAAATATCCACATAAAAAAAAAAAAATTCCATGTGAAAGCTGGAAAAACAAATAGGGAGGAAGGCGGGGGCTCCATATGTGAATCACCTGCGCTTCGAAATTGTCAACAACAGTGAGCCTGTGCACATTCAGGCATTATGGGGGGACTAAACACACCAAAAATGTTGCATGCTGAAATCATTAGATGAAGAAAAGATGCTGTCTTGGATGCAGTCCGCAGTCAGAGGACAAAAACACCAAATGTTGCCAACCCTCATTGAAGAAAAACAGATAGTTATAGCATCACAGTAACTAACGTGTTTTTCTCTAAAATGTGGTGTCAAACTCATAGTACCAAATTAAATGTCCTGATCAATGATTAAAAAAATAAAAAATCGAATTAATTGTCGGGTACTGTATGCTTAACATTCCTATTGAAGACGAAGCTCTCATCTTGAAATAAAAACAGGATTCGATTTTAACATCACCCTGTTATTAATCGTTCTTATTTGTGGTTTATGTGGGATTTGGCGGCACTGCGATGACATCACACAGCAGCCCAGTCAGGGCAAAGTCAGCATATGAAAAAAAAAAATCATAATAATAATTTGCTACATTGCTCTCTCACACAGAGGGATTGTGTCTGGCCAAGCATTCGGAAACTTTTGACTTGTCAGCATTTCCTTCAAAAAGAAAAAAGAACAAAAAAACTACGGTAAATTGGTCACGTCTGATATTCTCCCTGGGGCTGCGTTCCAATACAGTTCCTGATTCGCCGCGTGGAAGTTGCTTTTGAAGACCAATTGTGAGGAAATGGACACCAAGTTGAAAGAATAAGATGCTGTGTTGGTGTATTGGTCGTGCTTTGTGCCAGGAAAAGGTTTGCTCGTTTTTATTTGTAAGCAACTGCAGCGTTACATGAAGTAAATGCGCAGGCTTCATTGTCGCGCAGAAGTGGCGCTTTTTGACGCTGTTGTTGCTTCATTCCGTACACCCACTGAACACATCATGAAGTTAACAAAATCGGAGTCTCGATACATCAAATTTAGACCCCCCCCCCCTAAAAAGCCAATACACTTTTTCAGACATAATAAGTGAAGTCAGATCATTTCCCACAGCGCACCTCGTGACTCGCCAAGCCACGCGGCATGTTCTGCGATACGCTGGACACTGGTGTGCCTCATGACGTGGCAAGTGCAAGCGTATCATCCAGCGCAACTCAAAAGCAAATCTAAACTGTTCATGATGAAGCTATCATATCGAAAAAAAAAGAAGAAGGAAAAAAAAAAAACAGGGCCCCCTTCCATGTTTCAACACTAAAGTGCTGAGAAGCCAGAAATGACAAGAGAGCGAGAGAGAGAGAAACCAAGCGGTGCAGTTTGGAGTAAACGGCGGGCTTTTCCATTCATGAATCGTGTCAGCAATTCTGAGCCACATCCTGGAGTCTGCGGCTCACCACACTGACACTCAAACAGTGGCCACTGGCCCCCCTCCAGAAGCTAATGAACAAGACTGCCCGTGATCGCAAAGACTTCAAAGAGTTTGGGGTCCCGTTTGGGATGTGATCAAACGCTCGCATCCTTAAGCGGCCTACCAGATGTCTTTCGGGCTGGAAAACGTCTTATTCCCCGAAAAAAAGAACTACGCTGGAGAGATGACACTGAAGACAAATGCACACGCGCTGGGAATTAACATATTCCTAATATGTCGCGAACATTTTTTTAAATGCGTGAATGACTCTATCATGGATGACGGGTGAACGCTGCTCACATTCTTTGTGCTTGTTTTGTAATTCAAAACACATGTCCTCATGTTCGTCGTTTGTGAAGTTATTGCTTTGTGTTTTATTTTCCGTTGAACCCGATTCCAAGCTAAAATGACACCAATGCGCTTTTTACGCGATGAGATAGGAGCCAAAGCCTTGTCTAATAGGAAAGTAGTACATTATAGTCAAAGAAGTCTCGTGAAGTGATGCATCTCGACTGCATGGCAAGCTTTGCATGTTGGGGAGGAGCCCAGTTTAGCCTGGGTTGATAGTGGAAGTTACAGAGAGTCTTCGCCGCACTACGCGCTCGAGGTGCATTTCTTTTTTCCCGAAATCAAATCATCTTGAAGACACTTCATTTTAAGCGGAATGTGTAAAATGAGTTAGAAACCCGTCTGGGATCGAACTTTGAATATTTCAACTTTCAATTCTAACCCTTTCTGAATATCATTTTTCCGTTTTCCGCCTTTTGTGACGGGACTCTGTATATCTTCAAAACACCCCCCCTCCCCCCCGCCCCCAAATATTCTCACTGTGGTCACTGCAATGGTGCCAAAACGTTTTCGCGGCGCTCGTCTCATCGGACACAATGAAACCTACTCACGCTTTCTTCCCACAGATGGCTCCTTGGTACCAATTGCGACAAGTGCTGAAGTACTTCTTCCTGGTGCCCATGACTTGCTGCAAGGCGCACACGTTGGGCCTGAGGCAGGGGGGAGGAAACACCAGTCACTCTTATCAACGCTGGAGAAGTGAAGTGAGGAGTGAAATATCGCATGCTTTCATTTGATTCATTCTGCAGTTAATGGAAACCCCAAATTCCATCATTCCCCAAAAATGACTTATATGCATGAAATATGAGTTTGCTTTAAAAACAGAAAAGCCATTTTATTGACAATATTCAACTTGAACTACGCGCACGTACGCGTCCTGCACTCGCAATGAAATGACACGAGACACCATATCACGTATGTGAGGAGTTCCAACACAACTCTTAAGACAATGCGTTTCTTGTTTCTTACCCCTGGTTCCTGGCCCGGATGCGACTGTGCGCCACGATCTTGTCGTAGGCCGACGCGTGTGCCCCATCCAACAAGGATGAGAGCACAAAGAGTGCCAAGGCGGCCGCGAACAGGAGCTTCATCTTTTTTTTCCTTTTTTTGTTTTCTGCCTGCTGCCTTGTCGGCCTTCCACAGCCAAAGTGATGAGGGGCTGCGCTGCGAGTGGGAGTTTATATACGGCCCGCCGCTCCGGGAGGAGGACACCATCACGCACACAAGTACTACCAGAAAACTCCGAGAATGCTCCAAGGGCCTCCCTCAAAATATTTTCCTTCAGTGTTCTTCGTCTTGTAATTATCCTATTTGTTTAGCGATATATTTTACCTTAAGACCGTGAACACAATTTCAAAATGTTCTTTTAAAATATGTGTCGGTGACAGTTGTTTCTAAATGCACATTTGTCTTTTTTTTTTTTTTTTAAGGACAAAATACAGTTAGAGGACACTTTATTCGGCACACCTGCACACTATCTCTTCCACGGAGCTCAATGAAGTAAGAAAAATGTTCGAAACGGCTCTGAAGATGATGGCGTTCGACGCGTCTCCTGGTAAATGCAATCCCATTAATTAATAACACATCGTTACTTTGTAAAGCGGCATTATAGTCGTGGCGAAAGGCAGACTTGGATTTTTTCTCTTTAGTCCTGTCAACACATGCTGCAGGGCAGTTGATGAACTTGCCGAATGTTGTGTGTGTGCCACCTAGTGGTCGGAAGGACTGCTTGTTTTTAATTTTTTTCAACCGCAGTCAGGTCATGCTCGGTCAGCGTTTTCCGACTTGGATTGAGCCAAGGCACATACGAGATTTAAGAAAAAATTTCACGACACACCACAAAAGGCGAGGCAACAGCTAGATAACATAATATAAGCAGATAAGAAAACCTTTATTTGTCGTCGCTGGCATAGAGAGAGAAATTGGATCTACTGGACTAGGTGATGTGAAATTGCGATCGCATTGTTCACACAACCTCAAATTATTTTTCACACTGCAGAGTGTTACATGCAGGAAACGCACGGAACCCATGTGGGACACATCTGGGATATTCCAGGGAAACATCGGTCTGCCTTTCCGTGGAAGTCCCTCATCCGACTGCACTGAAAGAACGCCGATGGGCCTCGCTTCCCGTGCAGAAGCTTTCAGTGTCTGAAAATTCCAAAACACGTCTTTTGATCATCTCTTCAGAATTTAGTTAGTTTGGTTTTCTTGCGTGAGTCTTTGAAAAGTGCACTCGGTAGACTGTCTAGTAGTTGTGGCTTATGCGAGGCTTCCAGAAGAAGGGAACTCATTTAGTTGCACAATTTTCCAAGAATTATTGAGTCCTGAGTAGTAAAAAAGTGATTATGTTTTTTTCCCCGCCATTTGGTGAGCTCATGACCATGAAAAAACCCCATCTTGATCATATGAATGAAATAATCCTACACTCAGTCTGCCATGTCATTAGGTCAGTGCTGGGCCTTGACACATTCATGAGATATAAAAGATCAGCAGATGTGCAGCAGGAAATTATCCAGTTTCACCCGTGCAACGATTTTTATGCCAGTGAGGTGGAGTGACAGGCAGAACAATGCAATTCTTATCCACTGGATGGCAGAAGGTGCAATCCACCCGTTGCCTTTCATACAACAGCCTTGTAGCTTGGTGTTTAATGAAAAGGCCCATAATTCGCACTTAATAAGTCCATTTGTGAGCAAATTGAGATAATACAGTACATGGATCATTTTTATGGGTGGTGTGCCGCAGGGGCATGCAAACAGGGGTGATTAATGGGCATCGACCCGGCGGGGGCATTCCCAGCAGTCCCTCCACCCAGTCAAGGAAAAAAAATTGGAGGTATGTCTGCCACCATTCGTCGATGCAGGAGCAATTGCGCCGTGATCGATGGCCATGAAGTAAGGAACAGATGTTTCTAGGTTCCGCTGGTGTATTTACCAACTTGCGTGGAGAGGCATCCATCTGGGAAAAATAGCTTCACTGAGAATTTCCTGGAAGCTCGGCATCTGCTTTTGTGTACGGTCTCTGTGATTTGGTGGGACACTAGGACCCAGTAGCCCCAACAGGTAGCAGATGGAAGCCAGCCTACCTTTCCTAAATCCCGTGAGATTTCTTCAACTCACGTTTGTTCTCGCCACCTGTGCGGCCAGAGAATGGAGTTCTGATCGTCCCAGTTTAGGTACGTGGTGAATGGTTGTCGTCCCAAGTGCAAATTGGTCATCTGTAGCCGTGTTGTAGCGCACCACGAGATCAAAGAGTTGAGTGAAAGAGACGTCTGAAATAGCCCGGAACAGCAGGGAACCCTTTGAACGGGATGAATGTTGACGAGGCTCTATCGGCGCCATTATCCAGCCACTATTTTTCTTCCGACTCATTCTGTTGTCAAAATAGGCATACATAGACTCCCTTGTAACTCTGTCCCTCGGTTCACATCCAATTTCAATTACTGGCGGGTCGAAAAAAAAATACATGTTTGGTTTACATCAGCTTCTGCTGCCTTCCTCCGTTAGTGAAAACCCCAAGTCCAAGTGACATCCAGTTTTGGCGCTCTCGATTACGTTTGATAGACATCCCAAACTATTAAAGAGGTCATCTGTAGAAGAAATAAACTGTTTACAAGAACGGTTTTGTGCCCCTGGTAAACAGGATGAGCGGTGGGAAAGCAAAGCAGATAAACTTGTCCAAAAATGGAAGTTTTAAAACGTATCGGAATTTTGACACCAGGTCAAAGTCTTTTGCTCGAGCCGAAGATCATTTCTGCGTTTCACGTTGCAATTTGCTGATCCAGTCAATTTAAACGATGCCGATAGTTTTGTAAACATCCACATGAGAAAATTAGCAAACGCAGCAAATTATTTGCACAACAGGATCTGCAAACTTTCCAGGAGTTGCACTTTTATTTGATTGCTCACACATTAAAAAAAAAAGGGGGGGCGGCAATACGCTACAAAAATGTGTCACAATGATTTAGTTGCATGGCGTATTGCACCATATCATTAGTACAAATTTAATGTGTTGAGGTTACTTGAAACCGCTTCATTTCTGTAAATTATGAGTAATTTACTGTACCCATAACATGAGCCTTGAAGTATAGCCCAGAGTTAGTATTGTTTGATGGTTTCTTACTGTAACCAAAAAAAAAAGAAAACAGACTGAACAAAAAAACCCTATGTGACACATTTTTAACAGCGCTTTCCACAAGTCAGCACAGACCTATCAGCATGATGATCTGATTATGACACATTCTCATGTAATACATAAACTAGGCCACGGTCGGGAAAGTGTCTTCATTTAATAAATTACCACAAAGCAGCGGGGGAAAAAAACAAATGTATTATTTGCAGACTCGGATGATCGTGTGCTGTGTTGAGGTGGTTAATGTCCAGCGGTTTGCAGTTTGCATGAATGCTCTTTCTCTTGAGCGTCCTTCTCCACCTCCTGTACGACTTGCACGATCACCCTCGGACTTTTGAGCTCGTGGTTTCGTCCTCTGGCGCTTTCCGAACACTTTGAGCCCTTGTCCGAGGAGGAATTGATTCCTTCGCAGTGCTGAGGGAGCTTCGTGGGCGGCCTCTGCTTGGGGGCGTCGCCAACGGGCTTTTGGCGGTCGTGACGCAGCCATCGCTCGGACTGTTGCTGGCGTTGGCGGCCACGCTCGGTTTGTGGGAGTTAAGCTCAAACACGTCCAGCCTCTCCTCCGTGCAACGTTTCGGGGAATACTTGAAGGAGTTTCCCGGGTAGGCGAAGGGGGAGCTTGCTACTTTTCCAGCACCTCGGCCTTGGGATTTGCCCTTCATCATTCCCAACACCTCGTAGCGGAAGCTGGAGATGTCCTGCTTGAGTTCCTGTCGATGACGAAGACCAAACATTTCATGGGAGCAAATGGCCCTGGTGGGCAGGTCTTCGGTTTAATGGGTTTACGCTACCTTGAAGTTTTCTTCAGTCAAGCCTTCCTCTGTCTTGGCGTCTCTGATCATTGCAGCAACGTAGCGCTTGACTAGGTTTCTCAAAACCTCCTGAAAAATACCCACTAATGTTGACGCTGAAGTCACCGAGAGGCAGACTCTTGTCAATCATTTTCGATCACGGAAATGTGCCTTACCTGATACTCGTGGTTGAGTCTGACATTGTCTGCCGCACGCCTCTATAATTACAGACGTAAATGTTCCATCAATCACGTGCTTTTGCGTATTGACCAGACAGTGGGACCTCTCAATTTACATTTGTACAGCATATGGAATACATGAATCCCTTGCACCCCCATATTTTGTAAAAATAAATAAAATAAATAGCTCTGTACTGTAAAATATAAAACACCATAAAAAAGAATGTAGAAGAAAAAAAATAGGTTGCATAAGTGTAATGAACACAAAAGTCCCTCACAGCTGCTGTATTACGACAGCAGCCTGGTTGGCGGGGGTGAGGCGAGGCTCTCCTCCATGCTTCTCGAGAAAGTTTTCATTTACGATATCTGCGTGTATGACTGTTTGTCCCCTTCAATGAACGGCTAATGAAATAATTCTCTCGGTCTGAACAGATCCAGGAAAATCTCATGAAATAACTTACCCCTAAACTTTCAAACGTTTCAAGTCTTTTCAAGCTGGCCCTCCGAAACACACGCGCTTGTATCCATCCCGTCAGATAATAAAATGACTTGGGACTGGGTATGATGTTGAACGGAGATGGCAGAGTTCCTCCCTCTTCAAAGTAGCTCATCCATAATTTAGTTCTGGCAAATTTCCACTCGATATCCGCGTGATCCTTATAAGAAAACACAGGGCGTTCGTAAAAGAACACGAGACAAACGGGAGTGGTTAAACAATAGATGAGGCCACTCACGGCAATGTGCTGGTACGAGTTGTTCATCATGGCGATTAGCATGTTCAGCAGCACAACCAGGGAGATTATATTGTAGGTGCCGAACATGGTGGTTCCTACAAACTCGGTAAATTTGTGGTCCGGCTTCACTCGTGTCACGTAGAGGGAAATTAGGCCAAACACAGACCAGAATAATGACTGCAGCGTTTCGAATAACCTGAAAAACAAAGGCGCCATACATCAGGTTCGCCGCGCCGCCAAACAAAGCTATTCGTCATCTGCAATGGTTTTGTGTAGAACGTACGTGGAGAAGGCGTTGTTTTGTTGCATGCAGCGGATGCCCTTGCAGTTGCTGCCCACGTCGGTTCCGTAGTGATAGTAGAGCTGGTTGAGGCCGTTGGCAAATGCCAGCAGCACCAGGCAGTAGATGAAGAGGAACTTGAGGATGTCGAGCAGCATGCGGCCCAGCGAAATCTGCAGCGGGCCCAGGTGGGAATTGGCGGTGAAAAGGCAGATGAGGCGCAGAGAACTGAAGATGTTGGCGATGGCAAACAACGCCTCGGCGATCAGAGTCGGGTGCCACATTTCCCAGCTGCATCGGGGTTTGTTCCCGCTGTACTGCAAGATAAATATGCGTCGGATTGTCAATGAGCAGCCCGGCTGCCCCGTACTGTTCACTTGGTCAGTTCATTCAGCTCAAGTCCTTCTCATCCCTCCCCTGCCCACTGATTTCAGGTGTGCCGCAGAGCTCTTTCCCGGGTCCCCTGCTTTTCATCATGTACCTCCTCCCACTTGGCACTGTTTTCCGTCAATTTAATATTTTCTTCCATTGCTTTGCGGATGACACCCGGGTCTAGCTTTCCTGTAAACCCAATGTCTTGTCTCCACCCTCTTGCCAACCTCCTGCTTAACAGACATGAACTTCTGCTTCGCATCAAATTTTATGAAATTGAGCGGCGACAAAACTGCTAGTTTCACCAGTGACCATGCACCGCGGTTCTGTACTCGTCTATACAGTACCTTTGCGTAGGCAACGATCTTGAGGGAAATTGTTGCCAGATACAATGCATTCATGATGAAGTCCATGATGTTCCACCAGTCATCCATGTAATCTTGGAACCCGCTATCCCACATCTGCTTGATCTCTGTCCAGATGAAACCTTGAACACACAAGCAAACGGCGGGATCATGATGGTAGCACCAGCAGGAGGGCCAATTATAGGGGAACTGATATTCTTTACCGATTACCCAGGGGAGGATCATCCATTCCACCACGGTTGGGGCCGGGCCCTGAAAGTCACGCTGCGGCGCTTCAATGTGCTGCGATGCCAAGAAGAGCAGGAACAGGAATGTCAGGTAGGAAGCGGCGTGACAGATAAACTTGATGAAGGGCTTGCGGATGAATAAGCCGTAACGGCTTTTCGGAGAGACCAAGTAAAGGATGGACAAGACGGGGAAGAGCAGCCCGATGAGGATACACGTGATGAATTTCACTGCCCAGTGACGCCTTCTCCAGCCTGGGATCTCATCATACCACCGGGAGGCCAGCAGCTGCTGACAGTTGGGCTGGGCGACAAACTGCGAACGCCACAAAGAAAGAGATAATAAGCAACCTGCAACTCAGCCTGAGTCAGAAAACTGCTGACGGATTAGTTGAAAGTGGCAAATCATTTTCTTGGCGAGAATGGTGAAACTGATTTACTCTCCCCTACACACTCAAAAACGTTCCACAAATGATCTGTCCTCTCGTTTTTATTTCCCGACAAGTTGTTGAATGGGGTTCTTGTCCTCTGCTCTACAAGATGTGATCAAAACATCTGCAAGACGTCTTTTTCTGGTGATGGGAGTTCATTTCATCTTAACCTCGTTATGGCCAAATGGATTCCCTCCATAATGGGCGGGTTGATGAGGTCATCTCTCCACGCAGAATCCCGGCAAAACTTCCCATCTTGCCTGTGGAGGAGCCGAATCCCGTGTCGTGGTTGCAGGCGAGCGTGCCGCAACGTATGGCATCGAGCAAAGGAGTCGTTGGCGTGACTGCGTGATTGAAATCTGCCCTACCTTAGATGACATTTGCTGACACAAACTGGTAGCAGGAAGATATTTTGTAGACCGCTGCTAAGTGCTTGTAATGATCCGCAGCTTGTCTGTAACCACCTCGGAACCATCCAATCAGAAAAACCACAATAGCAACCTGTAAAAAGCTTCTTGTTACGTCCTTGGCAGCAGAATTGGCGCAAGTATTTATTAATTGCGCCAACAATTGCGCCATTGTCATTGTTTCATTTTTCTTTAATCTTTCTTTATTACAATCTCGCTCAATATTGACACATCATATCGCCTGTGGGGGTGGTACAAATTTGTGCAAAACTGTTTAGGACCCAATAATCATTCACGCAATGTCCGATGACCAAAATGTGTGCCTAATGATTCAAATATTTCAAGTTTCAGGGAAATAGGCATCACGTTGTCATGATCGCCGTCTAATCCAATCGGCATATGACTGAGGAGGCAACGGTAATGCATTACATTAAGAACCCGCCTTGCAATTACGGGCTGCCCAAAGCTCCCTCGGGACGCCTCCAACCATTTAGAGCCATTTGTGGCTCATCTTGACGCGGTTCTTGTCACGAGGCCACTATGTTTACGATTTAGACCTTGCATTTTTCTAATGACAGGCTGATGTCTCTGTTGTTGGGTTTTTTTCATTTTTTTTCAGAAGCAATAAAAAGCCAATTATTCCAGTTGATAATCCGTATTCAGGACCATAAGTTTACCTCTTTAGAGGATGTTGACTGGGTTTGGGCTGGCTTGCCCAGATTTTCTGCCTGTCTGAGGACATATTTGCAATGTGTAGGGTATAAATGGCCTGTCACGTTTACTCATCAACTCGGTTTGATGAGAATCACTATTTTTATGTCAATTTTTTTTTTTTTTTTGCATTTCTGTAGACGGGCATAGTTAGAAATCAAGGTCTGCGCCGTTGTGGGGGTGATCACAACCAACTTGATTCTCGGCCAATCAAAGTGCCCCCCGTCCCCCATTCCCTTTGAATTAAGCACAGTAGAGACGCATGGTCTATGTGGTGTGCATTTGGAGACTGCCCGACTCCCACGATTGTGTGTATGTGTATGACCCACATACACACACCAGTTCTTAAGATAAGGATCATAATAATGGCTTCAATTCATTGCTTTCAATCCGGATTCTGAGGTATCAATGCCATGAATGTTTTTGGAATGTGAGAGGAAACCGGAAAACCCACACAGGCATGTGGAGAACATGCAAACCTCACACAGAAAGGCCAGAACTGGAATCGAACCCTGCACTGCCAACCGGTGGACCGGCGCTTTGACCAGTCATCCGCCGTGCAGCCCTCTACAGTAATATGCGTTTGTCAAGAAAATTGCCGCTGAAGCATCTGTGTACACTAACAGCCCAGGCTAAACTATGCCTCTCCGTGCCATTCAAAGCTTGTCTCCCTGTCCAAATGTATCGCTTCATCATTCTCCCTTTAGACAGGACTTTGGCGCCATCTTGTCCATTTCAAGACCGCAGAAAGTGCACATAAATCACCAACACTTCTGCCTCCCGCCTACCACCACAAATTGAAAAGGCGACTTACCTCTTTCTGGCAGTATTTAATCGCCAACTTCACCCGGGCCAGATCGTTGGTGTTGTCATCCAGCAGCGGGTTGATGTCGTCGCGATAGTTGAGGATGATTTCCAGCTCCTTGGAGCTCCGGGTCTGGTCCAAGAGGTCTTTGGCAAACCGTTTGCACGTATACGACAGTTCCTCATATTCTGACTTGAACTCGTTCTCCACCTGGCTGAGCTCCTTCAGCTCCCAGCTGAGCTGGAAGGCGGTGAGGAACGGGTCCTCGCTGGACAGGGCGATGAGCGACGGGCTGGCCAGTGCCTTGTAGATGTTGAGGCGGGAGTGCGAGTGGCGCAGGCCGTCCACATCCAAACTGGACACGCACTCCAGGCAGTCGCACAGCACGGCGTGCGGCTGAGGTATGGAGACGCCTCGCTGCACCAGGAGTTTGATGATCTCGTAGTTGTTGGTGTGGGCCGCCAGGATGATCGGAGTGATGTCCGGGGTGAAGTCCGAAAACTGTTTGTCCAGCATTATGGGTGGGAGCTTTATGGAATAGACAAGTAGTTCAATTACCAGATCGGACGTCGTTTGTGGTTTACCCGGGTAAGAGAACGACAGTGTGGAGGTCGCCGCTGTGTCTCCTTCTTGAGTAACTTAGATTAAAAATAATTTGAATTCCGTCTCCCTGGTGCTCTTAGTATCGATCCATCGGTCTGTTGGTTGGTCTGTTGCTTTGTTGGTTGGTCTCTTGGTTGTTCTGTCTCGCCGTCTGGTGCCTGTGTCTTTGTCTCGGTTGGTCTGTAGTCAATCTATCTGTCTTTCAGTCTGTTGGTGGGTCAAAAAACGGACTTTGTGTCAGCTTGTAATTTGAAAAACGCGTAAATTGGGGCACTGGTCAGTCAAGATGGCACCGCAATAGTAGTTAAGACAGGCAATCGTTCACCCTTTTAAGGGCGGAGGCAACAGCTGTGTGAACGACGGGGTCTTTAGGATGACCGTACCTGTTTCTCACCACTGGGCTTCTTGTGGTTGAGCAGCAGCTCCACGGCGCCCACCACCTCCTTGCGGATGGCGTGCAGCAGGGCATCGCCCACGTGCACGTTGTAGCTGAGCAGCAGCTCCACGATCTCCAGGTTCTCGTTCTCAATGGCGATGAGCAGCGCCGTGCGCCCCAGCGAGTCCACACAGTCGATGTTGATGCAGAAGTATATCTCGGCCTCCTCCAGGGCCTCCTTCACCGTGGCGTAGTCGCCCTTCCCCACCGCCCCGAGGTAGGCCCGCTCCAGGACCGAGAGCTCCGACTCGGACCGCACGATGCGCAGGGGGATGCGGTCGCTGAACGAAGAGCTGTCCGTCTTCTTGCAGTACAGCTGGGACATTGTTCACACGGCTCCCCCTTGACTCTACTGATCACATACAGTATATTTTTCGGTCTCGATTGGTAGAATCTGTCTCAGACTGTGCTTTCAGGCAAGAAGGATTTTCCAGCAGCACCTTGATTATACTGGGTCGAGTACACAATAAACATCCCTACATTGCATCAGGATTTTTTTCAAATGTATTTTTTAGAGTTAATAACTTTTCAGGTCAAACACGGATTTACAACACGTGTAATATCATTGCTGACTAGTAGACAGCGGCACACTATTTAGTGTGAAACTGTAAATTTGAACAAAGAACAAAAGAAGAAAGTATCTGAGATTAGTTTTTGTTGAAAATGATTGCACGTCATCTTCCGGGTTTATATAGGTGGGATCATATACATTCCACAATTTACTAGTCCATTTTTTAATTTATTTGTATCCATCCATCCCTTTTTGTTTTTTCCAATAATTTTAATGAGCTACTTTTGGTCTCTGGTCTGTGAATCTCTTCACTTGTTGTTTTGTCCATGCTTTTAGATGTGCTTTTGTGAAGCACATTGAGTTGCCTTGCGTATGGAATGTGCCATATATCCATCCATCCATCCATTTTCCAATCCACGTATCCTCATGCTTGGAGGCTATCCCAACCGTCTTTGCGTAGTAGGCGGGGTACACGCTGAAGTGGTCGCCAACCAATCGCAGGGCACACAGACAAACGACCATTTGCGCTCACAATCACACCTCGGGAGAATTTAAACCTGTCATGCATGTTTTTGAAATGTGGGAGGAAACCGGAGTACCCGGAGAAAACCCATGCAGGCACGGGGAGAACATGCAAACTCCACAACGGAGGGCTAGAGCCGGAATAGGACCTGCACCTCTGTAATGTGAGGCCGATAGGCTAACCAGTGGACCACTGTACTAGTACTATACTTGTCACATCAGGTTTTAATTGATCCAAACCTGATCTGCATTCGGATAATTGAACTAATTTTGTCAATTCGGATGTAAAAAATGTTGAATTACATCATAGCATTTCATTTTGTTTTTGTTTTTGTGCATGCCCCCTTTTACTCCCCATTGAATAGAAATGGGCCTTACCTTGTCCACAGTGCAAAGTAGCCCCTCAATGGACAGCCGGAAAATGTCAAAGAGAATGGAGCAAACAAATGACACGTTTGTATCGTCTCCGTTCCAGAGTCAGAAGTCCCTCAGTGCAGTGGATGCACTAACTCAATGACATGTCGGGCAGTCAGCCTCCCACCGCCTCCCTTTCTCCCTCCTCTGTGGACACATCCTGTCAAGCCGCCACCTCCCTCTTCATCTCAATGCTTTCATTTCAAGTCTTTCCCCCCATACGGATTGGCACTTTTCAGTCAATGTACTTGTGGTCTTTGGGAAGTGAGTGTTTTCTGACTCTCCCTGACAGGATGCGCACTCACATCATTCGTGCTTGCTATTGTCACTCACAAGAAGACATTCACAGGGCACTTTGCTGTTTTGGGTTTGGAATGAGGAAAAGATCTGCATCTTCACATAGCTTGATGAGACCCAATATAAGAGTGGAATTGACCTTTTCTAAAGTGTTTTAAAGTGCTCTATAAATGCAGTTGAGTTGAATTTCCATAATGTTTGGACACACTGGGTGTCAGGGTACCTTCCCATGGCAGAAAAGCCACATGGTAGGCGGAGCTGCATTGGATTTTGTTGGAACTCCATTTGTTAGCGTCACCTATTCGGTGGCTTGGTGTCATTCTCGATGCTGCTTGCATTTAGATACGCACGGATCTGCTACTAATTGACCAAGTGTATAACTATAAAATGTTATGTATGAAGTGAGGCCTCCACGAGTGAAAATGTATTTATTGTCCTTGTAGGCATCGACGTTTTTATTTTTCCTCCCTCTCAACGCCCTCACTCTCTTCAGGCGTAAAAAAAAAAAAAGTACCGGTAGTGTGTTTCCGGTAACCCGACTGACCGAGAATTTCTACCTCGAAAAAAAAACTTTACGGTCGGCATTTTTTTCAAACCTTCTACATTTTTGTGTAATAATAATAATAATAGTACATTTCATTTATAAGCGCCTTTCAAAACACTCAAGGACGCTTTACAATCAAAACAAGAACAATAAAACCACAGACAAAATTATAAATAATAAAAGGAAAGATGAATTTAGAGCGTTTACATTTAAACCGCGTTTTGTGCGTTGCAGTCGCATGCTCGCACCATAATATTAAATAGCATCCACTGCTGTATCGAAAAGATTCAACAAACTATTTGACGAACACCACGGGCCGTCTAGGACGCGGGACGCAGAGGTAACGAGATGGCTGTAACACCCAGCCACCGGGAACCCAACTCTCTCGCCGCCGAGCGGGGGTTTCAATCAGTGGCGATTGCGCTCGGACTGCAAGGGAAGCTCGGCTTCCCCTAAAATGTCAAAGAATAAGTGATCAAATATATGAATGTAAATGTCATTGTGTGTACATGTCATTGACTAAATATGCGCTACAACGTGCTCAACTTTTGCTCCGAATCAGCTTCTTCTTACCGGTTACGATGCGACTCCCTTCTCATTCATCCCGCAGCTTCGCCGTGCTTTAAACGGTAGTGAGTTCAGGGTAGGTTGTCCCAATGCGTTGAACGGAGACGAGTCATTGGATACAAACTGTTTTTTGTCCCGCCCACGGACGCTCGTCGTGGGACTGGATGGCAGTGGGAGGGTACCGGACAGCAGGCTTTTCTGCATCCAATTGGATGATCTGTCTGAGCCTGTGTGCCAGTTCGATTGACATTAAAATGGGCCAGTCACCGAGCTTTTAGTGTAGACGTCCGTCGCGAGCAATTTTTCAACTCGCATTCTGTTCCGAGGTGAGCTGGAGACTTCTCCTAATCATTTTAGCGACACTCTTTGTTGTAAACAAACAACTAGCAACAAATTAATCTTATATTTCTGGTGGGGTTTATTGTAGTTCCTATGGTTGTAGGACACTAATTAAGTACCGGGAAAAGACGCCTTATTGGTATGACAGGGTCACAGATCATTTTCTTGAAAAGCAACGGAGCTAGAGTAGAATTCGCGTATAAATAAATGGACACATTTTATGATGTCGACCAAAATTGAGCTTCCCCTCTTTGACAGACGAGCATCCGGCACTGGTTTCAATGTCTCCTTGTTTTATGGCTATTTTGTTTACGTTTTTGATGGGGGAGGAAGGGAGAAAAAAAGATAATAAAAAAAAACTTTGTCCAACCTACCGACCCTATGCTGAAATTTCATGTTACCGGAAACACGCTACTTATTTTTCTACGCCTCACCTACTCTTCATGGTAGTAAAAGCCGGAGTGACCAATCGCACAGCAGGATAAGGTGCCTCTGCAGTGATGGCGCAGTGCCTGTCCACTAGAGGGCAGACAACACCCCTCTCAACATGACTTATGATAGCTGCTCCATTCGGGAGCTGGGGATTTTTTTTTTTACCTTATGGGGGACGTAAAAACCCCAAAACACCCCAAGGGATCGTCCTTTCTTTTTTGGGTGTAGAAAAATCTGGGCCAACAAAATGGTTAATGGTACAAATGTTAGCAAGTCCTGCGGTCCACTTCCTGGCATGTTGTTTACTGCTTTAAACTTTTCTCACTCAGGAGTTTTATGTGCGTAGTAAATAAGGTTTATCGCCGCGGGCTTGAGGGCACCAAGAGCAGCAACTGAAGATGTTTGCAGCAACATCATTTAATATTAATCGCATCGTTTACTGAGGAAGTGTTTTCCCAGCCCCAATTCTGCAACAAAAGTACGCGCACCGAACTCCACTCGAGATTTCAAGCAAATGCACCTCGGCTCCTTTTCCGATGCGCTGGACCAAGCCGTGCCGCGCGCCCCCACCAGGTTTCGGCCTCGCCGCTCAAAAAGAACCCTGCTGATGCAATAGTCAGAAATTCAAACATCATTAAGTGAACATGAGCTAATTAGTGCTGCCAGGCCTCCTCGGCGCTTGACTGGCACGTTGATGCAACCTGAACAGAGCCGTGCAATCACGTACTCTATATGTGAGGGTGGGAGTTACTAGTTCCCTTATAGCTACACGGTTTGTGTGGCACGAGAGCAACTTGGCTACGTGGAGAAACCCTTGGAGAAACCGTGACGGCACACGCGCTTGCGGGCGGCACCCCTCGTAAACGTAATCGTTTGAGGAGTTGGCCAGATAGCAGCAATGCTCGTTTGGGGAGATGGTCAGTCTGGACCTATGATGGGCAGGCCATCCAAGTGTAATTCGACCGGGTGGGGATGATAGTCAGGCGGAAAAAATGATCTGCACCGCAGAATCACAGTGGTCTGAATCTTCCGGGTTGTTCCGAGATGGCCAGTGGGGTGGCTACGGAGCACCGAGTAGCTCCGCCTCTGAAAAAAAATCGATGTATATGGATTATTGTGGGCTTGTTGGTTTCTTTCATTTTGCCCCTTTCAGGAAAACAAAATCTGGCAAGAAAAATATTCAAAACCACCGCAAACTATAAACACACTAATAAGCCAAGCATCGGCAGCAAATGCAAAGTGCAAGCCTGAGCCAGGAGCGATTTTTATGTTTTCAGAAGAACTCATCGGGTTTTGCCGTGCAAAAAGAAGCTCGACTAGGGTTCATTCCTGGCCTTGCCCCCCCCATCCCCCTCGCCTCGGAGGGACGGTGATGCGTGCCGGGTTAGAGGTTGTCTTTGTGACTGTTTGCAGGTATTTGTGGGCTCAGCAACAACCCATCACCTGACAAGAATGAGCAAGAGTTTGTCAGTTGCTACGCTGGTTCCCATTAAACCTGTCAGCGTGTGTATGCGTGTTTTTTTTCTTTTCTTTTTTTTTTCCTTCTTCCCAGTGTGAGGGGCTACCAGGGGCAGGGGGTTATAAATCAAGCTCAAGGCCCATAAGTGAAGTCTACATCTATCAGGAAGCATCAGTGACACCAGTTAACAGATGACAGATGGCTCGGAGGGCAGATTAAGTCCATTACAGCACGGCAGGAGCAATGTGGAAATATTTGAAATATTCCCCCTCCTCCCCACCAATGTTTTGGGCCACAACAGGCCCTCAACCGAGTGTTGTTGAATGTGACTCAAATCCAAAAGTGTAGAGGTTATATTCGTGTCACTTTATTGCTATGGTACATTCCATATAGGAGGCAACTAAATGTGCTTCACAAAAACACGTCTAAAAGAATGAACAAAAACAACTGAAGACATTCGTAGAGCAAAAAGACCAAAAGTAGCCCCGCAGGCTCGGTGGCAGCACCATGATGATGACGTGACGTCAACTTTGAACCACGGGTGAACACACCTCCGCAGGGTAGTTTGAGATTTCAAAAACAGATGTGAAGTGTCGAGTCGGAAGCGCGGATCAATGAGTCGGCAGCTAAGACAGGCCTTTGACTTGTCCTATTTATGTAGATAGAAGAAAAATATCACTGTCTGGCATAAAAACATAACGAAAGTGAATTTAAAGAAAAAAAGGGGTTCTATGAAGTGTAATCACTCGACTCTGACAGAGTTTAGATGGTGAACTGTGCTGTAGTGTGTATCAGGTTGTCTGTGTGTGAAAGTCCGGGTATGAGCTGTGGCCTACAACAGGTCCTTATTTGTGTGGTTGATATATAAAGCACCTACAACTTATCACACATACAAAAGAGAGGTTAAAAGTGGGAATTTTTGCATTGAGAGCGCAGTACTACAGTTTGCTCACTTATGCTTTAAGACACCAAAACAATGTTGAAAGGTCACAAGCATTTGGTTGAGACGCAGAATTTCATCGCTTTCCATCCCCGCCTATCATCTTCTGTTTGCAGGTCGCCTGCAATGAAACCATTTATGAATCAAACACTGTAAATCAACCTCATTTGACTTGTTTGCGAAAGCCGTATGATTGCTCCCGCCATCGGTAATATTCCAGCCACAGTGCATACCCGAGGGGGGGCTGAGGGGGAATTGGAGCGCCCCGCCAAGGTAAAGAATACGATTAAATCTGACTGGCTTGCGGCGCCTGTTGAGTCGGGCGGCATCCCGAGAGTAATGAAAATTGGGGAAGATGGATTTGGCGGGCGGCCGGCTCGGCCTTGCGTTTCCGCGGGTTGCACAATTTGCCTTCGTGGGGCCCGAGCTCGGCGTCGGCGGTGCCACTGTTTTGCGCTTGAAGCGGCGGAAAAGAATCGTACCTGACAGAAAGTTGATGAACTGAAATTGCCTCCGCGATGACGTCAGGCAGGCCCCGTCTGGGGATGACCGCCGAGGGCCCGTCTCGCATCCGCTAGCAAAACGTGAGAAAGGAATAACCCAGGTCTGCTCCTTTGTTGTGTCACGGAGGCAGAAAATCAGTTCGGTGGGAACGAATTTCACCTTCTGCTGGTTGTTTTCAGCCCTTCCAAAAAAAAATCAACATCTCTTCTCCTAACGAGGGGTCTTTTCAAAGTTGAAAGGCATTCTTTGCTATTGTAATCTTCAAGGTACAAAAGTACAGCTGCCCAGTTGGGCATCACTTCGCTTGGAATTGAACGAATGGTGCTTTCTGCTGGCACCTGCATACTGACAACCAGTTAAAAGACTAAAATCAATCAATAACAGCAAGTTACCACGGCTACCGCTGCCCGTTTTAGCAGCAATCTTTTCATGGACGTTAAGTGCGCCTTCTGTTGTTCAGTAGCATGAATGTTCCCTTCTTCATGTCGCTTTCAACGTGCGTCGTTGGTCAACTTCCGTCCGCTGCAAACCATCTGAGCGCGCCTTTCGGCAGCAGCTTTAAGCGCAGAGACATCCGCCCCATTTGGCCGAAAGCAAACACGTCTGCCGTTTTGTATTACAGATGCGTTGTGTTGTGTTGCGTTGTCCTCGGTGTGCACCCAAGGTAGCATCTTCTCCGGCAAAAACAAATCGGCGGCAACATATCGTGGCACCGGGCAGCAAAAGGTTTTCCCTTGCTTTGTCGTTGGATTTGAAGCGGGAGGAAACTTTGTCTGAATGTGACGGCCGTGCGTGTGAAATTTGGAAGCCCGGCGCTTGTGCGTCTTTGCCATTAATAAATCACGGCGCTCTCTCTAGCACCTTTGACAAGCAGACACTGTGACACGACGCTCCGCATCGACAATTTACACCAAATGTGAGATCACTCCGATAGGACGGATATAAAAAAAAAAAAAAAAAAACGTGGCTTGGCCTCAAATCCAAAGCCCCAAGGTTTGGGATATGATCCAATTCCCTCTCTGTCGGAGTTGCTGTCAGACGGTTTTATTCGGCCGGCCCCAACATCCCCCATCCCCATTTTCACTTCTATCTGGAAGCTGTCAAAGCCTGAGGGGCTTTTCCTCGCAGTTTGCTCGGCTATGCTTATAATTGGACTCTGTCAACAACGACCAGTGCCCATTTCGACACATACCAAACCTTGACGTGGTGTTTCTCGGGGCATTCCGGGGAAATTTCTTCATCACGATCAACTATCCTTCCGTTACGTGCGTGCAATTATCTTTTAGTTACAGGAATGCCTAAGTGTGTGTGTGTGAGTGTGTGTGTGTGTTTTTGAATTATTAGTTGGCGAGAACAATGAAAGTGCATTCTGCCGTTGTGAAATTGTTTTTAGTCCGCCTTGATGAAACACATGAAATTAAATGATAATTTAAGAAGCAATATTTTCATATAAGGGCGGCACAGTGGGGCCAGTGGTTAGCATGTCCTGCTCACAGCGCAGAGATTGCAGGGTTTGATTCCGACTCCGGCCTTCCTGTGTGGAGTTTGCATGTTCTCGCTGCGTGGAATTTCTGTGGGTACTTCGCTTTCCTCCCACATCCCAAAAATATGCGTGGCAGGTTAATGGAACACTCGAATTTATGCCGAGGTGTGAATGGTTATTCGTCGGACGATAACAGCCCCGTGGTACTGGGAGCGCTGGTTCTGTGCCGTGCCATTGGCTGGCAACTGGTTCAGGGTGTCCCCCGCCTACTGCCCGAAGACGGCCGGGATAGGCTCCGGCACCTCCCGCGATCCTTGTGAGGATAAAGCGGATCGCAAACTGGATGGATGGATGGACAGCAGTGAAGACGACTATCTTCGCCCTTTGACTTTTTGGTCAACTCCTCATTCTTCCCGTTCTGCACCAGACATTCACTTTGTCTCCGGTGCGACTGGGAAAGTAGTTTTTAGGGCCTAAAAACTAAACTGACTCCATTTGGGTAAAAAATGGAGCGATCCTCTGCTTGGGGAAATTTTACCCAACTTAACGACCCAGTAAGTTGGGTGCACTCAGTTCATTTTTTACCCAAATTGTTTTATTATTTTTTTTGCCACAACTGCTTTTTTTGTGTGTGCTGATTTTCCCACTAATTAAATATCTTTGTTCTTGTAAGTTGAAAACTTGTTTTTTTTAAAAATTGGAACGTTATGACTCTCCCACCTCAAAAATAGTCTTTTCAATTGATGCTGTGGAATTTGGGAGTGAACATGGCAGTCATGTTTAACCGGTATGAGAATTAGGAGGGGGCGGCCCGGTAGTCCAGTGGTTAGCACGTCGACTTCACAGTGCAGAGGTGCCGGGTTCAATTCCAGCTCCGGCCTCCCTGTGTGGAGTTTGCATGTTCTCCCCGGGCTTGCGTGGGTTTTCTCCGGGTGCTCCGGTTTCCTCCCACATTCCAAAAACATGCATGGCAGGCTGATTGAACACTCTAAATCGTCCCTCTTGGTGTGAGTGTGAGCGTGGATGGTTGTTCGTCTCTGTGTGCCCTGCGATTGGCTGGCAACCGATTCAGGGTGTCCCCCGCCTACTGCCCGAGGACAGCTGGGATAGGCTCCGGCACCCCCCGCGACCCTAGTGAGGATCAAGCGGTTCGGATAATGGATGGATGGATGGATGGATGGATGGATGGATGGAGAATTAGGAGGAGTTCCCCGAAAACATTTCTCGGCTGCAAGGAGCCAAGAAATGTTTGTGAAGCCCCACTCTCATCATCACCTCCTTGTTGATCGATGTTTTTGCCTCAGGATGACATGAAAAGCATCCAAATGGGGTCAGGGGGTGACTCGTGATGATGGCCGAGGTCAAATTCGACGAGGTACCGGAGGGGACGAAACACAATAACGCGGATGGCCGACTGTTGCGCGGCGAAGCAAATGCGGAGGGACAGCTACGACCGTCACTCTTTGCCGTCTGCCCGACTAAGCCAAAAGAGCCATTTTTCTAGTTTTCAAGGCGCCCCTGCCCCTCACCCGGGCTCAGTAATGTGGACGATACTTCAAACTGGCTTTTGATATTTTTACGGCTCACTTTGACCTGCCCCGCTGCTCTGCTGCTCGGCGTGGGTGTCCGCTCGCTTTTCATCATCGCCGCTGCAGACTGATGGTGGATCATGACCGGGCTTGTCGTGCATCAGGAGAATGTTCCTCTGACGGACAGGCGGGCGCGAGGGGGTCGCTGAAGGAAGTGGCTGACATCTTGGGGCCTGGCGTGATGAGAGGAAAAAGCCTCACTGCAAAAACTCAAAGCACTTCTTTTTACCAGGCAGTTTTCACTTGCTTTTAGGTCTTAATAAGGTATTGGGAGTTATGAATAAGTTCACTTAAAATGATAACCTGGCGGGTGTTGATGCCAGCTCCATTTATATATTTTAAGAAATCTCGTGAAGGCAGCCGCGACCTTGAATGGGATAAGCGCTGTTAAGAAATAGACATCTTTGCATATTTAGCGTCATGCAGGTGAAATTGCACCAGAAACAAATCGTTAAATGAATACCTCCCGAGCGTGTCTATTTTTACTCTTCGAGTGACAGATATAGTCCTACTTCCTGACATTTTTCGGTGTGTATTGTATTTTATGCTAATGTGCACTTAGCCTGAAATGCATGATAAATAACGCAGAGTTTGATGGGACGCAAATTTCACCCACAGTCATCAATATGTGTCGCTATCCATAACAGGGCATCTTCTATTTGATTGTATTCATGTACTTAAAAGAGGGGTCATTTCACCCCCCCCCCCCCCATCGACTTATTTTGTTCAATCCATTTGTTTTTGCACATTGGAGAGCAAGGCGAGAAAGGTCAAGAATATGCGTTCATAAAAAGCTGTCATGAGCAAATCTCGCCAAAAGAGGGAGACAAAGCTTTCCACTTCACTTGCAGACCTTTTCTTCAGCCCTCGTCTTTCAACACAAATACGTTGCTTGTGAGGGGAATTCTCTACACGGATCCAAGTGGAAAGATGCCGGATCTGACAGAATTAGACGCGATGAGTCTTCATCTCCTCTCCATGCAATCAGATTGCCCCGGTGACGGCGTCCAATAGGATGCGAGGGGGGCGCGGCCGCGCTTTACTCCTTCCAAGAGCAGCGAGCATGAAGTTTGGCTCGCCAGTGCACAGACGCTGCGGGAGAATGGTGCACCTTGGTGGTGGGGGCTGCGCGACGCCGTGTGACTCTTCAACTTTTGTTGTGTGCATGCTCGTGTGTGCGTGAGTCCCCGTGTGTGAGTGTGTGTGTGTGCGCGCGGTGCAAAGTTAAACCGCGTCTCCTCTGTCAAGCTCCAAATGGGTGCAGTGCCTCCTCCGCGCGCGCACGCGTCCGGCACGGCTTTTCTCACGCTGGCGCTCGTCCTCACCGCAATGAGCGACGCGCAGTTTGGGAACGACCGAGGGCTGTCCTACGCGCTGAGGTCCGAGCTGTCTGAGGACACGGTGCTGGTGGCCAACAACGGCATCCGGGTGCCTTTCGGAAGGTCAGCCTTTGTGGACCCCATCAACGACCTGGTGGTTCAAGTTCAGCCCGGTGACAGGTGCAGCATCACCGTGCTGGACAATGACCCTCTGTCCCAGAGGCCCGGGACCTTAACCCCTAAAAAGTTTCTGTGTGAATTTGGCCCCAATGATGTCAAGTATTCCCACTTTGGCTCGCGGAGTCCAGCCAGGGACCGTGTGAGACTGCAGCTCAGGTACGACACGCAGACCGACACCGTTGTGATCCCTTTCATGATGGAGGTGGAGGTGGTCTTCACGCAGCTGGAGGTGCTCACCAAAAACATGCCGCTCACTGTGGAGAAGGTGCTGGGCACCAGCAACCCCATCGACAGGCGCGTTTTGGAATTTACATTTGACAGGCTGGCACAGCGGTGCAGGATCACCCCCCTGACCAGAGAAGGCGCGTTGCCCCGGTATGGGGTCTTGGTCGACGAGAGCAACCTGGCCACGGGAATGACCGACTGCGAGGAATTCATCGAGATGAACCTCCGCTACCGCCACACGTTTCCTTTGAAGTCACCGAGCAGAGATTACATCCCCATGGTGGTGGAGCTTCATGACAAGGAGGGCAACCTTCTCAAGCAGGAGTTCTTCCAAATCTTGGTGAGGATTAAAGAGGGCGAGGAGAACACACCACCCAAGCCCAGCTTCCTGGCCATGATGATGATGGAAGTGGACCAGTTCGTTATGACGGCACTCACCGGCGACATGCTGGCCGCCGAGGATGCCGAGTCGGACCCCGATGAGTTAATTTTCAACATCACGTCGCCACTGTCCTACGAGGAGGGCTACATCGTCAGCACGGACGACAGGAATTTACCCATAACGTCCTTTTATCAGGGTGACCTCAAAGACTTCAAAATCGCCTACAAGCCCCCCGCGGTGGATTCAGACAGCGAGCGGATTTTCCAGCTGGAATTTGCGGTGGTGGACACGGAGGGGGCCGTGTCGGATCCTTTTGCTTTCATGATCGTCGTGAAGCCCATGAACACCTTGGCCCCGGTGGTGACCAAGAACACCGGTCAGTTGCTGTACGAGGGACAGTCCAGGCCGCTGTCCAGCTCACAAAATCTGGAAATCAGTGACGAAGACAACCTGGACAAGGTCAAAATCTCCGTGATCGACGGCCTGAAACACGGGCACTTAAGCGTCTCGCGGTCCGGTGGGAAATTTTTCACGCCGGCCGACCTCAACGCCGGCCGAGTCATTTATCAGCACGACGGCAGCGACACTTACAGCGATAACATCGTTTTTCGAATGACGGACGGCTCGCATGAGGTCGAGTTTCTGTTTCCCATCACCGTCGTGCCTACTGACGACGAGCCGCCGATAATCAACGCCAACACCGGTTTGGTCCTCTTCAAAAACCAAATGGTGCCCGTTTCCTCCCTCATGCTCAGCGCGGCCGACATCGACTCGGAGGACTCCACCATCAAATTCGCAATCCAGCCGCCCTTTTCCGCCATCGGGCAGGTGCTGCTGCGCCAGGCCGAGGCCCCGGAGGACCCGTCGACATGGAAGTTCAATGAGGAGGAGGAAATGTACGAGAAGGCGGTGACCGAATGGCTGCAGCAGGACGTGACCGACGGCAAAGTCTTTTACAAGCACGTCGGGCCCCACAGCACCCGCACGCTCATGGATCAGTTCAAGTTCTGTGTTCAAGATGACAACGAGCCCCCCAACCGGTCGGAGGAGAGCACGTTCGTGATCAAAATCCTCCCCGTGGACGACCTCCCGCCTGAGCTGCACCCGGAAGCCACGCTGCAAATGACCGTGCACGAGTATCAGCTCACGCACTTGCGGAAGAAGTTTCTATGCTACACCGATCTCGACTCGGAGGATCGCGACCTCAAGTACGCCGTCATCCGACCGCCGACGGACACGGACGATAACAGCCCCGTGGTACTGGGAGCGCTGGTTCTGACCGAAAACCCTGAGGTTGAAGTCACGACTTTCACGCAGGCTCAAATCAACCATCACAAAATAGCTTACAAACCGCCCGATCTGGAGTTGGGAATCACCACGCACGTTTTGCAGTTCCGATACACGGTGGAGGATGTTTCGGGGAACGGCGCCAACGGTGTTTTCACGATCTTCCTAAAGCCTGTGGACAACAAGCCGCCGCTGATCACCAACTCTGGATTTACAGTGCTGGAGCGGGGCGCGCATACCATTACGAGCGCCGAGCTGTATACCTCGGATTCAGACACGGACAGCAAACGGATCTCTTTTACTGTTTCTCAGCCTCCTCTGCACGGGCACGTCCGGTTCATGTTCGCAGACATGATGAGAGGAGACGCATTTAACCTGGAGGACATTGACAACGGTCGAGTTTCTTACATTCACAACGGGGACGAATCAACGTCAGACTCGGTCCAAATAGACGTCAGCGACGGGGTCCACGTGGTCCCGATCAACGTCAAGATTAACGTCAAGCCGATTGATGATGAGACCCCGTCCATCAGCCTCCCCGCAGGCACCATCGGCTCCTCGATCGATGTTCTGGAGAACGGGGCGACCGAAATTACCAGTCATGTCATTCAGGGGAGAGACGAGGACACGGACGACCTGCGTCTGACCTTTATCGTGGAGGATCCGCCATCGCTCGGCGAAATTTTGGTCCGAGGGGTCCCTTCGGCCATGTTCACCCAGGCCGATGTCATCAACGGCCACGTGATCTACGCCCACACCAGCGGCGAATTGGGTTTCACCACGAGAGAAGACATTTTCACTTTAACTCTGACGGACATGTCTGACGAATGGACGGTAGGAGGCAATAAGATTACTGGAGTCAGAGTGCGCGTGACGATTCTGCCCCTGGACAGCCAGGCCCCGGAGGTCTTTGTGGGCGAGCTCTTTTCCGTCCTGGAGGGTGAGAAGAATGCCATTCAGACTCATCATATCAGCGCAGATGATATAGACACGCTCGTCGAGGACCTCCTGTGCACCATCATCGTGCAGCCGACTTCGGGCTACGTTGAAAATATCTCCCCGGCCCCCGGCTCCGAGAAATCCAGGTCCGGCGTGGCTGTCAGCGCTTTCACCATCAAGGACATTCAGCGCCATCACATTTACTATGTTCAAAGCATCCACAGAGGAGCGGAGCCAGTCGAGGACAGGTTCACATTCAGATGCTCCGACGGAATCAACTTCTCAGAGAAGCACTTTTTTCCCATTTCCATCGTCCCCGCGAATGACGAGAAGCCTGAGATTTACATGAGGGAGTTTGTCGTCATGGAGGGCATGAACATCGTGATCGATACCCCCATCCTGAACGCCGCCGATGCCGACGTCCCTTCTGACCAACTCACGTTCGTCATCACCAGACCCCCCGCACACGGATTTGTTCTCAATCAACTGACCACCGGCACTGTGCCCGTGTCCAACTTCACCTTGGAGCAGATCAGGGAGGCCTCCAGCATCGTTTATGAGCACGATGATACGGAGACCACGCAGGACAGCTTTGACGTGCTCCTCACCGACGGCAAGTTCAGCGTGCAGAAAACCGTGATCGTCATGATCATCCCCGTGGACGACGAGACGCCCAGGATGGAGATCAACGACGGTCTCGATGTTGAAGTGGGCGACGTAAAAGTCATCAACGGCAACATTTTAAGGGCCACCGATCTGGACTCGGAGGACAGCGCGCTGACGTACGTCGTTCGCTACGCGCCCGGGCAGGGTTATTTGCAGAAAACGACGGTGAGCGGCGTGCTGCAAAACATAACCGCCGGGATGAATTTCACCCAGGCTGATTTGGACCAGGGTTTAATCATTTATGTGCACAACGGCCAGGAGGGTGTCCGCGACCTCATCAAATTTGACGTGACGGATGGCTTCAACCCTTTAATTGACCGATACTTTTATGTGACGGTGGGCGGCATCGACATGGTCTTCCCTTACGTGGTCAGTAAAGGCGTGTCCCTGAAAGAAGGCGGCCGGGTCACTCTGACAACAGACCTGCTCAGCACCAGCGACCACAACAGCCCGGATGAGCACTTAATTTTTACAATCACCCGCGCTCCGGTGCGAGGCCACCTGGAGTGCACGGACACGCCCGGAATGCCCATCTCGTCCTTCACGCAGCTTCAGCTGGCAGGCAACAAAATCTACTACATCCACACCGCCGACGACGAGGTGAAAATGGACAGCTTCGAGTTCGAAGTGACCGACGGCTACAACCCCGTCTTCCGCACCTTCCGCATATCCATCGCGGACGTAGACAACAAAAAGCCGGTGGTGACGGTGCACGGCATGGTGGTGACGGAGGGCGAGAACAAGCTCGTCACACCCTTCGAGTTGACGGTGGAGGACAGAGACACCGCGGACCGACTCCTGAAGTTCACGGTCACCCAGATCCCCGTTCACGGGCGCCTGCTCTTCAACGCCACCCGGCCCGTCACCTCCTTCACCAAGCAGGACCTGAACGAGAACAT
This sequence comes from Hippocampus mohnikei, assembly GCA_026261675.1. Lineage (NCBI taxonomy): Eukaryota > Metazoa > Chordata > Actinopteri > Syngnathiformes > Syngnathidae > Hippocampus > Hippocampus mohnikei. The sequence continues at coordinate 853,937 of JAKGUB010000327.1, forward strand.
GATCAGCTACAAGCACGACGGAACCGAGAGCGCCGAGGACAGCTTCTCCTTCACGGTCACGGACGGCACCCACACCGACTTCTACGTCTTCCCGGACACTGTCTTCGAGACCCGAAAGCCCCAGGTCATGAAGATCAGCATCCTCCCGTTGGACAACGGCGTGCCGCAGATCGTGGTCAACAAGGGCGCGCCGACGTTGCGGGTTCTAGACGGCGGGCGCCTGGGCTTTGTGATCACCAGCAAATTCCTGAAAGCGGAAGACCGAGACAGCACGCAGGGTTCCGTGCTCTTTCGTATCACCGCTCCGCCGCAGCATGGCTACCTGATCGACACGAGCAAAGGGAATGCCACGGTCACCGCTTTCAGACAAGGTAAGAGGTCATTGCTGGTCATTCAAATGTTTTGTTTTTCTCAATTTTAGAAACAAAAGATTTTCTACGTTATGAAATTCTATACTGGCTGGGTGGGGAAGAAATCTAGAGACTACATTCATAGACAGCCAAATCATGTTTTTTTTTCTCCATAATATATTTAATTTCGACAGGTATTTTGCTGTGTTTCTCATTATGGTGCCCCCCCCCTCAAAAAAAATGCTGAACGATTTTCATGTCTTAATTCATTAATTATTTTCACTCAAGAGCCTCTGCTATTACGAGTGCCGAAATATGCCAGCGCCTCAGGCAGCCGTGGATCTCACAGGAGAATTTCAAAGAGAGCCTAATGGATTACACTCATGGGAACGTAGCGCAGGTGATTCGTACCATACTGGAGACACATTTTGTTCGAGCAGACTGGAAGATCACAGGCGTCGCAATAAATAACTGGCAAATATGTCAAAGGGCGAGAGTGGAGGTCATGTCGCATCGCTCAATTTTGCACACTGCAAGTTACGCCGGAGCAGGCGACATGCAAACGCCTGCTCCGGCGTCGCGCAGCCCCCCACAAGGCTTTTATTCGCCCAGCCGCCGCGTTCCCCGAGAGGCCTGTTCAATATTTCACCAGTAAACAGACAGTAAATAAGGACGCCGTCTCCTGGGCTTTTTTTGAAATATGCAGAGATGCTCTTCTATGCATCGATCTCTTTGAAGGGAAAACGCTTGGCCATCAAATATTGAAGATGGCAATGGGTGTAAACCTCCGGCTGCTACCGAGTCAGAGCTGTGAAAAACAGTCTGTCGAGCAAGAATGGAACCTCAGGAATAGAGCAGATTTTTTTTTTTTTTAATATGATTCAAGGGTCGTGACAGCGTCAAGTGCATTTCCTTCTACTCTTTGCAATTCGAGTGCTGAAGCGCAATTCAATGGCCAAATGACCTCGGGGGCACAACGAGGGCGTTGCGACGAGGTGAGCGGCTCCGACTCGCGAATGCGGGAAAAACGACAACTACCCGGAGAGACAATAAAAGAAGTTTCACTTGTGGAGGCAGCACTTCAAACACTGGAATTGATGCACTTGTCAGTTAGTGTCGCGCTGCTTTTCCCAGACTTTATTGAGCACAGTGCCACCTTCAGTGGACATTTTGCGGTGGTCCGGTGAAACAAAAGTTTTTGCCCATCATTCCAACAGATATGTTTCGCGCAAACAGAACAGTTTTCATTAACAAAAGAACACTGTCCCTACAGTGTCGCACGTTGGGGGCCTTAATTGAGGTGGACAGAAATCATTATTACATTTTGTATTACCTTATTCATCAATAGTTCCATATAACAGTCTGTTTTAGCCCAACACTTTTAGGCTAGAAATTAAATATAAATAAATAAATCAAGAAAAGCCACAGAGAACAAGTGTGTGCTGACTCCTATTTAACATGGCGTATCCCAGTTGTAAGGGGGTGTGCACACTTTTGCAACCACACTATTTCAGTCGTTTATTTTTTACCTCCCTTCATTGAGTTGTGTAGGTCCTACAGTAGACCACATCAAGGGTGGTTTCTAAATGATTTATCTTCTCCTCATTGTTTGATATTACCAGTACAAAAAAAAAAACCGAGCACACCAGCCACCAAAAATGTCTCACAAAGTAAACGTACTGAACTAGCGACGGTCCGCTCTCAGTTAAGTCACAATTGAACTTCGTCAGTGAGAAATGTGGGCCTGCTATTGTTGTGTTGTATGAATGGCAACAGGTGGGCACAAAGGACAATTGTACCTCCTGCCATCTAGTGGACGAGCATTGTTATTGTTCTGCCTGTCACTATACATCACCGGCATAGATAAGATACATTCTTTGTTGTGAATTAATCATCATTTCAGAAGCGAACAACGGCGTGTCCAGCACTTTCCCTGCCCCCCCCCGCCCCCATTCTTAGTCTTTGCGCCGTGAGCACCTTTGAAGGTCAAAAGCAACAACGACTGATATTCTCGCATCTCTTCATTTAGCGGACATCAACGACATGACCATCTGCTACGTCTTGAGGAAGGGCGCCGGCGCTACCAACGACGTCTTCCAGTTCTCCATCGAAGACAGCGGTGAGTCACCCGTTGGGTGGAGCCCCATTCCCTAGCGTGGAAACAGAAGCCATTTTAGCCGGCACGAGGCACCCTGCTGTTTTCAGAATTCAAACAACCTCTCCCTCAAATACTCACTTGAGGTATTGTGTCACGCTGGCCACCCCCGCTGAAAACCTTCTGACACACACCCCTGATTTTTCTTTTTGAAGTCAAGCCTTCTTGTCAACAGATTAATTGAAGATTGAAATAATTGTTCGTTGCAGCCCCAAGTCATAACCAGTTAATATTTCACTGAAAAACCTTTTTTTGGCCGTAAATATCACACAATTTGAAAAAAAAAAAAAAGACATATGGCGGTAAATGAAAGTACCTGCTTGTGAGCTCCTAGCTAACCTCGTAACCTTAAAATGTCAGCGACGTGATAAACCGAGGACCACCCAACCGCCCTCTGCATCAAGCTAAAAACGCAAAATGAAGCTGATCTTCATTTCGACTGTGCAGGTGTAAAGCCACGCTCAGCCGCGCTCCACCATGTTTTTTAATTAAGTGTAAACACTGGCTGCACAGATGGAAGATTTACATTGAGTTCCTTCAGCTCGGTACGGCCGTGTGGGGAAATAAGTACGTTGTGAATCCAGGAACATACATTTTTAATAACCTGGCTTCGCTGTCGATCGTGCGCGCTCGCGCCGCGACCGCGTGATGAACGGAACAATTAGCAAACGGAGGAAGACGATGAAGCCCGGGCGAGCGCGTCGGTGTGGCCGATTAGCCGAAGCGGCGTGCCCGACGGCGAGTCCTTTGGCCGCACAAAGGACGAGCCTTCACGGGGGCCCCCTCATTCCCACGTGCACCCAGGCGGGCCCCCCGCTGCGCCCTTTTCTCGTCTCCGGTGACAGGCGGATTGACAAACTTGCCAACGGTTCCTTGTGGCGCCGATGAGAAATGCTTCTCGAAAACGTTTGCAGAGAGTTCAGATCGCCTCTGATTGATTTCTTCTGTCAATTGTCACTTTCTCAAATTTGCTTGGCTGCATATTTTAATGATACGATGCTTCGGGTTTGTTTTTTTTTCTTCCAACCAGTTTGTTTCCATTTTGACACCATAGAAAGACACACTATACAGGAGTCATGTTCCGAAAAGTTGACTTTTTAAATGAGCAGGTCCTCCAGCTTCCTCCCACGCTCCCCATTTTAGGTTCATTGAAGACTCCGAATTGTACATACACTGTCCTGTGGGTGTGCATGTGATGTTGGAGACACACGTTAGCATTAGCGTTAAATCAGCGGTGCATACTTGTTTGCTCAATGAAATTTTCCACGTGGGCGGGGGGCGTGAAGCGCTGTCACCACAAGTGAAAATGTGTTATTGTCACGTGTCGTATATCTTGAACTGAAGTCTTAATTTAACCGTCAAATAAAAGGAAGATTAACACCTCTTTTCGAAGGTGCTCCTGCTTTTAAAAGCAGCCCCCTAAAAAAAAACATGATGTTAGTTACTGTACAATAGATGCTCTTTAATCTGAGGTTGTGTGAGACTGCTGAGGGTTTTTTTTCGGCCTATTTTTTTCTGGCAATCAAGGTCAAATTCCAAATTTGACTTGAAGGGTTTCCACAGTGGTGTAAAAAAACAAAACTGTTTGTTGTGCACAGAAAAAAGTGGCTGCTACAAAGTAACAGCAGTCAAGCAGTCACAATCAGCTTTATGGTGGCCCATTAATGACTGCAGATAAGTTTTGTGGTGTGACCTGTCCATTCGGACTTAAACGCTGACTCCACTGCAGCTTATGAGGCCATGAAGGAACATTTTTTTCCCTAATAAGATTTACTTTTGCCCGGTGGCTGCCCTGCATCCCTCGACGGAGCCTCTGGTATCGAGGTGTTGCGGGGGGGGGGGATGGATGGATTGAGTCGGCCGCCAATTTCAGATGAGGAAAACACAGCCCCCCCCCCCTCCCTCCCCCAACCTTCTTCCTCCTTCTCGAGCGTCTTCGCGAAGGCGAGAGTGAAATGACTTTTATCTGTCACCACCGTTGGGCACGACAGCTGTAATGAAGCGTGACGAGGATGCTTGCTGTCGACCGGTAATTGGTATGGATGCGCCATTGGAGTGTAATTCATAAATGTATTTGTTTGACAGGATCGACCTGTCAACCTGATCAGCTTGCATTTCTAATGACATTCCATCTGTAACAGAGTTGTAAAGAGAATGACTCAGCTTTGACGGCATGAGCAGCCCGCGTTCAATGGCGTGGGCAAAAATACATTTGGATCAACCATCTATTTACGATCCCTGCGACTGATTGGATGAATTCTCTCGTGAAAGAGAGTTGTGGGTCGAGCCAACAAGTTAACTCTATCGACCTCGGAAAAAATGTAAAAGTCGACTAATTGCTAACGGCTGTTTTTCAGAATCAGAATCAGAATCATCTTTATTGGCCAAGTATGTAGAACACGCAAGGAATTTGTCTCCGGTATAACACGCTGCATTAGTATCATCATAAACAAGAACATGACAAATGGGTATGGAAGGACATTGGCTTCTCGTTTTCCAGTCTGCCGATTTGCAGAAGGCTTTCTAATTCTCGCAGCGAAATCGGTTCTGAGAGTAAAAATGTACCTGGATGAGAACGAGGTTAGCCTTGCAAGCTTTGCTAGCTTTGCTAGCAAAGCTGTACCGATCACCGCTAGCCTAAAAAAAAGATTTGTACGAGCTGGACGATACGACTGACGGCAATAAAGCTCCATCTTCGTCGTCCTTCTCCCTAAGTAGCACTGCTGAAAACTTGTGCCCTCCTCCCGCATTTAAATTGCCCTTCCCTGGGCTAATTCCTTCGTAGGATTTGGTCAGAGCACTGGATTTTTTCCCCCCAAATGGGCTGCTTCAAATGTGTCTTTACTCATCTAATTCCTGATGCAAATGAGAAAAATGGTGAGAAAGTCGCAGTAAACAGCATCTTTTTATTCAACCCCGAGGAAATGCCACTGGCCTTGCTTTCGATTACTTTTGCTTTTGACATTTTTTATTTCTTTCTTAGCCCCCATGTCCCTTTTGCACACAGCCGCTGTTGGTGGCTGGGGCTATTTGCCGCTCCTGTCAAAGATGAGTCACATGTAGACAGAAATTACACGCATGTTAATGTCTCCTGTCGGGGAGGTTTATTGTTCCACCTGTGACTTGCGTTGATCTTTTCGTGAATTCCTCTGCTTGGCGACTCTTGCCGGGTGCGTAAGTGTGTTGGCGTGATGAGGGTTGGGTGGCGGTGGGGACGGGGGGTGTACTGTTTTCATAAAAACATCACAGCTGGATGTGGAAGTGATGAAATGCTGCTTAATGGCTATAAAAGTATCCTGCTTTGGGAAAGGATTTGCGGTTTCTTGCTGCGTTTGTATAACGCATCAACAGGTTGCTTAACCGCAGTGCACCATTGTGGGGCATTCAGGTGGGTTTATTTGAACACACACACACACACACACACACACACACACACACACACACACACACACACACACACACACACACACACACACACACACACACACACACACAAGGCCGGACTGACCCGCTCAAGTGTTTTTGGAACTGCATCCTCATCTGCTCTGATCCCCTCCGTCAGCATCCAAGATGTGATTACTGACAGACGCGCTTTTTATTTGGCTTGCAAGGCTGAGATTCAGGAGGTTCACCGCAGGAGCACGTTTGAATTAATACGTGGCACTTGCATCAACACTCGGGGACTAGTCGTTGGTTCGTCTGCCCCGCAGTCCAAAGGTTCTGGGTTTGAATTTCCGCACTGGCACTTAACTCGCTTCTGCGGTTTATGAAAAGAAACTCCGATTTCTGTATGTATCTTGCAAATGGCCTTGGAACAGTCCAACATCTGCTCCAGTGCCCACTGTGGTTTTCTGCCCTAAAATCAGCTGGGTTGGGTTCCAACTGAGAGCAGGGGCTGAAACGTAAATGCCAACAACTTGGATACATTTTGCTATTTTCAATGATAGCTTTAAATTTTGAATATGAAAAGCTAAATTGGATACTGTATCATATACAATATGTATTTATTTGTCAAAAAATGAAAATCTAGCTAGCTATCTAGTTAGCTAGTTAGCTATCTAGCAAGCTATCTCTAGTAAGCTAGCTGTCTGTCTAAGATATATATTTTGGCCATTCTGATATGTGTGAAAATGTGAACAGCCGCATTGGATACATTGCACATTTTTAAACATATTGTTAATATACATGTTATGCCTTGTTTTACATTGTGTGAATTATTTTGTTTTAGAAGCCCCAATAACTTTTGTATTCTATATTCCTTGTGTAATCAAAACATTTTCAAATATAAAATTGATATCAAAAAATATTTAAGCTTTATCTAATACATATTTTTAATGTAATAGTTTAAAAAATGGAAATGTCTTTATTTTCTATAATCCAAAATCCAGAAAATCTATTGTTGTAAATGTTGTTTTTTGTTACTAAAAAACATTTTAAACATCTGAAAACAAAACATATATGCAATTGATTTATTTTCAATTATGTGGATTTTATAATTGCGATACATTTTTTTCATTAACTATGTTTGCAAAAAAGTAATGGAGACATTTTGATCAACGAGGAGCTTGCGTGGGACTACCTAATGAAGTGTCTGCTCAGCCTTCCGCGTTTCGCCTGCCGTGTGAATGTGATCATCGCGTAAATGCTTGTGACACCTTGTGGCACACTTAAATCCGCCCACCTCGCCCTCCTGTCGAACTCCCCCTTCCTACCCCCCCAAGGTTAGAGCGGATTACCTACCTCGCCTTAGCATGCCGGAGCACAGCAGCATGATGGGTGGGCAGGAATTTACATGTGAGAGTCCATATAGACTTTGTGTTTGTGTGGTACCACCGCCGCAGCATCCGTCAATGATGATTCTGCATTTTCCTTGTGCTTTTCTCCGCCATTATTAATTACATTGTCCGCCTTCGCTCTTATCTGGCTGTGTGAGACATTTGTCCGTCCTTGGCAGCAATGATGGGAATTATACACTTGCCAAAAAAAGAAATAAAAATGCTGCAAAGTGAGTGTAAATTACACAGCCGCTCCACCTTTTCTCTGTGTTTGCTTCGGAAACATCTGGGAGATGATTACAGAGCTGCTCCTATGTGACAGCTGCTTTACTTTCAAGAAAGAAAGGCTTACAAGCTTGTTAGTTTTGTAGGACACACACTCTAGGCGCCGGGTAGCTAAATTGGAGTTTTAGTCTTTGTTCACTTTTCGACAGTGACGCAACACTGATTGATCGCGGCTTTGTTCACTCAACGTAGGTCTTGAGTATCTGAACAAGATGTACCGTCAATGGTTTTCCGTTCATGGCTTCCTGATGCTTTTTGAACAAACATTGACTGTAAAAGAGCACTTTGAAACAGTAATTCATGCCCTTTGTCGCATCTCGGCTGGATTTCTGTTATGCACTTTACTTTGGAGTCAGTCAGTCCTCCATGAAGCCTCTCCAGTTGGTCCAAAACGCTGCTGCTTGCTTCTCGACTGGTTCTCTGAAGAGGGAGCACAGAACTCCTACTCTGGCATCCCTCATTTTAGAGATTTGAAGATCCTGTGATTGGTTTTCCAATCTTGAAATGACCTGGCCCCTGCACCTGACCTCTCTGAGCTCCTGCGCCGCTGGAATGGAGCCTTTGCCGTGGGAATGAATGCCCGGCAAGCCCCCGTCACCGCCCATCTTTCAAACTTGCTTTAGCACTCATTTTTCTTCTTTGACTTTGGACTTGGTTTTAGTTTAGTTTTCTTTTTTGTAGCGTGAATTATTTTTTGCTCCGCATACAGCACTTTGTGTAAAGCAGTGGTTGCTCTAGAAATCCATTTGAGTTGAGTAATGACGACTTTTGTATCGCCTTATTGTATGCCATGTCACGCCGCGCTTCGACTCGAGGATCCATTTGGGTTACGCCGCCGCAGCAGGAACGGACTTCACACAACGGACAGCTCACAAAAGATTTACTTGGTTGTTTAAATTGATGGGGTTGAGATTGGTCTCAAAATGCACTGGTTTGTTTTGTCTGGATTTTAGATGACTGATCATCGGTAAACATTTCATTCCGTTGAATGCGCATTTGCGGATCAGCATTCACGCTCATTTATTTTCGAGGCAAAAGTCGAGCGGTTTAAAAGAGTGCGCACACCGCCAGTGTCAAATTTCCGTTGCTGGCACACCGCAGTAGTGCCGCGTCGCGTCATCGACGCCGCATGTGAGCGTCAAATCGATCCACGCGACTCATGGGATAATCGAGGCCGCTTTGCGCAACTTGGAGTCTGTATGGGAATGCAAAGCTGCTGCCGAGGTGCATCTTGGAGCCGCAAAACTCATTTGTTGTCTCAGCAGCTTTTATTGGCGAGCGCCAGGGCCCGCCTTGTTAGCTCGTTCCTTTTTATTGCACCTTTGATGGGCGTGTGATTTGCAGGCTGCTCAGCGGCCTGAGCGTGAAAAATGGATCAACGCCTAACAGACTCCAAACAACGTCGTTTCCCTCAGCTTGAGATTAAACAAACCCCTTTGTTTACGAACCACCCCCCGACCACCACCTCTGGCCCCCGCCCCACACACACACACACACACACATTCACACACAAAAAATAAGCACATTTCCGCAAGTGGTTTATTGCTCGATTACGAATTAAGTATTATCATTGCGGCTCCATTATAGGTTTCAATTTCCCATTCTGTTCCCATTCTCAGATGTCTGTTAGTCTCATGATTCCTCTTCTCAGTTGTGAACGCGGATTACTTTTCATTTGTTTTACAGACCTGAAAATGTCGATGGATCACAGCTAAGTCACAATATACACTGCGCAATTGAATGAGCAGAGTCATTCGGCGAGGTCTTCATTTAACAATTTTTGTTGTTGTTGTTTTTTTAGTATTATTGCTCGGTGTACAACTACGCTGACGCTGTATCATACCGACGGGTGTTTTTCCCAAGTGAGGTTCTCCACCACTGCAAACAGAACACCACTGTAATAAAAAGTGACTTATGGTCTTCAAAAGGGGGGGGGGAAGCAGTTTCGTTACATACAGCGGTCACCAATGCCTGAATTTGGTATTCATCCAGCGCTTTCTTGGGACAATTATGCCTCAAAAGTTCAAACTGCCACCATGCGTTATAACACAGCAGATGTGTTTTTTGGACATTTTGTGGGGGAGATTTTTATGACTTTTTCCCCCATTTTGCAACACTGACATTCAAGAAGCGCATGACCTTATGTTCCACGCAGTCTCCATTATGAGCAACTTTTCCTTCCCCTGTTGATTTTTATTTTAAAAGTGACGAGCAAAAAATCTACCCCTTTTTTCTAGATGCAAGGGTTTTCTGTTCTGCCCTTTGAGTGCACATCTGCATCATATTGTTCCCTCATTAACATTAAAGAAAACAAAAAAAGAAATACAGATCAACTTAGAACAAAGAATAACTTTTTAAAGTGTTTTTTAAAATCTGTAACAGAAAAAGTTTGAAATGCATCACTTTGTCTGAAATTGAAGGTGGAAAAAAAGAAAGAACCACTGCCATCTACTGTAGTGGATGTGCAATTACACATAATTCTCGAACAGGAAAAAAGTCCAAACAAAAGGCATCTAACCATGTTCCCCTGACTCACGCGCATCCCACTGGCATTGCAAACACCCGACCGACACCCCCGCTGCTATTTGAGAAGGACTGCACTAAAGTATCCAATAAATTAGCTAGTGGTGGCTTCGTGCACGCGCCATCTCCTGCCCTGGAGAACGCCTCTAAAGTCCCCCAAAACAAAAACGGTATTAAAAAAACAAACAAAAAAAAACAATTACATGATTTGAACTCTTTCAAATGGCGACAATTTGCATCTCGCCTTTAAATGTCGTAGCTGGCGCACCGCCATCCCCACAATCGACCAAATCACTTCAACTATGGAAATGACCAGGACAGTTTATATCTATAATCGACCAGAGGTTGCGTTGGAATTGCAGTTTGTATTAATCTCAAGCACAGGTACCATTGTAAATTCCTGCTAGCCAAGCGCACCGCCTCCGGAAAGATTCTCAGACCCTTTTGAACTGAAATGCCCTCGGTTTCACCAGCAGGGAAAACCCTGCCGACCTCCGTCTTGATCTTGCCAAAGTCAGCGTGCCACGGCTTAAATTCTCCAGGCCCGGGCTTGTTCCCTGGATGATGATGATACGTGTCGTCATCGCCGCCTTAGGATATCGCTGGAGCAGAACTGAGGTTCCTCAAGCGCCGACTTTGGAGAAAATTCCTCTTCTTTGGAAGAAAAGCTCAGACGAAGGGGACGGACGGGGTGGGGGCGGGCGGGGGTTGTTATTTGCTTCAAGGCCGGCCAGGAGTCTTCTTTCTTTCTGTCTGTCGTTCTACCATGGCAACAGGATGCCATCAGAACACTTCAAACGTGTTCGGGCAAACTGAAGCGTTCAAAACAACGGAGCATTATGGGAAGGCTAAAGTGGAATGCGCTTGGGCCAACGCGAGGTTTGTTGTTTTAATGACATTGAAAGAGCTCATGAAAGGTGCAGATATAGAAAACGACTTGTACTGCTCTGATGCGGCTCATCCTCCGAATTGGCGGAAGAGAAGAACTGCCCTTTATTTAAGCGTGACGTTGCAAGTGAGCATCAGCTGTTGCGGCTTCTTGTATTTAGCTAACGAAATGTGTGACTAGATCATGACAGAGTGTTTCGCTACTCTACTCCTACTTCCCGCGATCACTCGACACACAGATGGCGTATATCTATCAACGCTCGGAAAGGTTTTCCATTTTAGTTGAAAATAACTTACTTTAATCCCCGGGATCCTGCGCTGTACCCTGGCAAAAGCATGTGTTTCCCCTTGCTTCAATTTTTAAACTCATCCCCGTTGCGTCGTACTAGCGTCATGCTAGCTTGCGCTAACCAAGCTGGTCTCTCGGCCTGATTGTGCGCTTGTGTGTGGACCTTGCCTTAGATCAAGGCTGTCCAAGTGCGGGCCTGGAGAGCCTCTTTACGGCCTGTTTTCGATGTCTCGTTCTCCCACCAAAGCTTTGCAGAAGCCCTTTTCCCCATCCTGACCGTTTGAATCAGCATTTTTGTAGGAGGGAGACATCAAAAACCGGCTGGAATGGCGCTCTTGAAGGACCGGACTTTTGACACTGCAGGCGAAAAGGGCTGCTCTGACACCAAAGAAAGTGTCCCATCCCTCAGAATCTGAATCAGAATGGCCGTCCCGTCGCTTCAGGTTCCTGCAGCGTAGCGATCATCTGTACAAATTGTTCCAGCTCTTCGTCTTTGACAAATAATTCACACCTCTCGCGGGCACATTAATTAGTGTCTTGAGAAATGTGATCTTCCCGAGGAAAAGAAAAACAGCAGGGAATCAAAGTGTGACTTGATGCAGCTGTCTTTGGCGAGACGCCTCTCTCATCGTCGTCGTCTCTCTCCGCGGCTTTTTGTTCCAATTTGCTGGCAAACTCCTCTGAGGATAAAGTGAAGCGCCTGACCGGCCTCTTGCCTGCTTTGTGAAAGTCTTGACGATGCCATTTTCTCTCTCTCTCTCTCGAGAGAGTTGTGTTTGATCAGCCTCTCCTCTGCTCGTGTGGCTTTTCCTCAGGACCTCCAGCTTCCTCCCACATTCTGGTTTTTAATCTCGGGGCTAACTGAAGAATCGAAATTGTCTTGATGGTGTGAATGCCGCGGGGTCTCATTGTTTGAATCTAAGCATGTGCCCTGTGATTGGCCGGCAACCAGTCGAGGGTGAAGCCACGCCCCTTGCCCCAAGTCAGCTGGGATGGGCTCTTGCTCGTGACACCCGTAATGATCCACAATTCAGAAAATGGATGGATTCCTGCGTTCTTCTCACATCTCCCCCAAAATCTTTTTCCTTTTTTTGGGGGGGGGGTGGGGGTGTTAATTACTCCTGTCTGATAGTTGACATATGTTACGGTATTTGCACAAAATTCCATAGAGCATTTTGGGGGGTAAATTGACAGTAGCATGCCAGACGTGACTGACGTTTGCAATAACCTTGACAAAATCTGGCTGCTACCAATGCAATATTTTTGGACACAAAATTTGGACACACAATATGTATATATTTTGTATACACTGTTTTTTGTGTATGGACAAAAACGTTGCAACATAATTTGCACTCACTTTCAAGACACGTGGCCAGCCAATCATTTTGGGCTGCAATTTTTTTCCCCACAATTTTAAGTCATGGCATTTTTAATATGAATGACACGTGGAAACAAATTCAAGATGAAATGATGCCTGGGACAGTTTTCCAAATCAGTCCGTCACATCATACACCATGATGCCATTTTTTTCGAGTCACAGTCCTTCCATAAAATACCAGATATCTGCATTCCATCAAAATGGAGCACTTGGACTTGTCGTGCAAATCCAGTGTAAAGCGGTAGCGGCGGTCTCCAACTTCCCCCTGCCCCCGAGTCCGACCCCGACAAGTTGAATGGAATGGAATATGAAGAGATGACTTGACATGAATAATGGATTCAAAACATGCATTGTGTATGCACCGCGATGCCAGCCGCCCTAATCCATAACCGGATCGGATGCTCGCAAGGCTTCCCGTCTCCCCGAACCTTAATTGAAAACGCCAATTTCAAGCTGTGCTCTCCTTTGATTAGTGGCGCAATGACGTCGGGCAGAAAAACGCGCGCAAATCGAAAAGCGTGGGAAGCTCAGTAAGCCGACAAAATGTAGTTCAGCACAAGGCGAGACATGTTGCGCAGCGGGAAGCAAAGTGTCGGAACGCGGTCAGATAGGGCCGCTCTTATCTCATGAAAGGTGTTGATGAAACCCTTTGAGGGAGCCTGCGTGCAGACCTTCCCCCCCTCCTCCATCAACGCAGACGTGGGAGGTGAAGGCAGTCGAAGGAGATGAAAGATAGACGTGCTCCGTTGCTCGTGGTTTTATCCAGGCGTGGCGCCTCTTCCTGTCACCTGCCGGGACGGCTCCAACGTGCTGATGAAGGATCAGACGGGTAGCGGAGGCCTGCGGGGGATCCTCATCATCATCCGGATGCGTTTGATGGCTCGCCTGCACCGCTTTCGTTACCTGGGCAAAAAAAAAAAATGGTGGCTGTCGGCTTGTTCGCGCGTCCCACTTCTCGGCACGTCTAAAAATATGCGACAGCATCAGAAACGTTCGGATATTCGAGCCCCCGAACAGAATCGTTAACGTGGGGGGCGAAGATAAAAAAAAAAAAAAGACGTCTTGCAGGCAAACTGTGCTGAGGAGCGAGTCATGTTTTGTTCGAATGCAGATGGTGGCCTGCAAATAATATCTTGCTTTTTAAGGAAAAGATGGCAGCAAAGGTCTCAATAAAAATCTCCCTTTTAACCTGCACAACGTGCTTGGTTTCCCTATTACCTCGCTCGAGTGTTTGTGCGGGACCAATGAATGCATCCACTTGGACGGCCTTGACGGCCCGAAGAGCTTTAAAAGAGATGATAACAAGCCGCCAGTCAGCGGAGCGCAGAATTCCGACAAGGTTGAACAGCAACAGAAGGAAAAAAAAAAGACACATATTTCCGAACTGGGTTTTTTTTCACCCCCTTCATTGTTTAGGAGTCAGCCAATCCTCCATGAAGTGTTTCCAGTTGGTCCAGAATGCTGCTGCTCGCCTCTTGACTGCTACTCGCCGTAAGAGGGAACACATCACTTGCCTCCATGTCAACGAGCAGACTTGGAGGCTAACGGAATACAACAAAAGCCAACTGTGTTCCGCTGCAGTGACCGAAAAACCCAAACCGTCCGATTTCGGCAACGTCCAGTATAATAATTGGGATTATTTAGCAGGATTACAAATTTGATGCTGGTTGGCTTGTTGTTTCAAAAATGCTCTTCTGGAGCTCGGCGGCATGTTGATATAGTGGTGTTGGATTTATGCCGGGGGGTTGGGAGGGTCATGTTTTGGGTGTTTATTATTTTTATTGTATTTCGGTTCGTGTTGTTGTAGTTCTAAATGAATACATTCATTGAAAAAAATTCTTTCAGCTCAAGGGCTACAAGTCATGATTGGTATCTGACTTTGCCTGGTCTTGACATTCTGAATGTGAGAGCATGCAATCTTCTCAGTGCCCCCAAACTTTTGAGCGATAGCGTAAGCGCCGTTTTTCTTGACTTTTATCCAGACTCTTACCAAGACATGTCAATCACATGATCACTGCGTCAAGACAGACCCGTTTCAAAGTGGCCCAAAACAGAGTTGTTGTTTGTTTTTTTTGTCTACTCTTAGATGCAATTTTCCCTTCAATGTTAGCTCAGTGTTGTCATTTTGACAGAAACAAACAAAAGTCCAAATGCCTGGAGCAGACGGACGTGATGGCGAGAATGAAAATGAAAGAAAATCCGCTATTCAGTTCAAGGCTTCAAAACAGTCAGTCGGACGTTACACATAACTAGATACTGCGGTGAAAACCTGTCCTCCTTGGCAGAAGTACAAAAAAAGAGTCCAGAGTCCATCTCATCGCCTTAAGCCGCAACCCCTCCCAAGAAGAATGTCTTGGAGCGTGAAATCAACTCAACCATGTCCGGGCTTATCCGACTTCTCACAGTGAGGAGTTAAAAATTAGCTTGCTAAGAGGCACTACGATCGAGAAAACTGGGCTTTAAAAAAAAAAAAAAACATTTGATGAAGGACTTTTAAGCACTTGAAATCAATTTCAATATCAGCAATTTTAGAAAGCATTCCTTTACTTTACCTTTGAAACCTCTTTGTTTTTTAATCCATGTAAGTGTTGTCAGTGTCCGTCCTTTTAATAATTGTTATTATGCTACCTTAGTTCTCTTGTCTTTGTGTTTCTGAAGCTTTTCGGTGTTGTGTGAAGCACATTGAGTTGCCTTGTGTGTGTGAAGTGGGCTGCGTCCGTTCAAGTGCCTTGCCTTGTCTTAGAAAAAAAGAATGAAATGCTTTATTCGACCCAAATGATCTGCCGACAAAACACAAACACGTCACAAGATCCCGATTTCATTATCTTTTGACAACCACAGCTAGACTATTACAAAAAAAAATGTGTTTTAAAGCTGATGTATTTATACTCGCGACACCTGTTTGAATGATGGGACTCAAGTCACCATTTTGCTTGACACGGTTCCCCTCGCAAAAACTCATTTTCTCTACTCTTTGGCCCAAAAGTGGTGTTTTTGTTGAATTTGTCACAGAACTCTATATTATGTGGCTCTTAGAAATAGATGGTTTTGAATGAGTTGCATAAAGTGTGCATCAGGTCTGTGTGTGAACTCGTGTTTGCCCCCCGTAACTCTCCAAGTAGTCACCCGAAGCCGTTTTAATGAGAGCATAATTGTCGTGGCATACTAACGAGGTTATCGGTGGCCAATGGGCCGTGGGCAAGAAGGCAGAGTGAGGCCGCTCGCTTCCACTCCCCCAAGTTGCCCTTCGGGTGGGCGGGGCACACATTGAATTTGCGCTGATACCTTCAAAGAGGGGAGGGCGCATGAGGTACAATTTTACCGATAACGCAATAACGCCGCAAAACGTCTGCACGCCTCTCACGTTCAGCCGCGCTTCCACGCCGAGCTTTTGTTCCCGTGGTAAAAAACCCACCCGCCGCTTTTTTTTTTTTTTTTTTCAATGCGAAACTGATCTCATTCTTCATTCCTTCCGCTGTCCCTGTGTGAGACTTTTTTTTTTGTGTGTGCATCATGTCAGCACCGCGATGTCGAAGTCGCTTCGCAAAGCAGCTTTTGGAAACACTTGAAACTTGCGTTGTGTAAAGACAGCCGGTTATTTGAGACGATTTATTGGCGTTAATCACTTGGCCCTTTGAAGCAGCCGGGGCCGCTTTTGCAATGGAAGTTAGCAAACAAGGTCGACAGGCTGTCCGTCCTGTTGCTACTCCGTTTGGATTTGGGGGAACGGACATTTGAAGTGATACAGTGACAACACCGTATTTTCCGCACCGTGTTCTTAAAAGCAGTGAGCGCACCTTCCGCAAAACCATCGAGGTGACGGCAACTTGAAAACTTCCTTCTGGCTTTCGGGTTTTTACACCTCGCATTTGATCCAAAGAATACCACAACATGCAGTATTCCGTCCCGCCTGTAAACTGCGAATTTCAGATCGCAGGGAAAGGAAAACTTGAGTGAGATGAGCAGAAAATGCATGCCGTTCGCTAGTTCGGCTTGGGATCGGGGTTAGAATGAGGCTTGGGGGACTCTTCTCATCCGAGGTCAAAGGACAACAGCCCTGGATTGAGGTTGGAGTGGGCGTTGGGATTCGGCACTAATCTGTCTCCCAACCTGAAGTTTGCTCTGCTGCGCGCGCTAATCTTCAATCGCGTATTACTACACGCAGAAAAAACCTGCCGTAAATCCTTTGGAGATGTTCTGTTCTTCCTTTCTCATTTTAATGAATGCCAGGCGGCACAAGCTTATCTGGCGCGGGCAGCTTTTGTTCTCCAATCGAAGGCCTCCTTTCAGCGTCCGCAAACAAAGAAGCGCCGGCAGTCGTTTAACGACGCTTTACCTTTTCAGCCGCTGTCACTCCTTCGGCCTCACCCGCCGCAATTCGCAAGTCACGACAGCGACATGAGAACGGCTCTTATTAGTATGGCGCTCGGGGCCCCGCGGCTTCACGTTATTTGCTCTGACGAGGGAGAGCAAATACAGCGCAATTGAGGGGAGGGGGGGGGGGGGGGGTCAGGAAAAGCGCCCCCACCGCCGCCGCCATCTTGTTCAAGTCTCGCCAAGCTGCCTCTTTGTGCTGCTTTGTTTTCTCCCAGCACCTCTTGCAGCTCCTCGTCATTGCCTTTCTATTCACTCACCGGCGCTACTGAGTGGAAGTCACAATGAAATCAGCATTTTTTCGTTATTGGTCTCTATGAGGCCATTACGTGTGAGTCAGGAAGTGATTTCCTTTGTGTTTTTACAATGAGAACAAAATGGGCACTACCTTGCAGGGGATATTGACTTAGACCGCCCACAAATAGCGAAAAAAACACAAATAATAGACCTCCCCCCCCCGCCACATTGTTTCTGATTGCCTTTTTCAATCGTTTCAACCACAAATTTATCATTAAAAAAAACGCGTGGCAAGACTCTCCGCAACTTCTGCCAACGACCCAGGCTAAACGTTGGAGGAAGAAGCAAGAAAGGGATTCAGACAGATGAGTCGTATCTATTTAACATGCTCTCGGGACTCCCCATTACTACCCCCACCCCGCCGTGCACATGTGCCAAAGACTCTCCGTAACCTCCTCTAACAACCCAGGCTAAACTTTTGGCTCCTCCCCAGCACACAATCCTTAGCTCTCCGTTGCGATGCATCACCTCAAGATATATTCTCGAATCCAGTTACTACTTTCCTGTGAGATAGTTTGGCACAATTGCTCAGCATTTTAAGGTGTTTCACAAAGAGCACAAAAACTGCAAATAGGTTAATTCTTTTCGGTGAATAACTGGAGATATGTTCAATTGAAAGAAATGCGGTTCAGTTTTGTCGCACGAGCGTGGTGCCGTTTCCATCCTTACTCAACCGTGAAATTCCTCTCTCGGGACTTTTATCCGGAAGCTTCATGCACAACCATTTTTCAAAGTTTAGTGAAGCTAGTGCTCGTAAAGTGGTGCTCGAGCCAGTTTTCTGCATGTTGTAGGAAGTGTAGAGATGTCCTGTTGTGACCAAAATATAACAGATGGTAAACATTTTTGCTGGTAAGACCATGAGAAATGGCAGACATTTTTTTTTTGGAACACATATCTGTCACTGGAGTTCCTGCTCGATCTCAGAGATCTCTGGTTTATGTCAATTTTTTTACTGTAATGTCCTCACATGTGGGAAAGGAGAGCGAGTGTGGCAGTCAGCAATTTCTTGAATGCTGGGGAACCGTAGAGCACATAAACACAACGAGCACACTCACGCGGGAGCTGCTGTCAGCCGCAGCTCACGGCCAAAAACTCGGCTCACGTGCCACATCACTAGGCCTCGCCTCTTAGAGGCACGTATCAGGGCTTGTGGGTAAAATAATAAAATACGTATCCCTCTCCGTCAAACATTTTCACCCATAGTGGGTTGTTGTGGGTTGATGAATGGAGATCCACTGTTCTACTGCCACCTACAGGGCTGGAGTGAAACAATATGACAAATGTGATTGAATTTCTTTCCAACATGCCTCGTTGGATTTCTTGTCAATTTTTTTTTTTTTGCGCTCTCCGCCACCGTAACGATTTCTGTTCACCAGTCACAACGTTGAACTTTTCCCCAAACTTCCAAGCAGAAACTCCGCTCAGTGATCAATGCGTTCACTTTCACAGCGACGCAGGAGATTAGGACGCGTTTTCATTTCTCGCTTATTATCCCGCCCAATACGAGTTTCTGCAGTCAAGATGCGGAAAGCATACAAATGATTCAAAGGCGCCCGGACCAAAGCGACGCTGACGATTTGATCTTTGCGCTTCCCTAAACGGGGATTAGTCTGCTTCCGCGTGTGTACGCGAACCTAAAAGCGGGATATTACTTTGGAATAAGTCTGCTCATATCTGAACCTAATGTACTCTAATGATGTACTCATCATAGGGCTCGACTCCTCAGCGCGCCCGAGAGAGGAACATCTTGTGCTCCTGGCTGCAAATCAGCAAGCCACAACGTTGTGCAAGGCGGCACTGCGCTCGTTGACTCGCGGGCGTCGCACTCCTCCCCCGAGGTGCCTTGAATTATTCCTCACAACAGTCGCTCGCAGGCAGATCGCGTGGGATCAAGCGCGAAATCCCGCCGTGAAGTCACAGGCGCAGAATGCATCTTTGCGTTTTCGTGTCTGTCGCGGCACTTGGCTAACCCGACACCTCGCGTTTTCCTACATGACCCGGCAAGCAGTCGAAGAACTTTGCGGAGTTTTATTTTGTGCGAATTCTTTGAGAAGACAAATTACCGGTAGGCCGTTCTGAGGCAGCCGCGGAGTGCCAGGACGAGTCGACCTTTCCTCACAATCGCCCTCGTACGGTATTTCCTTTGCTTCTAAAGTCTCCTGGGACACGCATAAAGGAGGCCCGTTTGAAATAAGAGCCTTGGGAATTTCCTCCAGACTGCTGTGCTCAGTCAAGGGCTTCAACTTTGTGATCCTGGGGAGGAAAAAGAAAAAAAAGGACACTGCTAGAATCTTGTGCAGCCCACCAGGTTTAATTGAAAAAAATAATCTGGAAATAAAACGTTATTTAACTTAATTGAGCTGTTTTGGGAGAAGCAGTGTGGCGTGGTGGTTGTAGCCTCAATTATATTTGGTATTTTTATGAACGTGATTGCCAAAGCATCAGTCTTAACATACGTACAATTGGCCTTCACAAATGTGTCGCCTCCCAAGCTAACTTTATATCGCCAGCCCATGGAGGTCCCCTTGCAGCTCCCTATAAACGGACTCTGCGCGCCTTCACCTGTCGTAGGACAAATCACTTTATTGTTCCGCCATGTTAACCACTTAAGGGATTGAGAGGAGCTGCTTCGTGGTGTTGGCCGTGGCCACGCCCACAACGGCACGAATCGCCTTTTTAAAAAAAAAAATGCAGCACCCTCCACTTGCACTGGTCTGCGAATGTATCAAAACGAAAATGTTGACCAGACTCGCACCGGGCACACAAGTAGAAGCCATTTTTATGCCTTTTATGATCCTTCTATCATCCTTCTCACGTCTGGAGGGGACAAATCGGCTCCATTGAGGCGCCTCACATGTTAATCTCGCAGCACTCTCCCTGCTGGGAGCAAAGCCTCACTCCACTCTAAGCCTCACATGCTTCCCTGACCCCACCTTTTTTTTTGTTCCGAGGCGCCTTTGGCCATCCTCTCAGGGACCTCCAGGGGTGTCTCGAAATGCTAGGTGGGGGGGGGGTCGGTGCGCTCTTTGCGAGGGACTGCAATTTCTGGCACCCAGCACTGGATGCGAGAAAAGGGGGTTTAGGGTGTGTGAAATGATTGCAGTTCGAAATCTTTTCTACTCCCCTTCTCATTAGCGCAGATACAAGGCTCAGGGTGATTAGACCATATAGCTCACTCTCGCTTTTTCTTTTTTTCCCTTCTACAGGATTATCTTCTCCCCCTCCACCTTAATTGGACCGCTGAAAGGCATGCGGACGCGGTCTCGCGCTTTATTGAATCAAAACATTCCGTCAAAATATAGCCGAGGCTGGGATTAGCGGCCGTTAGTATGGATTTTATTGAAATTGGAATTTAGACTCACCATTATGACTTCACCGCATGAGAAAGTCTCCTGACAGCCCTACAGAATGATTTAGTGGGAAATGGAAACCGAAAAGTACTGCACCTGTGCAACTTGTCCTGCTGGGGTATTTTTATAACATTCATAAAGTCATAGAACGAAGCAGTGATAATTCAAGCTGCCAGCAGCGATGAATGTCGTAGGAAGACTGGCTTTCCTTTTCATTCCTTAAACCGGTGTCATGAGTCATGTTATCTATTTATTATTTATTTTTTTCTTTCGGGGGCTCGCCATGACTGAGTGCTGGAGTCTCGTCGATGAAAGTCGATTTTTATCCAGGGATTCTGCGCGTCATCGCTCATTTGTATAAAATTTGTGTCACAGGAGTGACGGGGGTGCTATTAAAATCTTATTAAAATGATCATGATTAGGATTCGTTCAATGAATTGATTTCCACACTGATTCAGTGCCGCGCCGGTGTCGTACTCTCGCCATTGAGCTTCATGTTTGTAAAGGCAGATCGAAGTGTTGTGTGTCAAACACCGTGCGAAGAAAACGGTATATAATAGGTGCAGGACGCTAGACTGCACTTCGGCTGGCACGAAAAACGAAGTTCCGCCCGTTTTTATGATGAGCGCCAGTCCACCAAAATATAGCTCCGAGAGAGAAATTTGCAGATTAACAAAAAAAAAAAAAAAAAAAAAATAAGAATACATCATAGAAAAAGAACTGAACCAGGTTTCATCCAGAAATTTTTAACACAATTTTGGGGGGAAAGATTTCATTTTTTTGTTTTTTTAGATGTAACAACAGGTCCATTTTGGAACAGGCTGACAGAAGAATTTTAATGTGTTAGTAAGAGTCACATGACGAGATCCAGTCGCTTGGCAATGGCACTGCGTCTAGTTCGGCATGGAAGGGTGACAAACATGAGCATCCTTCGTCAGCCGGCAATTACAAGCCATTCGCTCAGCCCCGAACCTCCACGACAACGAAAACATCCCACTTCGTCGCCACTATGTTTACACTCATCCATCAGTGCCGCGCATCAACATTCACGCGCCGCGCCCGACTCTTTATCGCTTGTCACGGAAAAACATTAAGCATTCAAACCCCATTTGAAGATTCTGTATTTTTAGACGTATTGTGTCTGGTTCAGCCGCGGCCCAATTTATCCAGCCTAATCATCCCGCCGGACTGTCTGCCCGGCTCAATCGACAGACGAAAGGTCCGCCGGGGATGCTCGACGATGACCAAATAAGGCGCGTCTACTAAATGGGAGGGGGGGCGGGGGCTTGAGCCCGGAGGGCCACCGAGCTGGCACGACCCGGGCCCCGCATTCTTTGGCCGGCTCTCTAAAGGATTGTGTCGCTCGTCATCCGCCCACTGTGTTAGTGCACGGAGTTCACGCTCTGCACTTTTGTGCTGGGGGGGGGTTGACAACAAGGCAGATTAAGGTTAAGGTGCATGACGAACACACAGCGCTGTGCAAATGCCTCCATTTACTTTATTTTGACACTTCTCTTATGCCGGGGGTCAAACTGACCTCCCCCCCCCCTCAAGAGTTACAAGTAGTTTTTTGGCATAAAACTCCATCCATTTTCCATCGCTGCGGTTTATCCCGACTGATTTTGGCTGAGAGGCGGGCTCCATTCGAGACCGGTTGCCAGCCGAGCACAAGAAGACAAACGCGCATTGACACTTCCATCCGCAGCTACAGACGATTGAAAGTCTTCAATGAAGCTGGTCTGCATGTTTTATGGGACGATGGAGGAAGGCGGGCAACCTGTCTCGTAAACTGCCTAATGAAAAGGTCAATTTTACGGCTTATGACCCCTTCCGGACTGCATTTGTACACCTGTATAACAGCTTGCTGTGCTCTATTTCCCTTCTTTCCTTTTGGCAAAAACAAAACACATCGAATGAAATGCAGTGTTAATTAAAATATGCAGCCAAGCAAACTTGAGAAAGCGAGAAGTGACAGAAGACTGCGAGAACTCAATCAGGGGATCTGAACTCACTCCTAATTAGGTCTCTCCAGCTCCACATGCAACTCTTCATCTGGAGAGAACAAACCGCAAAATTCTGAGGCAACCATGCTCACCACACTCAACATTTGCCATTTCGATACCAGTTTTTCTCAAACCGATACCAGTACCAGTATCTCTTTGAGTACTCATCACTACCTCCGGTGCTTTTGATATTTAAAATGTCATTTAAGACAATGACAAAAAAACAAAACAAGATTTTGGGGTGGTAAGTATCGGTGGTTGGTATCGGCAGCCTCCACAAAAACGGATACCTTGAAAATAAAGCTGTTACCAGCCCGATACAAATACCGATATCAGTGATAACCCATCCCGACTCCCTCCATCCCGATTGTTTTGTTAATTTTTATGCCTCGCATGTGAATAAGAACAAATAGCGCCTAATACAAATCAATGTGCATGAACGGTCGGTGAAGTTTTGCCTCCGCCAACGCCGGAAATGCAAATATCGCACACAAAGCGCTGGCGAAAGATTAACGCTCAGCGAGACGCTGCGGCCGTTTCAAGTGCTTCTCTTAATTAGAGAGAAATCCGGAGGAGTGAAGATTTCCTTTGGAAACCCGACACGTGTCCTCCCCACTCACACAAGTCACTCTCCGAAGGACACCGCAACCTAAACTCAAAGTTAATATGTGCTCGCGTACTGAGTCAACTTTTAACATAAATTATTTGCGAGAAGAAGAAGAAAAAAAAAATGCCGCTTGTGGATTAGTTGGGCGTACAAAACTAAAGTGGTGGGGACACTTTTTGCATTATGTAGTACAGTAGCTGCTTTTTGTCGTTGTCGTTGCTTAAAATAAAAATAATTCATGCATGAGGTGCTATAGCACACCCGAAAATAATTTATTTTGAACAAAGTGCAATATGAAAATTGCAATGCATTTATTCTTGACATAATTGTGTTTTTAATGTTTTTTTATTTTTTATGATTGTCTGTTTTCATATGCAGCGTCCTCTTTTTCTTATTAAAAATAATCAAGCAATGCGTTTTTCGGGGGGTTGAACGTGGATTATTTTCAAAGGTGAAGGTTGATTTGCGATTGTGATCCGAGTTGCGAGCGTGGTCGCTCGTACGTCAAGGTTGCGCTCGATGACAAATCTGCAGTCAAAGGGCGAGTCGATTATTTCGGGACACGTCGTCGTAATTTGTGTACTTTATTTGCTCAGTGAGCTACTTGCTCGTGCGAGGTCTTCTATTTGATCAAAGTGGCCTTCAAAAGGGTCGTAAACGTCTTCAACCGCCTCCATTTGTGCGTGCAGCCCTGTAAAGTGTGTGAAATTTGGATTTCTCCAGTACCACAGTTTGCTTCCTTCACGACTCGGCGATCCAATCTGTGGCTTTTTACCGGTGGCCCATGCTGGGTGGGGGATGGGGTTTCCCGTCATACTCGGGTCACCTGTTTTTCGCCGGTTGACTGCTGCAGAACACACAAGAATCCGCCACTGAGTTTAAGCGTCAGCAAGCTTCCACTTTGTTAATGTCAAACCGGTCCTCCTCCGCCAAGCGGACTGGATGAATAATAGCAACGCGTCAAGCCTGAGGCTTCGTTTGTCCGTGTCGAAAAGCAGAACAAGGCGAATGGAGCATTTAAAACAAAACAAAAAAAAACAACCATAGGCATGAATTTAGATGCCATTTTTTTTTCAATTGAGAAGGTGGATAGGCAGAAAGACAAATAGACCCTTCGTGTGACAGCTGAGGAGGGGAATCGGTGCGAGCAATTGGACGATGATGAATTTGCACCCGATGAACTGGACTATTCATAATCGCCGTCATTTGATGGCTGACCGGACATGGAAAATAGCGATCAAAAGGCGACTCTCTGCAAGATGATTATTCTTCGATGCCTCCCTGTCTCAAGTTTGACTCCTATTCACCATATTTGACATTATGATTTGCTAATCGCAATGACCATGTAAGGAACTCCATTAACCCCCCCCGACGCCACCCCCACCCCACCCATGGAGTGACTCCTGGAAAAGTGAAGCTCGTCAGGTGTTCATTGATAATTCATCGTCTTCGCCTCACAGAAGACAGCGTAGTCATTGTTGGAAGGAAAAATACTTGACGCCTTCTGTAGCCTTTTGGCTAAACGTGCCTTCATTGCGCTTGCGACGGCAGCGTGAAATGTATCAAAAGATTCGCAGTCCATCACCTGATGAAACGGAATGTTTGTTTTTGAGCCTGCATCCAAAATGGGGCCTTTTTTTAAAAAAAAATTGGGGTTCTTTCAAACCACCAAGCTCTCAAGCGCTGAGGCTGTGGCTAGGTGCTAATTAAAGAGAAAATATCCTCAGGTGAAGCATATGATTCATGATTGTTGATTGGGTCCTCTTGGAATTACTGCGGTTATTACTTTAAATACGTTGTCACAAATTCTACGGAAGTTAACTGTGGTCGCTGTGTGTGTCGTGGCTCATTTCAGAATGACAGAGGAGTCAGGTGGGAGGAGGTAGAAATGTTTTGGGGAAACGCGACAAGTAGGAAGTAGGTCTGCTCGACTCATCGGTGACGCAGCGTTGCCAAGTTAGTTTGCCTACGACTTCTACGGGGTGTCCAAAAAGTCAGAGTACAAAGGAGATTGGATTGGTCCCTCGTTCACAGTTTGACTGTTTACAAAATAGACCATCTCTCAGGCACATTTTCCGCAAAAGACTGACAAGAGATCTCTGTTATGCTAATCTGTGGTTATGATCATGAGCAGTTAATGAAGTAAAAGAAAAATAGGCGATGTGTATGAAGCCCAGGTTGGGGGGCGGGGGGTCTAAGGCCGTCAGAAAAGCAGCTTTGTTTAATTAATATTGAAATAATTCCCTCCCACAGGCGTCGTCAGAAATGATGCATCCGCGCGCCTTGTCTGGGATGAGTTGAATAGCCGACAGCCAGACAACAAACCATTTTGCACAAAATTGTCCCCCCCAAAAAAGGACAAAAACAGCCCAAAGCTACCTTATGCTTAATTCTGCGACAGAGCGGTAATGGAAACGCCGCCTCGCAACCTGGCGTCCGGATATCATGCGACGGGAATTCAACCAATGAGCGTGCGGCCATTTCGACGAGCGGACTTTCTTCTTCTTCGAAACTGTGCCCCAATCGGAAGCAGATGTACGAAGGCGAAATCGCATGCGCCGTCTAATATTGGCGCCGCACGGCAACAAGGTTTGACAATTGGATTGCCACAAAATTGCTTGACGCTTTAATTGTATTTGAGTGTCTTTAGATGGTCGCGACTCGGAGAGTGCGGCTGCCTCAAGGGAGGTGTTGAAATGATTTCGAAATAGGTCGGCCCTTCTTTCTAATATCATTTCTTTTGGACTGCCTGAGTAGGCGCACAGGTCAAAAGAAAAGAAACGGGGACTCGGCGCACACTCTTCTCGACACGCGTCACAGCTAATAGAGCACTCTATGGCAACATCTTGAGCATGCACGCCGGCAGAGGAAATGGAAATAGTTGCGAGGTGGCCGATTTACTGACCGGAACGTCCAGGTCGGGGTTGGGACAAGGCGAGAGAAGTCCAGTCATGCTGAACACAAACGCTGCGAATCCACTGAACCTCGGCACCCCCCCCCCCTTCGCACTCTTTTCCGAGCTGCCAGACGTCTGGCGGTACATTCGTCGCCGGATCGTCGTCGTTGCCTCAGCCAGCAGGCAGCGACTCTCTCCATCTTTTCGGAAGCAATTATTTCAGCTGCCTGACAGAGCTTGACACATAAAAACATAAAGATTGCCCCCCCCCCCTCCCCCACACCTTCCTCACCATTTTCTATCAACATGTACACCGCTTATTTTAACACTTCACCTGGTCGGAGATCTGTGGGACGTCTGGTGGGCCTTTTCCATCGCGCTTGTGCTCGTGCTAGTTCCAGGTCAGTGTCCAGTTTAGCCCCAGTTATCCCCCCACACTAAAATTGGCTCGAGCTCCAGCTCTGGTGCTTAATGTGGCTCCAATTATTTGTTGGGTGAGGCTCTGGCACCAACTACGTCAGGGGGCGGAGTTATCGTGACGATCGCAGGTGTAGAGGAATGACTCCTTGGACACAGGGAAGGTTTTGAGCGGTGAACTCCGGCACCATTGCTAGCACGCAATCTCCGACCGGCAGCCAGCCTCGTGATCATCTACAATGATTACGATTAAGACAAGAGCGTTTACTGATTGCGTGCCCCTGACTGTTATATCATACAAGTATAATCCATGCAATACTAAGTTGCCTAGCAGATGCTAACAGCGCATTATAATAAAAATTGTTATTATTATTATTATTATTCTCAAGAATAGCACATGCGCTCTTGCGTAAACGTTGACGTTAAGCAGTGGCGTTTGAACGCTTTGCAACTCCTACTTGGCTCTTTGCCGGTGGAAAACCAAACACGTTCTTCGAAAAAACTTGTTAAGCAACTCAGTGCAGCAGTAGTGGCCTTGGCGCCAAATGAGCACCATTTTTTGTGTGTGTGTGGGGGGGGGCGGTATAAGTGTGTCTTTGAAAGCTGCATCAAAAGGCCAGGATGAATGGAAGCAGTTCAGACGGGAAATCCCGCACCTTTTTATCTTAATTAGAAGCGAAGCAGTTGGATCCCACGGATCCAGTGTAAAGCTTGGCCGCCCTTCATACCTCCCACGGACACTCAAAGGCTCACAGCGTCGTTTTTCAAAAGCGCTCCATCACCGGAGGCTTCCGCCGACCTCCCGAAAACTTGCGTGTCAGGCTCAATGGCGACTCAAAATTCTCCGTAGGGCTGAACGGGAGCGTGAATGGCTTTCTCTATATGTGCCTTGTAATTGGCGAGCGAGTCGCCCGCGACTCGAATGAGCGTCAAACATGAATTGCTCAATGTTTTCAAAGTCTTCTTTTGTTTTGCAGGCGGCAACAAACTGAGGAACCAGCAGTTCCGTCTCAACTGGGCCTGGATCTCACTGGAGAGGAGTCACTACGTGGTGGACGAGGAGCTCAAGTTCCTGGAGGTGGAGCTGAAACGTCGAGGGTACCTCGGGGAGACCTCCTTCGTTAGTAAGTCTAAAGCCAGAACCCGAGGCAATACAAAGTCAGAACCAATCCAAAGAACTGGATGGAAAAACGGCGTCCTCGATAATGACCGATCGAACGGTGTTTCTCCGCCATTCTCGAGCCGTGGCACAAATGTGAAAAATCCAGTGGATGCATACTGTCGGCTAACCATATGCCCTAGTGGTGTCCAATCAACGGCCCGTGGGCCATTTGCAGCCTGCCATCCATTATCAGCGGCCCACGACATCGTATCATCACAACGATCGGTTATTAACAAAACTGGCTTGCTCAGATGTATTTAATCTTACGACTTTTCGTCTCTCCTTTCTCAAGAGCACTTTGAAAGAGTCATTCATGCCTTCGTCACATCTCGGCTAGATTACTGTAATGCACTTGACTTTGGAGTCAGCCAATCCTCCATTAAGTGTCTCCAGTTGGTCCAGAATGCTGCTGCTCGCTTCTTGACTGGCACTCATAAGAGGGAGCACATAATTCCGACTCTGGCATCCCGTCGCTTGCTCATCTTAGAGTTCTTTTGAAGATGCTATATTTTGTTTTCAAATCTTTAAATGGGCTGGCCAGAGCTGACGCTCCTCCACCCCAATGCACCTGCCCGGCTCCTCAGGTCTGCGAACCAGACACTATTAGAGGTACCGAGAACTAAGTGGCTTGTTGTTGTCTGAATGATTTTTTGCTCCGTGTACAGCATTTTGTATGCGGCGGTGGTTGTTTTAAAGTACTCTAGAATTACACTTGAGTTGAGTTCAAAAGAAGAAAGAAAAATCGATACTTTCTCAGTGAGAATGAGAGCAAGTTTTACGATACTGCTCAAGCTTTCCGAGAGAGTTTAAAGATTTGTTCTCCAGCTATTTTCAACACGTGAAATAGCTTCATAATGTGTAAAAACAGCAGACGACGTGGATGCAAAGCAACGGTATCCATTTGCGACATACTGTCACAGGCTTTCCGCCCGATAGCAACGATGGCATCTCTGCAGAGAAGAAGCAGTCGATGGCTAGCTCCTCATTATGAAAAAAGGAAAGAATCCCGGCGCCACAATGCACATTAGAGCCCGCGAGGGTAATTTGCTTGTGCCTTTTATGAGCCTACAAATATTATCCAACTCCAACACATGCACAACCCCTTAACCTCTCTCCACGGGCCGCCATTTACTCTGGAGATGCACAATAGCGCTCGGCGGACATCCCCGTGAGAGGTCACCTGCAATTGCTGACACCCAGCAATTTAGCGGCCGGAAACAAACAAACGATAAAGCTGCCAGAGACAGTTGGAGCCGCTTTTGTGAAGTCTCCCGACAGTGGACGTTTACCTTGGATACCACTGGTTTGTTTTTTTCTTTGTTTGTTTTATTTATTTATTTATTTATTTATTTTAGGCGTCTATAGATTTAAAGGATCATTAAAATTGATGTTAAAGGTCAGATAGCGTGGCGTCATTAACAACCTCCCTCAGGCCCTCACACTCATGCAACGGTTCTGGAGGCAAGATGCAAATTTCTGACCTTTGTTCAGCTTGGCACACGCCCCACCCCACAATTCGGTCGCCGTTTGAAGTAAAAAGCAACTGTTTCTGCGTGAATCGTTAAAAAAAAAAGTGTCAGGAGATTGGAACTAACAGTATGGTGTGAATGTGGGGTGTGAAATTGGAAAAGCTCACTTCTAATTACTTATAAGGGGGTGAAAAGGAATGTTACAAGTGAAAACACTGCGCAATGATCCCCGTGTGCTAGCCTCACAAATTAAAGCTAAACAAGGATTTGTATTTAAAGGACGTGGGCGGAAACTCAAATTGTTTTGATTATCCGGAGCGCGGCTTGCTCTTTTATTCATGCTTGCGTTATAAATGAAAGAAATTTCACTTTGAACTCGGCGCGCAGTCTGTATTCAAAACACGGTGAGGCTGCTGCATGCATTCAAATGCAGCAAATTGACTAAAATATTGAGACGTTCCTCCTAATCTTTCGTTAATCAGTCAGAGATGAGACGACACGACTTAATTACCCTTGCAACTGAATTCATTTCTTTTCTATCGATAGACAGTTTGGACAACTTCAATTTGGTCCCCAAAGACACGCCTAGATGATTTTGGTGTGGTCCAAAAAGCCCGTCAAACACTTTTTGGATGAGGGAAATGATCCTTGGACACACGGCAATATTTTGTTGTCCTAGTTCATGTCACAATCGTGATTTTGCACATCATTGTCCCAATACCTTTGTCCTTATCTTCAAGACTTTGTTCATCACCCATGCAAAGTAACAATCAATCAAGCACAATTTGGTGTTTGGGAGTGACTCAGAGAAACGCTTTAGGCCCACTAGTTTTTTTTTGTTTTTTTGTTTTTTGTTTTTTTAAACTTGAGCTCTCCTCATCCTTGAAACAAGAATATGAAGTCAAAATTGGCTTTGGTCTTGCAACAGACCTCACAAAACAAACAACACTCCCCTCAGACACGCTCCAAAGCCCTCATCGAAAGTTGTCCCGGAAGCATGAAAGCTGTTAAAGCAGCTAACAATTTTTTTCGCTTCCATTTTCACCTCGCGTTGATGGACCGCCTCTTAATACTTGTGTTGCCCATATGGCATACGAGCCCTTTGTGGTCCGCAGCTCTCGTCAGATCAATGAAGAGTGAACGAGAACAAGTGAGAACAATAAACCTGCCGTCCGGTGATGGAAAGATCACAAACGTTGAAATCGGATAAGTCCGAACAATTTTGTCCTTATAAGCCCCTCAATGGCCATACACGTTTTTATGTTGTACATTGCTCACTAGATTGAGCGCGGCCTCGCATTACCCCAGAGTGTGATTCGCCGTAAAGAAAATAACACCTATTTTTCCAAACAAAAGGTCAAACATCTGCGGACCTGACCAAATGATCAAACGTTTTGAGTTAAAACTCCGCTTGTACAAACACGCCGCCTCGGCCGATAATCACGCTAATCATTTCATGCGAATAACTATGGCCAATTAGCCTCCCTCGCTAAAATGAAGCGGCGCGTCTCGCCGTCATTTGTGAAAAGGCCGGCCGCAATCCAGGCAGCCATTAGAGTGCGCGGCGTCTGCCTGAGTCACCGCTGCCACGCAGGGAGCGTGCTAAAGTTTTCGGATGAATACGTTCTCTTTGCCAAGTCAAGCCCGCTACCCCCGGAGGGGGGATGCTAAAATGGAGCATCTTATCTCCGTCGGGCTGTGCGCGTGCCTCTTTGCCTCGTGTCTCCACTTTCACATCAAAGTCCTTGCTTTTATTTCAAAAAGCAGGTGAATAAATCAGTTGCGGCAACCCCCCCCCAAAAAAAGTCAAACATGCATTTCCTGTGTGTAGCCTGCACACCTTTTTATTTTCTACAAGCGGAATTATTGAACATTTTCCTTCTGCTGAAAATTCCTTGAGACCCGAGCACCAACGGCCGTCTTGAAATGGCTTTCCGTTTTCTTAAGATTGTACGTAGGTCAATTGAATTGTCTTTTGGGGGTTTAAATATCATCCAAAAGCACATCAAAAGTGGTGGGAGTCATCAATTATGCTTTGAAGGATCAAAATTTGACTGACCCCAAAAATGGCTCACCAAGTTTCACCGTTTTATTCTACCTTCTTGAAGTTGTTCCGAATTGACCTTTGTGCCCAAACATTTGAGATCAAATAAACACGTAAATATGCCCAAAGATGCCTAAAAAAAAGGTCTCAAAACCAGCAGGCAGTCCACTTCAAGCTTTACTGTTCTGTTTTTTTTTGGCTGCTGAGATAATTGCTCTGCGGTGGGCCGCCATGTTTACTGCCAAAGCCCTGCGACGTGTTGTTGGGTCAGTTAGAAGAGACAATGAAGTCGGTGTGTGACATTTTACTGGCCTCGGCGCTCCCGCCACCAGCGCCACGGCGACAGTCAAACGGCTCGCGCGCTGTCAAGTCAAAGACGCGCTGAAGGTCAAACACGGGCTCCGGACTGAGGAGGTGGATAATTGGCTTCAGCTCGATCGTAACCATCTGAGACACGCAGCTTGGGACTGAAGATGGGCAGATGTCGGCCCAACTTTTGAGCAACGGAGGCGGCGGTGGGACTCGGCCCGGTTTTATTGATGCGTTTCTTTATGACGAGCGCAGCGGTTGAGAAGCCGGCGGCGTTTGTAGGTGACAAATGTTGTTGGGCGACCAACCACTCTACTTTCGGTTTCAACGGCAGCATAGTAAGCAACACATAAACAGTGCATAACGAATGCTAACAGCTTTTTGTTTGTGTCCTCTGCAAAGGCATCGGCACCAAAGACGAACGGCCCTCAAGGATAAAGATTTTCGCGGCAAAGCTCAGAAGCAGGTGCAGTTCAACCCGGGTCAGACCGCCGCCACCTGGAAGGTCCGCATCCTGCCAGATAGCGAGTACGAGGTGTCCGAGGCCTTCCAGATTGTCCTCTCCGAGCCTGTGATGGCGGTCCTTGAATTCCCAGAGGCTGCCAGCGTGGAGATTGTGGACCCTTCTGACGGTCAGTCAGTGCATTTTACCCTCGATATACCGTATTAAAAGGCGTCGTGTCAGTTACCGGTGCTGCGTTTAACAGATACACAAGATGCAATGTGGTAATGGACGCA
The DNA here is from genome assembly GCA_026261675.1 of Hippocampus mohnikei. NCBI lineage: Eukaryota > Metazoa > Chordata > Actinopteri > Syngnathiformes > Syngnathidae > Hippocampus > Hippocampus mohnikei. Next base: position 886,246 of record JAKGUB010000327.1, read on the forward strand.
GGCATGGTAAAACGTACGCTAGCTTAAATGCTAGCATGCTAGCGTCTGTTTTTAAAAAGCCAGTGGGAGCAAAACGGAGTTCGGTTGTACTTTATTGAAGTAGTTAACAATGTACTCGTGTTATTTTTGGATCAATCCTCATCATCAACTCCATCAAAGTCCCAAGTTCACCATCAAACACGCCTGGCACCTACTGGGGGCGTGCTCCTTCGCGCCCCACTTCCCACTTTAACGTCCGCGCGCTGTCCTCAGTTACGTCCGCTTTTCCTCCAAATATGCCGTGTGTCGGCACAACATCAGTCGACACACAACAGCATTCACAGATTTTGGAATTCAGTGCGCACACGATGAGGCGGTCCATCCACTTTGTGGAAAATGTCTGCGTTTTATGGTCGCGATCACATGGTTTTCTAACCGCTATCTGACTGCTGTTCTTTTTACAGGTACGTTCATTCTTGACTTTTTGAGATTGGTTTGAATTTCCAAATGAATTTGTTTGAGTTGCGTCCGAATACTCAACTGTCGCACGGCACAAGAAGGCAAACTCAGTTCCCGTTTTGACTCGCTGATTTTAATCTGGATTATTTTACATTTATAACCTACATTTTTTTTTTTTTCATCGTACAAATATTTCCTCTAGGTGCGTCTGTCTTACTGCATTAGCGTAGGCAGCCTTTAGCAGTGCAATCTGGGATACGCATCCTGAAGTGGAGTTTGACGTCAGAGCCATTTTCAAGCACTTAGCGCTCAAGTGTTTCAGGTCAAAGGCATTGTGTGCAGGTCGGGCCACCTCACCACTTGCAATCATCGCGTGTTGAATGGCGTCGGTTGAATGCAGCGCGATCGCGGGAAATGACTTGGCAGCGAGCGGCAATCACACCCTAGAGTGCGTGCGACTTCTCTTTGGGCGGCTTTCTGCAGCAAAATGACCCGAGCCGAAGAAATAACAATCGGATTTTATGCAAAGTATGGCAAAGGGCCTAAGTAGAAAAGTCATCAAAGTGAAACGATAACTCAAGGGGCATCCTGACTTTGGCCAAGGACATTAATTTAAGCCCCCCCGCTCCCCCAAAAAAAAAAAAACAGGGATTAACTTGGAAAACGTTTATATCCATCTGGCAAAGGCCACGTGCAATCTCATATGCCATCTCAGGGGTGTCAAACTCATTTTTGTCGCAGGCCACGTTGGCGTTCCGTCTTCCCTCGGAGGGCTGTTATGACAGTGAAACCCCCCAAAATGTTTACACGACAAATTAATGGATTATGACTTTTGGAATCAGTCAAGTCAATTGTAATAGTTTATTCAATTATTGTTCGAGTGAGCGTCAAGAGGGTAGCAAAATTATTTTCAAAATCTCAACGTGATTTATCGCATGTGACAATTTGAGATGAACACAGGAGCCCCACAAGGATGTGTGCTGAGCCCCCTCCTCTTCACACTGCTGAGCCACGACCGCACTCCTTCGTCCAGTTCCAACCTCTTCGTTAAGTTTGCGGATGACACGACCGTAGTGGGTCTCATCAACAACGACGATGAGACAAGCTACAGGAGTGAGGTGAGCAGGCTAGCCTTGTGGTGTAAGGACAACAATCTCCACCTGAATGTGGAGAAGACAAAGGAGTTTGTTGTGGACTTCAGAAAGGCGCACTCCCAGCATGCTCCACTGACCATTAACGGTGCCACAGTGGAGAGAGTGAGCAACACCAAGTTCCTGGGAGTGCACATCTCCAAAGACTTGTCCTGGAGCCACAATACCGCATCACTGGCCAAAAAAGCCAACCAGCGCCTGTACTTCCTCCGCAAACTGAGGAGAGCAAGAGCCCCGCCCGCCATCATGCAGACATTCTATACAGGCACCATTGAGAGCATCCTGTCCAGCTGCATCACTGTGTGGTATGGTGCTTGCACTGTGTCCTGCCAAAAGACCTTGCAGCGCACCGTGAGAACAGCTGAGAAGATCATTGGTGTCTCTCTGCCCCCACTCGTGGACATTTACTACTCCCAGCTGACCCGCCAAGCCATCCGGATCGCAGGCGACCCCACCCACCCATCCCACAGCCTCTTCGGCCTGCTGCCGTCGGGAAGGAGATTGCAAAGTCTCCGTGCCAGAACCAGCAGGCTCAAAGACAGTTTCTTCCACCGGGCGGTCAGGAGACTCAACTCCCTCCCTGCTCTGCCCAAACTCCCCACCCTCTGCCTCTGCCCGACCCCTGCCTCCTGTCACAGACTATGACCCTCCTCTCATTATCCGACATCTGCATATTGCGTATTGCACAATGCACTACCTCACTTTTACCTACAATAGCCTCAAGTGCCATTGTTTATGCTGCTTGTATTGTATATATCGTCTATATGTTTATACTGTTGAGATTACATTGTCTTTTACACAGTGTAGCTGCTAATGCACAGCATGTTTGCTGAGGATTGAGAGAAAGAAATTTCATCCATGCTGCATGTCAAATGTATGCATATTTGACAATAAAGTTGAACCTTGAACCTTGAACCTTGAGATTTCGGGACCGATTTTAGCAAGGATCATGCAAGTTGACACACATGATTTGCTTTCGCGGGCCGCATATAGTGACGTGGTGGGCTGCATCTGGCCCCCGGGCCTTGTATTTGACACCAAAACCTAACCCAGTAGTGCATTACACCCGGTACAGGCGTACCCGCAATCGGTCCACGCTCGAGCACGTTCCTTCAATCGCAAAAGCCCCGATTATCAGATTTGATCTTCTCCCAGAAAGGAGTTGACGTTTGAAGTTGGAAATCGCCACGTGTGAAACCCGCTCGAAACCTCACGAGCCGCCGGGAAGAACCGGCAATCTCGAGGATGTGAATCATAATCAGACCACATTAGGGTCAGGCTTTCATGGTGGGGAAATGCGAAAAAAGAAAAAAAAAAAACGGCCGCGAGGAAGTTCAGATAACCGGCGCCGCTTTAGCATGTGGAGCAGCCATGGAATAAATATGGGGAGAGGTGCTTCTGTAAACACGAGTGCTCCGGTGGGGAAAAGTGCAGCGTATAAATATGCATTTGCAAGTCTCTGGGGACTTTGCCGCCTGCAACCGACAAGATTGGCTGTCAACAATTTATGCTAATCAACATGTTTAGTCGCTAGTTTGTCCGCCGCAACATCGGGCCTCTGGCGGGTGGACAATCGCCAGGCAACATGTCGACACGGGTTCGTTATCACCTGAGGATTTTTTTTTTCGATGCGTTTTGGCAGCTCAAGGAAGAGGAAAAAGAAACACTTTCTGTTGTCTGTTTTCTGGCGCCTGGAGGTGTTGTGTGTTGTCGAGGTCCCGTTCATGTGCACGATGATGACTGAAGCCCACACGAAAAGTGAAACAAAGCCGCAAGAGAGAAAAGTCCTGCATTGTGATTGGCGTGCTGAATGAAGACGTATTTGTCAAACTACTCCCAAGATAAAGAATTTCCAGCACTCCACTTGGCATTACGTAAGCCTTGTGAAACTCAGCCCATTTTGAGGGGGCTGTCCTGTCTCGTGAAAATTGCTTTTGTTACCATGACAACCAAGGAGCAGAGGGAGGCAGTTCAAGTGGCTTTTGCTTGGGGAAGTGGAGCCAACAGGGATGAAAAGTGCCTGTAAAAAAATGATCAAGGCTTGGTTAGGCTCCGACACGCCCACGACCCTCGTGAAGATGACGCCAATTAGAAGGTGGATGGTTAAAAGATTTATTCTGCAAGCTTTGATAGGTCAAACTTAAAAACAGAAGAAATGAAAATTTCTCATGTACTGTACTACAAAATACCGTAGAATGCATTTGGGACACATAAGGACATCTGGGATTAAAATTTGCTGCTGACCATTGTAAATGATTCCTAGAATGTAGCAAACATTATTACAAACAATTATTCAATATAATGAAAAAAAAATCATGAATCATCTGTTCCCTAAAACTGCTAATGTATTTTTTTTTTTAAATTTTCATCTTGGAAGAACTTTGCTTGGTCCACGATTCATGGAAATCTGCCGATAATTGACATTCCCTTACATTTGTATTTTAGTAACCGTACATTTTCGTGTCGATCCCGTCGAAGCAGTGTGCTGCTGCTACCCGCCCCGTATTAAAACTGCACGTTCATAACTGGAATGAAATTGAAGCACAAAGTCGTCTTTTCCCCTCCATGCCAGGAGTAAATGTTCCGTCAACGGAACATCCATTGGCGTGTGAACTCCACGTTTTGCATTTAAATGATTTTTGGCTCCCTTAATAGTTCATTGCACTTTCTCCTTCGCTTCATCACGCTCAAACGAATGATATCAAGGGATGTGAGCACATGTTGCCTTTCCTAATGCTTCATTTTCCACCCCCCCAGAGTCGTCCGTGTTCATTCCGGCATCCGCGTACAGCATCGAGGAGGACGTCGGCGAGCTGATGGTGCCAGTGAGGCGCAGCGGCGATGTGAGCCAGGAGCTCATGGTGGTCTGCTTCACCCAGCAAGGTAAAAGAAATGGTGGGAGAGTGGATTTTTTGGGGAAGGGCATGCAAATGACTTTAGATGATGATGATGATGATGATGATGATTGTTATTATTATTATTTCAAGGGTACAGAGCCCCCTGGCCCCCTCCATGTCACTTTAGGAGCTCCGTAGTGGGGAGGCTTCAGCACATTATTTGTCCTGATTGTTGTGCAAAAAAAAATTGACTGCATAATATCTAAAATAGACGCTGGCACTCTCTAACTTCCAAGAGTAATAACATCTTCCAAAAGTTTTCAGACATAAAACCGCCAAAGTCGGGCTGGCGACCATGTTATGGGACACATGAGGAGCATGAAATAAAAACAAGGAGGCAGACATCACGCCGGAACGTAAAAGAAAATAAGAAAAAGAACAACAAGCTTGTTTAAACCTCCGGTTATGTTCAATCCGAAGGAACAAGTTTCAGAAATGCAATAAGAAAAATAAAACATCTCATGATTATCTCCACTGCTAAGCCTTCCATTGCAAAATGTGAAATGAACTATTTTCATTGTCCAGTTAGTTAAACCAAGTCGACAAGTCATTAATTTTAGCTCAACAAAACAGGAAGTTTAAACGTGAGCGCAAAAAAAAAATTCATTGCAAACCTTGAAGAAATGAACTGTTAGCCAAGTATTCCAGTTACAATGGGATGAAATACAAAAGTTCTCGGTCAATTTGAATGTTTGATTATTTCGAAGTGCCTGAAAAAAGGGAAATTCCGTCATGAATTCCATGACCTACCAATTTTTGTTTTTTTTTGCATATGGTGATCACGCCAAGCAGAAATGATTCATAGTTTTACCTTTAAGATGGGTCAACTTGACCCACATCATTCGAGAAGAGTTGCACTTAAAAATGTGAAATGTAAATGGGGAAACCAAAAATGGAGACGAAGACAAACCACTGAAGCCCAGCTGTGAATTTATCAATCATGTTCCTCGCTCCATTTTTTTTAAACAATCCAAAAGTCTCAGAAAGGGCAAAATCCCACTACTTGCTTAGCATTTCATTGGAAATTTGCGTAGCGAACTTGATAATGATGTGATTGGGCCAAAAAAGAAAACAGATTCCATTGACTCCTCCGAGGTCTGAGTGTGAACTGCGCGATCATTAGCGGTAATTGCTGTGTTTTCGCCGGCCTCAGGGACAGCCACTGGCACGGTGCCCACCACCGTGCTGTCCTACTCGGACTACATCTCGCGGCCGGAGGACCACCACAGCGTGCTGCGCTTCGACAAGGGCGAGGTGGAGAAGCCGTGCCGCGTGGTGATCATCGACGACTCGCTCTACGAGGCCGAGGAGAGCTTCAACGTCACCCTGAGCATGCCCATGGGCGGCCGCCTGGGCGCCCGCTTCCCCGGCGCCACCGTCACCATCGTGCCCGACATGGACGACGGTAAGACACCCCCAAAAGATAAAATAATAAAAATGGTCATCCACCAAAAGAGACGCGAACTGCTTGATGGTGGTTTAATTTCCTATTGCATCAGCGTTGCCTGCTGCACCCATATTAGCATGTCTTTGATGTGTAGCGCGGTCATCATTTATATTTACATAAACTAACGGCGTCCCTTTTTGCCAAGGTTTTAATTTGGGCTACAATGAAAGGAATAAAATTGTGGATTTTATTTTAATTTTTAGACAAAATACGCTCCGTTGTTTGCGGAGAAACTTGCCTATTCGCTCTTTTGTGGCCAAAGCTGTGTCTCATATAAATATCTCTTCGGCACTATCGGTTGGCATTTTGTTGCCCAGACGCTATGTTGGACTGAGGGGAGGAGCTTCATGTCGACAGGCCGTAGCTTTGTCTAATACAGAAAAGTGCTTTGCCTGCCATCTTGTGGCATCTAAAGGCAGTTACAAACCTTTTTGTGTGGGAATATCGGCATAGTTTTCAACTCTTATAGACAATCAAAATCACTTTTTGGTGTGACCCCTGCAATTCGCGGAAATTTGCTCTTTGCAGCCAGCTTCGGTATTGTTCCCCCATGAAGAGTGAGGGTCCACTCTGTCCTTATCCCCCGTGAAGAGGGATTCATCGTACCACCTTTCAACTTTCTATTCGTGCACCGGATTGGACAAATCTTTACTAGTGAAGCGTGTGTCGAAACATTCAGGGTTGGGGTTTTTTTCCCTTTATTTTCTACAAGGGCGCTTTATATTGAAAAATAAGTGTGCGTGTGTGTGTGTGTGTGTGTGTGGGGGGGGGATGTGTCTGGCTTTTTGATGATGTAAATGCTAATAGCCTTGATGGTAAAACTCATTGCATTAGCATTTTTAGCAGGTGTTGGCGTTTGAACTTGATATATGGCAAAGTGTTGTTGTGTAAGCAGGTTATGGGAGGCTGCCAATTTTGGTTCCCAGGGACACGCGTGTGATAATATTTTGATGTAGATGGAAAAAAAAACTAATTTCAAGGAAAAGTAGCAAAGTCGAGCTGACAGTTAAGCATCACAGCCATCATTTTTTCCTGATGATTGCAATTCCATGGATTCTGATTGCAATCAGATGCCATCGCCATCATGCAAAAAAAAAAGGCCGGCGAAACCCCTGGAACTGAAAGCCGGATCATCGGTGTGATGATGCAAAACCAAAGTTGGCGCCGACTCGTCAATCCAGGTTGCCAGAAAGTCGCGATCGTCACAAACTGCGTCTTCTTATTGCAGCCTCGCTGGCTTACGTCCAACCTGCTACCTGCACAACAAAGCCGCCGTCTGGCTAGCTAACGGGCTTCAGACGGCGTAACAGGTTCCCATGGAAGTCCGGCTTCAAGTGGATTTGTTTGACCTACTTAAGTAGTGAGGAGGAGGGAGTCAACGTGACGGGAATGCGGCGTTCGCTGTAACCTGATCGGCGGTGAACACGGGGGCATTGTGGCCTCTCGGGACAGCCGTTGGAACGCCGCTAAACCTTTTTCACGGGATGCGCGGCACAGCTCAATTTGGGCAGATCCTCCTCGACTGAGTGAGATCACGCTTTGGAGACATCATTCATTTTTCTGGTCGTTATTTATTGTTTTGTTTGTTCCCGTCTTTTTTTTTTCATGTCACTTAAAAACACTACTTAATGGAATTAAAGACTGTCTCGTTGGACGATGGGGCTTGCTATTAGTTTTGGACTTTGTATGCGAGAAGATCATCGGGTAAGATCAGAAGAGGAATGATATAGTGGCGTCGTCCGCATTCCTTTCGCAATTTAGCGACGCATCAAGGTGGTGCTGCAGTACCCTGTGATATATGGAGATGCAATTCATTTTATCCTTTTGGCATTCCAGCTTGGCAGTGTCATTTTTGTCCTCTTTTGTTTTTCGGGTTCCGAATGGAGCTTTGATGGCGCTGATTTGTGAGGCTTCAAAGCGAGCCGACGGGAGCCTCCGCACCAGAATTGTTAGCAACCGACACGTCGCCGGCTAATTTAATTGGCCGATATTAACTCACACATCCCAATGCAAGGCAATGATAATGACATTCAAACTCATTCAAATATCGTCCGTTTTTTTTCCCCCCAAAAAAATTCAGCAAATACTGAAGCATTAAAATGCATTCAAATGTACTCGTCGGTTTCTGAGATAACACTCTTATTGTTGATAGTAGTTTGGTTTCTCAGTTTAGGAAATATAACAGGGAACCATGCCACGATAAGGAGTCCGCTAGACGCTCTCTTTTTGTCTAAATGGCGCTCTCCAGCTTTTGTGTTTGAACTTCTCGGCTGTGAATCTAAAACAATCAAAGGAAATGCAGTCAAGAAGACGGACGGCACCTGAGCGTGCTCGTTTGCCTCACATCAGCACTCCTCACTCGGTAGCACTCTACTGCCGGGCCGTCTATGAGTACGGCTTTTGTTACCATGACGATCAGGGGCCGAACCACGGGCTTGCAAGGAGGTAAGCGGCAACTAGTTGTGCAGCGGTAGCCCGGAATATGAAGAAGGGGCGTACAGAGTCAAATCATCACTTGCGGTATTTTCAATCACGGCGGCGGCACTTCATCGGCAGGCTAATTACACTCGTCCATTAGTGTAACAGATCTGCGCAGGCAGTGGACACTTCGCTGAACACAATCCGCCAAAACTTTGCTCACGGGCACACCGACGCGCTCACCAAAGATTGACTGGGTTGCGTAATTTCACACTTGATGGGTGGGCAGGCACTCCAGAGACACGTGAGCGCACGTTTAGTTCCGCTCTCATTGGCTCTTTGTCGGAACTAAACGGTCGTTGCTAATTAAATGAAATGTGTACACCTATTACAAAAAGGCTCCCTTATGCCGCTCCTAAATGGTATGTGCTTTTTTGGGTGATCAGAGAGGTAGGAGTTTTCAGATTCTATTAGAAAGGTCCTCGGATTACGACTGTACAGATTTTTTTTTTTTTTTGGGGTGGGGTACCTTGCCTCCATTATTTGCTCAAATGTTTGCCAGTTTGGTGCTTTGGCACCTAATTGTGGCTTTGTGGTACCCAGGGACTATGTTGAAGTTAGTGGAGGAGCTTCAGTTAGTCAGGCCGTAGCCTACAGACGCCTCGATAGGCAATCGCAAAACTTTTTTTGTGGACTTGAATAACTGCGTTGCTGGAAAAAAAAAGAAGTACCGTAGGTTTTTTGGGGTTTGTTTTGACTGAGAAAAAATTCCTCAACATTATTTGGAACTGTGCGCCCCGCGGGAAAATTATGCATCAAGGATGCGGGACGCAGAGGAAGACGGACCGTAATAGGATGAACTGCTCTCAGATTGACAAACAGGCATGATTGCTTTGGTTTGGTCCTCTTCCTATATGTGCAACCACGTGTTCCTACACCCCCAGGCTGTGCGTGTATAAATGTGTGTGTAATGCCCTAAAAGTGTGCGCACGTGCTGCTGATCGGCCGTCATCCGACAAGCCACTGTACCCCATTGCTCAGCAAGCGGGGGCCTACGGTGTTGATAACTCTGCACAACCCAACGATGCGGCGCAGGGTTTGCTTTCCGAGCGCCTCGTTCAGTCCCGCTAACTAGCACACCTTCGCCCACCGCAAGGGTGTCATTAAAATCGGATTTGTTTGGCACTCGTGCCGCGGCCCGGGATCTGAGATTTGTGGCTTCCAGGGAAGTTTCCGCCGGCGCGAAAGATGGCACATTGGTTGTCTGTGGGAAACAAACTGCCAAATGAACAAAGGGACCGCGGCGCCGCCTCGAGTCTGTCAGTCAGAATGTAATTGTCATCGGGGCGGCGCCGCGGCTGATTTGCAACATCGCCCCCCGCGACAAAACATAGCGGTGCTCTGATTGTGAGGCGTCACGCATTCGCGAGTCTTTGTTTTAAATACTTCAAACCCCCCCCCCCCCCCGCCATTTACATATCTTAAGGCCTCCGACTTTACTCTGCGCGCTATAGACTGCACGGATTTGGGCGGGATGGGGATTAAAGGAGCCCCGCGGATCATTACGGCTCTCTCAGGGTAATCCGCACGTTCGATCCGAGGAGTCACAAGGACATTGTGAAGTGCAGAGGCAAAGAAAGTGTCCAAGTCAAAGGGAAAACATGAAGCGGGAGACATCCGTGTGTCTCCAAAGAGCGAGTTAACCAAAGACCAAAGGGAATGGAAAAGATGATCGTGTCATTAGCAAGAAGCGCGCATTGTGTGTGTCTGTGAAGGTCACGGACATGACATTCAAGTGCGCATTTGATGCCATCAAATGTACAAATAGAGGACTGCGCCAATGTCTGAGTCGTATTGTCATGACTTCTCTGAACCTTTATTCATACGCGGCAAGAAAACTGAACGACATCCAAAACAGCCTGAAGGGGTAAGCGCGTTGGTGGTGTTTTTCAGGAACCAAAGACTCGCGACACAGTCAAGGCAATTGTTCGTTACCCCCATAAAGAAAGACCCACGAGGTAGTTCAGAGGAAAAGCGAATGTCCTTACGGGGTTCGAGTAAATTGTCAAGCAAATACGATGGAGACAAGATAGCGTCGACTAAAGTCCGTCACCCTGGCTTTTTATCAAACAGTGTCCAAAGATTCAGGAGACAGTCAAGAAAAACGTCGATCGTCTTTTCTTTGTAGTAAAATGACGGGCAAAAACAGCCAAGCCAAAAAGTCAGTCCCCCAGAGTCTTTATTTAAGACTCACAAGACATTCAAGACACAAATCGACGCCTCTTACTTTGTGGTAATCAACCGCCGAGCAAATATAGCTGAAAAAACAGTCGATCGGCGAGAAGACAAGATGAAAGCCAATCGCCGTGACTTTGTCTTAATAAACCGACAAGCGAAGGCTCGCGAGAGAACTGCTGAGAAAAGTCGATCACCCTAACCTTGTTTTAATGAAACCGACCGACCATTGACAGATTCGGTCATGGTGCCATCATTTTCGTCTTGGAAACTCACGCTCAGGTCAGAGCAGCATATTGACCGCCTCCAAAACCCGAGCCGCGGTCTTGGCGGCCGCGTTTACAAGCGGCTCGCTCGGCTGGACGGCCATCCTCGGAATAAGTTCTCGGGCTGCCGGCCGCGGACGGCCCATCTGTGCTCAAAGCGCTTCCTCTGCAGACCTGCCCTTTCTTGCTGAGGAAATTACTCTTGGATATCGCCTCTGCATCCGGATGCGTGTTTAGCTGCTGTCGGAACGCTCGGGGAACAAGACGCCACTTGCGGCGTTTATCGTCCGCTTGGCAGTTAATTCTGCTCCAGGTTCTGAAGGTATGATTATGACTTGCCATGCAGACAGTGTGTGTGTGTCTGTGTGTGTGTGTGTGTGTGTGTGTGTGTGTGTGCGGGAGGCTCCGGACGGGGAAAGAATTGCAGACTGTTATTATTCCTCCCCTTCAATTTGTAAACAGATGTCCAAAGCACTTAAACGTACTGACCTGTTTTCAACAAAGAGTCAATCGCCCGAAAGACTCAGCGAAGGCGAAAATGCTCTTGACTTGTTTAAATGAAGCGTTGAGTCAAGACTCGCGGCCGATCGCGAGCGTTTTGCCCTGAATTTGTTTAAATAAACCGATAAGCCGTGAAATATAATAAACGGGCACGCAAATACGACCGCGGTGACGACAGAAGTCAATGGCCCTGACTTACGAGAAGCGGACTCCCGAGACGGTGACGTAACCCCAAACGAAAAGTCGCTCGTTCAGAATCAGAATCAGAATCAGAATCAGAATCATCTTTATTGGCCAAGTATGTAGAACACACAAGGAATTTGTCTCCGGTATACACGCTGATTAGTATCATCATAAACAAGAACATGACAAATGACAAATGGGTATGGAAGGACATTTCATAATGTAAGTGAACCACAGTTTCAAGCAGAGCTAAAGTGATCAGTGGTAGAATACAATACTATGACAGTTTGTACAGTTGGTGCAGAAAATCATTGAACCATTTTAGAGAGATACAATATTTGTTGTACAAGAAGAGTGACTACTTCAGTGACTGTTTAGGGAGTTAATGGCTAGAGGGAAGAAGCTGTTTAAGTGTCTGCTGGATTTGGTGCGCATGGATCTGTAGCGCCTGCCTGAGGGGAGTAGCTGGAAAAGGTGGTGGGCAGGATGCGGGGGATCCAGGAGGATTTTCCGTGCCCTTGTCTTGATTCTTGCAGTGTGCAAGTGGAGATGGAGATGGGGACGTACTTTTGTTTTAATAAACTGACAAGTTTCTTTCTCTTCATTTAAAAAAAACAACAAAAAACATCGAGCAAAGAATCACAAGACGCTAATTGTTCTTTGTTTCGATGAAGCACCTGGACATTGAAGGCAATGTTGAGTGCAGATCATTCACAGAAGAGGCAACATTGAGTGTCTCTATTCTTCTTCTTCTTCTCCTTTCGGCTTGTCCCTTTTCAGGGGTTGCCACGGCGAGTCATTAATTTCCATCTTTCCCTGTTCATTGCATCCTCTACTCTGACTCCAGCTCCCTGCATGTCTTCCCTCACGGCATCCATGAATCTCCTCTTTGGCCTTCCTCTCTGTCTCCTACCTGGTAGCTCCATCTCTAACATTCTCCTACCAATGTATCCACTGTCCCTCCTCTGTACATGTCCAAACCATCTCAGTCTGGCCTCTCTCACTTTTTCTCCAAACTTTCCTGTCTGACTTGTCCCTCTGATAACCTCATTTCTGATCCTGTCCATCCTTGTCACTCCTAAGGAGAATCTCAGCATCTTTAACTCAGCCACCTCTAGCTCTGCCTCCTGTCTTTTGCCAATCGCTAGTGTCTCTATTCACGAGGACAATTTGAATTCGGCAGATTTCGGCGATCGATACAGCCCAAGTTTAATCAAGTTGCAGCTTGCGACGCATCGTCACAAATCGGAGAATTATCGTCAGTGGTCAAAAAGATGATTCAGATCTAAAAAATGGGGACAAATGAAACTTTGATCTGTATGACGCATTGGCCGGCCGGAGCTTGCTTTTTCCAAACACGAGTGCCTCGTTGTCATCCAAAGTTGACTTTGCCGGAGCAATCTTAGTCTGGAGCTCCGAGTGGGCGGGGGGAGCTCCTGCCAGGGTTCAATTGAATCTCGCCATTAGAAAAGCCACTTAGCACCGTGGGGGTGTCACGTAAAGTTCAAGTGGATTCAAGCAGCCGGTCGACAACCCCTCCGGGGGACGGATGGATGAATGCGTGCCTGCTTTCCGCTTTGTTTCATGTCCGCACGTATGCGGCGGGAGAATTATTTCCTGTGACAATGCTAATCGGGCACCAACATCAAAAGCAATTTCACTTGAATAAAAGTCTCACCGTACAATTCATTGTAAACAGTCCTGCTGTCATTTTTACCCGAGCAGCCTTTTGTCTTTTGGTGAAGCAGCATGTGGTTTATCGCCTGAGGTGACTCAAGGGAGGCTTTCCTCCAAGTCAAGAATGATACGTTTGAGATGTCGATTGTTTGATGCAAGAGTGACCGCCTTTGTCTTGCGTGCGGCGTTCCGTCGTCTGCTCCGGAACCAACTCGACACTTTCTCCACAAGGAACAATAAGAATGGAACGGGAAGTTTTTCCCAAAGTTGTTTATAGAATTAATGAACATTCCTCTCATAATTTGCAGCCTCGCCCGGGGTCTAAATGCGGATCATCCGCGTTCACGCTCAGGTAACTGGAGACGCTTTGCGGGTTTACCTTTCCCTTAATGAGTCGTCGCTCTTTGAAGCTCCCCGCCGCCGTTGCCGGCGATAAGCCGCGCCGAGCTCCCTCTGGCTGCCAGCCTCAGTCTGCTACATGATCTGATTACTCCTGGTGTTGGCGGGCGGATGCAGGCGGCCCAAAGCGTCTTTGTTTGCTTTCTCTGCGGGGGGAAGCAATCTGGCACCTGTCACAACTCTTGATGCGGGGTTCATTGTCCTGCCAAGCTTGCGGCGACAGACGCCAGCGCCGCTCTTTTTCGTCCTGTTGCGGGCGCATCCGCCGGGCAGATGGTACGACTTACACGTGGAAATGCCAAGGATTTACCTTGAACGTCTCCGTTACCTCTTAGAAGGAAAAAAGTTCTCATAAATGGCTCGATCAATGCCGCTTGCGTCAAATACATGTTGAACTGCGTCGTAAGTGTGCTGAGTAAAAATATGAGGGTGTTCTCCACCTCAATTTCAATGACGAGCGGCAATCATGCCGAGGGAGATTACCGCTTGTGCTTAGGAGGCGAGTCTCTATACATAGAAGCAACTCACTTTCCAGGGTATGGTTATTTTATCTTATTTTTAAATAGTATTCACAATTTCTCCATCTTGTACTGCTTTGGAAGCAGGACTTTTACAATGACTTTTGAATTAGTTCATTGTGTGCGGAATGCGGAGTTGTCCGTCACCAATTGATGCGAGCGCAGTAGCAAAGTCACAATTAGTCAAAATCGTAAACCCTCTCTCCATCACGCACGCCCAGACTGCGGTCCTTGTTATTTCATAGAGTTTTAATAACTATTTTATTTGACTTCTTATTTATTTTGAATGTAATGACAGACCACGAGACTATTTAGTTTGAGATGGTATAAATTTAAAAGCAAGTTTTTGTTGGAAAATGTTTTTCCTCTGTAATCCTGCTTTTTACACCTCCACAGAATTTTTTTCCATCTTTGGCCGTGGATATTGAGGTATATTGTATGATAAATTTGTTAGCTTGGAAAAAAACTATTTTTCTGACTGTAAAAACAGAGGGATCCTTCCACTGGTCACACTGTACAATAATTTTGTTCTCTCTCTTAATCTATGTGTTTAAATGTTTCAATTAGTAGGGTTTATTTTCCCCAAACGTGTTTAAAACTCTTTCAAAAGAATGATGTCCCGTAAATGCGATAAAAACATGCCTCGGTCGTATTTAAATAGGGAATTGCGATATTGTGCATTTCATTTTATTTGGATGGCTGCTCCTGTGATGGAGGGCAGCCTACTGTAGTTGTTTGGAGAAAAAAAAACCCCTTCTATGCCATAAATATGAGGGGATCAGATGGAAAAACTGTAAGCATGGCCCTAAGTGCCTTCTTGTGCCACGTTTCCTTACGCCAGTGTGCAAACTCTTTCATTGCGCGCTGTTTGGAACCTGGAAAGAAGCGCGGCGGCGTGCTTGGACAGAGCACGCAATCCTATCTGTGACAGTTATCGCCCATGTTTGGCAAAATGATGATCTCTTTATTTGCTCTCGTGCTCGACTTCCCTCAGATAACCCACCCGTCACACTGCCGCTGTCGTATTTTATTCAACGCTCTCTCCTCCTCCCACGGCGGCCCCCCCCCTTATCCCCTCCCCTTCACTCAACATCACTCGTCGCGCACACATCGCCACACAAGTAGCCTCTCCAAGGTGCTCGGTGCCATTGTCATGGAAACAACAACTCTGCCCATGGCCGTCGCCATTCATTTCATTGTGTTTATTGCCTCGTCTTTCGCCGTGGCTTCCTCCGATTTGTCGTCGCCGGTGATGCATTACGTACCTCTCGTCACCGAGGAAAGAACATGTGGGCTTTGTTCCTTGTGGCACCACGTTGGAGAGCAGATGACACCCAGCCGTTTGGGCCGGTAGAACCGTTTGTGTGACATCATATGAAACACACCAATGAATTCGGTACACTTTTTGCACACTTATCCCCAAGCAAGCTCGCATCTTTGATTTGGATTTGATTTTTCTTTTTTATGTTGGCTTTTGTCTTTTCAAAAATAATCATACGGTATTTTCCGCACTAAAAGGCGCACCTAAAATCCTTCAATTTTCCTAAAAGCTCAAAGCGCGCCTTAAAATCTGATGCGCTTTATGTATGGTTATTACGGTAATACGTCAACCCCAAAATGGCTCCTTGCTCGAGACATGCTTACAACGCAGAGTTCAAACTTAGGGCAATCGGGTTCCGCATTTGAACACGGAAATAGAGCAGCGGCAAGAGAGTTCAACGTTAACGAGTCAATGTTATAACTTGCTGTCGGTGAAGTGAACTGTGTCGCTGCCTTATCAAATATGTTTTACTGACATCCGATCGTTCTGTTGGCTTTTCCTTGAGCGTAGCTCCATCTAGTGGATGCATTGTAGATTGCGTCTTTTAATGCGGTGCGTCTAATATATGGGAAAAAAGTGACAAAATAGGCCATTCATTGAAGGTGCAGCTCATAATCCAGTGCGACTTTTAGTGTGGGAAATACGGTAAATGAAATGGGCATTTGGAAAATGTATTTTGTCTTTCCTCCGGTAGTCTCTGTGTGATATCAAAATTGGTTTGGTGACCTGAAATCTTTGTGTGAGCTAAATGTGCGGAACACAGATGTCAGGAAGGGGGCAAATACTTTTTCACGGCACTGTATGTTCCGTACCGGTAATGTAATGTAAATTTTGGTGCTTGCAGATGTAAACCCCCTTCCAACATGATTCCAGGAAGCAAGCAAGAGAGTCCTACTTAAAGCGCTCCAATTACAGTGTGCCCTCATAAAAACATTTCCTTCATTTCTCCTGTAATCAGCGGCATTCTTACGCAGCAGACGCTGTTTTCGGGAAGCCAAGAGAAGATTACAGCATGCATCGCGTCCTGATGTGCGCTTCCGTCCTTTTTATTTGTATTTTTTTTGCAGCCCCCGTCTTCTACTTTGGCGACAGCAACTACCACGTGGATGAGAGCGACGGCTTTGTGGAGGTGCGGGTGTGGAGGACGGGAAGCGACCTGTCCAAAGCCGGGACCGTCACGGTGCGCTCCCGAAAGACGGATCCGGTCTCGGCGGAGGGTACGTGTCCGGGCGAGGTTTTAGCCTTAGGTGCTAAGTGAAATGTCAACAATGGGCTCCGGTTGTCACCCTTTGTGGCCGAAAGGTGCTTTCAAGGCTGCAAATGCGGGGTGACTGACCTGTGGAATGTCAACAACGCCCAAGGCTCCGTGTTAGGCCCTTCTCTTTTTCGGAAATGCAGCCTTTTGTGTGACTGAGAACGAAGCTTTCGGAATTTCTTCCGATTGTTGATTTGCACTTCAACTTTGAGTTGCTGTCTCCTCCAGCGTTTCTCACAGCCGCTATTATCTCATCCCTTCAGGCTCTTATTCCTCCCCCGCCGCCGCCGCCTTCTCTCGCTCAGACTCCCTCGACTGCATCTTAACCTCGCGAGTAACTAACCATCTAATCGTATGCAAACGCTCGCTCGCTCACTTTTGGGTCGGTCGTAAGTACATGAGGAAAGCCCGTGGGCGGAGGCCGGCCTCATCTGAACCGGCTCTTCAAAGCCAGCATGGAAACGAGGATATTTGCATGCAGGTCACCAGGTGGCGCTAGAACTCCGGGCTATTTTTAGACTCCTAATATAAAAGAAACTCTTTTGATTCCAAACAAAATTTCCCATTGACAGTGAATGAATGTGCTCTTTGTTAGTTTTATTTCTTTTAAGGGGGCGGGGGGCTTTATCTGAAGAGGGAGAGAAGCAGTTTGAAGTGTGCGAGCCACTTGACCAGCAAGGCTTTGACGAACAAGTAGAGGACAAATAATGATGTCGTTTGCGTCGACACATCCTTTCATCTTGCCCTCCGCTTGACATTCATGAATGAATTAGGACTGCGGGACGGTTTCATTTGCCATAAATGTCGCGTATAATACACTTTGCTAATGTTCATCCTTTACAGCCCGGAATCTTTTGCGAAATGCGTTGCTTGGAAATAGCCGCCCTTAGATGCCACAAAAGGGCAGGCAAGAACTAATTTTTATCGAATTGAAACTCCCAATTCTCCTTCAAGTGTTTCCTCGGCAATAAAATGCCACCAGATAGGGCTCAAAAAATTCATTTATTGCATTGTCCCTCATACTAAAACAGCAAACAGGTGAACTTTTCAGCAAATGAAAGAGGATGGCTGAACAACAAACGGCGGGAGATCACTGTACAGTATATTTACTGTAATGCTCTCGCATGTGGGAAAGGAGAGCCACGAACGCCAATGCAGCTTTTTATCAAACGCCAAGAGAACAGTAGAACACATTCACATAATGAGCGCACAAACACACGCCGCACAGGAGCTGCTGTTGACCACCGCTCACGCCCACACAACTCACGTGCCGGCTCAATTGATGTCACGTCAATGTGTTGCAATGTGTCCAATATTTTTTGAATACAATTTTTGCGTGCATTTTGGGGCCAAATGTGTTTGAAAAAAATTGTTTGGATAAGTTAAAATGTTTTTGCAGGCTAAAATGGAAAATTCAAACGGATTCATATCGGTCACTGACCCCTCCCGTATAGCAGCCGGGTTTGGAATGTAATTTGTGGGGGGGTTTATTTTGCAGTACATCCCTGAGCGCCCTGTCTTGTCAATCATGCCTCACCCCCGCGCATTTTTGTCGGCGGACAGCTGGAGCGGATTACGTAGGGATCAGCCGGAATCTGGACTTTGCGCCGGGCGTCGCCATGCAGACGTTGCGCGTAACCATCCTGGACGACCTGGGCCAGCCGGCGCTGGAGGGCCCCGAGCGGTTTGAGCTGGTGCTGCAGATGCCCGTGAACGGCCTACTCGGGGAGCCCGCCAAGGCCGCCGTCCTCATCAACGACTCCGTGTCAGACCGTGAGAGCGGATCGTTAAAATATGGATCAATTGTTGATTGGGATTTATTCATGCGCTTTTGCTTTGTTTTTGTTTTGTTCGCAGTGCCCAAGGTGCAGTTCCGCGACGCCGTCTACGCGGGCGACGAGAAGTCGGGGCGGATTTCGGCAACGGTGTACCGTAGCGGCGACATCGGCCACAAGTCCACAGTGCGATGCTACAGCAGGCAAGGGACGGCGCAGGTCATGATGGACTTCGTGGAGAGGCCCAACACGGACGCTTCCGTCGTCACCTTCCTGCCAGGTGGCCTACGACAAAATGGCACATACATTCCTAACATTAAGAACAGCTACGAAAATGAAGCTACTTATGCTCAGGTTTGATTGGCGCTGTCAGAGACGTATTCATTTGTGGAACAATGTGTTCATTAGTGGAGTGACAATACTATTAATATTATGATTATGAGTCTATTTTGTCCTATAGTTAATTTTGGTTGCAACATTTTCATCATGGGCAAAGTTAATTTCTCCAAATGTGAAATCCTACTTTTTAAAAATTCTGTATTTAAACTCAGATGAATGCACTGCCTCGTATATTCCAATCCTCCTTGAACTTTTTCCCCCCCAAATTTCTAATTATTGTTCCAATGATATTTTCAATGGCCGTTTGTGACTACATTTAATAACTTGTGATCTTGAACCTTTATTTATTTACTGTCTGGAACAATGAGGTGGTTCCGCTGCCTCCTTTCGTGTCGCGCGGCCTTTCCTTTAATTAGGTGAAGCCAATTGGAGTCCTTTTCATGACAGCATGTGGCTTTGCCCATGTTTTTCTATTTTGTTTACAAATGACTTTGTACCTTACATTCTTTTGTTTGATTTTAATTTATGTGCAGCGCTTTGTTTTCGGCTGCCATTGTTTGGAAAAATTAGAAGCTCACGTTACCAATTTGGTTGCCTGCCCTACACGGTAAATGACCGCATGTTGAATCTCCGTGAACAGATCCTACATTGGATCTCGTCAGACTATGCGGTTACTCTTTTTAAAAAAAAAAAAAAGCTTTCCAAGAATGTACAAATCATCCTGCTAAAGTGGCTGTGGATTTCCTCAGGGGAGGTGGAGCAGCCTTGCGTCCTGGAGTTGGTTGACGACACGGAGCACGAAGACGAGGAGGAGCTGCGCCTCGTGCTCGGAAGCCCAAAAAGCGATTCTCCCTTCGGCGCGTCCATCGGACGGCGGAACGAAACGCTCATCAGAATCAAAGACGATGCCGACAGTAAGTATGACCGTGTTCTTTCTTCACCCAACATGAAAATCGTCGCCCGGCCGATTCGTACTCCGACGTCGGGCTTTCCTTCCTCAGAGCCCGTCATCAAATTTGGTGAGACCAAGTTCAGTGTGAACGAACCCAAGGAACGAGGCCGAGTGTCCGCGGTGAGAATTCCCGTGCTGCGCGTGGGCGACTCCTCCAAGGCGTCCGTCGTCCGAGTCCACACCAAAGACGGATCCGCCACCTCGGGGGAGGACTACCATCCCGTATCAGAGGGTGAGCGAGGGCGGGACCGAGCCGAACCGACGGCGAGATCCTTGACGGAGGCGCTTTCTTCTCTCCGCAGAGCTCGTGTTCCGAGAAGGGGACACGCTGCGCTACGTGGAGGTGGAGGTTTTATACGACGGCGTCAGAGAGATGAGGGAGGCCTTCACCGTGCACCTGAAACCAGATGAGAACATGGTGGCGGAGACGCAGGCACGCAAGATTTTTGCCTTGATCAAATTACTCAGCGACGCCGTCTGTGCTCTCATTCGCGTACGTCGTGGAATGAATGGGAGTCTCCCGGAAACGTTTGTTGGCGTACCTTGTCATTCGCCACGCCGACTTTTGAGCCGTTTGTCATATTGAATAGAAAACCATATGAGTAATGGGAAAATACAATTATGATTCCACCTGTTCTGTCACCAGCAATGTTGAATCGGTTTGATGATCGAATTTTTGCTTGACCTTCAACAAAACAAAAGAAGGTTCAGGATGTTGAATAGAATTCAATTCGCTTCATCATTTTGTCAAGAAAGAAAGAAATAACGGAGGTTGTCTTGACTAAAATAAAACAGCCGGATGTATTTCAGCCTAATGCTATATTAAGATGTCTTTTTTTTCCCCCCTCGATGTTCAACATAGACGGCTCAGTGAGGCGCGCTTTGAGTTGAATAAGGAATTAACGATGTAATCAAAAACAATAGCTGCACTTCCCAGATTATTGTTTACAAGAAAAGAAACAAAAGGCACACTGAATTTAGAAGAGTCAAGTTTATGAACCCACAACGTAACGGGGAGGAGGGGGGTTGCAATTTAAGAAGACAGAACTTTCAAAGTCATATTTTTGCAGGAAAAAAAAAAGATCTAAGAAAATGTCTTGCCAAGTCTTCGCCGTAACTGATGAGCCCCAATTTCGAGACATCGTCGTGAGAGTGAGCACGACCGAGAGCAGCGGCGTGTTTGGTTTGTGCACATGAATAATACATCCAGTACACGTGCACGAGTGAGAGGCAAACTATACATGAACAGATACTTTGTATGCAGAAGTGAATGCGAACAGCTGGAAAGATTCGAGTCAGCGGCACGGCGTTTAGCAATTAACTTTTCGCTTCGCCTTTGCTTTTCCCTCCCCAGCTGACCAAAGCCATCATCTACATCGAGGAGAGCAACAGCATGGCAGATGTCACCTTCCCCTCGGTGCCCAGGGTGCTCTCTTTGCTTCACTACGACGACTTCGACAAGCACGGGGATTTTCTCCCTGTGGCCGGCTACCCCGTCGTTTGCGTCACCGTACGTCTCCCATACGTTCTCATCCGAGCGATTCCCTTTCATCGTTCGTTTGAAATCATCGGCACCAGGTTACTTCTGGCTGGCAAACTGAAACTGTGACGAAAATCTTGTCCTGTTTGCGGTTGCGCGGACAAATCAAGGTTTTTTGCTCCCTCTTTACGAGGACCAGTCAAGAGGCGAGCGGCGGCATTCTGGACCAACTGGAGACGATTAATGGAGGATTGGCTGACTCCAGAGTAAAGCGCGTTACAGTAATCCAGCCGAGATGTGACGAAGGCATGAATTACTATTTCAAAGTGCTCTGAAGAAAGGACAGGCTTTACCAGCTGCTGCATTTTTCACACGTAATAACATTTAAAAAAGAGTAAAATATTGTGGCTAACCTGTTAGCTAACCTGGATGGATGGATGGATGGATGGATGGACCTGTTAGCTAACATTAGCATCATAGCACGCAATGGTGGAGCTAGCTCTTTGGGGCTGCTCATGGCGCGGTCAAGGCTATCTCAGGGGGTCCGCAAAACAAGAATTTGGAAACACCTTATCAGCAATCAACGTTCATTTTCATATTCAATCAAATTTGCGCGCACACACACACACACACACACACACAATGAGAATGAGAGCAGCAGGCAGGCTCGCAACAGAAATGCAGGCAGAATTGAGACTCGAATTTCCAAGTGGCTGGATGCACCAAACTCCATGACGAGTTGACGGGTCGGCGGCACGGTGGAGTCCGAACCTGCTTTCAGAACGGGCGGCTGCTAACTGGGCGGATGATATGCAACTGCTGGCTGACTCCAACACGACTGCGTCCAAATCTACAATGAAATGCAAACACACACACACACAGGAGAAGGGCTGGAAATTATGGCTGGCATTCAGGACGCGCCCGCCCAGAATTGTGTCCATAAAAGATTGTTTGTTCAAATCATATTGGGGATTGCGCAATCTCTACGTGCCGGAGACCTCATCGTGAAAAAGTCTAGACGAGCCCACGAGCGACGCTAGTTTGACATTATATTTCCCCTCCTTGCCGCAGGCGTGCAACCCCAAATACCCGGACTACGACAAAACGGGCTCCATCTGCGCGAGCGAGGACATCAACGACACTCTGACGCGCTACCGCTGGCTCGTCAGCGCCCCCAAGGGCCCGGACGGCGTCACCGGCCCGATGCGCGAGGTGGACTTCGACACCTTCTTCACCTCGTCCAAGCTGATCACGCTGGACGCCATCTACTTCCAGGCGGGCTCCAGGGTGCAATGCGCCGCCAGGGCCGTCAATTCGGACGGCGACGAGGGGCTGGAGCTCAGCAGCCCCGTGGCGACCATCAGCACGGACGAGGGTGAGCGCGTGATGTCGGCCGTTTTGGTTCGCGTGCATTGTTGATCTCGTAAAAACATAAAAACGGTGTGTTGGATCAACCCGGTTTTGTTTCGGCACGCGGTTGCACAAAATGCGGATATAAAATGGATCCGGATCCAGATGATTTTATTTGCATCAACCACTTGACAAAATTAAATCGGTGTTGCTTTCTTCTTGAGAATAATGAACGTGACATGTTCAGTCACATAAAGTGGAAGAAACCATTTTGGCTTCTAAAATGTAATTGTCTTTATTCGTCAGTATTTTGAAGGGAAATTATTTTACTTGTAAGTACAGTCGTTCATTCGTATCTTTGCAGACCCCCAAAAAACTGTTCAGAATGCGAATCAATTATGAGTAGCGGCACCAATTTTTTTTTCGTCATCCTCCCTTGTCACTCTGCCAACCACCAACCTCACTTTCTTCTTTTTTTTTCTACTGGTCTTGTGGGCTGTGTCAAGCATCATTTTTAGTAGAGGCCACGGGCCACTGAAAAATTGATGGCGGGCCGCAAATGGCCACCTGGGCCATAGTTTAAGTATTTGGTGATATTACAGTGTAATAATAAAGTGTTCATGGCGTCATGAACAAATCATGAACAAACCCCTCCCCCTCCCCACCCGATTCTGGTCGGTTTGGTTGGTCCGTGCATGAATGAAAAAACATAAATAATTTGAAGAGTTAAAGAAAGCAAAATGAGTCTGCGTTGCCGCGGTGTTCTGGCGGCCAACCCCATATTTACGACAGCAACATTTATCGGTTCATATTTTGCGGGGGATGCATCCGATCGTATTCCTTTTGTTTCTTATGTGTATAGAGCACATATCGTATCGATCTGAATTTCAAAGCCTACTCTGGATCTCCTCCCCAGCCTGAGGCAGCAGTTTGAAATTAAAATCCCACTGAACATGTTCAACACGCCTAAACTCTTCTTTTAATCTTTTGTGCTTATAAAGGATTTAATCAGTTTTGATATCACCCTAAAAAAAACCCAAAAACGTGGCTCTGGGCGGTCTCGGTTTACCTTCTTTTCGGTATTTCATCGCTGTTTACTTTCCGGCGGTCACGGGTGATTCAGCGCTTGCTCTTGTTTGTTATGCTAATGCCACCATGCCGTGAGCAGCTGCCGTCGCTCCTCTGGCTGCTGAAAATCATTTCCGCGCAGTGGATATCACTTTTTTTTTTGTGAGCTAACTAAATGTTTGATGTTTGTTTACGGCCGGGCGGCAGGCATGTGCCAGCCTCGCGTAGTGGGCACGGTGGGAGCCGAGCCCTTCTCTGCCAAGCTGCGCTACACTGGAGCCGAGGACCCCGACCATCCCAATCTCATCAAATTGACTGTCAACATGCCTCACATTGATGGTAAGGCCACAAAAGTGACACTATTATGGTGTTTTTTTTTCCATTGTCAAATGGCTTTGATTCCGTCTCCAAGTGATTTAAAAAGTCCATTTTACAGGTATGCTACCTGTGGTGTCCACCCGCGCCTTGTCCAACTTCGAGCTCACCCTCAGCCCGGACGGCACCCGCGTGGGAAACCACCGCTGCTCCAACCTGCTGGACTACTCGGAAGTCCAGACGCGCCACGGCTTCCTCAGCAACGCCACCAAGAACCCGCAGGTGATCGGCGAGACGGCGCCCTACCAGTACAGCGCCGCCCTGAGGGGCGCCAGCACGCTGCGCTTCTACCGCAACCTCAACCTGGAGGCGTGCTTGTGGGAGTTCACCTCCTACTACGACATGTCCGAGCTGCTCAGCGACTGCGGCGGAACCATCGGCACCGATGGGCAGGTAAACAAGTCGCTTCAAAGTTCAATACATACCATCAAAGTGCAGTTCCTTCCGCTCCCACTAGAGGGAGCTGCATTTTTTTTTTTTTTTAAATGACAACGCCACCTTGCACAACTTGGAATATCCCGTAGAACTGCAATAAATCCTCAGCATGCTCACTCACGCACAGGCTTATGCCCCTCGCCATTTGTTTATGATAACGTCCACTTTGCACAATAGAAATGAAGATATCGTCAAAAAAAAACTGTCGACAAAGTCCGTAGCGTGCGTAGTCCCGCTCAGGCGCATGAGCTCCGTCATATGTAGAATGCAACCGCTCTTCCCGCCACCTTGCACAATAGAAATAAACACAAGTAGAAATGAAGCAAAGTCAAATGGGCTCGTGGGAGTACACCCGAGAACATTTGCACGTCTATTAGAAAGGACTTGCTGGCGTGAGTCTTCATTTTAAGACTTGAAAGTAAACAGCCTGCGCAGGACACTCGTGTCCATAATCTCGTTTCTCCTCTGCAGTGATGACAAAACCCACACTGGGCGTCCATCATCCCCCGCCAGGAGCACTCTTTTGTCTTGTCCATATTAGCAAGTTGGTGAGCTCTCATAATGTATAAATCTGTATTTTGTATTTAAAAAAAAGGAAAAAACCACCTCCTTTTTCATGAGCCTGATGCGCGCCGTCTGCGGCAGCTGTGACATGCTGGAGCGCCCCTCCCCCGCCACCTGGACGCCTCGCTCCTGACAAAGATGAGAGATTTAAAGGGGGATTTCAAGTTCCGCAGTTAATTTCAGGGCGCCTTTAATGGCAAGTGATCTGCCTCCAGCCACATCCGGTCCAGCTGATCTCCGTGCGCAGCGCCAACGGCCCATATCGACATAGCGCTTATGACTCATTACACAATTGATGCTGATAATATACGAGGATTATCTGTCCAGTCGCGACCTCTGAGATCTTGATGGCGATGCGAGCGACCACCTCAGAGTGAAAATCATGCATGCCTCACAAATTACTTGCCTGTGGTCAACTTTAGGTGCAGGTGTGTAGTTTTGGGTGGGTAGCGTTAGGGTTGGTTTCACGCGCAGGTGTCGAACTCAAGGCCCGGGGGCCAGGTGTGGCCTCCCACGTCATTTTATGTGGCCCGTAAAAGTCAATCATGTGCAGTGACTTCATGTTTCTTGCTCATTAAAAAAAAAAAACAACAACAATCATCCATTTAAAATAGATTGAATCATATTTCAACAGATAGTTTTTACAGGCCTCTGTTTTCAAAATGAGTCATTCATCAATTTGTTGTACTTTATATGTGATATGAGGCAATCATATGTTTAGCCGATTTCACCGTCATGACGGCCCACCAAAGAAAAGCGTCATTCTGATGTGGCCAATGACAAAAATGAGTTTAACCTTCCTAATTTAGGGTCAGGCATGAGTGCTAGTCAGGTGTCGGGTAGGGCAGAGTTCGCCTTCCAACCTGGATCCCCTTCTAAGATGCACGTTTTTTTTCTTCCCGGTTCAATATCATTCAAAAGACGACGTTAATAGTGTTAACTTGCGTGGTGAACATCATGCAACGGGATTCAAGGTTGCTCTCGACCACCGTGCGGTTCCAGTTACCTTTTTTACATTTCTGAATTTCTGAAACTGCTCTTGTATTTAATCGCGTTATGGGAGCATATAATCTCGTAATGGAACGCCGCGACCGCTGATATTGCCGCTAATCAATACCGTCTATACAGGACACTACCGCATCCAATGTTCATAATCCATTTTGTGCTGAGATAACAAGCGCGCGACGAGTTTACGTCGCCGGCAGGCGGTTGCGTGCTTGTTGCGAAGCCTTTTATCAGTGTCATAAATAAGACGTGCCACCGCGCTGCTTTAATTATTCAGCCTGTGAGTAGAGCAGCTGAGGTTGCCCTTGGTCTTTGGCCACCTTCATTAAAGAAAAATCTCTCTGGTGGACTACGATGTGCCGGAGTGCAGAGGTGGGAGTAAGACTGAAGAAAAAAAAAAAAAAAAGAAAGATGGGTGGCAGAAGACGAGCAAACAAAACCCTTCGGTGTTCCGCGACCAAGGCAGAGCGATTGAGAAGACGCCACAAACGGCTTCAACCGTGATCTTAGCCTTCTTTTTCCTCCAGCCGTCATTTCAATGTGTAAAGCGTCAGTAAAAAACAAGATGTTACGTTCAGCAAATTGCTCGGAATGGAGCCAGAGGGCCGGCCTCGGTTTATATTTGAACAGGTGAGCCGATTCCAAAATTAGACGTGGCGGAAAGTCAGACTTAATTAACGTGATCGTTGAGGGACTGACTAATGAATTGACTTTTCTGTTGCTGAACGCATGGCGCAGGCGTGCGCTTTTCACGCTGAAATCGAAGGTGTACCGTCGCGCACACGTTAGCTAGCAAGCTCATGTCTTTCACAAACCCACGGTGCCGGGGTTTGATTCCCACCCTGTCCCTTTAAGGGGGAGTGTTGTGATCCACTTGATTGACTCTGTCCTCCTGACCATGAATTCATTTTGATTTCTTTTTTAGGAAGTACAAAAAGAAAGAAATGGGGGGCATATTTGGTGGCACAAACCCTAACGCAACATGTTTTTTCAGCACTTGTTGCTCATAGCCACGTGTGTTCTGCCATTTGGAAGCTCTCACATAAGCTCTCCAACTCGTGGCACGTCTTGTTGTCTTGAGTCCCCTCCGCCCTTGCCAGAATGCAACACGTCTCGCGCGCGTGTCGTGGACAAAACCCTCCAAGGCAGAATTAAGTGGAAAAAGAAGCACCGGCCGGCCTTTGAATTTGCAAGTGCTGCCCTGAGAAGCCACACGAGCTAATGGAGGGACGGCCCGCTCCGAGTGTCATGTCACTGCTTAGCGGGGCCGCTGGAATCCATTAAGGCCCAGCAGGTCGTGTCAGGGGGCATGAATATGAACACACAATGCACGCCCGGAGGCTCACCTGAGCACGTTCACCCGAGCGGCGCAAGCAGGCAGGCAAGCAGGCAGGCAAGCAGGCACACGCGCGGCAGGTCAGAGAGGTGCAGATGCCTCGTTTTTCGAGCCTCGCGTGTCGGAGCAAGTCGGGCGAAATTAGTGCGTTTTGAACTTTTAACACCCGTCTGTCCGTTTCCCAACGTAAAACTCAATCGCGTCGCAGTTGCCGAGAATGTTTGCACTCACGCGCAAACAAGATATTTTGAACGCACTTTGAAGGCAGCGTGCGTTGGAAAAAAGATTCAAGGTCCACCAGGAAAACAACGTAATTACCCTATCAAATACAGCACACATCAAAATAAATGGCCAGAATAAGATGAGAAATACCAGACGGCTGTTGTCATGCCTTTGCATAATGACGCCATGGTCTGAAAACCAAAACTCCAACAATGGAATGCCATCATACAAAGCAATGTGAAGAATAGAGAAATGGTGCAAATAAAAATGAGAGACAAAAAAAGGAATTGACCCCTCTGATGTTGAGACCTTTCTCGGCCCCCTGGGGGCCCTGGGAATTACCCATCCCCCCAAAAAACAAACAAACAAACAAACAAAACGATAGCCAGTTGTGTTTTTCTGATCTGGACCATTATGAGATGAATACAATGCGAGTACTCCCCCTAGTGGCTGTGAGCAGCATAGTGGCGATGACAACAAAGCGGGTGGGGAAAAACACAATTGAATGCTTCAGGCGACCTTTTGGAAACTGAGAGCTACCTTTTGGCTACTGATTGAAGTGAAGTCCGACCAGTTTGCTACACTGCTGTAATTTCCTTGATATAAATGCCAATATCAATCATGATATTCATCTAGAGTGAACAAAGGGCACAACAGCAGCCCTATCGAGAACAGCAACGGTCCCATTTGTACACATCTCTGCAAGTGTTTACATTTTCAACACATGACTTGTTCAGTGTCACTGTTGAGCCATCTCTTGGACAATTTTTTGTTGTTGTTTTTGCTTGGACGAACAAGCAGAGCAATTCGGTTACTGTACGGTGGCAGTGAATTCAATTCACTGAACAGGCGGCTGGTTTGGCAAATAGTCAACACTTCTTCTGAAAACAGGCTTCAAGCTGTTGATCGTCAAACTAAACATCAAACCAAGGCAATTACACCTGTTGTATTTCTAATTTCTGTTGATTTCTTTTTTTTTACCTCGAAGTTAAGACCTCTTTTTCACGGCAGGTTCTGAACCTGGTCCAGTCCTACGTGACGCTGCGGGTGCCGCTCCACGTGTCCTATGTGTTCCACTCGCCCGTGGGGGCCGGCGGCTGGCAGCATTTTGACCTCCAGTCCGAGCTGAGGCTGACTTTTGTGTACGACACCGCCATCTTGTGGAGGGACGGCATCGGCAGCCCGCCGGAGGCCGAGCTCCAAGGTAAAGCGGCTGAAAACAAATGCTCCTCCTTTCCGTCGAGAGAAAGGACAGTTCCCTGCCTGACGGTTCCCGTCTTTTGCAGGCGCGCTCTACCCGACCAGCATGCGCATTAACGAGCAGGGACGCCTGGTGGTCAACTTCCGCACCGAAGCTCGCTTTCGAGGCCTGTTTGTCTCTCGGCATCCTGGTATGTTGAATTTGGTTCTTTCTCAACTGCAGCCTGCCCTGCAATCGGCTTTTTAGTGGTTTCAGCTTCCTTTTTAGCTCCATGTGGAGGTCGGTTTAGTCGAAAACGCTCTTGCTTTGGTTCCTAAAGTAGAGATGTGATTGGAATGCTGCTCAGTATAGGGTAGAATCTATTCTATGGAATGTATATATGTCATTTTTAAAAATATAAATCTACAAAATACAGTCAGTTGTCTCTCGCCATATTGCCTTTACTTTTTACAGTATCACAGCATTGCAGATCTTTTATGGTACTTATTAATATTGTTGTTATTATTATTATTATTTTAGAATCATTACACGTGGATTTACACGTGGCCCTTTTTGCTTGTAATTTTGCTGATTATTGCTAAAAGAACAGAAACACAACCCAGTGTCTCAGAAAATGTGAATATAATGAAAAGGTTCCATATTGGAAAAAGGACTGGGTTAAAAAGTCAATTAAATCGGATAAATAATCCCACCAAAATCCACACAAAATGTTTTCAGCGTCAAACGTTGTCAAAATACTCGTGCCCATTCACAGGCCATCAGCACCCTCTACTGGTACTTAATTGCTACTGCAGCCAAGCAATGCGTGATCTGTGGTTTTCTTGTATAAACACCGCGTCGAACATTTTCTGGCAACCTTTTGGAAAATACTTGCCCTCACCAATATTGAGTTGTTTACGTGACAATTCTGGGTGCTGCCACACCTCCGCCTTGAGCGGATCCGGTCCATTTCTGGAACCTTCTGAGAAACGCTTGCCAATGAGCATTGTGCCTTTTGGTCAGCCTCCGCCCTCACCTCCGTGGTCATGTGCGCCGACCACCCCGGCCTGACCTTCAACCTCAGCCTGGTGCGTAGCGAGCCCACCTACAACCAGCCCATCCAGCAGTGGACCTTCGTCTCCGACTTTGCCGTGAGCAAACATCGGCGCTTTTCCGTTTGTTTGCGCCTCATTTCCGGCGTCTCAAGGTGTGCCCGCGTCACATTCAGGTACGCGACTATTCGGGCACGTACACGGTGAAGCTGCTGCCGTGCACGTCGCCACCCGGCCTGGAGTTCGATTTCCCGCCCTCATGCAACCCCAGAGAGCCCGTCAGCTTTGACCTGGACATCCGATTTCAGCAGGTACGATGCAAGGGAAATGTTGTGAATCTCGCCACCGTCGACAATTTCACCCTGACCCCAAACCACAACATACATTTGCAAACTTGAAGCAAAGTCGTTTTGTTGCTTCATAACACAACAAATATGTGAAAGCAGCTGCAGCAAACCCACAAAAAATGATGAGGAATCATTTTCAGGTGTTATGGTTCATTTCAATAAAAACGAAAAAGTTTTTAGAAGCACGAATGGTTTTCATCAAAAGCATTTAACAGCCCCTCCGAATTAAACGGTATCATGGAACCTTAGTTTTGCTCATATGCAAGATGAGAACAGTCAACTTCTGCTCACGATCAATTTAGGACTATTTGTGAGGCAGTCGTGCTTCAGTGTTTTTCCACACAAATTGTGTTTTCAAATTTGTTTATTGAAAGGAATGCAACTGGTTGCGCATGCAGGTCCTATGGTTATCGTCAGACATTTCCTCGCGGGAATCGGCGTACCCTTCAAAATGCGATGGCACAGATTAATGGCATTTCCATTCATTTCAGTGGAGAAAGACGATTTGAGATACAAATATTTTAAGTAGTTTTGTCATGGTGTCAATTGTTTTTCGAGAGACATGGGCATTTTTTCTTCATTTTTACATAAATAAAGTGTATTTGCGCTAGGTGTGAAAAAGAATATTAACCGTGACTGTTGTTTATTTTGCGCGCGGTCGTAGGTGAGCGATCCCGTGGCTGCGGAGTTCAGTCTGAACACAGAAATGATGCTGCTCTCCAAAAAGACCCTGTGGCTCTCGGACGGCTCCATGGGCTTTGGCCAGACCAGCGACACGGCTTTCGCGCAAGGTGCCGCCCTGCGGAGTAACTGGTAGCGCGCTCGGGGCTTCGTGCTGATAATTGTCTGCGCAGGCGACACCATCTACGGGCGCGTCATGGTGGACCCCGTGCAGAACCTGGGCGACTCCTTCATCTGCAACATTGAGAAAGTGTTCCTGTGCACGGGCGCGGACGGCTACGTGCCGAAGTACAACCCAAATGGCTTTGAGTTTGGCTGCCTGGCTGACGCGCCGTCGCTACTCTACAGATTCAAAATTATTGTAAGTCCACTTCCAAGGTGTCGGCGCGGCATTGCGGCGTCAAAACTAAAAGACAGTATTGCCTCAAGATAAGAGTGACTTTGTGGGCGAGCAGCAGTATTTTGGATCAACTGGAAACACGTGATGGAGGACTGGTTGGCTCCCACATAAACGTATTTACAGTCATCTTGTCTTGTCGCAAGGACAAAGCCCAGCCCGAGACCCAGGCCGGGTCTTTTGGAAACGTGGCCTTCAGCGCCCGCCTGGCCGTGGACGACCCGACCGCGCTGCCTCTGGTCAGGCAGCCTGGATCAGATGGATTCAGCATGGATTCCGCCGCCCTCTTCCAGGTCACCTAAAACACGCATGCTGGATTTCAAGTCGAAATTTGAGCAGACATTTTTTTTTTGTTGGAGGTTGAAGTTGGAGGATTACACCAAAAACTGTGGACACAAAATCAACCGTTAAACTAGGTTTTGAAACTCGAGTTAGGGTTTCAAATTAGGATTTCAAAAAAGGGTGAGAGTTTCCAATTTTGGGGTTGAAACTGGGTTTAGGATTTCAAAGTAGGGTTTCAAACTAGGGTTAGGGTTTCCAATTAGGGTTTCGAACTACGGTTTGGATTTCAAAGTAGGGCTTCGAACTAGGGTTAGGTTTTCAAAGTAAGGTTTCTAATTACGGTTAGGATTTCAAAGATGGGGTTCTAACGAGGGTTAGGATTTCAAACTAGGATTCTAACTAGGATTGGGGTTTCAAAGTCGTGTTTTAAACTACGGTTAAGTGACGCAGATGTGCACTTTGCGGTGGCAGGTGTCCGCCGGTCGAGAGTGGTTCATCCACACCATCTACACAGTGCGCTCCCGGGACAACGCCAACCGTGGCATCGGCAAGCGGAGCCTGGAGTACCACGCGCTCAGCCGGCACCGCCGGTCCGCCGACATCGAGGAGATCGGCGCCGACAACAACCGCGGCACCAACATCCTGCACATCGCGCTGAACCGCAGAGCGCGCGACGCCGGCACCGCCGACATCGCCAGAGAGGTCCTCGTCCCCGACGGGGTGGTCCCGCGCGAGCTAGGCGACGCCGAGGACGGCGAGGACGAGGACGGGCCAGTGCTGATGGTGGGCGTGGCGGTCGGGATGCTGCTGGCCGTCCTGGTGGTGGTGCTGCTGGTGGCGCTGGTGCGGCACAAGCGTGACGCCAAGGATGCGCCCGCCCCGTCGGCGAGCGGCCAGCCAATGGTGACGCAAGCACTCGGTGACAGCTCTGAAGTCTGAACGAGCGCCTCGTGGTAGAAGATCCGGTTCCAACAAGGACTAGTAAGTGCGTATTGAAAAGGAAAGAAAACAATGGAGTGTGTGTGCGTCTGTGTGAGAAGCGCAAAACTTTACATGACACAAAAAAAAGGATGGAGTTGTCATTTTATGGGGAATTTTTTTTTTAACGTTAAAATTTTCAGATTTTATTTTTAATTTTACAAGGAAAATAAATCCTGATTTTACAAGATTAAAAGTGGAATTTTTAAAATGAAAAAGGACAAGAATATAGTCTGAATATGACACGACCTTATTCCTTTTCTTTTTTGTCATATTCTGACTGCGTTATTTGAACACAATTTGTATTTTGGGAGAAAATGACACAATTCTACAAAAAAAAAAAAATTGTCATTTGATGTACTGAATAAACTGGATCAAGGTCCAACTTAGTGAAATTAAAAAAGAAAAAATGCTGATAGTTTTGCAAAATTTTATGAGAAAGAAAAAATTCTAAGTCAAAAGTTGGCTTCAATTAAACGTGGCTTTTCGCTACTCGCCAGCATATGTCCGGTAAACCCCCACCCCCCCCACCCCCATTGTGAAAATTACAACTTTATCTTTTTTTCTTTTTTTCTTTTTCTTATCGGTGTGTCTTTCACACTCCTGCGTTATTTTGCAAGTGCCTCACATTTGAAGAACTAAAAAAAAAAAAAACAACAACAACAAAAAAGAAAACTGCGCCTCAAGAGCTTTTTGCTTGTGTTCCGCAATCTACTTGAAGCGCGCTCACTGTCGGTGCCGTGGCGAGACGTCCCGTCCGATGTCTTTCAACGCTCTCTCGTCCTTTGCTGTTTTCTTCTGATACCACCTCATCTACCCCCTCCCCCCCAAAAAAAGACAACAAAAAGTGTCAGTGGTTCGTGTCAGAGGTGCGAGCGGACGCCTCTCTTTCTTCCACTTGCGGCAACTGTTGCGTTCCTCTTGTTTGACCTGCTGCATTTTCCCTCTGTTTCCCATCACACTTTGTGCACCTGTGCATGTCTTGCTGTGTGTGGTTCTTATTACACTTAAATGTCAAACTGCTGATTTACTGAAGGCAAAAGTGCACCGACTGTGTTTTACGTTATTTCGTTCAATCAAGACAATAGTCCATTAAAAATGTCTCAAATCGACCGTTGGCATCGACGAGGTTAGGGCTAGATTTAGAGTTCGTTCGTTTTAGCGGTAAATGACAAAAGATTTATTTTTCCTGAACTCACACTTTGTGTTTTTACCTCAATCCACATCCTTTTTTTTTTTTTTTTTTTTTTTTTTTAATCAGAGCACGATCGTCTATTGAGAGCTTGTCCAAAAATGTACCTCAAACGAAACCAATAATAAATCCAATCTTGACAGAATAACAGAAATGGAAGAAAATTCCGTCCCAAGAAATGGTCTTGAATTAATTTGCTTTTCCAGATCAGTCGGCGCATTGTGGCGGAGATTATTCCAGAGAAGCAGAGTTCTTGTAGGCTAAAATGGGGACATTTTTAGGCAGATGCTAACGACAGTGCATGACACAGCTGCTGTGTTTGTTTTTTGTTTTTGTTTTTCTGTAAAGTGTGTAAAGCTACATAAAAATGTAACTAAGGGTTTGGGGTTTTCGTGTTTCAGATCAAGTGAGAGTTGATGCTAGGTGACGTTTTTGGCTTAGCGTAAGGTTAGGTTCAGGCCGGCTTTGGGATTTTTGTTGGATCAAGGTCGGGTTTCAATTCAGGTGCGGTTGGGGTCCGGCAATACTCAATTGAGCTGAGTGAAGTTCGACACAATGGCAAATTTTTGGTAGCATGTTTGCCATCTTTTGTGTCCGTTGCTTCGCGTATTTCTTGCTTCACGCTACGAATCGTCCGAATTGCCTTCAAACTTGATGGAATCGTTCCCATAAATCGTCTCTGTTAATGGATGACCTCGTTCTGCCGTGTGCATGTCACTTTTCGTTTTTATCGTGTGAAATGCTTTGGGGATTTTATGTTGAGGGAAAAGGACATCTATGCAATTTGTCATATTTTACATTTTGATGTGTTTTTGTTTTTCCACTGCACAACCTGCTCGTAATCCTCACCGTCCACGCGTTGTATCGTGCTTGGTTTATGTCCTCTAATGCTTGGAGTGAACTCTCTTATGCACATGTATGTACAGTACGTATGTATATACATCAATATAGTACTTAGGAATATACCATTTGGATGTTTTGGGGAATGGTTGTTAAAAAAAAATCAAATGGGGGAAAAAGGCATACAGAATGTGCTTGTAAGTATTTGTAACATAGACCACAAGCACAGCGCTGGTCTGCAAATAAATAATTTTTCAAGATTTTTTGGGGAGTGGGCGTTGTCTTTTCATTCTAGTATTTATATGTGATCAATAGCAATAGCGCCCTCTCGCCCCTGATGTAGCGCCGTCCCTGTCGCATGATATTTTCATTGACTTGTGATATCGTTTAGCAGCTGTCAGATGTCCGATTTGAAAAGGCCTCTTGCAAAAATGGGGAAATTTAAAACTGAAAAAGCTAACCGTGACAATAAGCACACCAAAAAAACACGTGTTCATGTAACCATGTGCTTTTATTACCAGTGCATATTTCTAGAAACCAAACCCGGTATTGTCGTAGTGGCGTGTGTGTGAAAGACACAAATATATAAATATATCACAATGATGAAATGCTTCGTATTTAGGTCACAGCTGCAAAGAAGGAGCATTTAAAAAACAGGATATTGGTTTGAATCAATTCAACGAGTGTTGGCACACAATCACCGGCAGGGGGAGCCAAAGCGAAGAGCAGGAGGAGGCGCAACAAAGATGGCGCGGACACGAAAAGCAGAAAATCATCTTCATAGAATCTGCCGTCGCTAATTTCCTTTTTTAAAAGTTCCTTCAATATAAGAATGATCGTGGGTTGATAATTATAACTCCGGCCAGCATGTGTCTCCTGAGATGAGCGCCTCAATAAAAAAAAAAAAAACGAAAAATATATGTGGCAGGTGGGGGTGTCATTGACATAATTTAAATAGAAATTAACATCTAATTGAAAGAATTTATGTATGTATTTGCCATTTCTTTGTTTTGTATGTAATAGATCACTAGATCAATCTTTTGCCGACTATTTTTCACATGATCACAAATTTCAATTGTTTTCTTTTTAAAGGTGACATGAACAGAGGAAAAAAGAGCAATATATCAGAGGAAAAAAAAGCACATACATTAAAAAAATGTGTAGAAGCACATCAAATAAATGATCTTTGCTTCCCTGTTGCTCCTCCTCGTTGTTTAAAGTCCCATAAAACCAAAGTGATGAGCAAAAACGATTCTTGTGCTGCTTAAATGGCAATAAATATTCTTTGAGTGTATGTTGGTCAAGCAAGTTTTGAAAAGCGTGCGTGTGAAAACAGCTGCCTTCAGTGTCGTTGTCGCCGCCGCACGCGCGCCCTTGTCGTCATCGTGGTCTAATATACACAATAATTTACATGTCGTCAGCTATATACACTAAGTACAGACAGCAAATCGATGCACGGGTCGTGTTTTGACACTTGCTTTGTTTCACGCTAAGCAGTGAAAAAAAAAACTACAGGTGAGTAAGAGAGGCACACTGAAAAGGAAAACAAATCAGTCAAGGAATTTCAACGCGTCTGACTATTTTGACCTTGAAATCCCGGACAACACGTTTGAGAATTTACACGGTTAACGTTGAATCTTGCAAGCTTAAGAGAAAAGTCATCATTGTACAATTACAAGGAAAAATGTCAACATTTTACAATAAACATTTTGGGAGGGGGCATATATATGGATAACTTCACAAGAGAAAATGTATCTTGACAAGAGAGATTTGTAATTTGCATTTCTTTTGTCAAGTTACAAGAGAAAATTTGTAATTTTATAAGAATTGTTTTGAAATTTGACACACAAAAAAACATCTTTCAAGATAAAACATTAGCATTAGCTTACAATCTAATTTCACAAGAAATGATTTGGCAGTTTTCTCAAAGAAAATTCATTATTTTATCGCTTGATTTTCAGGTTGATACTAGTATGACTTTTTTTTTCTCATGAGAATGATTTTCAACTCATTTCACACGTGTGTATTTTTCACTTAATATTCAGTCAATTTAGTTTTTTTCCCCCGAACAAACATGACTTTTACTTTTTTATTCATATCTAGAGTAAAATTACGGGAACAAAACTGAACCAATTATTTTCTAATCACTTTTTCCCCCTCATGATCCAAAAAAACTAAAAAAAAAAAAAAAAAAAAAACAGCACTACAGAATTTCAAATTGATTTTTGTTTGTAATATTGCAACTTAAATCCAATTTCTTAAAAAAGTGTGTGTTTTTTTTCTACTCATCATATCCATTGGTTTTCTTGCACTTAGTTTTCTTAGTTTTTGCTTTTTTGTTGTTGTTGCTGTTGACTATTTATTTTCTTTTGAGTGTGGCCCCAATACTCGGCGCATAACTGAACCACACTGCGACTCGTTACGGAGAGGAAATCAAATTGCATGCATTTGGACGTAGTTATGGCTCATTTAATACTTGAATCTATCAAGCTATCTGTGTAGCCGCCACTTGCTCCTTGGCGGAAGCTAAGTCACCAAACTTGGAGATGTATTTATTTATTTATTTTAATTCCTTACGCACACCGTGAGCCTCCTGGCCGACGTGTGAGACCGAAGGTTTTATTGCACCCTGTGGACTTCTCGTGGCGTTGGCGTGTCACTGTAGGTAGCGGTAGACCTTGAAGCAGTGGTTGCCCGAGTCGGCCACGGCCACGTGGCCGTCCGAGGTGAGGGCCAGGCCTTGTGGGCCGTACAGGGGGTCCGCCGTCGTGTTGATGTAGGACAAGAAGGAGCCTGAGCTGTCGAACACCTGGTTTGGAACACAGCACGTTTTTTTTAAACGAGCAGTAGTTCTCTATACCTATCTAAATTAATTGTGAATTCAATCATTATTTCAGTACAGTTTTTCATTTTTCCAAGTATAATTGAATATATGATGCAATACACAAAGCACCACCATAATTTACTAGAATTGACATTCCATTCAATTAGACCTAAACCGTTTGCGCATGATGATTTCATACTGCAATCCAATTCATTGTGCTGCTCCTTCTCCTGCGCCCGCATTTTGCCACTGGGAGGCAGTATAATATAGTCATGTAGACACAAACAAAGTAGATTTGTACTTCTTCTATGACTACTTCAAATATAAGAGACTCGGTCAAATGCTGTCATCGGAGCTAGTTTTGTTATTGCCGGTAGTGTCGTCATATTATGGATCGGATTTTTTTCCAACCTGGATGCGACTGTTGCCCCAGTCGGCCACAATGATGTTCCCATTGGAGTCGACGGCCACGCCCGTGGGTGCGTTGAACTGTCCGTTTCCTTCACCGTGCGAGCCGAATTTGAACAGGAACTCCCCGTCTGCGTTGTATACCTGAAGAGGAACGCGCAGTGTGACCACACATTGAACAAAAAGCATTAAAAAAAAAAAAATCTGTACCTTCACGGAATGGTTGTGAAAATCTGTCACGACAATCTCATTCTTGTTATTCACTGCCACAAAATGAGGACCTACAGGAGACACACAAGGAAATGGACAATGGGTGAGTTGGTCTAGCTAGCAAAAGATTATTATTATTATTTTTTTAAGTACTTACTGAACATTGGTCCTGATTTACTCAGCTTTTGTTCCAGTGCTACATTTGCACCGCTTTTTTCTTGCAAGGAGAGAAAACATAACATGCGTTAGCAAAAACTGTTGACAGCTAGCAAGACAATTAGCTATCTAGCTAGCGAATTTGAGAAACAGGCAATTTTTGTTTGGAAAAATATCCAAACGTCATTTCTCGCAACAGGAAGACTTTGGACTCGGAAATAAACACGCTCATGCTCAGAGGGCTACGAATACTACCTGCAAAATGTCTGTCGGACGTTCCCTTGGCTCCAAACTTGGTGACCAGCTTTCCGTTGGCCTGGAAGATGAAGACGCAGCAGGCCTTGTTGTCCACGGTGATGATGTGTCCGTTCTTGTCCACGGCCACACCTTTCGGCCCCATCAGACGACCGGCTCCGATTTTGTTCTGACATACGTTTCGGTCATCAAGTTGTAATGAAAATGACATAACATGGAGGGGGATGTTGACTGACCTTGAACTTGCCGTCAGAGGAGAAGATGCTGATCCATCTGTTGTCATAGTCGGCCACGATGATGTCGCCGTTCATGTCAACCGTCACCCCCGTGGGGCGCTGCAGCTGCCCCGGGGAGCGACCTCTGACCCCGAAGCGCATCTTGAACTGGCCGTCGTTTGAGAACACCTGAAGAAGACGCCGCTGTGAGTTTGTGCAAGTGTGCTTGTATGTATGTGCATTAGTGTTGGTTTGTTGGGGGTTACAACAGTTCGTGATTTCGAGTTAGGTTTTACTGCATTTTGACTTTTGATTTAGTTTCTGTTGGTCTTTGGAGCAGGTTTAGTCATTTTTATTATCTTATTCTGGGAGGGAAAGTGCTTCATTTTAGTTGAGTTTTGATTGGTCTAAGTTTTACTTTTAGAGTATTGTGTGTAAGATTTTGGAATCCCTCGTCCTAATTTGAAACCTGACATTGAAACAATAAAGCTAATTTGAAACTCGACTTTGACACCCTAATTGGAAACCCAAACCCTATTGGATACACTAACCCTAGTTGGAAACCCTAACCCTAGTTTGAATCTCTACTTTGGAACCCTAACCAAAGTTTGAAACCCTACTTTAAAAGCCCAACCTTAGTTGGAAACGCTAATTGGAAACCCTAGACCTAGTTTGGAACCCTACTTTTAAACCCTAACCCTTGTTTGAAACCCAAATAATGTGCCCACACGAATGCCTCAACCAGCTTTTATTTTGAAGTTCTTCCCGGCAACTCGTTGCGGCAAAATGGCTATCTTGATTTGTTTTCCAGCCTGCCTTTGGGGGTTCGTTTATTGCCTTTGCTTTCAGCAACAATACATTGTCCTGAAATAATGATCAATCGCTAATTAACGGCGCTAAAAAAAAAAAAGACTTCACTTCACCGACACTGTATTTGTACGTCACTTGAACAGCACAAGAAGCGCTAGCAGAGCTAGCATCGCTGGAAGCGCTCAAGTTAAAACGGGCTCTGAAAGCTCAAGGCTCATATTAATTGACAAATCCGAAAACAAAATCATACTTTGCAGTTACTCTGGTTAGATTTAGTGTGTGCCGTGTCTGTGTGTGCGAGCGAGACCTGTATGGACTGGTTGTTGCTGTCGGCCACCACAATGCGACCGTTGCTGGAGGTGGAGATGCCTTGAAGGTTTGTGAATTCTCCTTTGTCGCGTCCTCTCGTTCCTGGTAAACAGAGAACGAGTTCGGATCGCAGGTTAGCATTCGTTGTGATTAGTATGAAATGTGCGACCCCCAAAAAACATTATTAAATCATTCACTCCCAAAGACGTTTTTAAACGTCTTTTCAGACTTGGTCCAGAATTGGCTGGTACTGAATGAGTTAAGGGCTAGCACATGCACGCACTCAAAGGAAGAAACATTGCCCTCGGGAATAATAGGATCCCACAGAACATCCAACATAGCCCCACTTTGTGAATTGTTTCCCTATTTCCCCGTGAATCACGATGTACATCGAGCAGGCTGGATCCCACGGCGACTGGGCCTCACCGACTCTGTAGATGAGCTCGTCCTCGATGGGGTTCTCCTTCTTCTTGGTGGCGCTGTACATACTGGAGGGCCTCCTGACGGCCTTCTGGCGCACGTGACCTCCACCGCCGCTCGGCGACTTGACCCGCCTCTTGACGTCGTCGGGCGACTGCAGCACGTCGGAGGGCTTGACGGCGCGCAGGCGGAAGGGGCTCCCCCGGACGGGCTGCTCATAGAGCAGCAGCGAGAAGGCGAACTCCCCCTCGGCGCGGGCCGTGTAGCCCACCTCGTAGGTGCCGTTCTTGTTGTCGGTCACCTCGGCCTCGGCCGCCACGCCCTCCGCCGACACGATCCGGGCCCGCAAGGCGGCGTTGCCCGTCTTGACCAGCTCGCCGTCTTTGTCCTTGGTGGTGACGGTGACGGTGGTGTGCTGGCCCACCAGCGCGTGCCGCAGCCCCTCGCCGGTCGCCACGCTGGTGTGGCCCACAGCCCCCGTGGTGATCAGGACGCCCAGGTTCTGGATGGAGCGCCGCAGGCCGTCCGTCTCCACCTGGCACTCCAGGTGGCCGTTTTCGTGCGGGCACTCGGGGAAGGTGTGGCGCGCCAGGGCGCTGACCCGCTCGCCCATCTGCTTCTGGACCAGGAGGACCTCGGTGGCGCTGCCGTGGCTCAGGGCCTGCTCGGTGAAGTCGCAGCTGCTCTGGATGTTCTCTTTGCCCTGCAGTAACGACGTCAGCTGGGTTTGCAGCACCTGAGCGCAAAAACGACAACCGCCGCATCCGTACGATGTTTGCACGTGACGGGGAAAAGCGCGAGTGGCCAGAGGGGAGCGGGGTGGTGGTGACCTTCTGCTTGGTGCTGCAGATGTTGTCCACCTCGGCGACCAGGGCGCTCTTGCGCTGGCGCAAGGCTTTCTCCAGCTCGTCAAAGGTGGCGTTGATTTCCGTCACGGCGCCGTGCTTGCGCTCCGTCAGCTGCTTGGAGATCTCGTTCACCAGCTCGATGGCCGCCGCCAGCTGGGGAAGTCTGCCGCGCAAAGGCAAAGACGCCGTGAAACTGCCGCAGTATAGCGCCGACAACGGCCGAGGAGGACGAGACCCACGTTCCATAAAAACGAAAATGAAGGCAAATCTGCCAATTTGAAAGGGAAAGAAGACGTCATTAGTGACCTGTTGCGTACGGTGTCCAGCTGGTTCTTGAGCGCCGACTTGTGTTGTTCGAGCACGTCCCTCAGAGGCACCGTCACGTGCTCCCTGTGCTCGCCTTCCGTGCACTCCAGGCACATGGCCGTCTCACACGACTCGCAGTAGAACTCCATCACCTGCGGGTGGCGCAATGGAGCGGCAGCGGTTCAACTTGTGCTTGTTTCGTACGGCGATTGAAGCGGACGTACCACTGGGACAA
Organism: Hippocampus mohnikei; assembly: GCA_026261675.1. Lineage (NCBI taxonomy): Eukaryota > Metazoa > Chordata > Actinopteri > Syngnathiformes > Syngnathidae > Hippocampus > Hippocampus mohnikei. The sequence continues at coordinate 927,798 of JAKGUB010000327.1, forward strand.
AACGTACCGCTAATTGGACGTGAAACTGCAGTTCACTGCTGTTTAAAGGAGACTAGACTTTAGGCTGGCTAAAAGCCGGTCTAAGTTGTGGCGTCACGCAACTTTGGTGGATTTCATCAAATCGCCAATGGGACAGATTCTACGCTCCACTGCTGTGTGCGGTCGATGCGATCGGATTTCATTGATCAATCCGATATGTGGCGGCGGGGGTGGTTCAAAGTTTGTGCCGCATGCGCTCACCTTGCCCTCGTGGTTGGGGCAGGACAGTGGCTGGCAGGCGGTGGCGGCGCTGGCCGACTCCAGGACGTTGCAGGCCTCGGGTCGGCTGCACTCGGGGTCCCGCTGCAACACCTCCATCAGGTTGGTGATGAAGAAGTTGTTCTGGAGGGCGGCCACGCCCTTCTCGGGCAGGATGGACGTCTGCCGGCACACCGGACACGACAGCGTCAGAGACTGCGGCGGGATGTAGTTCTGCAGGCATCTGCAGGGGGACACGCAAGAGACCCCAGCCGAGTCAGTTGTAGTCTCAAACCACAGACGAAGCACAAGTATCTCAACAGAAAATCGACTCTTGTTTGAAAGCCTAAGACTGACTTGAAACCTGACTTTGAAATTCTAAACCTTCACTTCACTTGAATCCAGAAGTCTTTTTTGAAAGACTCATTAGGAACCCATCCCCGACTTGAACACCTCAATGAAATCAGCGCTTCAATTGAAATGCTAACCCTGGCTTGAAGCCTTAATTTGAAACCCTAGCCCCAAATCTGAAAGCCATGATTTGCAGGGAAACCAATTCCTCTCTTGAAACTCTAACCATGTCTTGAAACGCCTTACCTGGTGTTTGAAACCTCAACTCTGGCTTCCAAACTTACTTTGAAACCCTAAACCTCATTTTTAACCGTCATGTCAAGCCATATCTCTTGTTTGAAAGCACAATTTGAAGCGCCAAACCTCGCCTTGAAAGCCTGACCCTGTCTTGAAACCCTAAGTGGGAATATCAGCCCTGATTTGAAAGCCTGACTCCGGCTTTCGAAACCCTAATCCTCATTTGAAAACCTCCCTTGAAGCCATTCGTCTTGTTTGAAAGCCTAATTTGAAACCCAACCCCGTCTTGAAATCCCAACCCAGAAAACCTTCGTTTGAACCCCTATTACTCATTTGAAAGCATCTTGTTTTGCGCACCCGGTCGACGGCCGCACGACGCGTACCTCTCGCAGAAGGTGTGCAGGCAGGGCAGCACTTTGGGGTTGTGGTAGCGGTCCAGGCAGATGCTGCACACCAGGAACTGCTTGTCAATCTGCCTCACCACCGGACTGGCACCGCCGCCGCTCTCGCGCTTGGCCATGGACACGCAGCTTCAGGCCAGCGGGGGACCTGCGCGGACGGCGCAGTGAGACGAGGTTAGCGGGGCCGCCGGCGGGAAAGAGTCCGGGAAATGAGTCGCCGCCTATTGAAAACCTCGCCCTGGCATCAGCCAGCTCTAAGATGGCTGCTCCTCCGTCTTCGTCGCCCACGTCGCCGCGGGCCGTTTGGCTTCGTAAAGTACAACAGCTTGAACAAGTCGCCGCTTTGCTAGTCATCTACATACTTGGGATAAAAAAAAAACCTGCGTGCAACGACAAGCGCGCAGTTGGGAAGCCGGCTGGGTGGAAAGGGAGAGCGAGGCGGTGTTGTCATCGTTACCTTAAGAAAAGTCACTGTCTTGATTCCTTGCGTTTAAAAGTAAGCTAATTCCTTGACTTGAAAAGGAACTCCTTACTTTACTCATGACTTCAATTCAAAAGCAACTTTGGTTCTTGACTTGAAAAATAAATGTGTTCTTTTACTGATGACTTGATTTTAAAAGTAACTTTCTTACATTTCCTCCCATTTTATGTCGGCCATAAGCGTGTAGCAAGTTTGCGAGCGCTTCCACTGCGCTTGCGGGTGCCATGTTGCGTGTCGGTGGGTCGAGTGGGGATTATGCAGCGCATCGGTGCCATCGGCAACACGGCACCAACGCAGAGGCTTACGATGGAGACCGCACGCGCCGACGACAGCAACGCAAAAAATAAACAAAAACACCCGTGAGAAAAGAAGAAGAAATCGCGTCGCGTGCTGTTCACTGACGTCTGCCTCAAAACCTGAACTCGACAATCTGAGCCGTTGCTTTCAAACCTCCTCCCTAAAAATGGATGTGCATGGCAAATGCTTGAAAGCAGATTTCTCCGCAATTCTTGGACTTCCTTCTTTTGGATGTCCAGCTGGCAGCTGAGACAGCGCCACCTGCCTGCCTGCCTGCCTGCCAGAGGGAGCAGGGGGAGGCGGTTAAGTAGAATTTGAGTAGCTGCACAGTGCGGAGGCAGCTGTCCCCCTCTGCAGCAAAAACGAGAGCTCACGCCGACATTCCAGCTCAGCTCAACAGCTCGTCGTCTTGGCTTTCTTCTCTCGATGCACTCGTGGCATTGTCGGACCTCCTGCGCATTTTGCAGCTTGATTCTTGACCAAAACTCGTTGCGTGCATGCTAACATACACACACACACACACACACACACACACACACACACACACACACTTTCCTTTCACATGAACTCTGATTTCCCGCAGTGACGTGGCGAAACCACGCCCCCACAATCCTCCCCGCACCCTACTCACCCACGCTTTCCTTCCTCTATCCCAACAGCCGGCGCGTCAAAGTTCCTTCCACTCGAGTGAAGCTTTCTCGAACAAACTCCCTTTTCTCAAAAAAAACCTCTCGGTTTTCCACTCATCCGCTTTGAATATTGACGCTGTTTGTTCTGCACGAGATGTGATGTGAGCTCCACTCCGAGTGGTCACGTGTGTTGAAATATTAAAAATAGCAACTGGAACGCAGGCGTCCATGTCGTGGAGACACCAAACGCTCATTTGTGCTCACAGAATCGACCGAGTAGTCCCAGAATCTACGACAATCTGCCGATTCTACTGATCTGCAACGTCTACAGAATCTACAGAAAATACCAAATCTGTCACATCGACATACAATCTGCAAAACTGCAAATTTCCAAGGTTAGAGTTTCAAATTCCCTTTCAAGTATAGAATCCTTTCAACTTCCATTCAAACGACATCGATAGAGAGCAGAAATGTTCAATACCACTTCTTCCCCCCACACACAGATACTGATTTACTCTTAAGTATTGACTGAGTACCAATACCGCAAGTATTTTTGATGTATAAAAATTCAAGTTAACACATTCGCAAAAAGGTGACCAAAGACCTTTCATTCTGACGACACTGCCACAGTTATAGCGCCAACTACTGGCGAGGAGGACTGTCTTGATGTCAGACTGTTTTGCGCCATCAAATCAGCACCCAATGAGCTCATCCACTTGCCACTCTCACCTGATAGCGCACTTAAGCTTCTTAACATCCCACGAGAGGTGTGGGGGCAGGCAGGGGGGCATGTCTGCCATCTAGATTAAAACGAGACGACGCCGACATGTGGCGCTCCTCCACTTGACCCGCCAGCGGCTTACAAGTGACAGATGAGCATCGGTGAGGCCTCCCTTCTCGCTCGGGCCTCCCCTGTCAGTCATCCTCTTCCGTCGGGAAGGCTTTGATGAGCTAATCTTGTCACCGAGGTTCTGAAGTGAACGCCATTTTTTGGGAGGGCCGCAAACACCCAACGGCGCGTGGACTTCATTCATTCCGACGACGGCGAAACACCTCCGATGAGCTCAAGGCATCCTACTCTGGATGACTGTCACGATTCGGTTTGGGACCAACAGGTGGCACTGTTGGGCTCTCCTGCAGCTGCACACCTGTTGGTCGTTAGGTAATTCGTGCTTTAAAAGGACTCCCAGCCCGAGCACTCGCTGTCGGGTCATTGTTGCTGTTGGCTGCTGTCAGGTTTTGGTCATTGTTATGTTTTATCTTCAGTCATGTGTTTTGTTTGATACTTTGGACTTTGTTTGTTTTGGATTTAGTTTTCTGAGTTTTAATACAACCTTTCAAGTACACCCTGCTCCTCCCTCCCCCCTGCTTTTTGGGGTCCACCACCACCTCGCAGCGTGACAATGACAAATGAAAGGTTTTGCCGAGGTTAGGTTTTCAAAGTAGGGTTTCGGGCCTGGGTTAGCGATTCAAACGAGTGTTTCGAGACAAGGTAAAAATGTGAAATGAAGGTTTGAAATCGTGGTCAGGGTTAAAAGCCACGGTTAGGGTTTTGTTCCTTGGTCAGGGTTTCAAATTTAGGTTACAAGTCTGGGTTAGGTTCAACATTGGTGTTAAGGTTGGGGTTAGGGTAAGGGTCAAAGTTAGGGTTGGTGTTAGGGTTGATGTTAAGGTTAGGGTTAGGACTGGGTTTTGCGGTTAGGGTTGAGTTTAGGTTGGGGTTGTGGTTAGCGTTAGGTTAGGGTTAAGGTTAGGGTTGGAGTTAGGGTTGGGAGTAGGGTAAGGGTCAAGGTTAGGGTTGGTGCTGGTGATGCGGTAAGGGTTGGTGTTAGGGTTGATGTTAAGGTTGGGGTTAGGGTTAGGGTCGGGTTTGGGATTAGGGTTGGAGTTATGGTTGGGTTTAGCTTGGGGTTGGAATAGGGGTTAGAATTTAAGTTGGGGTTAGTGTTGGATTAGGGTTTAAGGTTAGGGTTGGGGTTAGGGCTGGAATCAACATCTATGCAGCTGCTGTAATAGAAGTTATTCCTGCGCAGGATAGAAAACATGCCTGTTATCATTGCTATATTATCTGTCCACATGTGTTGCTCCACCATTTGTGGTCATATACCAGCTGCTTAAAGCACGGCTTACTTTATTGTACAAAACAAAAACAAAAAATACCTTAGTGTGATATTTGTACCACCATAGAAAAATAACTTTCTATCATATTTTCTTTCATGAACCAGAAGTCAGCAAGAAGGCCGACCAAAATTAGTCTGCAACATTCAAGGAAAATCCAAGCGTGTGTGTTTTTGGGTCAACACACACTTGATGTGGTCGGCCAGTGGTGACTCATCCCAGAATGCTTTGCTCCTCCCAATAACAAGCTCTGGTTACGCTTGGCCACATCACATCCACATTTCTGACTGGATGCTTTCCGTCAAACAAGATTCCCATAACCTACGAGCGGATGGAGGCTCACATCGCAGCGGATCATAGTAAGATAAAATCTGTGGCAGAGGTGCAGCTTTGACTTGTCCTTCACAGTTTACAATAATGTTTTTTCAGTCTGCTAGCATCAAGCTAATATGCTGAGCAGCACGGAGGGGAGCATCATCGTCACCTGGCTGGATGCTGAGGAAGCAGGGCTTTTGAAGCAATGCCATGACATTATTTCTACTTTCCTAGCCTTGCTTAGCTTAAGGATTCTAGTCAGGACGAGGGAGAGTCAGAACGAGCGACGGTCAGGAAGGGCGGCAGAGTACAGTTGACTCATGGCTCAAGTCCGTTTTCCACATTTGAATGATTTGTTTTTGTTACATGTGTTGCTGCACGGTTTGCGTTCAAATATTCACATTGTTTGCCAGGTATATTAGCATAAAGATAGCGGAGTTTCAGGAAAAGGTATGTTACCCGATACCTCTTGTACTTTTGATGTATACAATTTGATTTAAAATAATGACAAATAATTGTGAACAAAGAGCTTTCTTTCTGATGCAAATGACGATTCACTGATGTCAAACTGCCAACTCCTGCTGAGGAGGATTGACTCAATGTCAGATTTTTCTTGTCCGAAGTATCGTGGCTGGTATCGTCAGCCTCCGCGAGTAAGCAATGCCTTAAAATAAGGTCCAATCGGCCCGATACCGATACCTGGCGTCAGTACTCGGTCATCACTAAAACTGGTCATTTTCTGACAAATTGCTGTTGGGTCAAAATAAAACAAGAGGGACAGGATACACACAAGGAGTCATGCACTTTTGCTCGATTTAATTGGATCAGACTTTTGACAATCCGGACAGAGGCCAAAGTACGTGACGTGACTCCCATCGCAAAGCTGCTGACCAAAAGCGTGCCCGTCACCTTTGTTCACATTTGACTAACCCTGACAAACACGCCACTCGTCAGCACTTTGACCAGACAACAAAAGAGAGAAGGCAGACGGCATCAATTCATCCTGTCACCTCTTGTCACGCTTTCACAAATTAGCCCGACTGCACCAAAATGAGGAAGAGCGTTAAAACGTGCAGCCATGGAGAAATGTTTTGTTTTGCAACTTGAGTAGTCATGTACGATCTGTTTCTGATACTTTGACGTGTAGCTCCAGAAGACATACCGAAATATTCAAAATGATTTGATGCAACCAACAACAAAAACAAAAAGAAGTTGCACTTCTACCGTTAATCACAAAATATCCCACCAGGCATCATCGAAAAAGTTTGGACATTTTTCGATTGTGCTTGTCCTCAAATAAGGTGAGCTGAAGTGGATCCCGGCTAACTTTGGCGCGCTGGTTGCCAAACCTATCAAAAGGCCAGAAATAGAACAACAATCGTTCACAATAACTGTAAAAACATCCTTCCACCCATCCATGATCTGATCCGCTTCTCCTCACGAGGGTTTTGGCGGACATGCCGGAGCCAATCCCGGCTGTCGTCGGGCAGCGGGCGGGGCACACCCTCAACCGCTTGCCAGCCAATCGCACGGCACACATAGACAAACAGAAATTCACACTCGCACCTCGAGACAATTGAGAGCGTTCAATCAGCCTCCAATGGATGAAAATTCATGCAGGCCCCACGCAGGAAGGTCGGCGCCTGAAATGAAGCCTGCAACCTCTGCACTGTGACGTGCTAACGAGTCGACCGCCGTGCCGCCTACTCGAAGAACAGTTGGGTGAAAAATAACCCAATTTTGGTCATAAATGGACCAATCCACTCCTTGGGTCCATCTGACCCTGCTGTTTTTTTTTTTTTTTTTTTTACAAGTCAACCGCGGGGTTGTTTCAAACAAAGCAATGCAGAAAGTTGGGTCAAGTCAGTGGTGGATCGGTCCGTTTGGACTCAGATTGGGTTATTTTTCACCCAACTCTTCTTAAGAGTGTCACCTGCATGTCTTGGGGATGTGGGAGCAAGCCGATGCGTCCACAGAAAAGGCCGGATGAGCAAAGCACTTGCGCGCCATGCTCCCTGACCAACCGAGACGAGGCCTTCGCCAGCTCGATTATCGCTGCCGTGAAACGGGGGATGGCACATCCTAAAAAAATAAATTAAAAAAGCTGCTCAAGCTGCACACACACACGCACCTACGTGGCGATATTTCATGCTGCAGAGCCACACTCGCCACGAGCACCGAATGACGGATTCCGACAGCGAAGCTGACGCTGCGGATGAGCATCATCTCCCCTCAGGCGTCTTACACGGGAACCTCCCTCAGACCGCCGATGACGCCTGAGACCTCGTTCGGACACAAAGACCCGCTCATCGCTACAAAATAATCTGGCCCGCCATCCTCTCGTTCAAAGGGAACATCACTTGGCTGCTGCTGCAGTGCAAAGCCCCCCCCCCCCATACACACACACACAAACACACAGCAGTGACATAAGCAAACAAGCTGACTCACATGTACCCCGCATACTGAAAAGACTGCGCAGACGGGGCACACCTGCTACAAGAGGCCTGTCTCCATGTTTACACCCCATAACATCTTGTTTTTTTTTGGGGGGGGGGGTCATTTTGGGTTGAACACAAACCAAAAGCAGATGACCTCACTTCACTTCACAAAACATCAATTCTTCATTCGCAGCGAGCAAGTCGGAAGTGCAGACAAGCAAGCATCAAAAGGAGCTACGCGTGTATGTCTGTATCATGTACTGAGGGGGGGGGGGCTTGGGGCGGGAGGGGGGGTACTTACATGAAATCCCAGCAGCAGGAGGAGCAGCAACGGACGAATCCAGCTGGGGCGTCAGCATCGCAGGCCCGATGGCAGCAAGCCGGCCATTGTGCGACCCCGCGGTCCGGTCCGATAGTCCCAAACGCGCACAGAGGAGCCACAGAAAGCAAAGGAAAGGGCAGGGTCTGTCTGGCAGGAGGAGGAGGAGGACGACGATGAGGGTGGTGGGGGCTAAAGGGAAAGGAGAGGAAGGGAAGGAAGAAGGAGGCGGTGATGGGAGTGGCGTGGATGCGGCATTGGTCAGGCATCTTGTGGGCGGAGCCAAGTGAGCCAATGGCATGGGGGGAGGGTGGGCGAGGATCCCAAACTCAGGGACAGACGGCAAGAGGAGTGCGTGATGCAAAAAAAAAAAAAAACAGGGGGGAGGGGGTGGGGGGATTGGCTTGCTTAAGATTCCACCCAGCTAGTCCACCTTAAAAGGACAAAGGATAGCGTTTATTAAAGTTTAGGCCGAGGATTACCAGGGGGAGTGGAGATTTAAAAAAAAAAAAAAGATGAGAGTTGTCCATGGGTAGGGGGCGGGGGTCTCCGCTTCTCGATGCCTTACTAAATAATTCATAAAGAATATTTCAAGATGTCGCAGGGGACTACAATGATTCGGTTCAGCTCAGTTATGTTCGACATTTTTTTCAAAATAAAGGAACGAAATCAATCACGCTCAGCACTTTGATCAGAATGTGTGGTGTGATGCTGCGCTGTGAAGGCAGCTGGTTATTTGTTGGAAGGGGGTGGGGCGCCCTCAGAGTCATCTCCCGCTTCTCATTCTGCAAGGCCGCGTTGCCATGGAGACTGCCTCCACACCGGAGCGCCGACAACATGGCCGCCCGCCGCAGCCTGGCACCCAGCGTACGCATCAAGTACACCGAGTGAAGGTGACATTCAGCAACCTTCCCGCGTATGCCCTCTTTTTTTTTTTTTAATTAGGTAAAACCTTCACATCTAAGACAACGCCTGAAAAAGTAGATACAGTAAAAAAATCACAGCAACAATCATGTCTCAATAACTTCAGTATTAGCGATGTGTCGGTCGCGAACGAGCCGGCACAAAGAGTGAACGATGAGAGCCGGCTCTGTCATTTTTTCTCTCTCTCTCTCTCTCTCTCTCTCTCTCTCTCTCTGTCGCTCTCTCTTTTTCACGTGTCTGAAGCGAGGTTTGGCAGTGGCTCAGCTGCCATGCTCAGAGAGGCAGACCAGAAGAGAAAGGGGAGGGGCAAGGGGCTTGGTAGGTACAAATTGTGAACCGACCTCACAAAGACCATTTTGGCTCAAATCCAGATCATCTCACCTGCTGGTAGCCAACAACAATGCTGTCGTCGATCGCTACTATTGTCACGGCAAACCAGCAAAAGTAATCCTCAATCGTATATTTTTTTTCATCGCTGCGTACGGTCGGATTGATAAAGCACGATGTGCGCATGCGCGATAAGCCGTTGTCAGGGTTTTTGTTGCCTTGTAAGGGGAATCGGAATCATTTATATGTCATGATTCGGTTTGGGACCAACAGGTGGCACTGTCGGGCTCCCCCTGCAGCTGCGCACCTGTTGGTCGTTAGGTCATTAGCTCTTTAAAAGGACTCCTGCCCAGCCACTGATTGTCGGGTCATTGTTTGTGTTTGTTTGTTGCTGCTTGCTAGTTTGCTACTGTCATGTTTGTTTGATTTCATCGCGATCCTTTGGGTTTTGCAGGTTCTTCAGCCCCCGCCCCATTGGGACCAGCAGAGAGCACCCCGCAAGCATCCAGACGAGACTTGCGTCTCAACTATTCCAGCGGAGTTGCCCTGATCAACAAAGCATCTTGAAACAATGAATAAAGTTGGCTTGCACGTTTTGGTAGTGTGCGTCATGGGTGTTTTATTTGCACTTTATTCACGATCGCCAAGATTCTTGGGTGTCAAACATACGGCCCGCGAGCCGGAAACGCAAGGAGGTTTGATCAGGCCCGCAGATCATTTAAAAGTGACAAAAATGCATGAAAGACACGGAATGAATATTTTTAATAAGGTGCAATTCATGGAATATCCGCTAGGGGAACACCGTGTTTTGATCAGAGGAAAAGACAACATTGTTTTGATCAGAGAAGAAGACAACAGCAGCCTCAGTCTGTCACTTAGACAGATTCAACACAGCAGACGCTCTCAAGGACATGTGAATACTTTTTTCTTTACACATATTATAGCACTGCCTTAGTTTGTAAGGTGTAGGCAGGGATTACATTTAGATTTTATATGCTCGTGTAAATGGTTTAAAAATTCCTTTCTTTATGAATCTCGTTTAGTCTTAAAAGTGCATGACTATATTTTTCAAGACCAATTACTTGTTAAGGTGTTGTGGCTTTGTACAGTTAGTGGGATCAGTTGCGATGCAGGTACAGTCAAACCTCGGTTTTCATCCATAATCCGTTCCAGAAGGCTGTTCGAAAACCGAAACCATGCTCTTTTGAAAATAAAAATGGTTATTGAACATGTCGGCTCACAATGGAAAGCAACACAAGGAAGCATCACTTCCTCGTCTACCCGAGGAAGCGTCACTTACTCGTGTAAGGAAGGCGAGAGGAGTCAAATAGTGCATTCAAGTGCGCTCAGTTTGTTCGAGAACCGAAATTTGTTCGTCATCCGAGGCATTAAAATTCAAAATTTTTGGTCGAAAACCGAGACGTTCGAAAACCGAGGTTTGACTGAATGTGAATGATAAAAGCAAACTGCACGTTTTTCTCAGGAAATGTAAGGTGCTTAATGAAATGTTTTGTGAAAGATATGTTCATTAAATGTAACATTTCCTGAGTGTTCTTGTGCATCTTTAGACCAAAACAAAGGAAAGACATATTATTTTAGTTATTTATAGCAGTTTATAGCGTTTTTAGCTGAAAAAAACAGCCATGTTTAGTAATGCGTTTTTAGCCGAAATGAACAACCATGTATAGTAAGGCGTTTTTAGATGAAAAAAACGACCATGAATAGTAAGGCGTTTTTAGCCCCAAAAACGACCGTGTATAGTAAGGCGTTTTTAGCCGAAAAAAACGACCACGTATAGTAAGGCGTTTTAACCGAAAAAAACGACCATGTATAGTAAGGAGTTTTTATCCCCAAAAAAACGACCATATATCGTAAGGAGTTTTTAGACGAAAAAGACTTACTTTGTCTTTTTTTCGTCTAAAAACTCCTTACGATATATGGTCGTTTTTTTGGGGATTAAAACTCCTTACTATACATGGTCTTTTTTTTCCGTCTAAAAACGCCTTACTATACATGGTCGTTTTTTTCCGCTAAAAACGCCTTACTATACATGGTCGTTTTTTTTGTCTAACAACGCCTTACTATACATGGTCGTTTATTTCATGTTAAAACGCCTTACTATACATGGTCGTTTTTTTAATTGAAAAACGCCTTACTATACATGGTCGTTTTTTTCGGGTTAAAAAGCCTTACTATACATGGTCGTTTTTTGGGCTAAAAACGCCTTACTATACATGGTCGTTTTTTCGCTAAAAACACCTTACTATACATGGTCGTTTTTTTTGTCTAAAAACGCCTTACTATACATGGTCGTTTTTTTTCTAAAACGCCTTACTATACATGGTCGTTTTTCGGGTAAAACGCCTTACTATACATGGTCGTTTTTTCGCTAAAACGCCTTACTATACATGGTCGTTTTTTCGCTAAAAACGCCTTACTATACATGGTCGTTTTTTGGCTAAAAAGCCTTACTATACATGGTCGTTTTTGGGTTAAAAGCCTTACTATACATGGTCGTTTTTTCGCTAAAACGCCTTACTATACATGGTCGTTTTTCGGGTTAAAACGCCTTACTATACATGGTCGTTTTTTCGCTAAAACGCCTTACTATACATGGTCGTTTTTTCGCTAAAACGCCTTACTATACATGGTCGTTTTTCGGGTTAAAAGCCTTACTATACATGGTCGTTTTTTCGCTAAAAACGCCTTACTATACATGGTCGTTTTTCGGCTTAAAAGCCTTACTATACATGGTCGTTTTTGGGTTAAAAAGCCTTACTATACATGGTCGTTTTTTCGGCTAAAAACGCCTTACTATACATGGTCGTTTTTTCGGCTAAAACGCCTTACTATACATGGTCGTTTTTTGGCTAAAAACGCCTTACTATACATGGTCGTTTTTTCGGTTAAAACGCCTTACTATACATGGTCGTTTTTTCGCTAAAACGCCTTACTATACATGGTCGTTTTTGGGCTAAAAGCCTTACTATACATGGTCGTTTTTCGGTTAAAAGCCTTACTATACATGGTCGTTTTTCGCTAAAACGCCTTACTATACATGGTCGTTTTTTCGCTAAAACGCCTTACTATACATGGTCGTTTTTCGGGTTAAAAGCCTTACTATACATGGTCGTTTTTCGGCTAAAACGCCTTACTATACATGGTCGTTTTTTCGGCTAAAAGCCTTACTATACATGGTCGTTTTTGGGCTAAAACGCCTTACTATACATGGTCGTTTTTCGGGTTAAAAGCCTTACTATACATGGTCGTTTTTCGCTAAAAACGCCTTACTATACATGGTCGTTTTTTCGGCTAAAAACGCCTTACTATACATGGTCGTTTTTTGGGTTAAAAGCCTTACTATACATGGTCGTTTTTTTCGGCTAAAAACGCCTTACTATACATGGTCGTTTTTTTCGGGTTAAAAAGCCTTACTATACATGGTCGTTTTTTTTGGCTAAAACGCCTTACTATACATGGTCGTTTTTTTCGGGTTAAAACGCCTTACTATACATTGTCGTTTTTTTTGGCTAAAAACGCCTTACTATACATGGTCGTTTTTTTCGGGTTAAAAAGCCTTACTATACATGGTCGTTTTTTTCGTCTAAAAACGCCTTACTATTCATCAGGGGTGTATAACATACATCTGGAACCTGCCCACAGGATATTTCCAAAGTGACAAAATGCACATAAGACACGGAATGAATATTTTTAATAGGGTGCAGGTCATGGAATATCCGCTAGGGGGAGACACTGTTTTAATCAGAGGAAAAGACCACATTGTTTTGATCAGAGAAGAAGACGACAGCAGCCTCAGTCTGTCACTGAGACAGACTCTACACAACAAGCCTCATTTCATCTTTCAGAGTTGAAGGAAGATTGTTCTTGGGTCCTCCGTGCCACAAGAGGGAGTCACCTGCTCATCGCCAGAGTCCACCTACGAGCACAGACCTGCAGGCAACACTTTTTGCTCTTCTTCCTGTTATTGGCAAGGTGCTGAAGACAAACTTTGGGCCAGCCTGAAAAGTAGGAGACATTTACACTCGTTCAGTGCACCATCATGACTACTTTTTTGACTTTTTTTTTCTCCCCTAGGCAGCAGTAAACATGATCGGCTTCCTGCTCTCGAAAGACCCAACAGTCTATCTCCCTGGTAAGTTTCATGCCCAACACATCGTTGTCTGCACAAGAAATTGACTTACGTGTAACTCACGGATGCCTTTCCTCTCAGGTCAACACACCTGTCCTAAGTTCTTTTCAAGAGCTGACCACTTCACTGCCCAGCAACAAGCAGACTGCCAACCAACTTGCAATTTTTTCCTCTGCTTTTGTGATTGTCTACTCTGCAAAAGAAATAAAGCTTGATTACAAATAACACTTCAACTCAACTTCTTTTTTAAACACATCACCACAATTGAACTTAAAAAAAAAAGGTCTCAAGACGCCTTACTATACATGGTCGTTTTTTTCGTTGAAAAACGCCTTACTATACATGGTCGTTTTTTTCATGTAAAAACGCCTTACTATACATGGTCGTTTTTTCGTCTAAAAAGGCCTTAAGAGACATGGTCGTTTTTTTCGGCTAAAAACGCCTTACTATACATGGTCGTTGTTTGAGCTTAAAACGCCTTACTATACATCGTCGTTTTTTGGGCTTAAAACGCCTGACTATACATGGTTGTTTTTTTGTTGAAAAACGCCTTACTATACATGGTCGTTTTTTTCGGCTAAAAACGCCTTACTATACATGGTCGTTTTTTTGGGCTAAAACGCCTTACTATACATGGTCGTTTTTGGGCTAAAACGCCTTACTATACATGGTCGTTTTTGTCTAAAACGCCTTACTATACATGGTCGTTTTTTCATTGAAAACGCCTTACTATACATGGTCGTTTTTGGGCTAAAAACGCCTTACTATACATGGTCGTTTTTGGGCTAAAAACGCCTTACTATACATGGTCGTTTTTCGCTGAAAACGCCTTACTATACATGGTCGTTTTTTCAGCCTAAAACGCCTTACTATACATGGTCGTTTTTTGTCTAAAACGCCTTACTATACATGGTCGTTTTTTCATTGAAAACGCCTTACTATACATGGTCGTTTTTTGGGCTAAAAACGCCTTACTATACATGGTCGTTTTTTCGCTAAAAACACCTTACTATACATGGTCGTTTTTCATGTAAAACGCCTTACTATACATGGTCGTTTTTTTCGGCTAAAACGCCTTACTATACATGGTCGTTTTTTTGCTAAAAACACCTTACTATACATGGTCGTTTTTTTGTCTAAAAACGCCTTACTATACATGGTCGTTTTTTCGCTAAAACGCCTTACTATACATGGTCGTTTTTTCGCTAAAACGCCTTACTATACATGGTCGTTTTTGGGCTAAAACGCCTTACTATACATGGTCGTTTTTCATTGAAAACGCCTTACTATACATGGTCGTTTTTTGGGCTAAAAACGCCTTACTATACATGGTCGTTTTTTGGGCTAAAAACGCCTTACTATACATGGTCGTTTTTTTCGTTGAAAAACACCTTACTATACATGGTCGTTTTTTTCAGCCTAAAACGCCTTACTATACATGGTCGTTTTTTTTGTCTAATAACGCCTTACTATACATGGTCGTTTTTTTCATTGAAAAACGCCTTACTATACATGGTCGTTTTTTGGGCTAAAAACGCCTTACTATACATGGTCGTTTTTTTCGTTGAAAAACACCTTACTATACATGGTCGTTTTTTTCGGCTAAAAACGCCTTACTATACATGGTCGTTTTTTGGGTTAAAACGCCTTACTATACATGGTCGTTTTTCAGCTTAAAACGCCTTACTATACATGGTCGTTTTTGGGCTTAAAACGCCTTACTATACATGGTCGTTTTTTGTTGAAAACGCCTTACTATACATGGTCGTTTTTAGTCGCTAAAACGCCTTACTATACATGGTCGTTTTTCGCTCAAAAACGCCTTACTATACATGGTCGTTTTTCGCCAAAAACGCCTTACTATACATGGTCGTTTTTGGGCTAAAACGCCTTACTATACATGGTCGTTTTTGGGCTAAAAACGCCTTACTATACATGGTCGTTTTTGGGCTAAAACGCCTTACTATACATGGTCGTTTTTTCATTGAAAACGCCTTACTATACATGGTCGTTTTTGGGCTAAAACGCCTTACTATACATGGTCGTTTTTTGGCTAAAACGCCTTACTATACATGGTCGTTTTTGGGCTAAAACGCCTTACTATACATGGTCGTTTTTTCAGCCTAAAACGCCTTACTATACATGGTCGTTTTTGGTCTAAAACGCCTTACTATACATGGTCGTTTTTTCATTGAAAACGCCTTACTATACATGGTCGTTTTTGGGCTAAAACGCCTTACTATACATGGTCGTTTTTTCGCTGAAAACACCTTACTATACATGGTCGTTTTTTCGCTAAAAACGCCTTACTATACATGGTCGTTTTTCGGGTTAAAACGCCTTACTATACATGGTCGTTTTTTCATTGAAAACGCCTTACTATACATGGTCGTTTTTGGGCTAAAACGCCTTACTATACATGGTCGTTTTTGGGCTAAAACGCCTTACTATACATGGTCGTTTTTTTGAAAAACGCCTTACTATACATGGTCGTTTTTTCAGCTAAAACGCCTTACTATACATGGTCGTTTTTTTGGCTAAAACGCCTTACTATACATGGTCGTTTTTTCATTGAAAACGCCTTACTATACATGGTCGTTTTTGGGCTAAAACGCCTTACTATACATGGTCGTTTTTGGGCTAAAACGCCTTACTATACATGGTCGTTTTTCAGCTAAAACGCCTTACTATACATGGTCGTTTTTCGGTTAAAACGCCTTACTATACATGGTCGTTTTTTGGGCTAAAACGCCTTACTATACATGGTCGTTTTTGGGCTAAAACGCCTTACTATACATGGTCGTTTTTTCGCTAAAAACGCCTTACTATACATGGTCGTTTTTGGTCTAAAACGCCTTACTATACATGGTCGTTTTTTCGTAAAACGCCTTACTATACATGGTCGTTTTTTCGCTAAAACGCCTTACTATACATGGTCGTTTTTTCGCTAAAACGCCTTACTATACATGGTCGTTTTTCGTAAAACGCCTTACTATACATGGTCGTTTTTTCGCTAAAACGCCTTACTATACATGGTCGTTTTTCGCTAAAACGCCTTACTATACATGGTCGTTTTTGTCAAAAACGCCTTACTATACATGGTCGTTTTTTCATTGAAAACGCCTTACTATACATGGTCGTTTTTGGGCTAAAACGCCTTACTATACATGGTCGTTTTTGGGCTAAAACGCCTTACTATACATGGTCGTTTTTCGTTGAAAAACGCCTTACTATACATGGTCGTTTTTTCAGCCTAAAACGCCTTACTATACATGGTCGTTTTTGGGTCTAAAACGCCTTACTATACATGGTCGTTTTTTCATTGAAAACGCCTTACTATACATGGTCGTTTTTGGGCTAAAACGCCTTACTATACATGGTCGTTTTGGGCTAAAACGCCTTACTATACATGGTCGTTTTTTCGTAAAAACGCCTTACTATACATGGTCGTTTTTTGGGTTAAAACGCCTTACTATACATGGTCGTTTTTCATTGAAAACGCCTTACTATACATGGTCGTTTTTGGGCTAAAAACGCCTTACTATACATGGTCGTTTTTGTCTAAAACGCCTTACTATACATGGTCGTTTTTTTTCGCTAAAACGCCTTACTATACATGGTCGTTTTTTCGGCTAAAACGCCTTACTATACATGGTCGTTTTGGGCTAAAACGCCTTACTATACATGGTCGTTTTTTTCGGCTAAAAACGCCTTACTATACATGGTCGTTTTTTTCATTGAAAAACGCCTTACTATACATGGTCATTGTTTTTGGGCTAAAACGCCTTACTATACATGGTCGTTTTTGGGCTAAAACGCCTTACTATACATGGTCGTTTTTTTGCTAAAACGCCTTACTATACATGGTCGTTTTTTCAGCCTAAAACGCCTTACTATACATGGTCGTTTTTTTGTCTAAAACGCCTTACTATACATGGTCGTTTTTTCATTGAAAACGCCTTACTATACATGGTCGTTTTTTGGGCTAAAACGCCTTACTATACATGGTCGTTTTTCGCTAAAACGCCTTACTATACATGGTCGTTTTTTCGCTAAAAACGCCTTACTATACATGGTCGTTTTTTCGCTAAAACGCCTTACTATACATGGTCGTTTTTTCGCTAAAACGCCTTACTATACATGGTCGTTTTTTCATCAAAAACGCCTTACTATACATGGTCGTTTTTTCATTGAAAACGCCTTACTATACATGGTCGTTTTTGGGCTAAAAACGCCTTACTATACATGGTCGTTTTTGGGCTAAAACGCCTTACTATACATGGTCGTTTTTTTGT
Organism: Hippocampus mohnikei; assembly: GCA_026261675.1. Taxonomy (NCBI): domain Eukaryota; kingdom Metazoa; phylum Chordata; class Actinopteri; order Syngnathiformes; family Syngnathidae; genus Hippocampus; species Hippocampus mohnikei. The sequence continues at coordinate 945,317 of JAKGUB010000327.1, forward strand.
TGAAAAACGCCTTACTATACATGGTCGTTTTTTCAGCCTAAAACGCCTTACTATACATGGTCGTTTTTTTTGTCTAAAACGCCTTACTATACATGGTCGTTTTTTCATTGAAAACGCCTTACTATACATGGTCGTTTTTTGGGCTAAAACGCCTTACTATACATGGTCGTTTTTGGGCTAAAACGCCTTACTATACATGGTCGTTTTTTTTCGTTGAAAAACGCCTTACTATACATGGTCGTTTTTTCGGTTAAAACGCCTTACTATACATGGTCGTTTTTTTCATTGAAAAACGCCTTACTATACATGGTCGTTTTTTGGGCTAAAACGCCTTACTATACATGGTCGTTTTTTTGTCTAAAACGCCTTACTATACATGGTCGTTTTTTCGCTAAAAACGCCTTACTATACATGGTCGTTTTTTGGGTTAAAACGCCTTACTATACATGGTCGTTTTTTCAGCCTAAAACGCCTTACTATACATGGTCGTTTTTTTGTCTAAAACGCCTTACTATACATGGTCGTTTTTTCATTGAAAACGCCTTACTATACATGGTCGTTTTTGGGCTAAAACGCCTTACTATACATGGTCGTTTTTGGGCTAAAACGCCTTACTATACATGGTCGTTTTTTCATTGAAAACGCCTTACTATACATGGTCGTTTTTGGGCTAAAACGCCTTACTATACATGGTCGTTTTTTGTTGAAAAACGCCTTACTATACATGGTCGTTTTTTCAGCCTAAAACGCCTTACTATACATGGTCGTTTTTTTGTCTAAAACGCCTTACTATACATGGTCGTTTTTTCATTGAAAACGCCTTACTATACATGGTCGTTTTTGGGCTAAAAACGCCTTACTATACATGGTCGTTTTTGGGCTAAAACGCCTTACTATACATGGTCGTTTTTTTGCTAAAACGCCTTACTATACATGGTCGTTTTTTCGCTAAAAACGCCTTACTATACATGGTCGTTTTTTCGCTAAAACGCCTTACTATACATGGTCGTTTTTTCATCTAAAACGCCTTACTATACATGGTCGTTTTTCATTGAAAACGCCTTACTATACATGGTCGTTTTTGGGCTAAAACGCCTTACTATACATGGTCGTTTTTGGGCTAAAAACGCCTTACTATACATGGTCGTTTTTTGTTAAAAACGCCTTACTATACATGGTCGTTTTTTCAGCCTAAAACGCCTTACTATACATGGTCGTTTTTTTGTCTAAAACGCCTTACTATACATGGTCGTTTTTTCATTGAAAACGCCTTACTATACATGGTCGTTTTTGGGCTAAAAACGCCTTACTATACATGGTCGTTTTTGGGCTAAAAACGCCTTACTATACATGGTCGTTTTTTCGTAAAAACGCCTTACTATACATGGTCGTTTTTTGGGTTAAAACGCCTTACTATACATGGTCGTTTTTTCATTGAAAACGCCTTACTATACATGGTCGTTTTTGGGCTAAAACGCCTTACTATACATGGTCGTTTTTTTCGGCTAAAACGCCTTACTATACATGGTCGTTTTTTTCGGCTAAAAACGCCTTACTATACATGGTCGTTTTTTTCGTCTAAAACGCCTTACTATACATGGTCGTTTTTTTGGGCTAAAAACGCCTTACTATACATGGTCGTTTTTTTGTCTAAAACGCCTTACTATACATGGTCGTTTTTTCATTGAAAACGCCTTACTATACATGGTCGTTTTTGGGCTAAAACGCCTTACTATACATGGTCGTTTTTGGGCTAAAACGCCTTACTATACATGGTCGCTTTTTTCGTGTAAAACGCCTTACTATACATGGTCGTTTTTTTCGGCTAAAACGCCTTACTATACATGGTCGTTTTTTTCGTTGAAAAACACCTTACTATACATGGTCGTTTTTTCGGCTAAAACGCCTTACTATACATGGTCGTTTTTTTCGTCAAAAAACGCCTTACTATACATGGTCGTTTTTTTCATTGAAAAACGCCTTACTATACATGGTCGTTTTTTGGGCTAAAACGCCTTACTATACATGGTCGTTTTTTGGGCTAAAAACGCCTTACTATACATGGTCGTTTTTTTCGGCTAAAACGCCTTACTATACATGGTCGTTTTTTCGCTAAAACGCCTTACTATACATGGTCGTTTTTTCGCTAAAACGCCTTACTATACATGGTCGTTTTTTCGCTAAAACGCCTTACTATACATGGTCGTTTTTTCAAAAACGCCTTACTATACATGGTCGTTTTTTCATTGAAAACGCCTTACTATACATGGTCGTTTTTGGGCTAAAACGCCTTACTATACATGGTCGTTTTTTGGGCTAAAAACGCCTTACTATACATGGTCGTTTTTTTGTTGAAAAACACCTTACTATACATGGTCGTTTTTTTCAGCCTAAAACGCCTTACTATACATGGTCGTTTTTTGTCTAAAACGCCTTACTATACATGGTCGTTTTTTCATTGAAAACGCCTTACTATACATGGTCGTTTTTTGGCTAAAACGCCTTACTATACATGGTCGTTTTTGGGCTAAAAACGCCTTACTATACATGGTCGTTTTTTGGCTAAAAACGCCTTACTATACATGGTCGTTTTTTGGTTAAAACGCCTTACTATACATGGTCGTTTTTTCGTCAAAAACGCCTTACTATACATGGTCGTTTTTTCATTGAAAACGCCTTACTATACATGGTCGTTTTTGGGCTAAAACGCCTTACTATACATGGTCGTTTTTGGGCTAAAACGCCTTACTATACATGGTCGTTTTTTTAATTGAAAAACGCCTTACTATACATGGTCGTTTTTTCAGCCTAAAACGCCTTACTATACATGGTCGTTTTTTTGTCTAAAACGCCTTACTATACATGGTCGTTTTTTCATTGAAAACGCCTTACTATACATGGTCGTTTTTGGCTAAAACGCCTTACTATACATGGTCGTTTTTTGGCTAAAACGCCTTACTATACATGGTCGTTTTTTGGCTAAAACGCCTTACTATACATGGTCGTTTTTTTGCTAAAACGCCTTACTATACATGGTCGTTTTTTTCGGCTAAAACGCCTTACTATACATGGTCGTTTTTTTCGTCTAAAAACGCCTTACTATACATGGTCGTTTTTTTCATTGAAAAACGCCTTACTATACATGGTCGTTTTTGGGCTAAAAACGCCTTACTATACATGGTCGTTTTTTGGGCTAAAAACGCCTTACTATACATGGTCGTTTTTTGTTGAAAAACACCTTACTATACATGGTCGTTTTTTTCAGCCTAAAACGCCTTACTATACATGGTCGTTTTTTGTCTAAAACGCCTTACTATACATGATCGTTTTTTTCATTGAAAAACGCCTTACTATACATGGTCGTTTTTTGGGCTAAAAACGCCTTACTATACATGGTCGTTTTTTGGGCTAAAAACGCCTTACTATACATGGTCGTTTTTTTCGTAAAACGCCTTACTATACATGGTCGTTTTTTTCGGGTTAAAACGCCTTACTATACATGGTCGTTTTTTCATTGAAAAACGCCTAACTATACATGGTCGTTTTTGGGCTAAAACGCCTTACTATACATGGTCGTTTTTTGTCTAAAACGCCTTACTATACATGGTCGTTTTTTGGGTTAAAACGCCTTACTATACATGGTCGTTTTTTCATTGAAAACGCCTTACTATACATGGTCGTTTTTTGGCTAAAACGCCTTACTATACATGGTCGTTTTTTGTCTAAAACGCCTTACTATACATGGTCGTTTTTTCGCTAAAACGCCTTACTATACATGGTCGTTTTTGTCTAAAACGCCTTACTATACATGGTCGTTTTTTGGCTAAAACGCCTTACTATACATGGTCGTTTTTTCGCTAAAACGCCTTACTATACATGGTCGTTTTTTTCTAAAAACGCCTTACTATACATGGTCGTTTTTTCGCTAAAACGCCTTACTATACATGGTCGTTTTTTCGCTAAAACGCCTTACTATACATGGTCGTTTTTTTCGCTAAAACGCCTTACTATACATGGTCGTTTTTCGCTAAAAACGCCTTACTATACATGGTCGTTTTTTCGCTAAAACGCCTTACTATACATGGTCGTTTTTGGGCTAAAACGCCTTACTATACATGGTCGTTTTTTTGTCTAAAACGCCTTACTATACATGGTCGTTTTTTCGCTAAAACGCCTTACTATACATGGTCGTTTTTTCGCTAAAACGCCTTACTATACATGGTCGTTTTTGGTCTAAAACGCCTTACTATACATGGTCGTTTTTTTGTGCTAAAACGCCTTACTATACATGGTCGTTTTTTCGCTAAAACGCCTTACTATACATGGTCGTTTTTTGCTAAAAACGCCTTACTATACATGGTCGTTTTTTCGTAAAACGCCTTACTATACATGGTCGTTTTTCGTGTAAAACGCCTTACTATACATGGTCGTTTTTCGCTAAAACGCCTTACTATACATGGTCGTTTTTTTCGCTAAAAACGCCTTACTATACATGGTCGTTTTTGGGCTAAAACGCCTTACTATACATGGTCGTTTTTTCGCTAAAACGCCTTACTATACATGGTCGTTTTTTGAGCTTAAAACGCCTTACTATACATGGTCGTTTTTGGGCTTAAAACGCCTTACTATACATGGTCGTTTTTTTGTTGAAAACGCCTTACTATACATGGTCGTTTTTTCGCTAAAACGCCTTACTATACATGGTCGTTTTTTTTCTAAAAACGCCTTACTATACATGGTCGTTTTTTCGCTAAAACGCCTTACTATACATGGTCGTTTTTCGCTCAAAAACGCCTTACTATACATGGTCGTTTTTTCATTGAAAACGCCTTACTATACATGGTCGTTTTTGGGCTAAAAACGCCTTACTATACATGGTCGTTTTTTCGCTAAAAACGCCTTACTATACATGGTCGTTTTTTCAGCCTAAAACGCCTTACTATACATGGTCGTTTTTTTCGTCAAAAAACGCCTTACTATACATGGTCGTTTTTTTCATTGAAAAACGCCTTACTATACATGGTCGTTTTTGGGCTAAAAACGCCTTACTATACATGGTCGTTTTTGGCTAAAAACGCCTTACTATACATGGTCGTTTTTTTCGGCTAAAAACGCCTTACTATACATGGTCGTTTTTTTTGTCTAACAACGCCTTACTATACATGGTCGTTTTTTTTCATTGAAAAACGCCTTACTATACATGGTCGTTTTTTTCGGGCTAAAACGCCTTACTATACATGGTCGTTTTTTTTGGGCTAAAACGCCTTACTATACATGGTCGTTTTTTGGGCTAAAAACGCCTTACTATACATGGTCGTTTTTTGGGCTAAAAACGCCTTACTATACATGGTCGTTTTTGGGCTAAAACGCCTTACTATACATGGTCGTATTTTTGGGCTAAAACGCCTTACTATACATGGTCGTTTTTTGTCTAAAAACGCCTTACTATACATGGTCGTTTTTTGCTAAAACGCCTTACTATACATGGTCGTTTTTTCGCTAAAAACGCCTTACTATACATGGTCGTTTTTTGTCTAAAACGCCTTACTATACATGGTCGTTTTTTGGCTAAAACGCCTTACTATACATGGTCGTTTTTTCGCTAAAACGCCTTACTATACATGGTCGTTTTTTCGCTAAAACGCCTTACTATACATGGTCGTTTTTTTCGCTAAAAACGCCTTACTATACATGGTCGTTTTTCGGCTAAAACGCCTTACTATACATGGTCGTTTTTTCGCTAAAACGCCTTACTATACATGGTCGTTTTTGCTAAAAACGCCTTACTATACATGGTCGTTTTTTCATTGAAAACGCCTTACTATACATGGTCGTTTTTGGGCTAAAACGCCTTACTATACATGGTCGCTTTTGGGCTAAAAACGCCTTACTATACATGGTCGTTTTTCATTGAAAACGCCTTACTATACATGGTCGTTTTTTGGTCTAAAACGCCTTACTATACATGGTCGTTTTTTGGCTAAAACGCCTTACTATACATGGTCGTTTTTTCGCTAAAACGCCTTACTATACATGGTCGTTTTTTTCGCTAAAACGCCTTACTATACATGGTCGTTTTTTTGTCTAAAACGCCTTACTATACATGGTCGTTTTTTCGCTAAAACGCCTTACTATACATGGTCGTTTTTTCGCTAAAAACGCCTTACTATACATGGTCGTTTTTTCGCTAAAAACGCCTTACTATACATGGTCGTTTTTCGCTGAAAACACCTTACTATACATGGTCGTTTTTTCGCTAAAAACGCCTTACTATACATGGTCGTTTTTTCGCTAAAACGCCTTACTATACATGGTCGTTTTTTCGCTAAAAACGCCTTACTATACATGGTCGTTTTTTGGCTAAAACGCCTTACTATACATGGTCGTTTTTTTCGTTGAAAAACACCTTACTATACATGGTCGTTTTTTCGCTAAAACGCCTTACTATACATGGTCGTTTTTTGGGTTAAAACGCCTTACTATACATGGTCGTTTTTTCATTGAAAAACGCCTTACTATACATGGTCGTTTTTTGGGCTAAAAACGCCTTACTATACATGGTCGTTTTTTTCGGCTAAAAACGCCTTACTATACATGGTCGTTTTTTTGTCTAAAAACGCCTTACTATACATGGTCGTTTTTTCGGGTTAAAACGCCTTACTATACATGGTCGTTTTTTCGCTAAAAACGCCTTACTATACATGGTCGTTTTTTTGTCTAAAAACGCCTTACTATACATGGTCGTTTTTTTCGTCAAAAACGCCTTACTATACATGGTCGTTTTTTGCGCTAAAAACGCCTTACTATACATGGTCGTTTTTTTCTAAAAACGCCTTACTATACATGGTCGTTTTTCGCTAAAACGCCTTACTATACATGGTCATTTTTTTCAGCGTAAAACGCCTTACTATACATGGTCGTTTTTTTCGTTGAAAAACGCCTTACTATACATGGTCGTTTTTTTCAGCTAAAAACACCTTTCTATACAGGTTATTTTAATCTAAAAACGCCTTACTATACATGGTCGTTTTTTTCGGCTAAAAACGCCTTAATATACATGGTCGCTTTTTTCGTAAAAAAACGCCTTACTATACATGGTCGTTTTTTTCGGCTAAAACGCCTTACTATACATGGTCATTTTTTTCCGCGAAAAACGCCTTACTATACATGGTCGTTTTTTCGCAAAAACGCCTTACTATACATGGTCGTTTTTTCGCTAAAACGCCTTACTATACATGGTCGTTTTTTCGCTAAAAACGCCTTACTATACATGGTCGTTTTTTTCGTTGAAAAACACCTTACTATACATGGTCGTTTTTTTCAGCCTAAAACGCCTTACTATACATGGTCGTTTTTTGTCTAAAACGCCTTACTATACATGGTCGTTTTTTCATTGAAAACGCCTTACTATACATGGTCGTTTTTGGGCTAAAACGCCTTACTATACATGGTCGTTTTTTGGCTAAAACGCCTTACTATACATGGTCGTTTTTCGCTGAAAAACACCTTACTATACATGGTCGTTTTTTCGCTAAAACGCCTTACTATACATGGTCGTTTTTTCGGTTAAAACGCCTTACTATACATGGTCGTTTTTTCATTGAAAACGCCTTACTATACATGGTCGTTTTTGGGCTAAAACGCCTTACTATACATGGTCGTTTTTGGGCTAAAACGCCTTACTATACATGGTCGTTTTTTTGTCTAAAAACGCCTTACTATACATGGTCGTTTTTTTTGTGTAAAACGCCTTACTATACATGGTCGTTTTTTTCGGCTAAAAACACCTTACTATACATGGTCGTTTTTTGTCTAAAAACGCCTTACTATACATGGTCGTTTTTTTCATGTAAAACGCCTTACTATACATGGTCGTTTTTTTCGGCTAAAAACGCCTTACTATACATGGTCGTTTTTTTTGGCTAAAACGCCTTACTATACATGGTCGTTTTTTGGCTAAAACGCCTTACTATACATGGTCGTTTTTGGGCTAAAACGCCTTACTATACATGGTCGTTTTTTTCGTTGAAAAACACCTTACTATACATGGTCGTTTTTTGGTCTAAAACGCCTTACTATACATGGTCGTTTTTTGGCTAAAACGCCTTACTATACATGGTCGTTTTTTCGCTGAAAACACCTTACTATACATGGTCGTTTTTTCGCTAAAAACGCCTTACTATACATGGTCGTTTTTGTCTGTCTAAAACGCCTTACTATACATGGTCGTTTTTTTCGTTGAAAAACGCCTTACTATACATGGTCGTTTTTTTCGGCTAAAAACACCTTACTATACATGGTCGTTTTTTGGTCTAAAAACGCCTTACTATACATGGTCGCTTTTTTTCGCTGAAAACACCTTACTATACATGGTCGTTTTTTTCGCTAAAAACGCCTTACTATACATGGTCGTTTTTTTGGCTAAAAACGCCTTACTATACATGGTGGTTTTTTCGCTAAAAACGCCTTACTATACATGGTCGTTTTTTGGCTAAAACGCCTTACTATACATGGTCGCTTTTTTCGCTGAAAACGCCTTACTATACATGGTCGTTTTTGGCTAAAAACGCCTTACTATACATGGTCGTTTTTTTGGTTAAAACGCCTTACTATACATGGTCGTTTTTTTCATTGAAAAACGCCTTACTATACATGGTCGTTTTTTGGGCTAAAAACGCCTTACTATACATGGTCGTTTTTTTCGTCTAAAAACGCCTTACTATACATGGTCGTTTTTTTCATTGAAAAACGCCTTACTATACATGGTCGTTTTTTCGCCAAAAACGCCTTACTATACATGGTCGTTTTTTCGCTAAAACGCCTTACTATACATGGTCGTTTTTTTCGGGTTAAAAAGCCTTACTATACATGGTCGTTTTTTCGCTAAAAACGCCTTACTATACAGTCGTTTTTTCGCTAAAACGCCTTACTATACATGGTCGTTTTTTCAGCTAAAAACACCTTTCTATACAGCTTGTTATTTTCATCTAAAACGCCTTACTATACATGGTCGTTTTTTCGCTGAAAACACCTTACTATACATGGTCGTTTTTGGGCTAAAACGCCTTACTATACATGGTCGTTTTTTTCGCTAAAAACGCCTTACTATACATGGTCGTTTTTGGGCTAAAACGCCTTACTATACATGGTCGTTTTTGGGCTAAAACGCCTTACTATACATGGTCGCTTTTTTTTGTCTAAAACGCCTTACTATACATGGTCGTTTTTCGCTAAAAACACCTTACTATACATGGTCGTTTTTGGTCTAAAACGCCTTACTATACATGGTCGTTTTTTCGTAAAACGCCTTACTATACATGGTCGTTTTTTCGCTAAAAACGCCTTACTATACATGGTCGTTTTTCGCTAAAAACGCCTTACTATACATGGTCGTTTTTTTCGTTGAAAAACACCTTACTATACATGGTCGTTTTTTCGCTAAAACACCTTACTATACATGGTCGTTTTTCGCTAAAACGCCTTACTATACATGGTCGCTTTTTTTCAAAAACGCCTTACTATACATGGTCGTTTTTCATTGAAAACGCCTTACTATACATGGTCGTTTTTTGGGCTAAAACGCCTTACTATACATGGTCGTTTTTGGGCTAAAACGCCTTACTATACATGGTCGTTTTTTCTGAAAAACACCTTACTATACATGGTCGTTTTTGGTCTAAAACGCCTTACTATACATGGTCGTTTTTTCGTAAAACGCCTTACTATACATGGTAGTTTTTTGGCTAAAACGCCTTACTATACATGGTCGTTTTTTGGGCTAAAAACGCCTTACTATACATGGTCGTTTTTTTCGTTGAAAAACACCTTACTATACATGGTCGTTTTTTTCGGCTAAAAACGCCTTACTATACATGGTCGTTTTTTTCGGGTTAAAACGCCTTACTATTCATGGTCGTTTTTTTCATTGAAAAACGCCTTACTATACATGGTCGTTTTTGGGCTAAAAACGCCTTACTATACATGGTCGTTTTTTGGGCTAAAAACGCCTTACTATACATGGTCGTTTTTTTTGTCTAAAAACGCCTTACTATACATGGTCGTTTTTTTCGTGTAAAACGCCTTACTATACATGGTCGTTTTTTTCGGCTAAAAACGCCTTACTATACATGGTCGTTTTTTTGGGCTAAAAACGCCTTACTATACATGGTCGTTTTTTTTTGTCTAAAAACGCCTTACTATACATGGTGGTTTTTTTCGGCTAAAAACACCTTACTATACATGGTCGTTTTTTTGGTCTAAAAACGCCTTACTATACAAGGTCGTTTTTTTCGTGTAAAACGCCTTACTATACATGGTCGTTTTTTCGTTGAAAAACATCTTACTATACATGGTCGCTTTTTTTTCGCTAAAAACACCTTACTATACATGGTCGTTTTTTCGCTAAAACGCCTTACTATACATGGTCGTTTTTTCGCCAAAAACGCCTTACTATACATGGTCGCTTTTTCGCTGAAAAACACCTTACTATACATGGTCGTTTTTTGGTCTAAAACGCCTTACTATACATGGTCGTTTTTTTTCGTAAAACGCCTTACTATACATGGTCGTTTTTTGGGCTAAAAACGCCTTACTATACATGGTCGTTTTTTGGCTAAAAACGCCTTACTATACATGGTCGCTTTTTCGCTGAAAACACCTTATTATACATGGTCGTTTTTGGCTAAAAACGCCTTACTATACATGGTCGCTTTTTTCGGGTTAAAACGCCTTACTATTCATGGTCGTTTTTTTCATTGAAAAACGCCTTACTATACATGGTCGTTTTTGGGCTAAAACGCCTTACTATACATGGTCGTTTTTGGGCTAAAAACGCCTTACTATACATGGTCGTTTTTGTCTAAAACGCCTTACTATACATGGTCGTTTTTTCGTAAAACGCCTTACTATACATGGTCGTTTTTTCGCTAAAAACGCCTTACTATACATGGTCGCTTTTTCGCTAAAAACGCCTTACTATACATGGTCGTTTTTTTCGCTAAAAACGCCTTACTATACATGGTCGCTTTTCTCGCTAAAACGCCTTACTATACATGGTCGTTTTTGGGCTAAAACGCCTTACTATACATGGTCGCTTTTTTCGCTAAAACGCCTTACTATACATGGTCGTTTTTCGCCAAAAACGCCTTACTATACATGGTCGTTTTTTCATTGAAAACGCCTTACTATACATGGTCGTTTTTTGGGCTAAAAACGCCTTACTATACATGGTGGTTTTTTTCGTTGAAAAACACCTTACTATACATGGTCGTTTTTTTGGTCTAAAAACGCCTTACTATACATGGTCGTTTTTTTCGTGTAAAACGCCTTACTATACATGGTAGTTTTTTGGGCTAAAAACGCCTTACTATACATGGTCGTTTTTTGGGCTAAAAACGCCTTACTATTCATGGTCGTTTTTTTCGTTGAAAAACACCTTACTATACATGGTCGTTTTTTTTGGCTAAAAACGCCTTACTATACATGGTCGTTTTTTTTGGGATAAAACGCCTTACTATTCATGGTCGTTTTTTTCATTGAAAAACGCCTTACTATACATGGTCGTTTTTTGGGCTAAAAACGCCTTACTATACATGGTCGTTTTTTGGGCTAAAAAAACGCCTTACTATACATGGTCGTTTTTTTTGTCTAAAAACGCCTTACTATACATGGTCGTTTTTTCGTAAAACGCCTTACTATACATGGTCGTTTTTTCGCTAAAAACGCCTTACTATACATGGTCGTTTTTTGGGCTAAAACGCCTTACTATACATGGTCGCTTTTTTTGTCTAAAACGCCTTACTATACATGGTGGTTTTTTCGCTAAAAACACCTTACTATACATGGTCGCTTTTTTGGTCTAAAACGCCTTACTATACAAGGTCGTTTTTTCGTAAAACGCCTTACTATACATGGTCGCTTTTTCGCTAAAAACGCCTTACTATACATGGTCGCTTTTTTCGCTAAAAACGCCTTACTATACATGGTCGTTTTTTCGCTGAAAACACCTTACTATACATGGTCGCTTTTTTTTCGCTAAAAACGCCTTACTATACATGGTCGTTTTTTCGTTGAAAAACACCTTACTATACATGGTCGTTTTTTTCGGCTAAAAACGCCTTACTATACATGGTCGTTTTTTTCGGGTTAAAACGCCTTACTATTCATGGTCGTTTTTTTCATTGAAAAACGCCTTACTATACTGTCATGATGACAATAGACATCTGTTGAGATTTCTGTTTTTTGTGGGTTTTGGATGGAAGAAAGGTGCACATTTCTTTCCATCCAAAACTGTGTTGTACTTAATGCACTTTGCAGAATGCTAATCATTTCAGATGAGGTAATTGCAACCACCTGGGAAAGGCCAATTGTTGCTTGGACCTGATTGGCCTGAAGCTCAAGTGAACTCCCTTTATAAGAGGAATGAGGAAGTCACTGGGGCCCCGGACAACTTGGAGAGCAGTGCTACATGTGGGCTGGTCATCTGTCACTCCTGAAAATAAAGAAAACTGGAAAACCTCCTTCCTGCATCCTGGCTGAATTGCCTTTTTATTCTTCTTCACCTGGCCTGCTGTATCGCCGCATAACAATTGGTGGCAGTGGTGGGATTGGTACGCCTTGCCGAAGAGAAAAGAGGAAGCCAAGATGAGGAATGTAGGAAGAGGAAGAACCCGTGCAGCAGCGCAGCCAAACCAGACTCAACAGGAGAGTGCTGAAGAGGCTGGGGGAAGCCTGGAGCTTGAGTTACCCCGAAAAGAAGCTGTTGCCTTTGTCCCTGATGCATCAGACGGTTCCCAAGCCCAGGGTGGAGCTGAGCCAAGTGACATGGAACCAGTGGTTCGGCCCAAGACTGTGACAGTGAGTACGACCAGAGATCTACTAGATGAGGGAATTGTTAAAGAAATAAGAGACTTTATGCAATGCTCTAAACGTACAGAGGAAATGTTAATTGAACAGATCAATGAGTTAAGAGATCAGATGCACACCAGGAAGCATGAACAGACATTCGATGGACAAATAAGTCAACATTATCCTCCTCCTAAACCACATGCCCAAACCCCTGACCCTCGAATGTTTAGGCTGACAAACCTTCCTCCGGCACAAGGAACTCCAACTCAGGGTTACCTACCATATGCTCATTCTCCACCGTTTCCCACTGTAAGTCAAACTGCAATTCCCAGGTATCAGAACCCAGAATTCCAGATCTTAAAGAGGGTGAGGATGCAGAAAGTTTTTTTGTTAGGTTTGAAAGAATAGCTAAAACCTGGGGGTGGAGGCATGATGAGTGGGCTGCCAGAGTAGTGACCTTATTGACTGGAAGGGCACTTGAAGCATATGCTGGCATGGATGAAGAGCAGGCAGAGTCCTATGAAGCTATTAAAGCGGCAGTGTTACTCAAATACAACGTAACTGAAGAAACCTATCGGCAGAGGTTTCGCAGCACCATCGTTCCTTGGGAGAGACTGTCAGAGAAAGTTACAACCGACTAAAAGGACTGTACAAGAGGTGGATGCGCCCAGACCATCGCAGCAAAGACCAGATTGGAGAAATTGTCATTCTGGAGCAGTACTTGAGAGTTCTTCAACCTGAGGTCCGAATTTGGGTAAAGGAGCACAATCCTAAGACTGGGGAGGAAGCAGCAGAGTTGGCAGAGCGCTACATGGCAGCACACCGGGAGCCCTACAGGAAGAAGGGGCCAACTGGGAAGCTCAGTATGAAGGACACCGACCCATTCAACCGGCAGACTTGGGTAATGCTGACATTGGGGCTCGGAGACAGTTTGTAAAGTTACAACCAAAAGGTGACTTTATTTGTTTCAACTGTCAACAACCTGGCCATAAGGCTTCCATGTGTCCTGTACTAAAACCCAAACCTGTAGAATTTTGTTCAGTGCCTAGAGCGGGGCAAGAAATATTTCAAGAAAGTCATTTCAGACATAGACATACAACCTTTGTCACTGTAAATGGGCAAGTGGTAAAAGCACTGGCTGACACAGGCAGCAATCAAACACTAGTTAAAGCTAATTTAGTCAGTAGTGACTTGCTCAATTATGAGAAGGTTGTAAATATCACTTGTGTTCATGGTGACAGTCAGGATTATCCCACGTCCAATTTGACTTTTGGGATTGAGGGCCAGTTTTTCACACTTAGGGTTGGTGTATTGAAGAATTTATATTATGATGTTGTTTTGGGAGATGACTTGCCTATATTGGACCATGTTGTCCAGAAAATCTCGAAAAATTGCACATGCATGGCAATCACTAGGTCTCAAACTAAAGGATTGGAACCGTTACTAATCTCGATGATACACTTGTCCAAGCAGGAGGCAAGGTAAAGAAAACTAGACGGCAACGTAGGCAGGAAAAGAACCGGGAAGTGTTCCTACTAACCTCCCAATACAGACTGGTATTGAGGACCCAATCATTAACCCGGAGTGGCAGATTCCTGAGAATTTTAGAGAACATCAGAAAAATGATCCAACTTTAAAATCACCGTTTGAGAAGGTTTTTGAAATTGATGGGGTGCCAGTGGGTGGCAAAAGAGCTTGCAAGGAATCACTGGGGACCCGTTTATATTAAAAGATGATCTACTGTATATCTCTGACACAGCAACACCTAGATTGGTCATTCCAACCATGTACCGGCAGCTCGTTCTACATTTAGGACACACTATTCCATGGGCAGGACATCTCGGACAGGCAAAAACATATGACCGGTCAGTCAGCGATTCTATTGGCCAGGGCTATATAAAGATGTGCAGGAATATTGCAGGCTATGTAGCACTTGTCAGATGGTAGCACCAGCTAAAAAGTCGGATAGGGTTATTTACAGCCATTACCTATCATGAGTGTTCCATATGACAGGATAGCCATGGACATTATCAGTCCGTTGCCAAAGAGTAGCTCAGGATGCAAGTATGCTCTTGTAATCTGTGATTATGCAACCAGGTATCCAGATGTTTATCCACTTCGTTCAATGCAGGTGAAACATGTAGTCAGGTGCTTGATTGAGTTATTCTCAAGAACAGGCATTCCTAAGGAAATATTAACAGACCAAGGCACAAACTTCATGTCTCACCTGATGAAAGGCCTATATATCCAGCTTGGAGTTAAAGGAATAAGAACCACTCCTTACCATCCTGAAACTGATGGTCTTGTTGAAAGATTTAATGGAACGTTAAAACAAATGTTGAGGAAGTTCATTCATGACACTGGTAAAGACTGGGACAAATGGCTGCCTTTTCTGTTATTCGCTTATCGAGAAGTGCCCCAGGCGTCAACTGGGTTTTCACCTTTTGAGTTGCTTTATGGTAGACAGGTCCGTGGACCCCTGGACATGCTGAAGGAGAACTGGGTGGCTGGAGAGGCGACCTCACACAGTGTCATCTCCTATATTCTTCAAATGAGGGACAAGTTGGAGAATTTCAGAGACATGGCAAAGAAACATATGGAGGAAAGTCAGAAAAAACAAAAGGTATGGTATGATAAACATGCCAGAGAGAGACATTTGCACCCTGGACAGAAGGTGTTAATATTGTTGCCTACTGGACCAAGTAAGCTACTGGCAAAGTGGCAGGGCCCATACACTGTGACAAAGGTTGTATGTCTATGTCTGAAATGACTTTCTTGAAATATTTCTTGCCCCGCTCTAGGCACTGAACAAAATTCTACAGGTTTGGGTTTTCGTACAGGACACATGGAAGCCTTATGGCCAGGTTGTTGACAGTTGAAACAAATAAAGTCGGTCTGCATGGAGCACCTGCGACCTTTCAAAGATTAATGGACATTATTCTCAAGGACTGTTCCAGTTTTTCGGCTGCCTATCTCGATGACGTCGTGATATACAGTGAGAGTTGGGAGGACCATCTCCTGCACCTTAAGACTGTCCTTGGAAAAATACAGGTGGCTGGTCTCACCATTAATGAGAGGAAATGCTCCTGGGCACAAGAGGAGGTGAGTTACCTGGGACATTTGATCGGGAAAGGGAAGATAAAGCCCCAGGTGGAGAAAGTGAAGGCTGTGGAGAATATACCTATTCCCCAGACTAAGAAGCAACTGAGATCATTTCTTGACTGATTGGTTGGTATAGGAGGTTTATTCCACATTTTGCCACATTAGCAGCTCCCTTAACAGATCTCACAAGGAAGAACATTAAATCTCCTCTACCGTGGACAGCAGACTGTGAACGAGCTTTTAAAGCCTTAAAGTTTTTCATCTGTCAAGCTCCTGTATTGCAGAGTCCAGATTTTTCCAAGGAGTTTTCGTGCAAGTGGATGCTTCTGATGTTGGTCTTGGTGCGGTGCTGGTGCAAGGCAGTGCTGGTGAGGAGAGACCCATCCTGTTCCTGAGTAGGAAACTTTTGAACGGGAGAAGAAATACTCAACCATTGAGAAGGAAGCTCTAGCCATCAAGTGGGCTGTGGACTCCTTCGGTACTACCTCCTTGGAAGAGAATTCAAGTTACAAACTGACCATCGCGCTCTGAAGTGGATGCACTCCATGCAACACCAGAATGCCAGGATACTGCGGTGGTGTCTTGCCCTTCAGCCATACCAGTTCACCATTGAGCATTGCCAGGTAAGAAGAACGTTATTGCTGATTATTTGTCGAGGTTGTCGGAACCTGGGGAGAGGGGTAAGCGATGTCATGATGACAATAGACATCTGTTGAGATTTCTGTTTAGGGTTTTGATGGAAGAAAGGTGCACATTTCTTTCCATCCAAAACTGTGTTGTACTTAATGCACTTTGCAGAATGCTAATCATTTCAGATGAGGTAATTGCAACCACCTGGGAAAGGCCAATTGTTGCTTGGACCTGATTGGCCTGAAGCTCAAGTGAACTCCCTTTATAAGAGGAATGAGGAAGTCACTGGGGCCCCGGACAACTTGGAGAGCAGTGCTACATGTGGGCTGGTCATCTGTCACTCCTGAAAATAAAGAAAACTGGAAAACCTCCTTCTTCATCCTGGCTGAATTGCCTTTTTATTCTTCTTCACCTGGCCTGCTGTATCGCCGCATAACATATACATGGTCGTTTTTTGGGCTAAAAACGCCTTACTATACATGGTCGTTTTTTGGGCTAAAAACGCCTTACTATACATGGTCGTTTTTTGGGCTAAAACGCCTTACTATACATGGTCGTTTTTTGTCTAAAACGCCTTACTATACATGGTCGTTTTTTCGCTAAAACGCCCTACTATACATGGTCGCTTTTTCGCCAAAAACGCCTTACTATACATGGTCGTTTTTCATTGAAAACGCCTTACTATACATGGTCGTTTTTGGGCTAAAACGCCTTACTATACATGGTCGTTTTTGGGCTAAAACGCCTTACTATACATGGTCGTTTTTTCGTTGAAAACACCTTACTATACATGGTCGTTTTTTGTCTAATAACGCCTTACTATACATGATCGTTTTTTCATTGAAAACGCCTTACTATACATGGTCGCTTTTTGGGCTAAAACGCCTTACTATACATGGTCGCTTTTTGGGCTAAAACGCCTTACTATACATGGTCGCTTTTTTCGCTGAAAACACCTTACTATACATGGTCGCTTTTTTTCGCTAAAAACGCCTTACTATACATGGTCGTTTTTTCGGGTTAAAACGCCTTACTATTCATGGTCGTTTTTCATTGAAAACGCCTTACTATACATGGTCGTTTTTTGGCTAAAACGCCTTACTATACATGGTCGTTTTTGGGCTAAAACGCCTTACTATACATGGTCGTTTTTGGGCTAAAACGCCTTACTATACATGGTCGTTTTTTGTCTAAAACGCCTTACTATACATGGTCGTTTTTTGGTAAAACACCTTACTATACATGGTCGTTTTTTTCGGCTAAAAACACCTTACTATACATGGTCGTTTTTTGGTCTAAAAACGCCTTACTATACATGGTCGCTTTTTTCGGTAAAACGCCTTACTATACATGGTCGCTTTTTTTCGCTAAAAACGCCTTACTATACATGGTCGTTTTTCGCTAAAAACGCCTTACTATACATGGTCGTTTTTTCGCTAAAAACGCCTTACTATACATGGTCGCTTTTTCTCGCTACTATACATGGTCGTTTTTCGTCAAAAACGCCTTACTATACATGGTCGTTTTTTTCGTTGAAAAACACCTTACTATACATGGTCGTTTTTTTGGGCTAAAAAAACCTTACTATACATGGTCGTTTTTGTCTAAAACGCCTTACTATACATGGTCGCTTTTTTCGTGTAAAACGCCTTACTATACATGGTCGTTTTTTTCGGCTAAAAACATGTTACTATACATGGTCGTTTTTTTGGTCTAAAAACGCCTTACTATACATGGTCGCTTTTTTCGTGTAAAACGCCTTACTATACATGGTCGTTTTTTTCGGCGCTAAAACGCCTTACTATACATGGTCGTTTTTCGTCTGAAAAACGCCTTACTATACATGGTCGCTTTTTTTCGTAAAACGCCTTACTATACATGGTCGTTTTTTCGCTAACGCCTTACTATACATGGTGTTTTTTTGGTCTAAAAACGCCTTACTATACATGGTCGTTTTTTTCATTGAAAAACGCCTTACTATACATGGTCGTTTTTCTCGCTAAAACGCCTTACTATACATGGTCGCTTTTTTCGCTAAAACGCCTACTATACATGGTAAAACGCCTTACTATACATGGTCGCTTTTTCGCTAAAACGCCTACTATACATGGTCGTTTTTTTCGCGCAAAAACGCCTTACTATACATGGTCGTTTTTTCATTGAAAACGCCTTACTATACATGGTCGTTTTTGGGCTAAAACGCCTTACTATACATGGTCGCTTTTTTGGGCTAAAACGCCTTACTATACATGGTCGTTTTTTTCATTGAAAAACACCTTACTATACATGGTCGTTTTTTGGTCTAAAACGCCTTACTATACATGGTCGTTTTTGGGCTAAAACGCCTTACTATACATGGTCGTTTTTCGCTGAAAAACACCTTACTATACATGGTCGTTTTTTCGCTAAAAACGCCTTACTATACATGGTCGTTTTTTCGCTAAAAACGCCTTACTATACATGGTGGTTTTTTCGCTAAAAACGCCTTAATATACATGGTCGTTTTTGGGCTAAAAACGCCTTACTATACATGGTCGCTTTTTCGCTGAAAAACACCTTACTATACATGGTCGTTTTTTCGCTAAAAACGCCTTACTATACATGGTCGCTTTTTCGGGTTAAAACGCCTTACTATTCATGGTCGTTTTTCATTGAAAACGCCTTACTATACATGGTCGCTTTTGGGCTAAAACGCCTTACTATACATGGTCGCTTTTGGGCTAAAAACGCCTTACTATACATGGTCGTTTTTTTGTCTAAAAACGCCTTACTATACATGGTCGTTTTTTTTCGTAAAACGCCTTACTATACATGGTCGTTTTTTCGCTAAAAACACCTTACTATACATGGTCGCTTTTTTGTCTAAAACGCCTTACTATACATGGTCGCTTTTTTTCGCTAAAACGCCTTAATATACATGGTCGCTTTTTCGGCAAAAACGCCTTACTATACATGGTCGCCTTACTATACATGGTCGCTTTTTTCGCTAAAACGCCTTACTATACATGGTCGTTTTTTGGGCTAAAAACGCCTTACTATACATGGTCGCTTTTTCGCAAAAACGCCTTACTATACATGGTCGCTTTTCTCGCTAAAACGCCTAACTATACATGGTCATTTTTTTCGCTAAAACGCCTTACTATACATGGTCGCTTTTTTCGCTGAAAACGCTTACTATACATGGTCGTTTTTTCAGCTAAAAACACCTTTCTATACATGGTTATTTTAATCTAAAACGCCTTACTATACATGGTCGCTTTTTTCGCTAAAACGCCTTAATATACATGGTCGCTTTTTCGCCAAAAACGCCTTACTATACATGGTCGCTTTTTCGCTAAAAACGCCTAACTATACATGGTCATTTTTTCGCTAAAACGCCTTATTATACATGGTCGCTTTTTTTCGCCAAAAACGCCTTACTATACATGGTCGCTTTTTTCGCTAAAACGCCTTACTATACATGGTCGTTTTTTCGCCAAAAACGCCTTACTATACATGGTCGCTTTTTTCGCTGAAAACACCTTACTATACATGGTCGTTTTTTTCAGCCTAAAACGCCTTACTATACATGGTCGTTTTTTTGTCTAATAACGCCTTACTATACATGATCGTTTTTTTCATTGAAAAACGCCTTACTATACATGGTCGTTTTTGGGCTAAAAACGCCTTACTATACATGGTCGTTTTTGGGCTAAAACGCCTTACTATACATGGTCGTTTTTTTCGTTGAAAAACACCTTACTATACATGGTCGTTTTTTTCGCTAAAAACGCCTTACTATACATGGTCGTTTTTTTCGGCTAAAACGCCTTACTATACATGGTCGTTTTTTCGTGTAAAAACGCCTTAGAATACATGGTCGTTTTTTTGGGCTAAAACGCCTTACTATACATGGTCGTTTTTGGGCTAAAACGCCTTACTATACATGGTCGTTTTTTCGCTAAAAACACCTTACTATACATGGTCGTTTTTTCGCTAAAAACGCCTTACTATACATGGTCGTTTTTCGCGCTAAAACGCCTTACTATACATGGTCTGAAAAACACCTTACTATACATAAAAACGCCTTACTATACATGGTCGCTGAAAACGCCTTACTATACATGGGTTTTTAAAACGCCTTACTATACATGGTCGTTTTTTCATTGAAAACGCCTTACTATACATGGTCGCTTTTTGGGCTAAAACGCCTTACTATACATGGTCGTTTTTTGGGCTAAAACGCCTTACTATACATGGTCGTTTTTGGGCTAAAAACGCCTTACTATACATGGTCGTTTTTTCATGTAAAACGCCTTACTATACATGGTCGCTTTTTTCGCTAAAACGCCTTACTATACATGGTCGCTTTTTTCGCTAAAACGCCTTACTATACATGGTCGCTTTTTTCATTGAAAACGCCTTACTATACATGGTCGCTTTTTGGGCTAAAACGCCTTACTATACATGGTCGTTTTTGGGCTAAAAACGCCTTACTATACATGGTCGCTTTTTCGCTGAAAACACCTTACTATACATGGTCGCTTTTTTGGTCTAAAACGCCTTACTATACATGGTCGTTTTTGGGCTAAAACGCCTTACTATACATGGTCGCTTTTTTGTCTGAAAAACGCCTTACTATACATGGTCGCTTTTTCGCTAAAAACGCCTTACTATACATGGTCGCTTTTTCATTGAAAAACGCCTTACTATACATGGTCGTTTTTTCGCTAAAACGCCTTACTATACATGGTCGTTTTTTCGCTAAAAACGCCTTACTATACATGGTCGCTTTTTCTTTTTCGCTGAAAAACACCTTACTATACATGGTCGTTTTTTCGCTAAAAACGCCTTACTATACATGGTCGTTTTTTTTGTCTAAAACGCCTTTATACATGGTCGTTTTTTCGTAAAACGCCTACTATACACGCCTTACTATACATGGTCGGTCGCCTTACTTACATTCGTCGCTGAAAACGCCTTACTATACATGGTCGTTTTTTCGCTAAAAACGCCTTACTATACATGGTCGTTTTTCGCTAAAAACGCCTTACTATACATGGTCGCTTTTTTCGCTGAAAACACCTTACTATACATGGTCATTTTTTCGCTAAAAACGCCTTACTATACATGGTCGCTTTTTTTCGCTAAAAACGCCTTACTATACATGGTGGTTTTTTCGCTAAAAACGCCTTAATATACATGGTCGTTTTTGGGCTAAAAACGCCTTACTATACATGGTCGTTTTTTCGCTGAAAAACACCTTACTATACATGGTCGTTTTTTCGCTAAAAACGCCTTACTATATATGGTCGTTTTTTCGGTTAAAACGCCTTACTATTCATGGTTGTTTTTTCATTGAAAACGCCTTACTATACATGGTCGTTTTTGGGCTAAAACGCCTTACTATACATGGTCGTTTTTGGGCTAAAAACGCCTTACTATACATGGTCGCTTTTTTCGCTGAAAACACCTTACTATACATGGTCGTTTTTTCGCTAAAAACGCCTTACTATACATGGTCATTTCATCTTTCAGAGTTTTTTCGGTTAAAACGCCTTACTATGCAGGCAACATGGTCGTTTTTTCATTGAAAACGCCTTACTATAGATGGTCGTTTTTGGGCTAAAACGCCTTACTATACATGGTCGCTTTTGGGCTAAAAACGCCTTACTATACATGGTCGCTTTTGTGATTTTTTCGCTAAAAACACCTTACTATACATGGTCGTTTTTTCATGTAAAACGCCTTACTATACATGGTCGCTTTTTTCGCTAAAACGCCTTACTATACATGGTCGTTTTTTTTTCGCTAAAACGCCTTACTATACATGGTCGCTTTTTTCATTGAAAACGCCTTACTATACATGGTCGCTTTTTTGGGCTAAAACGCCTTACTATACATGGTCGTTTTTGGGCTAAAAACGCCTTACTATACATGGTCGCTTTTTCGCTGAAAAACACCTTACTATACATGGTCGCTTTTTTGGTCTAAAACGCCTTACTATACATGGTCGCTTTTGGGCTAAAACGCCTTACTATACATGGTCGCTTTTTCGCTGAAAAACACCTTACTATACATGGTCGCTTTTTCGCTAAAAACGCCTTACTATACATGGTCGTTTTTTTTGTCTAAAAACGCCTTACTATACATGGTCGTTTTTTCGTAAAACGCCTTACTATACATGGTCGTTTTTTCGCTAAAAACACCTTACTATACATGGTTATTTTCATCTAAAACGCCTTACTATACATGGTCGTTTTTTCGCTGAAAACACCTTACTATACATGGTCGTTTTTTTCGCTAAAAACGCCTTACTATACATGGTCGTTTTTTTCGGCTAAAAACGCCTTACTATACATGGTGGTTTTTTCGGCTAAAAACGCCTTAATATACATGGTCGTTTTTTGGGCTAAAAACGCCTTACTATACATGGTCGTTTTTTTCGTTGAAAAACACCTTACTATACATGGTCGTTTTTTCGCTAAAAACGCCTTACTATATATGGTCGTTTTTTTCGGGTTAAAACGCCTTACTATTCATGGTTGTTTTTTTCATTGAAAAACGCCTTACTATACATGGTCGTTTTTGGGCTAAAAACGCCTTACTATACATGGTCGTTTTTGGGCTAAAAACGCCTTACTATACATGGTCGTTTTTTTCGTTGAAAAACGCCTTACTATACATGGTCGTTTTTTTCAGCTAAAAACACCTTCTATACAGGTTATTTTCATCTAAAAACGCCTTACTATAAATGGTCGTTTTTTTTCGTTGAAAAACACCTTACTATACATGGTCGCTTTTTTCGTCAAAAAACGCCTTACTATACATGGTCGTTTTTTTCGGCTAAAAACGCCTTACTATACATGGTCGCTTTTTTCGTCAAAAAACGCCTTACTATACATGGTCATTTTTTTCGGCTAAAAACGCCTTACTATACGTGTTCGCTTTTTTCGTCAAAAAACGCCTTACTATACATGGTCGTTTTTTTCGGCTAAAAACGCCTTACTATACATGGTCGTTTTTTTCGGGTTAAAAAGCCTTACTATACATGGGCGTTTTTTTCGGCTAAAAACGCCTTACTATACAGTCGTTTTTTTTCGGCTAAAAACGCCTTACTATACATGGTCGTTTTTTTTCAGCTAAAAACACCTTTCTATACAGGTTGTTATTTTCATCTAAAAACGCCTTACTATACAAGGTCGTTTTTTTTCGTTGAAAAACACCTTACTATACATGGTCGTTTTTTGGGCTAAAAACGCCTTACTATACATGGTCGTTTTTTTCGGCTAAAAACGCCTTACTATACATGGTCGTTTTTTGCGCTAAAACGCCTTACTATACATGGTCGTTTTTTCATCTAAAAGGCCTTACGGTACATGGTCGTTTTTTCGCCTAAAACGCCTTACTATACATGGTCGCTTTTTTCGCTAAAAACGCCTTCCTATACATGGTCGCTTTTTCGCTAAAAACGCCTTACTATACATGGTCGCTTTTTTCGCTAAAAACGCCTTACTATACATGGTCGCTTTTTTCGCTAAAACGCCTTCCTATACATGGTCGTTTTTTTCGCTAAAAACGCCTTACTATACATGGTCGTTTTTCGCTAAAAACGCCTTACTCTACATGGTCGCTTTTTTCGCTAAAAACGCCTTACTATACATGGTCGTTTTTTCGCTAAAAACGCCTTCCTATACATGGTCGCTTTCTTCGCTAAAAACGCCTTACTATACATGGTCGTTTTTTTTGGCTAAAAACGCCTTACTATACATGGTCGTTTTTTTCCGCTAAAAACGCCTTACTATACATGGTTGTTTTTTTCCGCTAAAAACGCCTTACTAAACATGGTCCTTTTTTTAGGCTAAAAACGCCTTCTTATACATGGTCATTTTTTTCGGCTAAAAACGCCTTACTCTACATGGTCGTTTTTTTCGGCTAAAAACGCCTTCTTATACATGGTCGTTTTTTTCCGCTAAAAACGCCTTCCTATACATGGTCGCTTTTTCGCTAAAAACGCCTTACTATATACATGGTCGTTTTTTCGGCTAAAAACGCCTTACTAAACATGGTCCTTTTTTTTCGGCTAAAAACGCCTTCCTATACATGGTCATTTTTTTCGGCTAAAAACGCCTTACTCTACATGGTCGTTTTTTTCGGCTAAAAACGCCTTACTATACATGGTCGTTTTTTTCGGCTAAAAACGCCTTACTATACATGGTCGTTTTTTCGGTTAAAAGCCTTACTATACATGGTCGCGCCGCTAAAACGCCTTACTATACAGTCGTTTTTTTTCGGCTAAAAACGCCTTACTATACATGGTCGTTTTTTTCAGCTAAAAACACCTTACTATTCATCAGGGGTGTATAACATACATCTGGAACCTGCCCACAGGATATTTCCAAAGTGAAAAAATGCACATAAGACACGGAATGAATATTTTTAATAGGGTGCAGGTCATGGAATATCCGCTAGGGGGAGACACTGTTTTAATCAGAGGAAAAGACGACATTGTTTTGATCAGAGAAGAAGAAGACAGCAGCCTCAGTCTGTCACTGAGACAGACTCAACACAACAAGCCTCATTTCATCTTTCAGAGTTGAAGGAAGATTGTTCTTGGGTCCTCCGTGCCACAAGAGGGAGTCACCTGCTCACCGCCAGAGTCCACCTACGAGCACAGACCTGCAGGCAACACTTTTTGCTCTTCTTCCTGTTATTGGCAAGGTGCTGAAGACAAACTTCGGGCCAGCCTGAAAAGTAGGAGACATTTACACTCGTTCAGTGCACCATCATGACTACTTTTTTGACTTTTTTTTTCTCCCCTAGGCAGCAGTAAACATGATCGGCTTCCTGCTCTCGAAAGACCCAACAGTCTATCTCCCTGGTAAGTTTCATGCCCAACACATCGTTGTCTGCACAAGAAATTGACTTACGTGTAACTCACGGATGCCTTTCCTCTCAGGTCAACACACCTGTCCTAAGTTCTTCTCAAGAGCTGACCACTTCACCGCCCAGCAACAAGCAGACTGCCAACCAACTTGCAATTTTTTCCTCTGCTTTTGTGATTGTCTACTCTGCAAAAGAAATAAAGCTTGATTACAAATAACACTTCAACTCAACTTCTTTTTTAAACACATCACCACAATCGAACTTAAAAAAAAAAAGTTCTCAAGACGCCTTACTATACATGGTCGTTTTTTGGGCTAAAAACGCCTTACTATACATGGTCGTTTTTTTCGTCAAAAAACGCCTTACTATACATGGTTGTTTTTTTCGTGTAAAAACGCCTTACTATACATGGTCGTTTTTGGGCTAAAAACGCCTTACTATACATGGTCGTTTTTTTCGTCAAAAACGCCTTACTATACATGGTCGTTTTTTGCGCTAAAAACGCCTTACTATACATGGTCGTTTTTTTCGTGTAAAAACACCTTACTATACATGGTCATTTTTTTTCGTCAAAAAACGCCTTCCTATACATGGTCGTTTTCTTCGGCTAAAAACGCCTTACTATACATGGTCGTTTTTTTCGGCTAAAAACGCCTTACTATACATGGTCGTTTTTCGTCAAAAACGCCTTACTATACATGGTCGTTTTTTCGTGTAAAACACCTTACTATACATGGTCATTTTTTTCGCCAAAAACGCCTTCCTATACATGGTCGTTTTTTCGCTAAAAACGCCTTACTATACATGGTCGTTTTCTTCGCTAAAACGCCTTACTATACATGGTCGTTTTTCGCTAAAAACGCCTTACTATACATGGTCGTTTTTTTCGTCAAAAACGCCTTACTATACATGGTCGTTTTTTTCGTGTAAAAACGCCTTACTATACATGGTCGTTTTTTCGTCTAAAAAGGCCTTAAGAGACATGGTCGTTATTTTCGGCTAAAAACGCCTTACTATACATGGTCGTTTTTTGGGCTAAAGACGCCTTTCTATACATGGTCGTTTTTTTCGGGTTAAAATACCGTAATATGAATGGTCGTTTTTTCGGCTAAAAACGCCTTACTATACATGGTCGCTTTTTTTCGGGTAAAACGCCTTACTATACACGGTCGTTTTTTTTCATCGAAAAACGCCTTGCTATACATGCTCGCTTTTTTACGAGTTGAAATGCCTGACTATACATGGTCGTTTTTTTCGGCTAAAAACGCCTTACTATACATGCTCGCTTTTTTACGAGTTGAAATGCCTGACTATACATGGTCGTTTTTTTCGGCTAAAAACGCCTTGCTATACATGCTCGCTTTTTTACGAGTTGAAATGCCTGACTATACATGGTCGGTTTTTTCGGCTAAAAACGCCTTACTATACATGCTCGCTTTTTTACGAGTTGAAATGCCTGACTATACATGGTCGTTTTTTTCGGCTAAAAACGCCTTGCTATACATGCTCGCTTTTTTACGAGTTGAAATGCCTGACTATACATGGTCGGTTTTTTCGGCTAAAAACGTCTTACTATACATGCTCGCTTTTTTACGAGTTGAAATGCCTGACTATACATGGTCGTTTTTTTCGGCTAAAACGCCTTAGTATACATGGTCGTTTTTTTCGGCTAAAACGCCTTAGTATACATGGTCGTTTTTTCGCTAAAAGCCTTACTATACATGGTCGCTTTTTCGCTAAAACGCCTTACTATACATGGTCGCTTTTTCGCTAAAACGCCTTACTATACATGGTCGTTTTTTTTTTTCCATCGAAAAACGCCTTGCTATACATGGTCGCTTTGTTTTGGGTTGAAATGCCTGACTATACATGGTTGTTTTTTCAGCTAAAAACGCCTTATTATACATGGTCGTTTTTTTCGGGTTAAAACACCTTACTATGAATGGTCGTTTTTTTTCGGCTAAAATCGGCTTACTCCATGGTCATTTTTCGGCTAAAAACGCCTTCCTATACATGCTCGCTTTTTTACGAGTTGAAATGCCTGACTATACATGGTCGGTTTTTTCGGCTAAAAACGCCTTACTATACATGCTCGCTTTTTTACGAGTTGAAATGCCTGACTATACATGGTCGGTTTTTTTCGGCTAAAAACGCCTTATTATACATGGTCGTTTTTTTCGGCTAAAACGCCTTAGTATACATGGTCGTTTTTTTCGGGTTAAAACACCTTACTATGAATGGTCGTTTTTTTTCAGCTAAAAACGCCTTACTATACATGGTCGTTTTTTTCGGGTTAAAACACCTTACTATGAATGGTCGTTTTTTTTCGCTAAAATCGGCTTACTCCATGGTCATTTTTCGCTAAAAACGCCTTCCTATACATGGTCGTTTTTTTCGGGTTAAAAAGCCGCAAGCAGACTGCCATCCAACTTGCAACTTTTTCCTCTGCTTTTGTGATTGTCTACTCTGCAAAAGAAGTTTAAGTTGAGTGAGAGACAGACAGGTGGGCGCACTCACCTCCACCTTGTGGTGCAACGTTCAGACATCAGCTCCTCAAGCACACCACACAGCTCAGCACTCACGCGTGTCCAAATGCAGGTTGGCGTCCCTTCCGCATGTCCTCCGAGTCTGGCAGCTGCGCCTTTGGCCCAGTAATCTGACTAATCTGCTTCAGAAAAACAAAAGTGGAAAGTCACACACTGTCGTCCATAAAAAAAGTGGTTTCTTTTTAATTTGAGTCATTATTCGTAAAGTGGCAGACTTTTACTTTCAACCCGTCAATTTCCAAACGTGCCCGCACTCGCAATGCATCTGTTTGAGCGATCCACTCGCGGCTCTCTCCCCACACCTAAAGTACAATGAGCAACCTCCTTTTCGAAAAACAAATGAACAAAGTCACGGGTGCATTTGTGGGAATGGTTTTGAAACAAATCTGCCCCCCCTGATGTGAAGCCATCACACTTCCGCTGCTGATAGCAGCTTTGGTGTGGAAAACATACAGAATAGTATTCAAGTCAAACGCGGTTCGCGATTGCTTTTTGATTGACAGCTGAGGTCTACTTGTCGGCGGCGTGCTCGCTCGCTGCCCCCTTTGCTGACCAACGTCATTTTTACGTTGAGTCACAACAACAAAAGTAAAGGAGCAACGTATCGTAATAACTCTCCCCAACTGTCTACATCTATACACTCAGCAGTGGCGATTGCTCTCGGACTGCAAGGTAAGCTCGGCTTCTTCTAAAATGTCAAAGAATAAGTGATCAAATATATGAATATAAATTCCATTGTGTGTACATGTCATTGACTGAATATGCGCTACAACGTGCTCAACTTTTGTTCCGAATCAGCTTCTTCTTACTGGTTACGACGCGACTCCCTTCTCATTCATCCTTGCAGCTTCGCTGTGCTTTAAACGGTGGACGCCGAGCGTTCGCAGAGAGTTCAGGGTAAGTTGTCCCAATGCATTGAACGGAGACGAGTCATTGGATACAAACTGTTTTTTGTCCCGCCCATGGACGCTCGGGGTCTCTGGGACTGGATGGCAGTGGGAGGGTACCGGACGCCAGGCTTTTCTGCATCCGATTGGATGATCTGTCTGAGCCTGTGTGCCAGTTCGATTGACATCGAAATGAGCCAATCACCGACCGTTTAGTGTAGGCGTCCGTGTGAGCAATTTTTCAATTTGCATTCTGTTCCGAGTTGAGCTGGAGACTTCTCCTAATCATTTTAGCGACACTCTTTGTTGTAAACAAACAACTAGCGACAAATTAATCTTTTATTTCTGGTGGGTTTTATTGTAGTTCCTGTAGTTGTAGGACACTAATTAAGTACTGGGGAAAGACGCCTTGTTGGTATGACAGGGTCACAGATCATTTTCTTGAAAAGGAACGCAGCTAGAGTAGAATTCACGTATAAATAAACGGACACATTTTATGATGTTGGCCAAAATTGAGCTTCCCCTCTTTGACAGACCAGCATCCGCCACTGACACTCAGAGATCAACTGCGAAGTCCGTTTAAAATGTTAAAATTACTCACTGAGAACAGGGTTTGTGGACAGCGGAAAAACTTGCTGATTGAACCGGATGTGGTACCGTTCTTATGCTTGTACTTCTTCTTGGTGAATTGGATGTCTTTAGTTCTTATCGCCCCCTACTGTCTGGGAAACCACAAAGGCGTTTGGCGAGCAATCTGAATCTAATTTACAGTATAAGCCAAGCGTGCAAAAACACAAAACACTAAATTAGGGCATATCTTGAAGAAGCACAGATTTCAAGGGCAGCTGATCCACTGAGCTGGTGGAAATACCGAGCTTCCGTCTACCCCCGTTTGGTCAAAGTAATGGAGAGTAGATTGTGTAGCAACATCAGTTCCGTCACAGAGGGCGTTCTCAATAGCCCTGTTCACACGGGCAGATTTATTTCGGCGCTGCTCCGGAGTATTTTGTTGCGATATAAATTTGCACCGGAACAAATTTTGTGGAGCGTTCACACGTACAAAGCCGCTGAGCGCAACAGCACGAGAACAGATCGGGACAGCTCCACTTGCTTTCACACGGGCAGTTCCTGTTGCGGAACAAAACGACAGGAATGCGGAAGTAAAACATGCGCATGCGTAAAGAAAGAAGAAGGCGGGGAAAAGGAAGTACCATTTCCGCCATGTTTTGAAGCGCAAAATACCCAGGATGCATGTTGGCAAGTACCCGGATGGACTCCTCTGACGCGTAGCGAGGCCACTCCCCCGCAAGCGAGCATTTGCTCTGGAGCAAATTTGTTCAGTTATGTTCATACGCGCACATTTGCTTCGGTACTGCTTCGCAAGAACGAGCATTTGTTCCGAGCAAATTTTAAACCACCTCCCTGAGGTGGTTTAAATTTGCTCCGGAACAAGCTGTTTTCGGGCACTAAGCCGGAACAAAGTTGCACGTATGAACGCTCGAGGGGAGCAGTTGCGCAGTAAGTCCGAAATAAATCTGCCCGTGTGAACGGCCCTAAAGACTGGACAAATTGAAGTGTTCCAAGTTGAAGTAATTAGGTTTGTTGACTGCAAATTTAAAATAAAGCAAGGAGTAGCTTATGTTTGTTTTCTTCACTGCTGCTGTTGCAGTTAATACGGTACTCACTATTTTTGTTATGATGCAGCCTGTATGATTGTTGTTGGTTGAAGTTTAATTTTGTTGCTTGTTTCTTGTTTGGAGCCTTTTTAATGTTCAATAAAATAAGTAAAAAGCCATTTATTTGCTTGATAATTGTTGCTATTTGCAGTCAGTAGAGTGCAATATTTAGTTCACCAAGTCATTTATCAAAATGTATGCTAAATTTGTCATAAATATTTAAAAGAAAAGCTAAAGTTAAAAGAGCCTTTTGAGAGCCAAAAAGAACTTTTCACTGAGCCGATCCAAATGAACCGAAAAGAGACGAAAATCCCATCACTATTCAGTCTGGTGGTTTTCGGTGTAAAAATGCGCTGCATCATTCAGGTAGCTCGATAAATAAAGGACACACAAAGACGATGATATTCATTTGATACAGTCGAACTTGGTTACAAGGTACCTCGAGGGACATAGCGAATCTGTCCGTTATGACAGCAGTTCGTCATAACTGTTTCTGCTAAAATGGTTAGCACCTCACAGTGCAGAGGTACCCCGTTCAATTCCAGCTCCGGCCTCCCTGTGTGGAGTGTGCATGTTCTCCCCGGGCCTGTGTGGGTTTTCTCGGGGTACTCCAGTTACCTCCCATATTCCAAAAAACATGCATGGCAGGCTGATTGAACACTCGAAATTGTCCCTCGGTGTGGGTGTGAGCGTGGATGGTTGTTCGTCTCTGTGTGCCCTGCGCTTGGCTGTCAACCGGTTGAGGGTGTCCCCCGCCTGCTGCCCGATGATGGCTGGGACAGGCTCCAGCATGCCCCGCAACTCTTGTGGGGATTTAAGCGGATCAGAAAATGGATGGATGGATGTCATACAGTAGGAGACAGAGAGATTTGCTTCCATTTCCCCAGACGTGTTTTCAGACCGAGTGCGCCGTGCCTTTTGGGTTTTGTGATTGTGATGTGATCATCAAGGAATTAAGTCACGAAAGACCACCAACTGTTCAGGGGAATGTTTACAAGGACACTGAGATGATCCCTTCCTGGAAAAAAAAAAACAAACTGCTTTGTTTACTGAAACGAGATGACATTTGACGTTCATGTCTGTAATTGATCTAAGCACCAAATCTGTCCCGCAAGTCATGACACATGACTAGCTGGCAAGAGTTGTTGGGAGCAGCAAAAAGCTGCCATGTTCACCGACCGTCAGGTGTTTGTTTATTTGGTGGGCCAACAATGCTGCAGCGCTCGCGACATGCCACAAAGTGACAGGCTGCCTTTGTAACAATGACCCATTTAAGCCCCTCCGAAACGACCCCCTCCCCACCTCCGCCCCTGAAAAAAAAACAAAGGCGAGATTGTGTGAAAGCAAAAACTCACCCGATGACATCACTGGAGGACAATATGAAGATCGCAAGTGTAAATAAAACACCTAAGAAGGGATGTGGAGATGTTTACGAGGGTCCGGCATACATCACAAGAAAGAACTTTGTCAAGTTAGCGATGGCTTGACACCAAAACATCACCACATGCGTGAAATAACAACGTCGAGGTCGAACACGACTTTCCATCTGACTGCAGCATGCTGCCATCTAGTGGTCGCACTCGCAAAAAACACTCACTTCTGATGAAAACTTGACTCAAGCAGAGCTTTTTTTTTTCTCTGGCCCGAGTCCCGCTCACCTGGCACACCTCAGGGAAGTTCAGAGGAGCCCAATCTGGATTTTACTTTTTATTTTACATTTCAAATGACACAAACCCTGCAGGACTGTGTTTACATTTACAGAACACATGAAACAACCAGCAGGTACTGAAACTAAAATCACTCCGTGTGCATTAAACTTTTCTTTCGGCTCGTCCCGTTCGGGGTCGCCACTGCACGTCATCCTTTTCCATCTATCTTCCGCATCCTCCTGTCTAGCCTGCGCTCACTCTGTATCTCTCTCTCTCTCCCCTCTGAACAAGTCCAAGTCGGGTCCCTTTGACCTCATCTCCAGAAGGTCTAACCTTGGCTGTCCCTCTTGATGATCTTACTTGTATTTGTAATCGTATCTTCAATGCTAAAGAGAACTTCTCGTGCTCGTCACCCAAGCTCTTCTATCACATGACCCACCTGACACTTTCCTAGACCTTTACCGACCTGCTTGGATCCGTTTCTTCACCTTCTCACATCGCTCGCCGTGCATCATATTTCAAGCCAAGTACTGCATCTCTTCACCCAGCAGCCTCACTGACCCCCCCCCCACCCCCAACCCCTCTTTCTTCCGTGCCTCCACCTTTCTCAATTCTGCTCCACGCCCCCACTGCAGATCACAATGTCATGTTCAAAGATCACGGGTCATAACTTTCTTCCTGGTGCAAACAGGAAGGGGCTTCGACCGGATCCCTGATGCAGTTCTAAACTGAGAAGAGATCAGCATGAGTTCAGATGCTATCCTTTAAGTGACATTTTTCTTTGGTGCTCTCTCCCTTGGCTTGAGAAAGGTTGGGAAACACCGCGTTACACATCCGTACCGAGACATTGCCGGGAGGTTTCCTTGCTCGTCTGCGGTCTCCCAATATCGTCGAGGTGCTTGAAAATGCCGTCCAACCGTCCGGGAGATTCCGACTTGCTCCACGAACTCTCGGGTGGGACACTCTGACCGTTCTCATCGCGGCTTGGCTCCTCGTCTCGGCTGAGTGGCGGTGCCACAGTAAGCCCCGTTTCGGTGGACCGAGAGTCTCGTTTTTGAGGTAGGTCAGGAAAGTCAAACGCTTGCTTGGACTTGCGTGCGGTCTTCTGGGGCGCGTCTCTGGCTCCAGCGATGGGAGCCCACAAGTGGTCGTCCTCTTCCCCCTCAACTTCGTCCCTCTTGACTTTCACTGGTAGCGTGTGTCGGCGGGGGATGTTAGGTTTGGAGGAAGGCGGAGAGCTGAGCAAGAATCTGACCAGATCCTCGTTTGTCGGGTCTCCCGGGTAACGGTCGGTCTCCATGTCAAAGGTCCGCTGACGAGTCAGGGTGGCTCTCGTCTTGGGCGTTTCGGGGTTTTCAACAGAAAACTCGGTGGAGGAGACGCTGCCTCGGCTGGTCTGGTAGAGCAAAACCTTCTTCGAGGCTTCGCGCAGTTTTTGGGCCTCTTCCTCGTTATTGTCCTGGATATCGTCCTCGTCGACGTCCGTTTCGGCGGAGAACGTTCGAGCGGAGGAAGAAACACTTGGAGTCCGACTGCTCGAGTTCTTGACTGCACAAAGTGTTCCCTCTCCCTTCGCCTTTTCGGCCCCAGCATCTGTGTCCTTGTCCGAGCACTTCTCTCGCTCGTGCGGAGTTGCACTGAGTTCCACAGCTGAATTCCACTCTTTCTCCGCCATTGCCCCTGCCTTTAAAGAGCCGGCGCGTTTCAGCTCGGGGAGGTTCGGCTGAGAGCCGATCTCCGAAAGGCTTCCCGTTTGGGGGCTTGCACTCAACGGGCTGCCGTGAACCGACGAGGGTCGTCCCGACCTTC
Source organism: Hippocampus mohnikei (assembly GCA_026261675.1). NCBI lineage: Eukaryota > Metazoa > Chordata > Actinopteri > Syngnathiformes > Syngnathidae > Hippocampus > Hippocampus mohnikei. The sequence goes on from JAKGUB010000327.1 coordinate 979,327, forward strand.
TCCTCTGGAGCCGGTGGCTCAGGAAGTTTTGCAGGATGGACTCCAAAGCGATCCCTTCCATTTCTTTGTCTCTGACCGAGCAGGTGGCCGTGGATCTGCGCTTGGCGGCGCTTTGAAGACGGTTCCTGTGTCGCCGTTTCACCTCGGCCACCTGCCGGGCCGTGTTCTCCTGCGGGAAAATGGCAAAGTGTGACGAATCAATCCGGAAGTTGCATCGAGGCAACTGGACTGTGCTTGGTTGGTGAGGACCTGTTTTCAAAGAGGCTTCTTCGGTTCAAATTTATACGGCAATAAATGATTTGGAGTGCACCATGTCATGTTATGCCATGATTTTGGAGAACAGAAAAAGCCTCTGGAAATACTGGCACAAAGTCCTTGAAGGACCCCAAATAGTCCACTTGCCTCAATTCAGCTTTAGCACGTCACGACTCGAGAACGTACGCAGGCATGTTCAGGAATCAAGTGTTGACTTGAGACTTTTTGGAAGGCGTGAGAACACGGGGCCTAACCTGCATGGCTCGTAGAAACCTGTCGCAAAACGAGTCGAAGATTGAGCAACACTCCTCCAGTCGGAACTTGCTGGGGTCTTCGCAGAAGTACGCCGCCACAGAGTCGCTGGTTGACTGGAGCTCCCGCAGGTCCTGTTCCACCTCGTCCAAGCAGGTCTGCGCATCCTGATCCGAGAACAGCACTTAGTCGTGCCCTCATTAGAGTCAAGCAATGATTCCGACGGAGGCCTTTCGCACCTTGAGGAAATCCTCCATTTGAACCTTGAGGTCTTCCTGCTTCAAACTATTCACTTTGGCGTCGTTCACTCTTTGGAGCTGGCGATCAAAATCGGCTTCGAGGTCACTTTGATGGATTCTGAAGAGAAAAAGGTGGAAGGATATATTTGGAATTGGGAAGAAGACACTCCTAATTGACAGTGACAATTCCGACGCTACAAAACAATCGACTTTGTGACTTCTCTGTGTTTCTGACGACGATACACAGAAATGGCCAATTGAATGACCGAACTTTCCATGAGGCGTTACGGAGTTTGGTGCAGGGGAGGAGGGTCCACTTTGGTTTCGCTGAGAAACAAACTAAATAACCAATACAAATAAATAAATGGGGCTCTGGCCTCACAGTGCAGTGGTGCAGGGTTCGATTCGGGCTCCGGCCTTCCTGTGTGGCGTTTGTATGTTCTCGTTGTCCCTGTGTGGGTTTTCTACGGGTACTCCGCTACACTCCCAGGTTTCAAAAACAAGGTAATGGAACTCTCTAAATTGTCCCTCGGCGTGATCGTGGGCGCGAATGGTCATTCCTCTATGTGTGCCCTATGATTGGCTGGCGACTCGTTCTGGGTGTCTCCCGCCTACTGCCCGAAGACAGCTGGGATAGGCCCCAGCGCGCTCGCGACCCATGTGAGGAGAAGTGGATCCAAAAATGGATGGATGAAACGGAGCTCCGGCTTTCCGACCGATACAGAGCCGACAGGGGCTTTCTGCTGACGCCCACGTGGAAACGCCGGCTTGTGCAACGTGGTCGCTTTCCGGGAAGTCAAACGGGTGTTTACCTTGCAGCGGCTTTAATGTGGGCGAGTTGTTTGGGAAACCCAAGTAGCTCCACATCAATGTTCTGAGCTTGCTGGAGGAGAGCGTCGGAAAGATATTAGGAAAGATTTTGAGAGACATGCAAAAAGCGCTTGGCGACTTGATGAAAGCGACGCGGTCCACTTGCCATCACGACATAGTGCATTAGATTCATCCCAGGCTTGTTTGCTTTGGTGTCCGCCAACTTCAGCAGTGATGCCATCCGGAAGCCAACAGCGCTGCCAGCGTATCCGCCCTGTTGTCCAAACAAGCTATGCTGACACACGCCCCTACACCGCCAATCACGTGGCCACACCCACAGACGCACTCACTCACGGCATTCATGTAATTGCCCGTCTTCAAAACCAGACGAATGACTGAGTGCAGACTGTCGGAATCCAAAAGCTCTGAGAAAACAAACACAAGGGAATTTTGCTCAGTTTGCACAAAGAATTAGCTTTGAAAAAAAAAAAGAAGTAAAAGTAGAGCACCATTTCCAGCAGCTTTCAAAGTGCCAATGAATTCTCTCATTTCAGCCATAGAGGGGAAAAACTCCTCCTTAAGGACCAAGCAACTCAGACGCTCCTCATACCTGACAAACACACACACACACGCACGCACACACAAAACACTCCAATCGTAAACCTTCATCTCGTCAATCGGAAACTTCCAAAAGGAGATGGAGGATGTGAATGCAGCGAGGCTCTCACCCAGGGATGTGGATCAGCATCAGCATGAAGAGGTCGGCATCCGGGAGGGCCGTTTGGTCGCCACTAAATTTAAGCAGCTCTTTTACCTGCAAAAAATAAAATAAAATAAATAATCCAACATAACAAGCCAGTGTGGCAGATCTGGGTGTAATTAATAGTAGTTCATTCATCTGACAGCATTACTAAGCAGTGCAATAAGTCTCAATCAAATATTAACATAGTAGTTACCCATTTATAAAACATGTATAAACCCTTCATAAGGGCAGCCTTGCAAAGGGGTGCGAAAGCGTTGTCTAAGAGTTAGTAATTTCTCTGTAGCAGAGTATGACAGTAAGTCTTTACAAAGTGTCAATGCATGCAGTAATAACCAATTTATAAACCTTTCATGAGGTAATCTTTGCAAAGGGAAATATGGAAGTTTTGTAGCATATTTGTTCAGTCTAGCAGTTCTTAATATACTCAAAAAAGCTACGCCTTAAATGTGTTTAAAAATAGTAATAACACATTAATAAGACATCTACAACCCCTTAATAAGGGTAGCGTGACATTAATTCAATTTTTTAGCTCTGTATTTTAGTGTCAACAATGTCAGGACAATGCCCAAAAGTCTTGTGAGGTATGTGTACAGTATAGTGTCTTAAGTCTTAAGAATTGTCAACAAATTTACACAAACCCTTTCTAAAGAAATCACAAGGGTCATAGTAATGTGTTTGGTAAGATTTACAGTTCTTTCCTGACTTAAAAAAGATTATTACATCTTCATTTTATGTGTCAACAGACATAGCAACGAGCTGTTTATAAAGTCTCATGAAGGCAAATATTTTTGCAATGTACTTTGATCAAAGGAACTTCTCTGTGAGTCCTGTTATTAATGGTTAACAAAATCTTTTTTTGTGCTACAATAACACTGTCAACGGTGTGTGTTGACGTGAGAGAAGGTGTCGCGGGTACCTCGTCGTCATCCGGCAGCAGTTTACGCAGCTCCTTCAATTTCCCGGGACCAAAACCGAGGCCGTGTCCCGCCTGGATTTCCCCAATCATGTCCATGACAGGCCTGTGGATTGAAGGGCAAACATAGATGGGGTGCGCATCAGCATTGATGTCACAGCAATCAGCCAGCAAATCCATTTTTATTGAGGTTGGAGCACCTCAAAGGTGCCGTTGCACCGGCGGGCCTCGGCAAGCAAGCTTTTAAACAAGAATGTGGTTTGAAAGCAGAGCACAAAATACAGCGGTGCCTTGGCTTCAAACTCCAAACTTGCTTGGATATTGAATTGCCTTTGCCCAACAAAAAGAGCATGAAGACATTCAAGCCCCACAAAAAAATGCCAATGGCATGTCACTTGCATTGCACCTTGTTGGGGTGGTTTTCGTAACGTTCTCCTCATATTTTTGTTTTGTTTGTTTGCAGTTTCAGAAACACAAGTGTGCGGCTTAGAAATTACTTGAACGCATTGAACGACTCCTTCCGCTTCCTTACAGTGTAGACGTACGACGTTCATACTGCTTCGCCAAGCTGACTTCAAGTACTCCTCGCTCAAATTTGTCAACAATTTAGACCAATAGACATCATTGGCTCATTTTCTTAGGACCAAAATATGCACACAAAAAAACAAAACCCTGAGATACTTTCACTGCGAGGCTGCCACGTGAACTCATAGCGGCCTGGTGTCGTTAAATTTACTGTTGCCATCTAGTGGTGGAGTGTATGAAGTTCACTCTGAAGTCAAATTTTTTCTCCTAAAAATGATAAAGTGGTACTCATAAATCAAGGCAGCACTGTACTTTATCGTGTTTTATGGCATACTTGACAGTGTGGAATGTGCAGTGCACGCTCAGTCGCTTTGAGCAACACGCTTTTCGCCTCAGCTCGACCGGGCCTGCCGGGACATGCGAGTGTGACGCAGTCGCGTTGTTGTGTTGCACCATGTGCCGTTGTTGCATAGGGTAAGTGACTCACCGCCTGAACTGCTTGAGGAAAATACCAATGTTCATACTCCTCTTGGCGCTGAGAATGGACACCTAAAAAAAAAGAAGACGCAAACTTTTGACAGGCGTAAAATGGCAACTTGGTGACGAAGTGCTGCTCTGATGAGGGAAAATGCATCCACATGACCGCCCCCTCAAAACAGGCTCATTTCAACAAGCGTCTCAAAACAGAAAACAAAAGTACATTCAATGCTTGAGGTACTTTAACACACACACACATGCATGCACGCGCACACACACACACACACACACACTCACACACACACAAATGTCAGACATGTCACGAGACACGAGAAATTGTGAATAAAAAAAGCCCCATTTGACTCGACATCAGAGAGCGCTCTCATACATGACAGCACGGGGCAACCTTCCTTGAGCAAACACACACTGTGTGAAAAAACGATCACACAGCTGAACCATGACGTGGTGGCGTGTTTACCTTTATTTGTGTGTGCCGCGCGCACACAGTGCTCTGACACTTCTCACAGCCTCGGAGCATTGGTGGAGCTCTTGCAGCTGGGCTTTACACCTTGCCTGATTATTATTTCTGCTGAGTGTTTGCTGTAAAATTGCTTCAGTTACACTTTAATTCTGTTTTTTGCAACGTAGCTGTTGCATAATTTGGTCTACAGTGAACCCCATTCATGGCGGGGCCACATTGCAGACACACAAACCCCCCCCCCCCAAAAAAAAACAACAAAAGTGAAATGAGAGCAAAATGTCCCACATGCTTTAAACCTTTGATACATATTTGAACACACGAAAAATAATGTAAACAGTAAGTTAGGTGCCTTTAAGAGGCGGGGCCTGGTGGGGTGACTGTGTGACATCAGCGAGTGTAAATGTATGTGTCTGGGCGTGAGCTGTGGTCAACAGCAACTCCTGTTTGAGCGTGATCATTGTGTTGGTGTGTTTTAGTCTTCCAGCATTCAATAATTAGTTGAAATTTGCATCGACGACTGGAGCTCTCCTTTCCCACAAGCAAAGGCATTACAGAAAGCAAGTAAAGTGGTGCATTGACTTACGAGTTTAGTCATTCAGTGTCTATGCTTGCAACTCTAAACACTCATATCTGAAATCAACTTTGCCCAGTGAAATGAATGGAAATGCTGTTAATCCGTTCCAGCCCCTCCAAAAATGTGTCATGTTTTTTTTTTCAGTAGGTCCGAATAATTCACCGCTTGTGTTTGTTAACAAAACTATGGGAAGTGGTCCTAGGAGAAAAAAATAATAATAATAATTATCGCAACATTGGGGGACCGGAAGGGGGCACAGGGTGTGAATTAATCCTTTTTTGCATTCCATTTTGTTTCCAGCCCTTGTCATAAGTCAAGGCAGCAATGTGTATAGATTGTAAAAGTCTATTTTTAAAAAATCACTAAATACCGTGATAAACCATAGTGACAAGTAGATAAGTGTCATAAAAATGCAATAAAAAATGGGGCAGCTAGAAGCAGCAGGGGAAGCCCGTGCTACTCACCACTTCCGCCCCAGAGGCAGCACCCGGCGAGGTCCTGGCACCGTGGCGGCCCAGGGTGGCCAGCAGTTGCTGCTGCTGGTTCTGTCGCTGGGCCCGCTTATGACTGAACAGCTCCTCCATGTGTTCCGTGTCCAGCTCGTAGTCGCCGTCCGTTGCATCCTCCGTCCAGATGTTGCGCTTGCCCATCACTGTGTGCTTGGGGATGGTCTCCCAGTTGAAGTTGCGCATCCTGGAGCGCCGACGCTCCAGTTTCAAGCCGCCCTGGCCGGGGGCCGGCGGCAGCGGCGGTGGCGGCGGCGGAGGGGGCGGCAGTAAAGGCGGCGGGGGAGGAGGTGGCGGCGGGGGATCACCAGCTTCCATCGTGATCGGGATTCAGCAGCAACGTGTTGGTGTTCTCAGCTGCGCATGCCGGCTGACAAGAAGCCCGCCAGCAGCAGCACCAGGCTTTTTCTTTTCATCGGACTTGGGTGCAACAGGTGTGCCCTCAATGACAGGAAGAGTGATTCTTTCTAGAGGAATAAAAGGGTGTGTGGAGGTGTGTGGGGGTTGGTTTACAAGAGATTTATTACTTCAAAGACACACAATTATATCATATAGTTGGCTACCAGAATAATCTGGTTAATATTTCATTCTAGTTAGTACTTTACACTAAGGGTACTGGTACTTTAAACTATTTGTAATCATTGATAAGAAGTATGACGTCACAGACCATATTGTCGTTGCGTTTGTTCTCAGAGGACCAGTGAAAGCAGCAGAGCAACCAAGAGCTACAGTGGGCTAACTCCACTGCTAACTTTGTCATTGGCGGTGGAGTGATCCCAAGTTTTTTTTTTTGATTGCCGTCCAAACATCCATCAAATCTATCAATATTTCATGAAAGGTGATGCAAAAAAAAAAAAACCCTCACATATAAACACGCAGATGCACTTGCACCCCCCCCCCCCAAAATGTTGCGTGTATTAACCCTATGTTGCATACGGGTTACTTACAGTAACCACAACTTTAACTCATATTGGTTATTCAAGTTACCAGTTTTAGTTTTTAAATCCAATGCGAGATGTCACTAGCGTGCGGCGCAACAGCGGGAGGAAAAGGTGAAAGAGGGTCCACAAAATGTTGAATAATTTCTATCCGTGAGATGAAAAGGTCCAAATACCCTATTGTACTTGTGCAGAAGAGTATATAGAACATATAGAACACAATAAATAACAGTTTCTATGTGTTACCTATCAGTACTGCCATGCTTTTTGGCAAGGTAATTGTAGTGACCATTATGCACACAAGTACCCCCCTATTATGTATTTTTTTCCCAAAATTGTGAATTTATTATGATATTTGGCCATAATCTACCCGAAATTTAAAAACAAACCACAATTGAATAACTCCTGCAGAAGCCATGCAACATAGGGTTAACTTAAAAAAGGGGAAATGTGAAGCAAGCCCACTCTTCTTCTTCTCAGTGACTCAATTTCGATTTTAGCCAGAAACATGAGGCAGGCAACCACGGTTTGTCTTAGCGAGCCATCAAAGGTTGCAGAACAAAAAAGACAAACGTGGCCCATTTTAAGATGTGATGAACGCAAATTCTTCCGTATTGTCGTCATTATTTCGCACAAAAGACGTTCACAGCAATATGTTGGCTCGCTATTCAGCATGAACCACCGCCGCCATTTACCTCACAGCAGCTGTAAGTATATTAACAACCTGAACCAAAAAAAAAAATATTTCCAGAGGGTAATGTGTGTGCATCTTGTGTTGCTATAAACAGCAATTTTTTTTCGCCAAATACTTAAATGACTGCACATTTTAAGGTGTTGTTTTGATTGCACAAAAGTCAAGCCAATGCTAGCTCGCACTTAAAAAGAGTTACTGTGGACTTAATGTGATCTTTCTTCTCAGAGGTAAACTCCAGTCTTTTTCTTCTCAGTTTTCTTCTATTAATGTATTGGACGCATATATCTGTACTTCTACTTCAGAGTACAGGGTGTGAAAACGTTTGCGCCCTCAGTTTTTGGCAACCGTATGCATTGTGTCTTTAGGACGTGACCTCAGAGATATCATCAATAAAGAAACAAGGGGCGACCATGTGACAAAATCCAATAGCAGACCACGGAAGTGACTCAACAAGCAATTTCATCGATCGAGTCGTAAAGCAGAAACTCACCTTTGCTTTTGGTCCATAAAAAGATGTCCCGCGTCCTAGTTTTCCATTCCGGCTTGGCTCCTCTCGTGCTGAAACTTGAAAGAGTGTCGCAATTCCACTTCCCTCGAAAGGAGAAGGACACACCCATGGAGAGGAGGCGGCGGAAGGGAGCGTGCGCTCACCTTCTCGGGAAGGAGCGCCTCTGGGATCCCTGCTGGACCTCCCTTACTTGTTAGGCAAGTGGTTGGACTGTGAGCTCTGCTGGATTTATGGACTCAAGCAACGTGATGAGGTGCGCTTGAAAGATAGAGATTAATATTGATTTGTTTTCAAGGCGTGCGCACGCGCATACACACGTACACACACACACACACACACACACGCACACACACACACTCTTATTGATTGAAAAGAAACTCATCTACGGATGAGTATTCAAACGGAGACAGTGAAGATGGGATCTTTGGGTAATCATCCACCTCAATGCAAATGATCTGCTCATTTACAATCACTTCTTGGGGGACAAGTTCAAGATTTGCCCTGATCTTAAAAGTCTGCAGAAAGACTCATCATAGAGATTTGAACAATTCCATTCCGATAAACCCAATTAAAAAATACATAAACGAGTCATGTCTGCTATAGTTAAATGTTAATTAATAGTGTGAACGAGTCTTTAATGAATAAACGCATGCTCTCCATTCGCAATCACTAGCGGTCAACTGAAAAATGATATTTTCTCCCAGGGATCCCCAGAACAAATACGATCCAAACGCGGCTGTCCGCGTCATCAAGATGACGTCACAGCAATCCCATCGGACGCTTTTCACAACTTTCACGTTGAGGAACTGCCATAAAAACGTGTTTCCCAAAAGCCGCTGAGGCAAGACAAGGCACATATTTCGAAAAAAATCTCTCGACACACACCAAACAAAAACGTCCCAAAAAGTGTCTAAAAGTCGATACCGCAGCTGGAAAGTTACAAATATCATTTGAGAATGAAGAATGAGGGTATATTTCATATCTCGACACATAAGGCGTAGAAAAAAAAGTAGTGTGTTTCCGGTAACCCGACCGACCGAGAATTTCTACCTCGAAAAAAAACTTTACGGTCGGCATTTTTTTCAAACCTTCTACATTTGTGTGTAATAATACTAATAATCGTACATTTCATTTATACGCGCCTTTCAAAACACTCAAGGACGCTTTACAATCAAAACAAGAACAATAAAACCACAGACAAAATTGTAAATAATAAAAGGAAAGATGAATTTAGAGCGTTTACATTGGTGCAAACTCGCGATATTCACGTTAGCGTGCGCGTCGCTTGCCCTGTCGTCTGTCAACAACATTGAATCATGGCGGCGCCACGATCTCCGACAACAGTTTAAACGCGTTTTGTGTGTTGCAGTCGCATGCTCGCACCATAATATTAAGAAAATAGCATCCACTGCTGTATCGAAAGATTCAACAAACTATTTGACGAACACCACGGGCCGTCTAGGACGCTGGACGCAGAGGTAACGAGATGGCTGTAACACCCAACCACCGGAACCCAACTCTCGCGCCGAGCCGGGGTTTCAATCAGTGGCGATTGCTCGACTGCAAGGAAGCTCGGCTTCCCCTAAAATGTCAAAGAATAAGTGATCAAATATATGAATGTAAATTTCATTGTGTGTACATGTCATTGACTAAATATGCGCTACAACGGGCTCAACTTTTGTTCCGAATCAGCTTCTTCTTACTGGTTGCGACGCGACTCCCTTCTCATTCATCCCGCAGCTTCGCCGTGCTTTAAACGGTAGTGAGTTCAGGGTAGGTTGTCCCAATGTGTTGAACGGAGACGAGTCATTGGATACAAGTTGGTTTTTGTCCCGCCCACGGACGCTCGTCGTCTCTGGGACTGGATGGCAGTGGGAGGGTACCGGACGCCAGGCTTTTCTGCATCCGATTGGATGATCTGTCTGAGCCTGCGTGCCAGTTCGATTGACATTGAAATGAGCCAATCACCGACCGTTTAGTGTAGGCGTCCGTGTGAGCAAATTTTCAACTCGCATTCTGTTCCGAGGTGAGCTGGAGACTTCTCCTAATCATTTTAGCGACACTCTTTGTTGTAAACAAACAACTAGCGACAAATTAATCTTTTATTTCTGGTGGGTTTTATTGTAGTTCCTGTAGTTGTAGGACACTAATTAAGTACCGGGGAAAGACGCCTTGTTGGTATGACAGGGTCACAGATCATTTTCTTGAAAAGGAACGGAGCTAGAGTAGAATTCGCGTATAAATAAACGGACACATTTTATGATGTCGACCAAAATTGAGCTTCCCCTCTTTGACAGACGAGCATCCGGCACTGGTTTCAATGTCTCCTTGTTTTATGTTTTATGGTTATTTTGTTTACGTTTTTGATGGGGAGGGGGGAAAGAAAAAAAAGAGTTAAAAAAAACTTTGCCCGACCTACCGACCCTATGCTGAAATTTCATGTTACCGGAAACACACTATTTATTTTTCTACGCCTAAATGGTTGTTGACCGCTGAATGAATTGAAAGGACTTCACCGCGAAGAGGTGCCAACCAGAAGCGGAGATTAGACAGCTTTCACGGGCGTTTCAAAATCACCGCAGCTGACAACACCAACAAGAGACATTCTGTTCAATGTCGTAGTCGAAGTGTAACGAATTTGTCCTCCTCAGTAACAGTCTGCCCTGGACAGTATACTGTACAAAACAACAGTCCCCCCTGCATGCGATATCACACTGCGTATATAATAAACACGCACATCGACTTCACATTAAAATGGAACAAAATCATCCAGCAGAGCTTTATTTGCGAGTGCACCACCACAAGGACAACGACGTGAAAATACAACGCTCTTGCTTGCATACGGTAGACAACACAGTAGAAACACAACCGAAAGGAGAATGGACTCTTTGATAACACATTCGCCCAAAATACTGACCAATGACCACTGTTCATTTTCGGTCCAAGCATTTAATGAATCGGAACCTCAAATGCATCGTCAAAAACCTGTAAACAGCCCGGTTGTCACGGTGCTGAATTAGCTCAGCGGGTACCCAGAGCAGGAGTTGAAAGATTGTACACTAGCCGAGAGAGACTGACTCAATTTATACACAAATATATACACCTTCCGTCTCATCTTGTAAAACGACAATCGAGGCAGCTCGATCACAAAGCGAACAGAAATTAAAGCGGTTATTGCGTGTATACGTTTCTGCCTGTGAAAACGCTTCGGAGCGCGGCGTGGAGACGTTAATTGCGACCTTGCGAAAGTTGAGGCATGAAGAGTCCCGCGATGGTGATTCGTCAAACATGCTCTGCCCAAATATAATGAAGACGACTTACATATTGCAAAATTCGGTGACGTCCGTCTGTCTACTACACCTAGTTCACGTTCCGTGGCAATAGAACAAACTCTTTGGAAATTTGTTTTCGAAGGAACACCGGATATGTCCGAAATGGACACAAAATGGCCGCTTTGAACCACAATCTGAATAAATTAAAGTTTGGCTGCCCAGACACATTTAGCGAAACTTGAAATTCTCATAACTTCGTGTCATCCTTCTATCCAAAATACATAACATTTTGGAGCAATTGGACAAACGTCTGTCTAGAAAGGACCCCTGAAAATGACCCCAAAAAGGCAGACTCTCGGTGCCTTTTCAGGCCTTGGTTCTTGAGATGAAACGAATAACGAAGAATCGAAGCAATTTCAAGAGGAACGTTGCACTGTATTGCTCGGACCAGAATGATAAACACAACATAACACGGATCCACTTCCAAACTCTCATCTACTGTTCTAAAAAAGATCAAAAGACGACAAAAATAAAGAATGCCCAACTGCTATGTCCACAACAAAAGTCTATACTTTACATTTTGTTATTTACATGGAAATAAATGGACCATCAAAGAAGAGTTTGTGGCTAAACAATATATATGTATATAAATAAAACCTGTACCGTAAACAAGTGAGAATTTTAAAAAAGCACTATTTCATATTTTCTCATTTCAATATTCAGCGTTGACCCCACCAGTGAACACCTGTCACTGTTCCTCCAGCCAGGACGGCTTGTCGGCGCCGGGCGGCTTCAATTTGACGTTGAACTGCACCAGAGTTTGTTCCAGCTGCTGCTGGTTGCCGGCGAAGTAGGCCGAGATGGCGTTATGGAACAGCAGCAGCTGCTTGTGCATCACTTTCACCTGCGACACAGCAGACAGCATCAAAAACATGACGCCTGGCGGTCCCTGCGCTCGATGGCGCTTGCTTGGCTGGCTTTGTGAAATGAGAAAAAAAAAATGACTTGTTGCAGACATTCCGTCAACATACTTGTAATAATATCCCGCAAATAATTTAGGCCAATTTGTGACAGAAAAACGCCATTCAAATGCTGACGACAATGATTGCCTTTTTAAAACTTTGGCACCATCTGGTGGCATACCGGTGCACTGCACCTACATTGAACTGAGGGGAGAAGCTTCATTGTCATTAGCCCCCTTAAAGTCACGCAGCTCGGATGTTGTTGTGACTTCCGACTTATTCAGAATATAGGAAATATATTTTTTAAAACTCAAGGTAGCAGTGTAAATTATGCAGTTTTGCCATATAAGCGAAGCGGAGCGTAGCAAACCTTGTTCTCCTCCAAGAACTTGAGCTTGATGGTGACGTCGCTGCGCAGCCGCTCGTATTTGTCCCGGTGCACTTGGTAGTCGTGCTGGGCCATGTCGATGCGGACCATGGCGGCGCTGTCCCTTGGGCCCAAACTCAGCTCTTCCAAGTCGGACCGGTAGGCGTCAAACTCCAACCTGAGCGGGCGAGCGGGGACGAAAACAACATAAAATGGAGGCAGTCACATTGCAGGGGACCCACGCAAGACGACGCCCAACCCAACATTTGGGTTACCTTGCATTTTCATAGTGCTTGATAGTCATCAGGGTATCCTCCATGGTTTTGTTGACCAGAGTGTCGATGCTGGACACAAAGAAGTTGATGGCACCCAGCAGGGACTCGCCGTTCTTGCACAATAGCTTTTGAGTTTCCGCATTATACCCAAACTCGTCCTGACGGGAGGGTGGGAGACAAAAGTACACATCCTTAACCGTTTCTCAACCACTGTGTCGTGAGAAATCATCAGGTGCGCCGTCGCAAAATCAGCCAATGTCAAGAAACTGGTCCGAAAATTCTTATTTCGGCCGATGAATTAAAAAAAAAAAAAACTTGGATAATGACAAAAATAACTTCAAAACAAAGCGCATTTTCTAAGTACAAAAACATTCGGAAAACACGAACTGATGAGATTATTAATCAATTTACGCCAGACACGCACGCAACATAATCACTCAAGTTAGCGTGTTCGTGAGTCATCGTTTCGGCGTGGTGCCCTTAAACTTTAAATGACATTCCTTCTTCTCCGATCTTTGAAGTAATTAATTCCGTAAAGATACAAAAACCATAGACGAAAGATATGACGCTCCAAATACATTTTTATATCTGGATGTAACATGACACTGACATCCACGGATTTGATCTTGATTGAGCAAAATGCAATTGTTGTTATGCTGATTGTTTCTTGTTTTGTGCATTGTGGCCATTTTTGTTTTATTTTTATTTACTCTCTTGTTTTTTGGGGGGGATTGTCAGTGTCATCGTGTTTCGTTGTCATGTGTAAACTTATTCTGCTGGCCTTCATTTAAAGAAATGAGTCCAAATCCAAAAATTTCCATGGCATTATTTTTTCCCCCAAATATATTTTTAGATGATTTTCAAATGAACATGACCACTGAAAGCGTGACACCGGAGTCGCGCTGTGGGCTACCTGCAGCTCGGGCGACTTCTGGCTGAGGTCGGTGAAGGTGTCACCGAGAGCCTGCTGTGTTTGCACCATGCTCTGAAAGTGGCTGGTGAGCGCCGTGGCCAGACGGAGGATGTTCTCGTACTTGCTCTTGGTGTCTCTCAGCAAATCAATCTGAGCCTCCAGTTCCAGGTCAACCGTCCGCGAGCCTCGGCCGAAGCGCTCCGAGAACATCTGCTTGGTGCACTGACGGGTCGGGGATGGATGAAAAACAACAACAAGGGAGTGCTCAGAGTTGAAATTAAATTACTTGAGCTCAGAGAGGTACGGTGGGGCAAGGCCAAGATTTGGAAACAAATAATAGGATCTTAAAAAGAACTCAAACACGAGCAAGTGAATCGATGCTAGAGTAGGAGTGATATGCTCTCCTCTTTCGAGTAGCAGTCAAGAGACGAGCGGCAGCATTTTGGACCAACTGGAGATGCCTAATGGAGGATTGGCTGACTCCAAAGTCAAGTGCAAGACAGAAATCCAGAATCCGAGGTGTGACAAAGGGCATGAGTGACTGTTTCAAAGTACTTGTGACGACCTGGACTGGCTGTCTGTGCAGTGGTATTGGAGGTACCGGTTAGCATGCGCCCCAAACAGCAAAATGTCCAGCGATTACCTTGTACGTGTTGATGCCCCATTTCTTCACACTGTCCAGCTTCTCCACTGCCACGCCACGGGATACTTCCTCAATCGCGTTGCAGCTGTTATGGTTTGAGGAGCCTTCCAAAAAGAAAGAGAAAAAAAAAAGGGGGGGGCACTGACATAAAAGCGGTGACTGGCGTTATTCACGATGGACACGAGAGTCACGGCAGTGAGTGAATGAGAAGATGGTGACTGACGGGTTTCAATGATGATACCTGAGAGCTGCTCGCCGCCGCGCTGCGCCAGTCGACCGGCAGCCGGCTGGCTGTTGGGCAAGCTAGCGGCCCGGGATTTCATGCGGATGTCTGTCATGGGCATGGGTGGGGAAGGGGGGGGCGGCGAGGATGAGGAAGATGGGTGAGAAAAGCTTTGGATAACGAAAAGTGAAATGTGTCTTTTTGGGATCAGCGATTGAAGATATGGCCAGCATGCGTTTTTTTTTTTTTTTTTTTTTTGTCATGCGCTCAAGAAACGTGGAAGAATGGAGTTAATGAGATGAAATGCAAACGGCAACGAGGACAGCCAGTCTTACTACTACCATACGATACAATCCAGTATTACAAATGCTCAGAGTTGGTTAGTGCATCCTTGAAGGCTCCAATATTTCCACTCAACTGTCAATGTAGGCATGCGAGCAAGGCTGCATACAAGTCCTTTTGTCCAAGTAGGAAAGTTTTCACAAAAAAAGGGCCCAAAAAAAGAAGACTCAAAGGGTTAAAGTTGAGAAACATTGACAGAATGCACAGGCACCTGGTGCAGGCGCGGGGGCACGTCCTCTGTCCAAATATTCGGGGTTGAAACGAATGGCAGGCCCTATGAGATACGGTAATATAAAGCAGCAGCCTGGAGGTTGGCACGTGTACAGTGACGGTCAATCATAGTAATCATAAAGCCTCCATTGTTTCATCGCCACCACTTGCTGTCATTGAACGCTATTTAAAAACTCTTCTGGGTTTATTGGTGGGGAATGAATCGCCCGTGCTATTGCGGTCACTACCTTTGATGGTGCTGGTTGGAATGATGCCCCCCGCTGGACCGCCGTAACCTCCCGAAACGATGCTGGTTTCATTCAGGTTGGGCCCCGACACCATCACCTGCTGCAAATCCTGAGCCACAAACAACAGAATTATCTTTATGATCATACACTGCGGACTCCACAAAGACCCAGTTGCCTTCTTGAACAAATAAGCGCATCATTTTTTTCTCACGGCTATTAGTACGGCAGCCTACGTATGAATACATAATGTGCTGTGGATAAAATCTGTAAAGCTGAAGTTGACGGGAGAAAATTAAGTTGTGTAAGAAATTGGCAAAGCATTACAAAGAAGTACAATAAAAAAAAAAATGATGCAGTGCAGCAGTGAAAAAAAGTGAACTCAACTTTGTTTTATGAAACGAGTTTAGGTCAACACCCCCCCCCCCCAAAAAAAAACACACCAAAAAAAACAAAACACCGCTACTTTTTTGTATTAATTGAAAACAAAACAAAAACGAATTTGCAGGGGAGGAAAACATATTTGACAAGCTTAGTCGCGGAACAATTGAGCTTGTAATTAAAGGTGCCACTGTGGTGAATACTTTAGTGACGCTGAGATGCTGAACAAACAACATTCCATCAAACAAGATATCAACTGACCTGCTCCAGACTGTCATCCTCTGGCTGTGTCCCAGTGTCTCCATTGCTGTTAATGGGAATCTCCATCGTGGCTGCTTTGCTCATGATTCCCTCTGCCATGCCGAAATATCTGAGAGATGACAGTGAAAAATACGCAATTTTACAGCGCAAGTACAACACCAAAAGATCAGAGTTCGCTTACGTTGATGCTACGCCGATTGCTAAATGCAGCTGATGTGGCTTCTGGCTATGTGGCAGCCTAGCTTAAATCTGCCTCTCAGCTTGCTGGGGCAAAAAAAAAAAAAATGTCAAACAGCGCGGAGGAACGCAATAAAATATTACACTTGCGCAGGGAAAAGCGCCAATTTGTCTACTTAATCAGATCAGTGCAACGTCACATCCATAGCTGCTGTTTACATGAGCTGCCTCGTTCTGTATCTGTACAACTCATCCTGAAAATCCCTGCATCCAGCCGAGCAGCGGCTTTGACGTCGCTTCGCAATAAAATAAATCTTATTTTAAAGGTACGTTAGTCCATGTTTAATTGCTTTTAATTAAATTCACATGTAATATAGTAAGTTAAATAACGCAATAACTTTCGTTTCAGGGTGTTGATGATGTTCTGGAGGCATATAACAAGAGTTTCGTTAATATTTTGAAAGAGCACCAATCTTGGAACCATTTCCGTCCTTCTGCTCCGTTGTCCACGTCGTGCAGTGCCTACGTCACGTTCTCCATAAACTGCACTACTGCATTGTTTGCTGAGGGGGTCAGTGTTTCCTCATTAAATGTGGCACCAACGTCTCATAGCCTGGAATTCTTTGTTTTCTTTTTGATATGAAATAAACAAAGCATTCTCAACGTGTATAATAGCAACTATTGGTTATTTAACTAATTCGATTTTTTTGTCATTGAAACATGTCAAAATTAGAATTTTCCAACAATTTCAAAATGCTAATATCCGCAATACATCCGTGATTAGAAAGGCAGTGAAGTAGAACTTACTGAACATCCAATGAGGTTAGTCAAAAATCATCCCAATGGGTTTTACAGCTCCTTGAGAGCATGTAAGTAACGTGCCTTGGTTGCTATTCCACCCTGATAGTAATTAATTATTTTACCCCCCCCAAAACAAACAAACAAACAAACAAACAAACATGCATGGTCTATGTCAGAGATGGGCAACTCCAAACCTCGAGGGCCACTATCCTTCATATTTTAGATGTTTCCCACCTCCAGCACACCTGATTCAAATGATCAGGAGCATTATCAGGCTCGCATTTAAGACTTTAAACAGTTTTAAGTTGTGTGTCTGTGACTGTCCACGGTTGTTTGTCTATATGTGCCCTAAAATTGGCTGGCGACCAGGTCAGGGTGTAACACAACTCTCCCCCAAAGTCAGCTGGGAAAAGTTCCAGCTCAGCCACGACCCTAATGAGGATAAACGGTATGAAAACTGGATAGCTGGATGATTAAATGGTCTATCTAACCATCAACTTCCAAGGGAATTGCAATTTTGGATTATTATTATTCATTCATTCATTCATCTTCCAAACCGCTTGATCCTTATTATGATCATTATTATTATTATGATCATTATTGCGCCCCGCCTCTCTTGCTGATTGCAGTCGTCTTTACAGATAGGCCGATAGAGCCAAACTGTACTAATGTGCCTCATTTGTTTCAATCAAGGAAAGCAGAGGGAAGCGAGCACGCCTTCCAAATGTAGTCCAAGTGCTTAGAAAGAACATTTCCTGCATGGGACATTTTTCCCAAACATACCAATGCTTGGTTTTACTAGTAGCTCTGCCCCCGACCCCCAAGCCCGCTCTTCTTTGCTTTTGAGCTATTCGACCATATTCCTTTGGGTCCAAAGAACTTATATGTCTGGGTGTTATTTTAAACAAAATGTAAAAAAATGTGCATGAGACTTCCCTGTGCTTCAAGTGGGGTCGCAGATCATTGCTGTCCGGATTTTTTATTTTTCCACTCAACTGCTTCTTGTTAGCTGTCAAACCCATAAAAATGATTTGAAAAAAGATTACACGATGCAATGTATGTTCTGCTGCTGCAGAGCACCTCATGCTGCGAGTGACCGCCCAGAGGTGCGATGTAAGCGAGAAGTTTGGGGAGGGCCGGAGGAGGGGGGGGGTGAATAGAACATCTCAAATGAAAGAGCGATTATCCCTGCCTGAGTGACGACTTCTCCGCCTTGCCCTTGAGATAGCGCCTCCAAACCTCAAGGGTTTCTGTAGAAGTGCTCGTATGAATAATAATGGAAAAAAAAAAGGTCAATTCAAAATAACTCGGCAATTGTGAGCCTAAATCTCGTTTTCTGAGAACGCACACATAAAGCCGTTGTGCACATTTATAAGTCGAGTACAGTGAGCGGGCAGGAAGTAAAATCGCACAAAGGAAGAAGGCAAATAATGTTGCTGTTGAGAGCTCAACATCCCAACGGCTGGCCAGTTGCTTTCGCCTCACTTTGAATAATTGAAAGGGTATGTTTTGACTTTGCGTCTTGGCGGAGAGGCTGCCTCCACATCCTTGAGCCCCCGCACCCCCGGCATACCTTTGACCTGTGCATTATTCACGGCCCACAAACTGTCCAGGTTTGACTCTTGTTTTGCTTTGCTTGGGAATGACTCGAAGTCACTTACAAGCATCGGACTCAACAATCGGGGATATCAGAAATCCATTTTTTTTCTAGTTCTAGTTCCTTGCATGAATAAGGGCGATTATGCTGATCAAACACGTTAAATCCAGTGTAGAACATTCAGCTGCCTCTCATCGCAAAATACCATTTTCCCTGGATAACACCAAGAGGAGAGATTATGCAAATCCATGCAACGCAGCACACAAGGTCTTGGGACTATCACAGTAGCGGCTATCTTTCTTACTTGAACTACGGAGCCACGTCAGGATAATACAGTTGTTTACGGTTAGCTGGAAGACAGACAATCCAGTTGACGTTGGATGATGAGATCATGACTCACTCAGTATCCACACCATATCTGTGGGTGAGAGTTAAGCCAGCAAATGCGCTTTGTAATGAATTTTGAACGAGGCCCGTTGGAAAAAAAAATAAAAATAAAAACAAGTCCTCAGAGACCACACACAAACCCAATCTGATTAGTCATTCATTTTGAAGGCTTTCAAAAGCCCACTGGACAACGTGGGTTTGTCGAATTGGCTCTGTAGCGCCCCCTGGAACGTGCTTGTGGATATTCTCATTCATCCAAGTGCTTTCATTGTCAGGGCATTGAATCGGACGCAACTGGAGTGCTAAAAACAAATCTGGAGACATTTAGGAGCTCCCCCTAGTGGCGGAAATGTATAATGCAATACAAACACCCTTCGAAAAGGTTGCGTGTGATTCAACACGAAAGAACGACAAATATTAATCATCCCACTTGGCGGAAGACCGCTGTGGGAGCGGTACTGCAACTTTTATGAGATGAAATGTTTGGATGAGAGGCCAACAGAGAAAAGAGCCGGCAGACACAACTTTGTACAAACAATGCATCAAACCCGTCTGAGTGCCCTCCTCGCCTGCCAGGAGGATTTCTATTATTTACATAAGAGTCCTCAAACAACTGCGAGATATATGCGGCGTATTATTGCCACATGAAAAGCAAGCAAACAAGGCCCGACAACTATTTAGTAAATATGTCAGGTACAAGCTTGCGGGAGCGCTGCAAGAGTGCGCTTGGCTCGCTTTTCGGGCGCAGTTGGATGCGTTTGCAGAAACAGTAACTCAGCCTTATGATGATGAAGGGAAACATCCACACAAATGGCTGCGGAACGACCTCCCACCGGGCTCGAGAGCCCGTCATGAGGACAAAGCTATCGAGACCACCAAGTACCGCTTTGCAATCAGTTTTGGACAGCCGAGTATCACGTCGGAGCTTCAACGCACCTCTTGACAAAATATGACCCGCGCAGCGTGAGAAGGCGCTTTCACCAAGCACTTAATTATCAGTCTTTGTTGTCGCGACTTTCGTCTCGGTGGTTCACTCGCATTTTTAATATGGGCTTGTGCCCGCCCGACTCCCCCGATTCTTTACCTGGAGGGGGGAAGCGGCCTCACCGGGCAGGTTTTCCCGCTCCTGAGACGACTGGGAACCGCGACGGGATCTGCGGTCAGGAAAAAGGCAATTATGAAATCATTTTCAGCCAAGTTATAACAGTCATTGGAAGTGGAGACCAAATGTAATAAGGCCTGCTGAAAGCATGATGCTAATACAAAGTACAGGTAGATGAAAAAGGGCCAGCGGCTGAACATTCGAGGTTGCCCTCCGTCTATTCACCATCACGGACGATTTTGCTGATTGGGAACCAGAACCACTTTAAAATAAACAGAAAATCAATTCTGATGCTACGCGGGTTGGCAATAACAAGAATGTTGTCCCTGGTGTTACCATGGCAACTACGGATGCCCTTCTTTAGTGATGCGGAATATTGGTCAACCGGCTTGGAGAGCTCAGGTGCAACAAGTTTGCAATTACTGTGACGTCATCATGTACAAATCTCTGGTTCATCCGTTGAATCGGATGTGTGGATGTTCCTTGACCTTGGGGCAAAAAAATAAATAAATAAACTTTTTCTTGCCCTCAACTCTGACTCCATAACCTTAATTTATGCTGTTGTGATGCGAAAAATGATCCGCGGAGGTATTAAAAAAAAAACAAAAAAAGCCTGTCGTTCCTCTGGCCATTTCACCAATCATGAAAACGTCATCTTGCCCATTCCAAATAATCAAATAAGGAAACCTCAAAGTCCACTCCCAGTCATAAGGAGACACGTTTTATTTGTGTCTGTACAATAATGACTGTAATTAGGAACGAGAGTAGGTCATCGTATGGAATCGTCGGAGCTGATGTTTTTTCCAGATTGCCACATCTTCATGATCGCTCCTTTTGCTGAGGCACCAGAACGGACACCGAGGAATGCAAATGATTTCGGCGAGCCGTTTGGAATGACCAACTTGGAGTCTCACTTCCCAGCGCTTTGGCACGATTCTTCCAAGGGAATGTGTGAATCCTGAGAGAAACTTCAAAAATCACAAGGAAGTTTTTTTTTTTTTTCTCCTCTGATCTAAGCCTGTCGATCATATCCGCTCGTTCATATGCGACGCAGTTCTGCACCCCGGCAGCAAGATTTACTTTGGTGCTGCTCAACCTTTAATGACCTTTGACACGCCTGGCCAAGACCACGTTGGGACAGTCCAAATTCCTGACATCGGAATCGGAGAGGATGGATTAGTGGCGGCTCTACGAAAAAGTCATTAACTAATTTACTGGAAGAGGACGCCGGGTTTTACTTTTATAAATGAACCCGCAATTCTTGAACAGTGAAACCTAAAAAATGTGTCTATTTCTAATTCATTTCACTTCCCCCCCAAAAAATAAAAAAATCAAAAAAATCTAAAATTTTTGGACTCGTCTTACTTAGAAGGAATAAAAATAGCAATAAAATCTGTAAAAAAAAAAAAGTGGAGTACATCCACATTTGATGAAGTTCTGGTCGCCTTTCCCGCCCACCTGCACCCATCGTGTGTTGATTC
Source organism: Hippocampus mohnikei (assembly GCA_026261675.1). Lineage (NCBI taxonomy): Eukaryota > Metazoa > Chordata > Actinopteri > Syngnathiformes > Syngnathidae > Hippocampus > Hippocampus mohnikei. Next base: position 1,000,901 of record JAKGUB010000327.1, read on the forward strand.
AGATCATTGCTCACCAACTCTCGCTCATTAAGCGTCAAGCTGCTTCCCAGATGTGGCGGCGTGGCCTACATGGCACCAAATTCGACGTTCGCCAGCCCTCCCCACTTTGTTCCCTTTTTTTTAACGAGGTACAGTAACCTGTTCAAAGTCAGGCATAAATCTGTTCAATATCGGAAAGCCCGCGGCTGACACCTTTAGCGTCATGCTAATGCTAGCGAGGGCTTTGAAAGTGTCGCACAGGAGCCACGGTTAATCCAGGAGCTTAACTGTGTGCTCATTAGCCACTGTGAATACGATGTTTGTTTCCCAAAAGCTCCCGCATGACTACAAGTATTTAAACTCTGTTTAAGAGTTTTTGTTTGTTTGTTTTTTTTAAACACACCACAGTTTGGGACTTCCATCCCAGTTTCTTCAGTCCCTCCGTAAAGAACTGAAACTGGAGAAATCATTTCAGGCTCGAGTTGAGAACACACAAAATGTATAAACACAACGTATATCCTGTCGTAAGCCGCAGCAGCGTGAGCAACTTGGGATGGTCAACTGCGGTCGGTTTGAGGGAAGAATGTCTTTCTGGGGAGACTCGGTCGGGACTTTTGTGCTACTCTGAGAATTTCACTTTGAAGTCGGGACGCAGACGAGCTGGCAAATGAGCGCGCCACTCTCAGCCTCAAACAACTTGACTCGGTTCTGATCTCACTCTGAAATGTCGTACTCTTCTGCATCGTCATTGATACTTGCTTTCATTTGATCATGGGCAATTTACATGGACACCCCCCCCCAGGGTAACTACAAACAACTGTATGTTTGTGATCATGAGGCCGCTCTGTATTTGGTTGTAGCGAAACAGCCTATGCCCTTCACGCTCGCTCCCATTTCTTACTTTGTCTTTCCCAGTGAACAATTGGATGTTTAGGCTAGCTTAATGTTTTATTTTAAGTGAGACGGAAGAAGACAGGGCTATGGAGCTCGCGCCAGATGTCCGCACCAATAAGCAAAGCGATAATATCCTGGGCGGCTAATTAGCCGGAGCAGCAATTAACGGCTCACAGCAACAGCTAAACCTGCCCGACAAACCTTTCAAAAATGAGCCGCTAGCATACATGATTTATACCTGCAAGCTAGTTTGCAACGATCCGGCTTTGATGTCATTCTTGCGGCATCTGTGTCACGGTTCAAGCACTACCAGCTAGCGTACGTTTGCTTTCTTGTTGTGCCAGATAGATGTCAGGACGGTAAAGCCCCCGAAGTTTACTTCGCCGTGCTTCGAGCAGACCTCCCACGACCATCGTGCAATATTAAACCCAGCAGGTCAAGGAGGACATTGTACTGTAGCTCCTCTTATAGTCATCCGCGTGGGTGTTTATTTACCTTCCTCAAATGTAGAGAGTACACAGCGCCATCACATTATTCTTTTATTTTTCCTAAACCAGTGCCCAAATTCACGGCTTCACCGGTGCTCCCATTGCGGTGCCATGATAAAAAGAGCATCTGTAATCCACTCGAGTGTCATTGATGTTTTGAAGCGACGGATACGTGAAGCTACAAACTGCCACACTCCGTAGTGGCCCATCGTACATACTCACATTGTAACATACTTTAGTCGTAACATGCTAGCAACACGGCATATAGTAAACTTTTAGGAACTGAATTTTTACATCTCCACAAGCGGTCGTTTGCGCGTTTGTGTGTCTTGGGAAATGAGACAAAGTGAAGCGTTTTATGCTTGCATGTTGTTTGCTTGCTAACATTAGCTACGGCCTGGCCCCTTCACCGTCCAGGAAATCAAGTCTGAAGATTGTATTTAATGGTCAAGTGTGCGTAGAGCAGTGTGTTTAAAAGCTGACCGGCTGAGTGGAAACACCAGACGTAGGGAGGGGTTGAAAAAGCAGACCACGTAAAACCGCTAATAAAACATGACCGACTGAGGCGGCCTCCATTTTGAGGCCTCGGTGACAATCTGTGAAATCGTCATTCGATTCCTATGCTTCAGTTTGTGGCGGCCATTTTGCTTTCTTTGGGGCATCTCATTGGCTCTTTCGTTTTAAGATACAACAACGACTATTGTTATATGGAGAAAATTTAGGTCATTTCCACCTGAAGATGAAATGAGACTAAGAATAACGTTGCGCTCTCGTAATAGCTCACACTTACGTGTCTTGATGCGAGCCACTTTGGTGGTTTATTGCAACACAAATCAAATCACTTTTGAAATGCAGTTTACATAATAAGCGTGGCCTTTTATGTGCGACGTTAACTTTGAATCATTGTGTGAGCGATTACCAACACAAGGCTGATTTTTAATGACGGTCCCTCAGAGGGACGACGACATCAATGACATTCTTGCCCACGTTTCAACCTTAATCGTTTCCTATAAACGATGAAAAGAGTAAGCAATTACCAGCCGTAAATTTTGACGAGACGCTGAGTGGCTTACTGCACACTCCTGAGTCGGGCTCATAATGAGAGAAAATCTCCGTATTTTTCAAGCCGTGTAACACACTTAGTCGTCCAAATGAAAGCATATGGAACTTTAAGGTTAAAGTATTTTCCATTGGAAGTAGTCGCCCCTTTTCTTTTCTTTTTTTTTTTTTTCCTTCTCCGTGCTGGAGAAAAAGTTGGCAAACTCCACTCTCTGTGCACTTTGTTGGGTAGAAAGTGAATTTATGTGCCAGAAGTCCTCTAGGACTGAAAACTGCGAGCACTCAAAGCTTTCACATGCGAGACTGTATGCTGCACTTTTCTGATGTAATCTCATTTTGTGCAGAGCATTAAACATTGAATTTGTGTCTGTGAAGTTTTTTTGTGCCATGCCCTTTAATTTAATGATACAAAACTGTATTTACACCGCAAAAAGAAAAAAAAATCTGTCTTTATCAAGCTGCAGAAAAAGTCAGCCGAACTAGATAGATGAGAGAGAGAGAGAGAGAGAGAGAGAGAGAGAGAGAGATTTCAATTCTTTTTTTAATCCCATCGGGGAAATTAAATCATCAAAGCAGAAACCTTCACAGATATATACGATACAGTCGTTGAATAATGGAGTCAACTTAGGTAGACATACAGTCAAACCTCATTTCACCGTTATAAGGTTCACATTTCAAAGTCCCAATTTCACGTCGTTCATTTGCCACTTGACCATTTTGCTTCAAGCGGACACCTTTGCAACTCCAGCGACCAGATTTTTCCCACAAAATAGAGAAATGGCCTTCGTAGCAACGAACCGTGGGAAGCTAACCGTCCCCGCGACCTTGCTTATGAACAAAATGTAGAGCGCGGGATTCCCCTCCGTTGCTTAGCAATACTACCGATGGAATCGTACATCGTCTGGTTAGCGGAAGCAAATCTCGCGGTCTGCGAAGGCTGAAATCGTCTCTCACTTTTGAAAGGGAGTCGAATTTCAGCCGAGACTCCGAATTAGCAAAGTCAACCATTTTGACAATCATGTGTCATGGCAACAAAATCCCGGCAGAGTTCGGGGCCAACAGATTGAAAGATGAAAATGGTTAAACGGCTAAATTGATGACAGTTGGCTTCGTCGACGGCACTGGCAGTCGTCCATTTGCCAACTGAATGTTTTCAGATGAAGTAAGAACGCTTACATGTTCCGGTTTTCACATTTATAAACGTTCATGTTGTATGATACATGGTCGTTGGCGGACATTTGATTGGAAATGGCTCCAATGAACTACCATAGAGATTCGCCATGTCCCTTGTGGCATGTATGTATCCGTATATGTAAAACGATCCAATTATATGAAGTGACACAAGATTTGCCGGTCAAAATTCTACTGATACGGTTCCACTGTGTTCATATTCATTCTTTCAGCTCCAAATAATGAGCTTCGCTGTGACGAGTTATGGTTTGATGCCCTTGAGGCGCAGAACGGACTTGCGTCGTGTGCTCTATTGTTGGTCGGCGGTTGCGGGGGAGGGGGGGGAGGGGGGGTATCGTAACCCCGAAAGTGAGCCACGCTACCCAGAGACGCGCAGTCTGCGCTGGGTAAGACGACACCGAGATGTTTAGAGCAGAAATTGGAAAGCGAGGCAAAGGCAGCGGAGAAGAACGCCTGATTTGATTACGCCGAGGCAACACATTGGGATGCGGCCAACTTTAATGTATTGATTCAACATCGGGCAACAGTAGCCTCTTCCGTGGTTTAATGTATATGGCTCGGTGGCGGGCGGCGCGTTTGCCGTTATGTGGGCCAGATAGTCCCCCTCGACCACTATCACGTTATACAGAAGGAAAACATCAATACTATTCCAAAAAATATATATATATCTATATGAAAGTACAAAACTGCCATTATATGGAGCGTTTTGGAATCCTCCGCTGCTTATTTGAGAACCATTCCAATTATTATTATTATTATTTTTGATGAGGACTTGAACTTTCTTCCTTACCACTTGACAAAATAATAGAAAAAGAGATTGAAAAGGGTAGTTGGGAGTGGAATGTCATATTGTGAGTCAGCAATAAACTTCAATGACAGAGACCAGACATTCTGTTCAGTACAATCAATTGTGTTCCATGTTGGCCTCCGCATTAAAGCTGCTTTAATTTCCCTCTCCACAAGAAATGAGGATAATGACAATTGCATGTCATTGAGCTGAGACGTAGCACTGTCGCTTTTGATGTGTCCGGAACACAAGCGATAAAAAGAATGCTCACTAATGACAGCGAACCTTCAAGGGGAAATATCGCAATATAGTTCGGAGTGTGTTTGTATTCAGGGCGTTTGGTATGGTACGGATGCAGACTAAGTTATCCGAGCGAACATGCTAGCTTCGAAGTCTAGCTGTTACCATGTTAGCATCATGGGCAGCTGTATTTTGGGCAGATGCTTGCATTCATTTGCTTGAAAGTGAATATCAGTGTACTGTCGGGTATTAAAAAAGGATTCTGCCACTGCTGATGTATTTTGGATCGATTTTGCTCGAATAATCCCGCCTGATTAACTCATTCACTCCCAAATACGTTTTTAAACGTCTTTTCAGACTTGGTCCAGAATTGGCTGGTACTGAATGAGTTAAGGTTTCACTAAACCCAATGACTGAAAATGCCAAGTTGAAAGGCAACATGTCCAACCAAGGACCACCTAAATCAATTTGTTAGGCAGCAGGTCACGTCTTAGATTTAAATGGAAGTTGATTTAAAATCCTCGTCCGTGCATTGGGATGTCAGGGCGTTCTTTTGCACCACGAATAAAGAAACTTTAGATGCATGAATCCATTTCATCAACAGCTAGCTACATCCTGCACAAATGCATTTGTTTCTCAAGCTTCGATGATACATCAAGCTTTGATGATTTATACGGATGAATATCAAGCAGTCTCGCTTCCGAGAGGGATACACGGGAAGCTTACTAAGAAGTATAATTCAACATGAATATTCTGAAGGAAAACATGATGAAATTATGGGGTGCTTTTAAATCACAGGAAATGTAATGAAAATTGTCTCATCACATTCATTCCCATCCCCCCCCACACACTTAAATATATTCTCCAACCTCATCAACTCATCAATCTGTGCCATCACGATGCCGTAAAATCCCTTACGACGTGGCGACGTGGCAAATGTGTAAAACATGAGGTAAGAAAGGCAGAGGATCACAGACAGATCTTTGAGGTATGCCACAAAAAAGCTTTTTCACAGGCCATTGGTCAGATAATACACCAGTTGCTCAAAACAAAGTTCAGCCTAACAACAGAGCAACAAGAAGAACCCCAAAAGTACTTTTTGATGGACCGGTTGTGCTTTCAGAACATGATTTTATGCGGTTTGGGAGGCATTTTTCCAGCTGAAAATGAAAGGCTTCTCCAGATAATACTTCATAGTTAATGATGGGCTTTGCGCTGGCGATGGACGTCTCGGGTTTGCTGCAAATGTCTTTTTGACGCATACGTCCATCCTCGAGTTATTAGGATTCAGCAATAGAGACGTTTCAGTAGATAACAATGAGGCATGATGGCACGCTCGGTTTGCCTTCGCCGACGTTTCCTAACTTACAGCCACGTAGCTTTGAAAAGAAAGAACATAAAAAGCATTTTTTTTGTTTTTTGGACACTCATCACTGCTTTTTCTTTTCCCTTGACCAGAAAAGTTCAATCAATGATGGGAAACTCTTCATCATCCACGGAACATCTCGTCGCGCTGGCGTGTGACTCATTAAACTTCGACTGCGGCTTTTTTTTTTGCCAAACTGGCATAATTACATACGTGGCGACAAGCTAAGTATAGCGGCCGAGTAGTCCAACATGAAAAGTGAATCGACAAACCGCTGCACGCAATCGCCGGGACGCCCATGCAACGGAGTCCTCCGAAACAATGCCATGTCACACAAAGACGATTTACGACCAACAAGACGAATACAAGAAGTGCAAATTTGCTGGTGGCAGATTGAAAAGCAAAAAGTTGCAAGTGGGAGTGACACAAACAACAAAACACACAAATAAAAACAGTCGGCGGTGGAATGGGATCCGGGCCCGGCTGGGGCGGGTCGGGTTGCTAAGTGACAAGTCTTGAAGAGGCGAGGGCCCCCGAAAAGATTTGGCTGTGGTTTTTGCAGGAAAAACACTTCTGCCCCCCCCGCCCCCACCTCCTCTCGTCTGCCACCCTCCTCCTCCCCCCGCGTACCGCCGTGGTTCTTCTGACGCTGGCGAGGCCCAGGCCAAATGAGAAACAGACCCCCTTTTGCCTCGCTATTGCCTATTTCTCCCTGTGGCTTTTTTTGTTTTCAAAGCAGAAAAAAACCCGAATGCGCTCTCTCTCTCTCTCTCTCTCTCCTAAAATAGACAAAGGGCTCACGTGCCAACGGGTTTCAAAATCTTTTTTTCACCGCCTCCCCTTCTAGTCACGCAAGACGCCTGGCAAGGAGAAGTTGCAAGAGACAGTAGCGGAGGATCGGGGAGGGGGGCGGGTGGGGGTGGAGTTCCTCTTCGGACTGTTTGGAGAAGGGATTGTGGGAAGCATCACTGGAGCCTGACCTGCCGCGAAAGGCAACTTCCGTGCAAAGTGTAGGTATGAAGGCTTTCCGGGTAATCCGGGCATGGAAAAAGAAGGATGACTAGGCCGCGCTGGCCTCATTTTGACTGGACGTTACTCTCGGCTTCTGAGCAGAAGAGTCCCGTCCGTCCCTGCCAAAGCAGCTCAGCTCTTCGCATTAAAGATCCACATTGGAAGACATTCCAACATGTATTCGGAGCCCTCGTCCAAGCGGAGAAACTGCCACAACAGAGACCTTGCGGGAATGCAAACATGTCTTGCGCACAGAACCAAGCGCACAGAACCAGAATCAGATCAGAGGTGCCAATGATTTTTTCCGCCGTCCTAATTGTCCGTTGAAGTCGGATTTTGTCCTTCTTTGTGGCGGCCCCAAACCAAACCGTGATGGAAGAACACAGGGTTGATTCGATGACTGCCGTGTAGAACTGACGTAGCACCTCCTGTGGCAGGCCATGCTTCCTCAGCAGCCTCAGGAAGTACATCCTCTGCTGGGCCCTTTTCAGGATGGAGATGGTGTTGACTTCCCACTTCATGTCCTGGGAGACTGTGATTCCCAGGAACTTGAAGGTCTCGACGGTTGACACAGGGCAGTTGGATAGTGTGAGGGGCAACTCTGGAGAAGGATGTTTCCTGAAGTCCACGATCATCTCTACAGTCTTGAGCGTGTTCAGCCCGAGGTTGTGTCGGCTGCACCAAAGCTCCAGCTGCTCTACTTGTTGTCGGTACGCAGACTCGTCGCCGTCTTTGATGAGACTGATGACCGTGGTGTCATCTGCGAACTTTATGAGTTTGACAGCTGGACTTGTTGAGGTGCAATCGTTTGTGTAGAGGGACAAGAGCAGTGGAGAGAGGACACATCCCTGTGGGGCTCCAGTGCTAGTGGTGCGTGTTGATGATGTTGTTCTTCCCAGTCTCACCTGTTGTGTCCGTCCTGTCAGGAAGCTGAGGATCCACTGGCAGATCGTAGGGGACACACCGAGGTGGAGAAGTTTGGGGGTGAGGAGTTCCGGTATGATGGTGTTGAACGCAGAGCTGAAATCCACAAACAGGATCCTTGCGTAGGTCCCTGTGCTGTCAAGGTGCTCGAGGATGTTGACTGCGTCCTCCACAGACCTGTTTGCCCGGTAGGCAAACTGAAGAGGGTCCAGCAGGGGTCCGGTGACGTTCTTTAGGTGGTTCAGCACAAGGCGTTCAAAGGACTTCATGACCACAGACGTCAGAGCGACAGGCCTATAGTCGTTCAGTTCCGATGTTGCCGATTTCTTGGGAACTGGGATGACGGTAGACTGTTTGAAGCAGGATGGGACCTCACACAGTTCCAGGGATCTGTTGAAGATTTGTGTGAAGACCAGAGCCAGCTGGTCAGCGCAGACTTTCAGGCAGGAGGGGGACACTTTGTCGGGCCCCGCAGCTTTCTTGATCTTCTGCTGCTTGAAGAGCCGTCTCACGTCCTGTTCGTGGATCTGTAGTGGAGAAAAAGAGGGTGGGGGGTAGATAGAGTAGTATCTGGTAGAGGTGGGTGAGTGTGGGAAATGGGGTGTCCTTTTCAAATCGGCAGAAAACGTGTTTAGTTCATCAGCAAGACCCTTATTGTTCACTGTTTGGGGGATGGCGTTCTATAGTTTGTGATTGCTTTCAGGCCATTCCACACAGATGCAGAGTCGTTAGCAGAGAACTGGTTTTTCAGCCTCTCTGCATAGCTTCTCTTTGCGATGTTAATTTCCTTCATCAATTGGTTTCGGTGTGTTTGTACAGTGCCCGATCTCCACTTCTAAATGCGGCCTCTTTCTCTTTCCTGAGTTGCCTGAGTTTGGGAGTAAACCATGGCTTGTTATTGTTGAAGGAGCGGAAGGACTTCGTTGGTACACACATGTCCTCACAGAAACTGATGTATGATGTTACAGTGTCTGTGTATTCATCCAGTGTGCCCGTTGAAGTTTCAAAGACGCCCCAATCAGTGCAGTCTAAGCATTCTTGTAGAGCTAGCTTTGCTTCATCTGTCCATTTTTCACAGTCTTAACAACCGGTTTAGCGCATTTGAGTTTCTGTCTGTATGTAGGTATTAAGTGGATTAAATTGTGGTCAGAAAGACCCAATGCTGCGCGGGCGATCGATCAGTATGCATTTTTGATTGTTGTATAGCAGTGGTCTAGGATGTTGCCTTCTCTGGTGAAACAGTCGATGTGCTGCTTATATCTGGGAAGTTCGCGGTTAAGATGTGCTCTATTAAAATCGCCCAAAATGATCAGGGGTGACTCTGGGTATTTTAGTTCGAGTTTGTTTACTTGTTCAGCTAGTGTTTGTATCGCCGCGTTAGCATTGGCTTGTGGCGCAATGTAAACACGACGAGTAAAAAAGAGGTGAACTCACGTGGCGAGTAGAATGGCTTGCAGTTTAAAGACAGCGACTCCAGGTCCGGGCTGCAGTGTGCGTCGAGCTTCGTGACATCAGTGCACAATTCTTCGTTGATATAGAAGCAAATCCCACCAGCTTTCGATATCCTTGATAGCTCTGTGTCGCGGTCGGCTCGGAGAAGGCGGAAGCCGGGTAGATGTAGCGCGGAATCCGGGCGGCGGTCACTGAGCCAGGTTTCAGTGAAGCAGAGCGCAGCAGAGCTTGCAAAGGTCTTCGTGAGGAGGAGAAGCTCATCCATCTTGTTTGGCAGAGATCGTAGATTAGCAGGATGGATCGATGGGAGCGGGTTCGAAATCCACGTTGCGGAGCTTGACTAGCACGCCGCTCGCTTCCCCTCCTCCGACGTCGTTTCCATGCGCCGTACAGCGCCGCCGCTCCGCTCGCGATTAGCTCCGAAAAACCTTGTGGATTTTCGTGTGCTGGTGAAAAAAGTCCGAGCGTCGACTCCCCAATGCTAAGCAGCTTTTCCCTCGTGTAAATGACAAAAACAGGGACAATACTAGGGAGCGTGTAACCGAGGCTGCCATACCTGTCGGCGCCTGATGACGTATACCAAGCGCCTTGATTAATTTTCAAATAAATACATGAATAAATCAAGATTTTGATTTTGTAGTAGTTTCATGTTGTAATCTCACCAGTTACCACTAGATGGCAGACGTGGCTTGGTTGCACTTTCACTGGCTTTTAAACTGCCGTACATTCCTAATAGTCTTGATCATTTTTAGCGGGTTTGGAATGATATGCAGGATAAAGACGGTGCCTCAATGACAATCAAATTTTGAGTGAGTTGATTTTTGTGAAATTAGAAAGTTAGTTTTTGCACTGAATGTTGGTTTGCTGTTCGGCAGTTTTGTGCCGCCATTGAATGGTAATTTTATTGCAAGAGAGAACTTTGTATTGAAGAAAAAAAATACAATGTCCTTTGCTTCAAACTGTCTGCTGTTGGGTTCAGATAGTGGATATTTTATACATGCATTGAGAAATTGATTATCAGAATCAGAATCAGAATCAGAATCAGAATCATCTTTATTGGCCAAGTATGTAGAACACACAAGGAATTTGTCTCCGGTATACACGCTGCATTAGTATCATCATAAAAAAGAACATGACAAATTGGTATGGAAGGACATTTCATAATGGAAGTGAACCATAGTTTCAAGCAGAGCTAAAGTGATCAGTGGTAGAATACAATACTATTACAGTTTGTACAGTTGGTGCAGAACATCATTGAACCATTTTAGAAAGATACAATATTTGTTGCACAAGAAGAGTGACTACGTCAGTGACTGTTTAGGAGTTAATGGCTAGAGGAAGAAGCTGTTCAAGTGTCTGCTGGATTTGGTGCGCATGGATCTGTAGCGCCTGCCTGAGGGGAGTAACTGGAAAAGGTGGTGGGCAGGATGCGGGGGATCCAGGAGGATTCTCCGTGCCCTTGTCTTGATTCTTGCGGTGTGCAAGTCCTCAAGAGTGGGTAGGGCGGTGCCAACGATTTTTTCCGCCGTCCTAATTGTCCGTTGAAGTCGGCTTTTGTCCTTCTTTGTGGCGGCCCCAAACCAAACCGTGATGGAAGAACACAGGATTGATTCGATGACTGCCGTGTAGAACTGACGTAGCACCTCCTGTGGCAGGCCGTGCTTCCTCAGCAGCCTCAGGAAGTACATCCTCTGCTGGGCCCTTTTCAGGATGGAGATGGTGTTGACTTCCCACTTCATGTCCTGGGAGACTGTGATTCCCAGGAACTTGAAGGTCTCGACGGTTGACACAGGGCAGTTGGATAGTGTGAGGGGTAACTCTGGAGAAGGATGTTTCCTGAAGTCCACGATCATCTCTACCGTCTTGAGCGTGTTCAGCCCGAGGTTGTGTCGGCTGCACCAAAGCTCCAGCTGCTCCACTTGTTGTCGGTACGCAGACTCGTCGCCGTCTTTGATGAGACCGATGACCGTGGTGTCGTCTGCGAACTTTATGAGCTTGACAGCTGGACTTGTTGAGGTGCAGTCGTTTGTGTAGAGGGAGAAGAGCAGTGGAGAGAGGACACATCCCTGTGGGGCTCCAGTGCTAGTGGTGCGTGTTGATGATGTTGTCGCTCCCAGTCTCACCTGTTGTGTCCGTCCTGTCAGGAAGCTGAGGATCCACTGGCAGATCGTAGAGGACACACCGAGGTGGAGAAGGGGTGAGGAGTTCCGGGATGATGGTGTTGAACGCAGAGCTAAAATCCACAAACAGGATCCTTGCGTAGGTCCAGACCTATGTTGACTGCGTCCTCCACAGACCTGTTTGCCCGGTAGGCAAACTGAAAAGGGTCCAGCAGGGGTCCGGTGACCTTCTTTAGGTGGTTCAGCACAAGGCGTTCAAAGGACTTCATGACCACAGACGTCAGAGCGACAGGCCTGTAGTCGTTCAGTTCCGATGTTGCCGATTTCTTGGGAACTGGGATGATGGTAGACTGTTTGAAGCAGGATGGGACCTCACACAGCTCCAGGGATCTGTTGAAGATTTGTGTGAAGACCGGAGCCAGCTGGTCAGCGCAGACTTTCAGGCAGGAGGGGGACACTTTGTCGGGTCCCGCAGCTTTCTTGATCTTCTGCTGCTTGAAGAGCCGTCTCACGTCCTGTTCGTGGATCTGTAGTGGAGAAAAAGAGGGTGGGGGGGTAGATAGAGTAGTATCTGGTAGAGGTGGGTGAGTGTGGGAAATGGGGGTGTCCTTGGGGGGATGGCGTTCTATAGTTTGTGATTGCTTTCAGGCCATTCCACACAGATGCAGAGTCGTTAGCAGAGAACTGGTTTTTCAGCCTCTCTGCATAGCTTCTCTTTGCGATGTTAATTTCCTTCGTCAATTGGTTTCGGGTGTGTTTGTACAGTGCCCGATCTCCACTTCTAAATGCGGCCTCTTTCTCTTTCCTGAGTTGCCTGAGTTTGGGAGTAAACCATGGCTTGTTATTGTTGAAGGAGCGGAAGGACTTCGTTGGTACACACATGTCCTCACAGAAACTGATGTATGATGTTACAGTGTCTGTGTATTCATCCAGTGTGCCCGTTGAAGTTTCAAAGACGCCCCAATCAGTGCAGTCTAAGCATTCTTGTAGAGCTAGCTTTGCTTCATCTGTCCATTTTTTCACAGTCTTAACAACCGGTTTAGCGCATTTGATTTTCTGTCTGTATGTAGGTATTAAGTGGATTAAATTGTGGTCAGAAAGACCCAATGCTGCGCGGGCGATCGATCGGTATGCATTTTTGATTGTTGTATAGCAGTGGTCTAGGATGTTGCCTTCTCTGGTGAAACAGTCGATGTGCTGCTTATATCTGGGAAGTTCGCGGTTAAGATGTGCTCTATTAAAATCGCCCAAAATGATCAGGGGTGAATCTGGGTATTTTAGTTCGAGTTTGTTTACTTGTTCAGCTAGTGTTTGTATCGCCGCGTTAGCATTAGCTTGTGGCGCAATGTAAACACCGACGAGTAAAAAAGAGGTGAACTCACGTGGCGAGTAGAATGGCTTGCAGTTTAAAGACAGCGACTCCAGGTCCGGGCTGCAGTGTGCGTCGAGCTTCGTGACATCAGTGCACAATTCTTCGTTGATATAGAAGCAAATCCCACCAGCTTTCGATATCCTTGATAGCTCCGTGTCGCGGTCGGCTCGGAGAAGGCGGAAGCCGGGTAGATGTAGCGCGGAATCCAGGCGGCGGTGACTGAGCCAGGTTTCAGTGAAGCAGAGCGCAGCAGAGCTTGCAAAGGTCTTGTTGGTCTTCGTGAGGAGGAGAAGCTCATCCATCTTGTTTGGCAGAGATCGTAGATTAGCAGGATGGATCGATGGGAGCGGGGTTCGAAATCCACGTTGCTGGAGCTTGACTAGCACGCCGGCTCGCTTCCCCCTCCTCCGACGTCGTTTCCATGCGCCGTACAGCGCCGCCGCTCCGCTCGCGATTAGCTCCGAAAAACCTTGTGGATTTTCGTGTGCTGGTGAAAAAAGTCCGAGCGTCGACTCCCCAATGCTAAGCAGCTTTTCCCTCGTGTAAGTAAGCCGCGCAGGGTCGCCAAAAACTAACGAAAATGACAAAAACAGGGACAATACTAGGGAGCGTGTAACCGAGGCTGCCATACCTGTCGGCGCCTGATGACGTATACCAAAGCGCCTTGATTAATTTTCAAATAAATACATGAATAAATCAAGATTTTGATTTTGTAGTAGTTTCATGTTGTAATCTCACCAGTTACCACTAGATGGCAGACGTGGCTTGGTTGCACTTTCGCTGGCTTTTAAACTGCCGTACATTCCTAATAGTCTTGATCATTTTTAGCGGGTTTGGAATGATATGCAGGATAAAGACGGTGCCTCAATGACAATCAAATTTTGAGTGAGTTGATTTTTGTGAAATTAGAAAGTTAGTTTTTGCACTGAATGTTGGTTTGCTGTTCGGCAGTTTTGTGCCGCCATTGAATGGTAATTTTATTGCAAGAGAGAACTTTGTATTGAAGAAAAAAAATACAATGTCCTTTGCTTCAAACTGTCTGCTGTTGGGTTCAGATAGTGGATATTTTATACATGCATTGAGAAATTGATTATGAAAAATGAAGTGAAATGAAAAATGAAAGAGCACAGATTTTGCTCATATGGCTGCCATTTTTCCTAATTTAAAATGACACTTGTGTCATACATCTGGTTCGGACATTTATGGCAACTCAGTCGCACCGATAAAAAAAAATACAAAATGAATTTTTACTACAAAATACTTACCATGATGGGTTTTTTTTAAAAAACCTAAACTGATACTAAAATTCATAAAAAATCTACTAAAACAAAACATTTGTCGGGGGAAAAAAACAACAAACAAATCGTAAGTAACAAAACAACAACAAAAACCTCCAAACAAAATAGAAACTAACAATAATGAAAACTACTCAAACTCTGGATCAGACCCTTGACTAACCTCTCTGGCCTTGTGTTGAAAGCGCTTATTGCTTCGTGTTCACCTCTCGAGCAGATCAGTGACACAGGAAAAAAACTCCTTTGATGAACTGTGTGGAAAAAAAACACAAAAAAACAACAATCGTTACATAATCTCATTGGCATGATTTGATTGTGAAAAAAAAATGAAAAAGGCATCAAGCCACAGTTAACCACTTTTGAAACGTAGCCTATTTCTGGAGCCAAATCGGCACACAAAGCTCTTCAGAGAGAAGAGCCATGGCACAAAGCTCTTGTGCAGAGGCCATGTTAAAACCATTACGCGACACACACACACACACACACACACACACACACACACACACACACACACACACACACACACACACACACACACACACACAGTCCTTTTAGTCATTATGTCTTCAAGGCTGGAAAAAAAAAACCACCCGAAGCTGTCGACGACTTCTAAGGCGCGGCAACTGTTTGCGGGAATCGAGACGAGGGAGGGTCCCACCTTTTATGACAGGTGGCCGTGCGAAAAGCTGCATTTCCTGACAACGTGTGCCAACAATCTCACGCGCTCTTTTAGCCGAGCAACTTGCAGTCTTGACGGCAAACACAGAATTGCAAATGCTGTAAACGCCTGCTTGAACAATGCCTGAAATATTGTCGCCGTTGGCATATTCTTTGATCCGAGAGTGAGCACGATCAATATGTATGAAAGACATTTTTCAAAGCAAAAAAAAAATGTGTCTTGAGGTACAAAAATGACAATTAGAATAAGGTATACGGCAACTTTTAACAACATCAAATATTCGACTGGTCCCGTTTTCCCAATAGAAGCAAAACCTTCTCAGGGAGTCCCCGTCCACTTCTCTTGGTCATGCTTTGAGTTGCTTATTTGGGTTTACGAGACCAAAATCCTATGACGTAGTTGCAGTGACAGAGGAGTTGATTATTTACAATTTGTATAGTCGCCAGGCTATAAAAAGTGCATTTATAAACTCTAACATGCAGGGGCAGAAATAGAAATTTTTCAGCAGGGTGGCTAGGGTGACACAACACTTCAGTGAGATTTAGCCAAGGGTGGCCATGCGGGGGCGTCCATCATTCTTTATCATAGCATGCACAGTCAAGGTTTCATCCATCCCTTTTCTATCGCTTATCTGGGGGTGGGGGGGGCAATAGCTTTAGCAGGGAAGTCCAAACTTCCCTCTTCCCAGCCACTTCATCCAGCTCTTCCGGGCCACTTCTTCCAGCTCTTCCGGAGGGCATCCCGAGGTGTTTCCAGACCAGCATGGGGCCTCCTCCCGGTAGGACTTGCCAGGAACACCTCACCAGGGAGGCATCCAGGGGGCATGCCTGAGACGCCTCATTTGTCTCCTCTCGACGTGGATGAGAAGCGGCTCGACTCTGAGCCCCTCCCGGATGTGCAAGCCTCTCACCTTATCTCTAAGGGAGAGCACGGACAACCTTGCGGAGAAAACTCATTTCGACCGCTCGTATCCGGGATCTCGTTCTTTTGGTCACGAGCCACGACTTGGGATCGGCTAGCGGTCGATTGCGATCGACGTTTTGGGCAACCCTTGGTTCGAGGTTAGAGTGAAGGGTAAGAGCCAAAGGCTAAGGCTAAGACCCTCAGCTAACGCTCAGCACTTATCGGTTCTCTAAACCTAAGCGTCAGGATACAAACTGACATTTTCCGATCTTCTGATGAAGCGCTTCTTATCGCGGTCTTTGAAAAAGACGCACTGCCAGGTGCTCTTAGGGAATTATTTCTCTTTGAATAAGCTTTACTGTATCTGTCAACCTCATTCAAGGCCACGCGGAATGGAACTGGGCTCAAAGGTTCTCAAGGAGTGTTTCATTTATTTTTCAACTTTGAAAAGATTGAATGTGAGCAGAAGAATGGAAGCCAAAGAGGCCGAAAATAAGTTCCGAATCTCAAATGAATGTCCCTGACAAACCAAAAGTTACAAAAGTAAGAAACAAAGTCTTGAATCTTAGATCAATGCCCTTGGAAAGCCCCCGCTCATCGAGCTATAAGAGGCAGCTACTGCCATCTTTGTTGTGAGGTACGTCTCCGAATTCTTTTAGCGCCTTTTCTCTTTTTTTGAGATTTCAAAAGAAAAGTCATCCCGGCTTTGTAGAAATGGAATAAGCTTCCGGGAGAACACTCAACGATGATTCAAGTCCAAGCTCTGTGGTCAAAGGATCCCTGAACAAGAAATTAATAGGAGCCGTTACACCCCGACTGGTTCAATCCTGACTACTCTTACTTCTTATTCATGTCGTCCAGTACAAAAACATACTTGAGTTGGCGCACAGAATATACTTTAAGGTCTCCTATGTAAGTCAGATTTGATTCTTCTTCAAGAAATGTACTTGTGTAACTTGTTAGACTTGAAAAGGAATACAGCGAACCATCAATTATTTTTATGGTATTTGTGAGGTCACGGATCTCAAAATAACTGTTTTAAAAGGTTTCAAAGGCGACATATCAAATCAAATTATCTGTAAACTATTGATTTTTAGGGGTAATGTGAGATGAGTAACCAATGTGAAGTGTTTTGGAAAGATGGTTTCTGGTAAATAATTTGTCTTTTCTAAAATGTTGATATTGTGAGGAGAAAAAAAATGGATGTCCAAGATCGTGGGCATCCTTTTTCTTTTCTTTCTCTCTTTTTAAACGCACTGCAGCATTCACTAAAAGGGTCAGATTGGTGAACATATGAAAGAGCCTAAATACTGATTCAACAATGGTCAGCATATGACCGATTGATTTTGTATTCATGAGTAGGCAAGCCGTAGGTAGTTCTCTGTTTCAAAAAGCGGAGTGACTCCTGTCCTAAACTGATTGTTGTACAGTTTATGAAAATAATATAATCACAACAATATAGACTTGCTTGATCAATTTCTTTTAAAATCTTGAATGAAGTAGGGTTGAGAATTTCCAAGTGGCCCTTTTGCATCCCTTGTGGCTGTCGGAGGAAAAAGTAGCACGAGTAGCAATCGCAGTCGGGCTCTCGCATTCGTGACAGCCCTGACATCTCAATAGACTCATGATGGAAAAAACATCGATGCTCCTCGCACGTAAAGGGAGCGGCCGCCTCCTGCGTATGCGCTCCGTTTTGACGGCCAAATGACAGATCTCATTTGGTTTATGCCGAGTCTTTAATTTGAGCTTTGAGTAATGGCCCGACTCGCCCTCTTTTGCTCGTATCTTCCGAGCGCTGTTGTGTAAATAGTGAGCCCCCGATCATTCCGGGGAACCGCGCGCGGCTCATTACCGTGACACAGAGGCCAAGCGTATCATCAGCGGATTGTCCGCTTTAGGCAGCTCCTCCTTTATTTCCAGCTGGGAAAAGTTTTGGGGCAAAACATCTCTGCATGAGTGTGTGTGTGTACTGGCTCAGAATAATACACGGTTTACTGTATGTTGCAGATGCTCATAAGCAGACAGAACACAACAATAGGTCTGGTCCACTTTTGTTTTTTCAGGTAGCAATGACGTGGTATTCAGCTAGCGAGACGCACGATATTTAGCTAGCTAGCTAGCTAGCTAGACAGACATATATTTAGCTAGCTAGCTAGACAGATATTTAGCTAGCTAGCTAGCTGGACAGACAGCTACAGTAGAGAGCTAGTCATATATTGGGCATCATTGTTTGTGAAAAGCATGGCTATCGAAAATGTGGACACACATTTTATTTTAATATCAAATTTAAGACATAAGATTGACCACATTTACATCAAATTTCTTTAATCAGGCACTTGAGCTTAACACATTCCTCCAGAAGTGACACAGGTCCATACAAAAAAAAAAGTCATAAGGTACCTTAAGTCGATGAGCGGCTATATCTGGTCATGTTCACTTACCACGATTCTTCATCATAATTTACATACAACCTCTGAAGCTTCTGAGGACTGCCAGCACAATAAATAATAAAATACCCCCGAATACGATGCATGCTATTTAAAGTCTTGAAGAATTAAACACCGGGGAATATGGGAAAGTAAATCAAATAATTCCAGGGATTAAATAATTCTTGGGTTTGCAATTTAGCAAGGTTTACATTGTATTATTTAAATGGTAGGCAACTGTCTGGTGAATTATGGCCAAGGATAAAACATTCTATGTGTTTAGAGCATTCGGTGATGGTCCTCATTTGCTGTCCTTTGATAATCAAAACAAAAGTGGGATAAAATATCGATTTTTTTTTCAAGCTTAACAGCAATGCTATGGAGCTTACATTGTGTCATGTTAAAAAAAAATGATTTTTTTTTAAACTCCCTTTCATGAAATCACCTTCTGATGGTGTACAAGGAGAAGTGGGAAGGCCAGCTCCTGTGTGATAAATTTAAGCGCCTTTTGTTAGCGCCTCACATTCACGGTTACCGACCTTTGCGGCGGAACTGGAGTCTTTGTACAAGCAGAGATGTCCAGGTTGAAATCTATTTACAATAATCTGAAGCCACATCTGGAAGATCTTAAAAAAACAAAAGAAAAATCACAATTGAAATTACAGTACAAACACGGATACAGTACAAGCTACAAATATACAAATATAGAAACAGGAGGGTGCTTTTTTTTTCCAATAACCCTTTGCGACTTGAATGCCATGTTCTTGTGAGAAAACCATATGCAAGTATAAAAATATAGACAATGCCTTTTCTACAAAATATTGACATCATGTTTGAACCCTGCCCCACTATTTGAATGTACAAATCAACATGGACCAAGAGGAGGATAAAGTTCGGGATCAGAACATAGTCCATCGTGGCCCGAAGTCCATTGTGGCCATTTCAGTTTGTCTTCCACCACATGTGCCGGCCTGGAATGCGGCCAAAGCACGTACAGTAAGTGACCCAAGGCTGTGGTCATAAAGTGTAAGCCTGCGGTTTCAGATCGTCTCTAAAAGTTCAAATCCTCAGTTCAGCCTCGTCAATGTGCTCCAGATTGTGTTCTGTTGTGCTGATGATGGATGCCGAAGGGCCCTGGGAGACGCTAAAGGGCGTGACGGCCGGAGAGCGCGCCGCCAGCGGCGACAGGGACGGGGAGAAACTCGGGGACATGGCCACCGAGCAGATGGATCCCTCACTGCTAAGGGGAGACCTTCGGAAAGTTGACAGGTGGGGGAACGTCCTCCCCGCGGCGGGCTTGGGCGGTACAGTTTTTGCACTCGGATGCGCCACGGAGGTGATAAGCGGAGGCGGATCGATTCGGGACTCTGCTTTGCTCTTGCGGTGGAAGGAGCGGCGAGGATGTGGGGAGCCGTTTCATCTTTTAAACGTGCTATTTCGGTGAAAACGCTGGCTAAAGGTTGGAACTGGGGGCACCAGTTGAGCAGGTAGTCCCAGTTGTAGCTGCCCCTCAGTTCCTCGTCGCTGGCCACGATGGCGGTCAAGGAGCCGTCCACGGGCGGCTTTCCGTCCTCGGGAAATATATAGTCCTTATGGTGGGAGACACTGAGACTCCGCCCCATGCCCACATACCCACCCCCCTCATCTCGGTAGATCGGCACCTGCCCGGCGAGCAGGGTACTATTTAGGCTGCCCATTTTCTTCCCTTTGAACCAATCGATAGAGGGCTCACAAGACACATCTGACAACTGGTCTGCATCTTGCTGGATCCCGGAGTCGGGACCCCGGGCGGAGATGCGTTCCTGCATGGAGGAGGAGATGCTGGACACGCGAGGATATTCGTTGATCATCCTGATCTCATCGTCTTCCGCCGCCTCGGCCTCCGCCGAGCCACGGCCGCTGGAGTGGGAGGGGTCCAGGGATCCCCCGCGAGTGTACGGACCCCCGCTGCTGCCACTGCTCTGATCGGCGGCATACCCGGGAAGGGCCTGGTGATAAATAATCTCATTGGCGGCTATTTTCGTCTCCTCAAACTTGTGCAGCATGGTGGCCGAGGCCTTGGTTCGTCGGTGTCTTTTTTGTTCTTTCCTCCGGCGCCTCAGTTTGACAAAAAAGAGCGCCACGGCAATCACGCAGAGGATGACGATTGTTCCGAGAGAGACTGCAATGACGCTGATGAGCAGCACATTCACGTCTGAGGCGAGGCCGAAAGAGGTGTGGCTTACGTCCACGGTCACTTTGGCAGTCGCCGTGCGCGAAGTCTCCAGAGGGCTGTGGGCTGTCAGGTCAAGCGTCATGAGGCGCACTTCTCTTTTGGAGCGACTCGCGTGTCTGCCGTAGCTGTCCATCTTGAGCAAGATGGCGCCTGTTGATTTATTGACTTCAAAGTAAGGCGAACTGCCCGACAGCGAGTACAAAACGATGCCGTCCAGGCCGCCATCTTCATCTTTGGCTTGCACTTTGCCAATGACCTGACCTTTCTTTGCGTCCTCTGGCACTTTGAACGAGAACTCGCCGGAGGTGAAAACGGGATCGTATTCATCTTCCCCGGAGACATAAATCTGCACTGTGACGGTAGCAGAATAGTTGCCGGCGTCAATGGCCGCAACCATGAAATTGAAGGAGTTCACTTTCTCAAAGTCAAAAGTGGAGCGGGTGCGCACTTCTCCGGATGTTTGGTTGATGAAGAAGGCTTCTGTTCCGTCTTGAGGATCCTCCAGCATGTAGTAGCGCAACTTTCCGAAGATCCCTCTGTCATGGTCGATAGCATGCAGCATGGTCACAAAGGCGTTTTTGGGCTGATTCTCCCTGATGCTGGCGGTGACGCGAGTGAGCGGAAAGAAGGGCCGGTGATCGTTGATGTCCTTCACGTCGATGCTGACCGGGGCAAAGGCGTAGTGTCCCGAGCCATCTGTAGCTTGGACAACGATCATGTGGGACAACTGGCTCTCACTGCCCAGAGGTCGCTGGAGCTTCAAGGCCCCGGTCCAGCGATCCACCTGGAAAAGGCCCGACTTGTCTCCCGAGCTTATGGAGTACTGCACCTCCCCATTGGGAGCAGAGTCCGGATCACTGGCAGACAGATGCAGCACCTCCGTTCCTGCTGCGGCACTCTCGCTCAGCACCACGCTGTACTCTCCTCGGGTGAAAGCCGGAGGGTTGTCGTTGACGTCCGTAACGCTGATGAGGATCGGCACGCAGGAGCTGCGCTGGGGGATCCCGCGATCCGATACCACGACGGTCAGGTTATAAGTTGACACGGATTCGAAATCCAGCTCTTCCACCAGAATCAGGCTTCCGACCGTCTGGAAGCCCCTGCCTTCCAAGAAGCGTACGCTGCTCTCAATCTGGAAGGCGTTACCGGAGTTGCCACTGGCGATGGCGAAATCAAACCCGCTGTTGTCACGTGACAGGTCCCCGTCCGCCGCCTCCAAGCTCAGAACCGTGGAGCCGGGTAGCTCGTCTTCGGACACGGAAGCTCTGTACTCGGACTGAACGAAGACGGGGGCATTGTCGTTGATATCGGACACTTGGACTTGGATGGTAGCGACGGATGAGAGGGATGGAGTGCCCTGGTCTCGAGCTTCAACGACGACGAGGATGGAGGGATTTTCAAAGTCCAATTCAGTTTTTTGGTTGACAAACAGAGTGCCTGCAAAGAAGACCAAAAATAATTACATTTGTCCTTTGTAGGAGGTTGGGAAATATTGGGCAGAGGATTATTACCGTTGCTTGGGTCAATGGAGAAGACGCCCCTTGTGGATGACGTGACTCGGTACGTGATCTTCCCGTTGTCCCCGGAGTCCCAGTCAGTGGCTGTTACGGTGATGAGAGCACTGCCTTCTGGGAGGTGCTCCGATACCGTCACCTGGCGGACGGCAAGCGATGGTTTTATTCGTTTCGCCGCTGTGAAAACTGTGCGGTCGCAGCCATACCTGATATAAATCCTGGGTGAAGACGGGTGCGTTGTCATTGACGTCTTCCACCAACACGGTCAGATTGGCTTCGCTCTGATGTTCCGAGTCCGACGATCGGATGGTCAGAGTGTACCACGTTCTCTCCTCATAGTCCAGTGATTTTGTCAGAGACACACCACCGCCATAGCAGTGGATTCCGAACGTGCCCTGGCTGTCGCCATCCAGGTAGAGTGTGTAGGAAAGGGCCGGGCCGGAATCCACGTCGTTTCCAGTCACTTGACTGATAACCGTGCCTATCAGGGTGTCTGGAAATGAGACAAGAGCGGAGGTTTGCGGATATTGAATGCGGGCCAGTTTTTAGAACTGTTTTGGCTATGTGAAGGCCTCCTACCGGGAGACTATTATTTGTTCTCCTCCCCATACCCTCTCTGCCAGCTCATAATTACATCCGAGAAAGCCTTTAAAGTGCACTTTTTGCAGTTGCACCATGCTGCTAGCGCTAGTCATTCCTACTTATTAGCCTCTGGACCACAGTCAGGGCGGACAGGTTTCCGTTCCAAGGCACCAGTTGCATCCATTCATTTTCAATACCGCTTATTCTTGGTCAAGATGGAGAGGGGAGGTGAAGCCTATCCCAGAAGAAGGGCCACACCCTGCGCTGGTTGGCAGGCAAATACAAGGCCGATGGTGAATAGGGCACTGACCAGCAATCTAGCCCGCGGCAGCTGTGTGAACCACTACGCTCGCCATGAACCCGCTGAAAGCTTTATAGGCCTCAATATTGACATTGCCCAATTAGATGTGAAGAGGGAGATGAAAACACGAGATCTGGCAAGATTTTGGGGGCTCTGTGCGCTGATCTGCTCTTAAACTGACTCTGGTCGCTAAACTCAACACATTTTTTGATTGAGCTTGACATGCATGTGCAGCCAGAACTTCCTTAAGAATAGTCTTCAGAGAATGGATTCTGGTCCTGTAATTACAGCGGCTGTGTGCAAAAATATTCTTTGCTTTGTTAAATCAATAAGAGATGAAATTCTTTGGCGAACGCATTGAACGCTAAGACTTGTTGGGGCTCTCTCACATTTCCTGGTGGAAAAAAAAAATGTAGCTGGCCCACTTACCCTCAGGTACTCGGATTTCCCGAGGCAGAGGAATCATGGGCCTGTTGTCATTCAGATCGATGATGATCACTGTCAGAGTGGCAGAGCCAGCCAGTCGCGGGGTCCCACGGTCTGTGGCCGTGACGACGAGCCTGGAACCACAAAAAGACTCTTTCTTCAGCCTCCACTTCAACAATCATGTCAGATCATTTGATGCTTAGCGCGAGATGAGGAAAAAAAAGAAAAACAAAACCCTAAAACAAAGACTGACTTTGTTTGCATCCAGATCTCTCTGTCCATGATGGCTGTGGTGCTGATGCTGCCAGTCAGCGGGTCGATCTTGAACAGACTGCTCATAGATGACGGCCGAATGGAATATGTCACCTGGCCATTTTGACCCTGGTCCAGGTCGTTTGCTGCAACCTGCAATAAGATTGAATGAAACGAAAGAAATATGCGCAAAAAAAAAAAAGAAGCCGTTTCAGCGTAACTCGATGCGGTGAGAAATATTGCCAAAGGGGTCCAAATGAAATAAAATGGACTCCACGGAGGCACTTCCAAGGCACAACTGATTGAATACATTCAGCAGGAGTGCCGAGAATACAGCCATTCATTACTGTGCCTCGGTGAAACTATCCAGGCCGCTCAAGAGTGAAGAGTGTTTCTATTCGGCTCCATAACTTCACACTTCACAACGGCCAACCACAATAAACTCGGGCAAGGGTGGGGGAGTTCGTACTAGCGCACCTGGATAATGGGAAAATCGTGACCCTGTGCCTCTCGGATATAAGCGACGTAGTTCTGGAGCTGGAAGCGAGGCAAATTGTCATTGACGTCCT
The DNA here is from genome assembly GCA_026261675.1 of Hippocampus mohnikei. NCBI lineage: Eukaryota > Metazoa > Chordata > Actinopteri > Syngnathiformes > Syngnathidae > Hippocampus > Hippocampus mohnikei. The sequence goes on from JAKGUB010000327.1 coordinate 1,024,946, forward strand.
GCAGGATTAAGTTCACCGCCATGTAGGAGCTGGAGGATGCCGTCTCGGCTTTCACCACGAGGCGGAGTTTGGGGGTCTCCTCGTAGTCCAGTCCTTCGGATTTCTGGACCGATATTTCACCTGATTCGCGCGAAAGAAAAGAACGACGACGTAAGGCGAGATTTTGGGGCCACTTTTTGGAGCATCCGCCGCCATTTTCTCCACTCACCGGTAATGGTGTTTATTCCAAAGGATTGCAACTTGTTTCCGCTGAAAAGACTGTAGCTGACCCCGCTTTGAGAGCCATCTGGGTAGCGGGCTTGGGCCTGGGTTACCACTGTGCCTGCAACACGAAATGCATCTAACGTTTAAAGTACAGTTTTACTTGGAAACGAATGATCTTTCATCTTCCTGGCCGACCTTTGGCAGCATTCTCCTGCAGGCTGACGTCGCGGGCCGTGCGAGAGAAGCGAATCCCTCGGTATGTCTGCTCCTTGATATAAACAACAACCACCCCCAGGGAGGACTGAGCCGGGTTGCCCTGATCCATAGCCTGCACGATCAAAGTCCTCTGGCTTTGGGTCAGTGCCTGCAGCTTCTCGGTGGCTTGAATGGCTCCCGTCAGCGAGTTGATGGCGAAGCCCCTCACGGAGTTGGCGAAGCGATAAAAGACGGAGCCGTTGGCCCCAAAGTCCTTGTCCTCGGCCCTCATTGTGGCCAGCACTCTTTGACTCGACAGGCCGCTGGCAGAAATGTTCAAAATAAGCGGGTCCTGAATGAAGAAAGGGGCGTTGTCGTTGACGTCCTGAATGTGGACGGTGACCCGGGCGGTGGCGTTGCGAGGGTCCGAAGGCGACGAGTCAGCGGCGCACACCTCGAAGGTGTAAGAGGCGGTCCGCTCTCGGTCAAGAAGCGCCGCTGTGATGATACGGCCCGTGTTCTGATCAATGACGAACATGCTCTCGGAGCCCTGGCTCAGGAAGTAGACCACCTGGCTGTTGGGGCCCTCGTCCAGATCGGTGGCTTTCACGTCCAGAACCAAAGAGCCAATGGGCACATCTTCAGACACGTCCGCCGTGTAGCCGTTGCTGCTAAACTGCGGGCTGTGGTCGTTCATGTCCATGACGGTCACCTCCACGGTGGCGCTGCTGCTGCGCGGCGGGTGGCCCTGATCCTGGGCGGCCACCGTCAGCGTGTATCGGGCTCTCTTTTCCCGATCCAGCGGGCCGGAGGTGGACAGTGCACCAGACTGTCTGTCCAAGTGGAAATCGCCTGCGGGGTCTCCGGCTGCAACGAGAGCAAAGTTGACATGAGGATTTGAGAAATGGCTGTTCATTCTGGGACTATTTAGTTGCCTTTCAGCATCTCCCCCATTGGGGGTTGTCAGAGTGGCTAACAGTTTTTATGCCAAATCCCGACACAAATCTCACATTTATCTTGAAAAGTGCATTGGTGACAGCGGCTCTCCTTTCCCCACATGTGAGGGCATTTCAGTTAAAAAACCCAAAACAAAAACTGGCTAGACAAGTCGACAAAAACATCCACAATCTTGTGCGGCCGCAGTAGGTGAACCGTGAGATGGCAGGGGGGAATGAGGGGGGACACTTTATAGGTCCAGTAAGTATATTCCAGTAAGTATATCCCGTCCACATCCTCACCCGTAATTCTGTAGTTTATCTTCCCGCCGTCTCCCACATCCTGGTCGGTGGCTTGCAGTGTGAAAAGGAGGCGAGAGTCCATGTTCTCCGGCACCTCGATGCTGTAGTACTGGCGCCCAAAGACAGGGGCGTTGTCGTTCTCATCCAGCACACGGATCATCACGGTGGCTTTGGCGTAGTTTGGGGGAAGGCCTCCGTCCTTTGCGTAAACTGAGGCAAAAACAACAATACAGTTGAGTGTTATGTGAAAAAAAAGGTCAACACGGTTGCGCGTCGACGTGTCACTCGGAGCGATATCTAATGGCTCCAAAGTGTTTTTTTTTGCTCGGAGTACTCCATGGTGATTGTGCTGCCTTTGATCACCTCCTTAAAGCAGACATATTGTGCTTCACCCCCCATTCCCCAAAACACACACGCACAATTTAAAACAGTTCCCAGGTGTCTTACTAACACGTCTATGACATACTACATTCGTCAAGAATGACAGTTTTACACTTTTTGTTTAGCCTCACTGAAATCGGCCCACTTTGAGGGGGTGGTTGTGCTTCATGTACAGTAAATGATTGCTCAACCATCCCCCTCCCCCCGCAGGACCAATGCCCAGTGTGTCTACCACTGCCACGACAACGAGGAAGCAGAGGGTTGCGATGAGGCAAGTGGCCACTAGTCCAAAATGTGAAGAAAGAAAAAAAATTGGACAAGGATGAGAATGAAAATGAAAATGATGTTTTTCAACCATCCATTTAGGATTGACACTCACATTCGCATTTATGAACAATTTACAGATTTGAATGAAGCTGACAGACATCAGAGCGTGGGAAGGCCCGGAGGCGACATTCCATCCCGAACCACAGACCTTTGATGCTAACCACGAGCACGTCGCGCAAGTCATACATTTTGTTTGCCCATCTCACTTGTTTTCCACTGTTAACTCCCCTTAATGGACATTACCCCAAAAAATTGCTAGCTCGTACCTGTAACAGTGTAGTACTCCCGCAGCTCCCTGTCGAGCGACTGAGTGGTGGTGATGACGCCCGTCACAGGATTGATGGTAAAACCTTCCACTGAGACGCCACCGTACGTCACCTTCCCATTAGATCCTGATGGAGAAACACACACAAAAAAAAACAAAAGCAGAAAGTAAGTGCAATTACTCATTTTTTTATTTCTCCCCTTATTTGTTTGTTATCGGTTGCCGAAGTAACTGAGCAACGAGGCTTCTCCAGGTGCGTGTCAGAACGGCGTCTGGCGGAAAACTCGCCTTGTTTACTTCGCTCGTCACCTTTGGATTGAACGTTTACAATGCTTTTTTCTTTTATTTGCTTCTGAGTCACGCCGCATGGAAATACCCCCCAAAAAAAGCCATAAGAGAAGAATATTTGTTGGACTTGGTGTATGCAATTGTGAGAGCGACGCGGTTTCGACGATCCAACTTAGATGTCATCATACTATAATTCATATCATTCCGTGCTTTGAGAGATGTGGCTCACAATTCGCTCTTTGTCTAGTGTTGGTTGTTAGACAGAACATCTTGGAAAACTGGGATTGATTTTGGCTCCTGCGGGCAATCGAAAGGACACGCCGCACATCATCCTTCCTGTCATTCCTTTGGATGATCGACTTAGATTGCTCACTCTGTGTGTGTGTGTGTGTGTGTGTGTGTGTATTATATATATATATATATATATATATATATATATATATATATATATATATATATATATATATATATATATATATATATATATATGAGACAGCATATATATATATATATATTAGAGCTGTCAGTTTAGCGTGTTTTTATCGGCATTAATTTAAATGAATATTATCGGGATCAACATTTTTCTCGCGAGATTAACGCGGCAGACGTCACAGTGGATGTTACGTTGCTCTATAAATAAACCAGAAACAAAACATCAAGCGCGCTGCACAGGTCCACGCACGTTTGTTTTGCCAGCCACGGCAGCGCGAGACACCGAAAACGGATACTTAAATAGTTTATGAATGGAAAGTTTACTTTTAAAAAGTTGCCAGATTGTTCCACTGACAAGACCAAAGTTACCTGGATGTTTTGCAGTCGTAAACTGAGCTATCATCATAGCACGACGAGTCTGAAATACCACTTAATGGCCAAGCACACAGCTGACGTGCGTACTCCGCCCCCTCGTCTCAGACAGACAGCTATGGATCATTTCAAAGCGAAGAAAATGGATGACACGACGAACAAATTTGCTGAAGCCATAGCTAAATATATGGCTACTGCATGCAAGCCTGTCAACATTGTCCACAGCTCCACTCAAGCTGAAATAATTCGCATTGCATCGAACGACTCCTGTTGGATTGACCTGGCGCTTTAAGAGGGACGGGCTGCCACTGACAGGTGACCGTCGCCGATGTATAAATAGCGCTTTTGTTTCGTGAGTGAATACACTCGCTTCGTCGCCGGCATGGCTCAATGTTAAGCTACGTGTGTGCTTTTATCAAGTCAGATGTGTAAAGTTAGCTTTGCAATCTGACGCTTAAATGAAGTAAATTGTGTTGCAGCTGTTAATCATGCCGCGCCCACTTCCGGGATTGACTATTGGGACTTGTAGTTCTTTTGTTCGATTCGACTTGATATGTTTGTGTTGTATGGTTTCTTACGTTTAAAACAATGAATAATGATGACGATAATGATACATAGTGAAATCAGGGTTGATTACATTATTTATTAAACTTATTGTTAAATAAAGGTATTAATTAATGTCAATTATATACATATTTACATTGTGATGCAGAAAGATAGATATATTAATTTTTTACTGCATTTATGTGTAGTTTAGGTTATTACCTGGCTCTGATACTTCTGTTACAACTACTACTACTACTACTTCTGCTGCAAAGTGCTCCAATAAATGATCAAAAAAGTACAGAACGAGAGATCCTTCCATGCTGACCGACAATCCCTATTCAGGGGGCCGTGAAAAACGGAATTAAATTAACAACTCCACTACGGATTGCCAGCGAGAGCCTCCATTACAAGCATCCGAAATGATGTCGACACAAAACCGTAGAGAGACTTACGAGCAAGAAGGACCAACAGAATCAGCAGAGCCTGACTGCTGTGTTCAAAGCAAATTTGAGAAAAACGAAGTATGCAACCATAGCTTAAATCCATTATAGGCTGAGTACTAGTTTACCGCGGCCCGGTAGTCCAGTGGTTAGCACGTCGACTTCACAGTGCAGAGGTGCCGGGTTCAATTCCAGCTCCGGCCTCCCTGTGTGGAGTTTGCATGTTCTCCCCGGGCCTGCGTGGGTTTTCTCCGGGCACTCCGGTTTCCTCCCACATTCCAAAAACATGCATGGCAGGCTGATTGAACACTATAAATTGTCCCTAGGTGTGAATGTGAGCGTGGTTGGTTGTTCGTCTCTGTGTACCCTGCGATTGGCTGGCAACCGATTCAGGGTGTCCCCCGCCTACTGCCCGAAGTCAGCTGGGATAGGCTCCAGCACCCCCCGCGACCCTAGTGAGGATCAAGCGGTTCAGAAAATGGATGGATGGATGGATGGATACTAGTTTACCTTAGATGTGCACTTTATAATGTTATATTGCACTGTTTTGATTCCATAAAAAGAGCTGTTCAAGCAGCTGTTGTGTGACAAAATATTGTTTTCACTGTTGTTGATGGACAGTAATATTGTGTGAGAGATAATGTGTGAATAACTGCTCCAAGTGAAAAATGTTCATGTAAAATTGAAAATCGAAATTATTTCAGTAAATATTTGCATTTTGCACATAGAAAACTGATTCATGATTCCATGTTGATGAGAGCATTAAAATAGGACAAAAAATATAAAAGGAAATTCAGAAACGATAAAAATGCGTGAGTAATCATGATTCATTTTTAGTTAATTTGAGTTAATTATGACAGTTGAGTTTTTAATTAGATTAAATATTTTAATTGTTTGACAGCTCTAATATATATACACACACACACACACACACACACACACACAGTCAAACCTCGGTTTTCGAACGTCTCTGTTCTCGACCAAATCAGTTTTCGACCAAAAATTATGAGTTTTTTAATGCGATATATTTTATCGGATTACGACCGAAAATCGGTTCTCGACCAAACTGAGCGCACTTGAATGCGCCACTTGACTCCTCTCGCCTTCCTTACACGAGGAAGTGACGCTTCCATTGTGACCAGACGTGTTCAATAAAGATTTTTTTTGTTTAAAAAGAGCGTGGTTTCGGTTTTCGAACAGCCTTCTGGAACGGATTATGGTCGAAAATCGAGACATGACTATCAATCTAACTATCTAGCTATATAGATATAAATATCCAGTCAAACCTCGGTTTTCGTCCCTAATCCGTTCCAGAAGGCTGCTCGAAAACCGAATTGTTCGAAAACCGAAACCACGCTCTTTTTAAAATAAAGATGTTTATTGAACACGTCTGCTCACAATGGAACGCTAGGAAGGCGAGAGGAGTCAAGTGGTGCATTCAAGTGCGCTCAGTTTTTTCGGGAACCTAAATTTGTTCGTCATCCGAGGCATAAAAAACTTTTTGTTCGAAAACAGAACTGGTCGAGAACCGAGGCGTTCGAAAACCGAGGTTTGACTGTATACCTGTATAGATATATACAAAAATATAGGTGGCACAGTTGACGACTGGTTAGCACGTCCGCCTCGCAGTAGAGAGGCCACAGGTTCGATTCCACCTGTAATGCTGCCATCAATTGGAATAAGCTGCAAACAAAACCGAAGTTAACCCGAAGTAAAAATACTTTTAAATGCGGGGTAAAAACATAAGCTTCTGATCCCGTACCACTTATTGTTCGGCGGCTCCAGTTAATAGCGTGACATAACCTTGAAACAGAAGGAGATTCGATCGACCCTTTATTCATTTATTCTAGTGGCGCTTTGTCACCTTGGTCCAGGTCGACGGCCGACACCGTCAACGCGGCAGTCCCTCGCGGTTGGTTCTCCGAGATCTGGGCCTCGTAGTGACTCTCCTCGAAGCGGGGCACTTGGTCGTTGACGTCGACCACGAAGACACGCAGCAGCTGAGTGGACGAGCGGCAGGGCGTGCCGTGATCCTCGGCCACCACGGTCAGGTTGAACACTTCCTGCTCTTCGCGGTCCAGGGGTTTGAAGATGGACAAAGAACCTGTGGGCAAGGGTGGGCAATTGAGTATTCTTAGTATTTTTTGTCTGTTTTGACTTTTTGGTTGCTTCAAATCAAATAGTTTGAACTCATCGATGGATCAAACAACCAGTGGTGAAATTTGCCGCTCAGCTCCTTGTTAGCCAACAGCAAGTTTTGTTCTTGAAACGTTGAGCAGCTGCATGAGCGCCTTCAAAACTTCGCAGGAAGAAAAAAATAAGTTCGCATGCAAAGGCTGTCGTGCATTTTCGGCTTTCCCCCTGAAATTCCATCCAAGAGCCGAAGATCTTGAACCTTTTGTCAGTCGTGAGTCTTTGCACGAGACGACCGTGAAAACACGCTGAAATCATCAGAGGCCATAAAACATGGCGCTCGCTCTCCAACCAGTTGCCCCCCCCAAAGTGTGAAATGTTGCCGTGTGAGGGCCGAATAACACACACGCAGAGTTTCGCCTACCTGAATGCTCACAACTTGCAGCGCCGCTGCGCTAACAGCTTGTAACCGTCTGGCCGCAATTTACAAGATTTTCCGCAGCATCTCGCGGCGGCCGTCGGGGGAAGGGGCCGTAAACACGCGCCGGAGACACGCAACATCAAGGCCTGCCGCGTGGCGTGGAAATGAAGGGGGCACCGCTCCTCGCCGGTTATTTTGATCCTTTCAGATCATGAGCTCGCATCGAATCCTTTTCAATTCCGTGCGTAAAATTGCAACGTTAACGAAAGAGAAAGCCGACGCCGGTTTGATTTGGAGCCTCTCTCAAGAGAGTTTTGCCCTTGAGCTTTTAATCTGGTCCGAGTTGCCGCTTTGAATTTTTTTTCTTTGACTCACTCCGCGATTCAGCTCGATCCCCGATCACTCGTAGCACATGTGAAAGGTTTAAAAAAGATGCGGGAGAGGGGAATTTTCATTTGGGGTGGTTCTAAGTGGCGCCACAACGTTTTGCACGACACGGAGGTTAGATGCTGAAATGCATTCATCAGGATTCGATGGGAAGACATCAAGTTGCCTTATGTTGCTAGCATTGGGGCGGGGGTGGGGAGGGGGGGGGTAGGTGGGATCGCTGGAGTGGCAAATGCTCTGAAAAGTCTCAAAAAGTAGCCACACATCAGTGAGTACAGTATACAGTGAAGCCCATTTATCACGCACGCCTCCCCCGCAATAGCTGAAATTGTGCAATATACAGAAAAAAAAACCTGAACACTTTTTACAGTTTTAACCTTCCCATAAAAAAACGTTAAATTAAGACACGGTGACAGTATTTTAAACCACAACGACACAAAATGCAATCATAAAAAGTCTAGAAATTATTATGAAGTATTGTAGTGTGTGTGTGTCTTTAAGAGGCGGGGCCTGATGTGGAGGCGCATGACATTGGCCGGCTTGCTTTTGAGTGTCTGGGCGTGAATGTGTTCATAGTGTTGACACGCTTGACTCCTCGATAAACGGCTGAAATGTGCATCGGCAACTGTTGGCTCTCCTTTCCCACAGGCATGGGCATCACACGAACTTATACAGTGTACAGTGAAAGCCTTCTCTTCGCAGGGATAAGTATAATCGTGAAAATCCATTGACGCCCCCAGAGAAGGTTTGCCTTTGCTTCAAGCCATGCAGTCGTGCGCTGGCACAACCCCGCAGCCTCGGGCTAACCTGTTACCTTGGGCTTCAGCGGCTTGGCTGAAACTACGGTGGAATATCCAGCTCCAGAAAATGGGCGAGGGAAAGAAAGCACATATCGAATTTTTCAACAACTGGGCGTAAGATGAGCAAATTATTCCCAAAGCGGCGACAACTCAGGATTCGGAAGTGGAATGAACTGCATGTCATTTTGTTGATCACTATTTAATTGATTGTACATCGTCTTCCTTTCGTGACTATGAACGGAAATGGAGCTTCTTCGTCGCCACAGGGGAGATGACCGCTGACTCGGCAACATGTTGAGGCTTAGTAGTAACTGAGAGCTTCTCTCGACCTAGCGACTGCCGGCGTAGGTGACGTGAGCCCAGCGAAGATTTTGAGGGAGGGTCTCGTGGTTCTTTTAACTCTTGACGGAAGTCTCCCGTTTGAGTCTCAGTTTCAATATGAATTAATGAGGCGCAAAATAATCAACAACGATGCGGAACTTCATCTTGCGAACCTGAAGTTTGAACGTGAAAGTGGGTCATTTCCCACGGCACACTTGATGACATCACACGGCAGACGAATGGACTTGAGGTCTATGGTCCCCGGTCTTCCCCCGTCATGAACCCCTAAACAGGAGTGCAAACCAGGTGCTAAGGAGATCAACGCTTGTCACCTACAAATAACAAGTGTGCATGAAAACACTTGTGACGGGCGTGACAGCCCCCCGATTTTTTCCATCCTGCACGGAAACTTGAGGACGATGAGGTGGGCGGGGCCAGACACGTGTCTCCAACGCCACAACAAAGCCCACGGGACTAAACAGCCCAAGGTCAGCGTTTTGACTGAGCAACGCGGTCTCACGCGAGCGCGCCGTCGCACACAAACACGTGCGCAGGCATAAACATGCGTAACCCCCCCTACCCCCCACCCATCCTCTAATGGTTCCCAGAAGCCTGAGCAGGAGGTTCTTTGCTCTTTCATGGATGATGTTGTGTGTATGTGGGCTCTTGCCTGTGTGTGTGTGTGTGTGTGTGTGTGTGTGTGTGTGTGTGTGTGTGTGTGTGTGTGTGTGTGTGTGTGTGTTTCATATTTGTCATTCCCTCTTCATCTGTCTGGCTTCCAACTGAGTGAAATAAGTCATAATCAGTAAACCGAGAGCGGCCACCCTTCAGAAGTTTCACAGAGGATGACAACAGTTTGCGTGTTTACAGCAGCCGATCAATGGAAACGGGGGAAGGTGAGGTGAAGATGGCGGCGGTTCAAAGGTGAGCGGATCTACAGCGGCCGGAGAAATTTACAGGTGCAGCAAATTCTTCAAACGGGGGAGCCGTGAAATGACAGGAACAGGTGAACACATGTGGGCCGGCTGCTGCTGCGCCGGTGGAATGGAATTCGCAGCGGGTGGTGGAAATATAAAAAGTGAGCAAAGGGATGGCCGTTCCAGGGCGGATTTTAACATGCAAAGAAGCTGCAAAAAGAAACTCGAGTGGCGGGGGTTGAAATGAATCTTGCAGTCCAACGTCTCCTACGGTAGTCGCTGTATATCAATCATCTGCAGAGTCATTGGTTAGATAAGGCATAAATTTACTGGTGGGGGGACAAAATGAACACAAAAGGAGGGCGGCATATTTGTTGACGGTTGCAGTCAGCTATGATGGCTCATCTTTTGCAACCTAAATTATAATATTCGTTCCCTGAAATTGTATTCCAATTTTTTCCCCCATTTGTCTATTTTTGCCAATCCATCGCATTGGCCGCACTGCTTCCAGTATGTGACCCAAAACTAACAAGTAAAATTGAAAGGCCCTTGTCGGTAAGGATGGGCTTATGTAAAAATAAAACAACAAAAACGTTAACTATTTCCTTATCTTTAAGTGCGCTGGCTTTCATGGGGTGGGCGTACGGTTGAAATAGCTCGTCGTGGCTTTGCGCAAGCGCCATCCAAATGCAGTCTGGATGCAGACAGAAGGGGCGAACATTTGCTCTGGAAGGAATCTCAGAGTCTCCACAAATCTCCAATGCAGCAAAAGACTCGCGAGGTTCGTTGCTCGTCACTTTTTGGGGAGAAATAGTTACCGGAGGGGTGGGAAAATATTTTGGCAGCGCTGAGTAGCGCACATCTTACCGGTGTTGGGGTTGAGGCTGAAGGTTCCGCCCGTGTTGCCCGACTGGATTCTGTAGGTCACCCTGCCGTTTTCCCCTCGGTCCGCGTCCCTGGCCATGACGTAGAGAGCCACGAAACCGATGGGCTGGTCCTCCATCACGCTCACCGCCGTCGGCGAGCTGAACGCCGGCGGGTTGTCGTTCTCGTCGGTGACGTAAATCCTGGCCGTGACCGAGCTCCACTGCCTCTCGCTGGCGTCCGGCGCCGAGTCCGTTGCTTTGACCACCAAGATCAGGCTGGGGGTGACCTCGTGGTCCAGCTCTTGGTTTAAGGTAAGGACCCCGGTGGAAGGGTCCAGAGTGAGCAGACCGGGTATTTCCGGATGCTGCTGGAGGATGGAGTACCTCAGGTCACTATTGGGCCCACTGCCATCCTTGTCCGTGGCCTGGAACGTGAAGACGGAAGTACCCGGCTGGACGCTCTCTGAAACGACCACCGTGACGGGGTCCTCGGGGAACTGAGGGGCGTGGTCGTTGCTGTCCTTGACATTAATGTCCACGTGGACCAGGGTGCTGACGGGCGGAGCCCGAGAGAAGTCATCCACCTCGATTTTCAGCTCGTAGTGCGCGTCCTGCTCATAGTCGAGAGGCCGAGCCAGGTAGACGTCGCCGGTCAGGCGGTCCACCACAAAAGTCCCGTCCCTGTCTGTGCCGCCCACCACCATGTAGGTAACCTCGCCCTCTGCCGGGGTTTCTCCATCATCAAGGCGGACGGAACCAACCACCGAACCCGGCTTGGCCTCCTCCACGGAGTTGAAAGCAAGAGAATGCCAGTTGGACTTTGAAGAAGGTCTGCTCATGTTGAGAACCTGCAAAAAGAAAAATGAATCAAAACAACCATGCGGTTTATTTGAGGAGCCAAGAGCATGAATCCAAAGTTCCTCGGACAAAGCCTGGTGGCAAATTCTCATCCCATGAAGTAGAAAACATAAATAGGTTTGGGATTTTAGGACCAAACAGAAACAGATCTGATGCACTTGCTGCCATGTAGGTGGGCGTTCTCAGCGGGGGAATAAAACCAGTTTGAAGATTTTACTTTTTTTTTTCCCTTCCATCCATCCATTTTGTCATCCGCTTTATCCTCACAAGGGTGGCAGGGTGTGCTGGAGCCTATCCCAGCTGTCTTCGGACACCCTGAACCGGTTGCCAGCCCATCGCAGGGCACACAGAGACCAACAACCATCCGCGCTCACACTCACTACGAGGCACAATTTGGAGTGTTCAATCAGCCTGCCATGCATGTTTTTTGGAATATGGAAGGAAAGCAGAGTACCCGGAGAAAACCCACGGGGAGAACATGCAAACTTCACACGGGAAGGCCGGAGCCGGGATCGAGCCCACGACCTCTGCACTGTGAGGTCAAAGCGCTAACCACTCGCCCACTGGGACAAGGCCTGGAATTTGGCCAAAATGGCCGCTTCCATCTAAAATCCTTGACTTCACGTTCATTTGCGGCAGCATGGGTTCTTGAGACTTTCTCCTCCCGTTTGTTTCCATAGAGATCTCGAAAATGGTGTCGAGGAGAATCATTTTTCGGTGGGTAGGAGTGAGTTTCGGACAGCCATTTTCAAGACCTCTAAGTCGATTTTTGTCAAGATAACTCACATTGGTGAGGTCTCAGGCATGTTGACCCCAACCACCACCATCGCAAAAATAGATATTGATTGGTCAGGATAATATGAAACAGCAATTCCAAGAGGGAGGGGAAACTGATTGAAAAATGTCATGCTATTTTTCCACATTTGGACACACGCCGTTGCATCATTGTGGAAGCCCACCACAGCCAGTCGAAGCTTTTTGACGATATGCGACATGACATGCTATAAATTGCTTCCACATTAGATGGAAAAAGTGAGCCCCTTCCAGCTCTGAATGTTGACCGACTTGGAAAATAAGCGGCAAGAGATGATTAAAGGACGTAAAATAAACGCATCAGCAGGCAAGAACAACATTGGCCCGTTTAATCCAATTATTAAATAATTATGTCTTTAAGTCTTAGGAAAATTCAGCTATAAATTTGTCGATCTGGCAACGCCATTTTCCTGGAATCGAGATGTCCCTTCCTCAGCGTCAGCGTTCCCGTTCTGGATTACAAATGAAAAGAAGGACTTCCAAAATAATAGACTGAAAATGGGCTATTTTGCACCGCCACTCAATGTCAAAAGGGGCTACTGTTTTGAAAGATTGTTGAAGTCACCGCGAAAAGGCTCGATCGCAGCTGGCACGCATCACACCGGCCAGCTGGGAGTGTGTGATTCACACCCCAAAAAAAAAGCTCTTTTGAAATGTCACGGCGAGAAAAGGGGAATGAGCCTTGTCTGATACGTCGGAGGGGCCCTGCAGACGTGGACCAACGCCCCTCAACCCCACCACCACACGCACGCACGCGCTGTTTGGGCTGGCCCGGCTCCAGCTCGGGTCTGACCTGGATGGTGACGGAGCAGGAGGAGGTGCGAGGCGGCAGCCCCCGGTCGCTCGCCGTCACCGTCAATGAGTACTCGGGGCGCTCCGAGTGGCTGAGGGGCGACGACGAGTGCAGCTCGCCTGTGTTGGGGTTCAGGAAGAAGCGCTCGACCCTCGGACCTGCAAGACATCGGGTCCTCAAAGTTTACTGTACAAATAGATGAGGTAACGCCCCATTGCAAAAAAATCATGTTCAATAGGGTTCAATTTGCTATACATCGGCACACCCCTATTTCCAGATGTTTTGAACCGATAAACTTATTCGACCGCACAATACTGCTAGCTAGCTAGGTAGCTAGTTGTAAGATTTACCAGATGGAGATAAGAACAAGTCAAATTGGAGTATTTTCATATCTTGAATTTGCTTTTTATGATGCCAAGAACGAGAGAAAGTTGTTTTTAGCTCTCCAAAATCACCAACTGGTAGCTAGCTAAAGCTAGTGAGAGTATTAGCTCTAAAACGTACCGCAACCAAATCAGAAATGACATACCATAAAACTTCACGACAGTTGCAATATGAACACTTTCTTGAAATTCACTTTTTTGATTGAGCTCGGAAACAGGGAACTTGTGAGCTCACCGGGTGCGGGTTAGTCCGACCCATTCATCAGGTTCTTACGGCTTTGAATATTTAGCTCAACGTGCAAAAGACGGTTCACTTTAGAACTAAGTCATCGCTGATTTCTTTTGCTGTACCTGACAAAGAGTAGAGTACGGTGCCATTCTCGCCTTCGTCCGGGTCTTTGGCTTGTACCGAGCCCAGCAGAACCCCAGAGGACTGACCCTCCAATACCTGCTCATCAGGCAAATAAATAGGAAAAAAAGTTACGATCGGCATTGTCATGTTTGTTTGTTTGTTTGTTTGTCGACAGTCTTGTGGCGTCACCTGCAAGATGAGCTTTTTCCCCGGGTGGCTGTGGACAAAAGTCGGGCGTTGTCATTGTCATCCAGCACACTGACGAAGACGGTACCCGTGGCGCTGCGCGAAGGCGAGCCTCCGTCCTGCACGACCACCGCCAGTTGGTAGCTGGACTGCTGCTCCCTGTCCAGAGTGGCCCTGGTGCTCATTTCACCTGAGAGAGACATTGAGACTTCAATCTGAGCTCGGGTAGCGTACAAGTACTGTGCTGCACAGCGAACAGGCTTTGATTTGATGACACGTGGGGACGATACGATGCAGAAGATCCGCATCAGCAGATCCGCATTGCGAGTTTGACAGATGCTGTTGAGCCCGGCGACGCTGCCAGGAAGCGATCGCAAATCAGAGTCTGCATCTCCTCCCACAGCTTAACAGAGTCAGCGGGCCAATTAGAGCACAACGAGGCGCTGTCGCCACCGTCTGAATTATTCACTGCAGCGGTGGTGGAACGCAAGTCTAGCTTTAATTGATTTTATTTCTGAATAATTGAAATAATTCCGCGAGGGCTGGGAAGTGTGTCATGAATGTGTCATACGAAAACATTTGCAGCGATGATTTGCAGCCTTTCCAGCGAAAGCAATTGGCTCGCTTCTGACCTAATGGTATGAATTAATGATCTGATGAGATTTTTGACAGAACTCTTACAGTGATATACAGTGGCGAATACAGCAGCCACAGGCAGCAGATCTGGGTTCGAAAATCAACTGCAACATTTCGAAATGGAGTTTGCAGATTCTACCCGGTCCTCCCACTTCAAAAGTGCGCTTCTAACTGAAGCCTCAAATTGAAATTGAGTTTTCGCTTAGTTTCTTTCAGACCCTTTTCAAGTACAGTCAATGTAAAATGAGGAGCTGGGATTAAATGTGTGGCGTCTGAAAAGACATCTAAATACGTCTTTGGGAGTGCGCGACTGACCTGTGTGTGAATTTATCTGGAAATTGTGGTCAGGGTGCAGCAGACGATAGCCGAGGCGTCCATTGGAGCCGCTGTCCCGATCGGTGGCCAGCACGTGACCGAAGCCCGTCCCCACCGGCAGGTTTTCCCTCACGGACATGAAGACTCTGGGCTGCGCGAGTCGAGGCGAGTTGTCATTCTCGTCCGTCACGGATATCCTCACGGTGGCGCTGCCCGTCTTTTTCAGCTGTCCGTGACCTGCGCTGGCCAGCACGGTCAGAAGATACATGTCCTTGACTTCTCGGTCCAGGGCGCTCTTCACGAAGAGCCAGCCGCTGTCCGAAGCGATGCCGAAGCCGGCGGCGTCGCCATCTGGTCGCAGGTGATACGAAAGAGGGTTGGAGTAAGCCGAGCCCAAGGTTTCTCTGTTGAGGGCTCGGACCCGCAGGAAGCGCGTATTGATGGGCGTGCCTTCTTTGAGCTCCACTCTGTAGCTGAGAGTATCGAACACGGGCCCCTGGTCATTTTCGGCTTGGACATGGACCACGAGCATGAAAGTGGCGCTAAGCTGAGGCACTCCGCCGTCTTTGGCCACCACTTGGAGATCATAGCGGGGGACGCTCTCATAGTTGAGAACCCCACCAGTCTTATCTCACCGCTGCTGCGTTCTACGCTGAAAGCTCTCTGGACGCCACTCGGAGATGACAGGTCAAAGGACAGCTGGCCATTTCCTCCGGAGTCTCTGTCCTCAGCTTGGACGCGATACACCACCGTCCCCATTTCGGTGTGCTCTGGCAGGAGCAGGGACTCAGAGGATGAGGGAAGAAACACGGGCGGGTTGTCATTGACGTCCTCAATGGTGACGTGGACACGGGTCTGACCGAACGCCGGGGGGTTCCCGGTGCGGACTTGCACTTCCAAGTCGAGCGTGGGCTGGGCTTCGTGATCCAGGGACAGACTGGTTCGCAAAGCTCCGGTGTCTGCATCCACCGTAAAGTATCCTGCGGGGTCCCCGGAGCTGATGGTGTAGGCCATATCCCTGGAGGGTCCTGGAAGGAGGGGGAAACAAGACGCAAACCAGAAGTCATCATTACCCGAGAGGCTGCAGTGAAAAGCACTTAAGCATGCTCCAGAGATGCCATTTGTCATTTTCCAGGGTGCACATAAAGGTCTGGGAATATGAATGCATAAACACATCGGAATTTATGAGCGATGTCAATTCTGAGCTAAGTGCGTCGGCCGACACCGCTGAAGTCGCGATGTATCATCCGGGTCACGACATACCTGTCTTACTCTTGGCCAGCACGCTACCCACGACGGTCCCCTGCAAGACATCCTCGGAAACTGCAAAGTAATAGTGCGCCTGTTCAAACACGGGGGCCGCCACCACGCCCGCCACCACGCTGATGTTGATCTTGGCGTTCGCCAGGGTGGCCAGACCGCCGCCGTCCTGGGCTGAGATCACCATCGGTATGACCGAGTTGGCCTTGCCGTGGACGGAGCGTGAAAGAGAGATCACACCTGCGCAAACAAGAAACGCATGTGGAGTCGATCCGGCGTGTACGTTGAAGGTCAAAATGTGGAAAATGCTGCAAACCTGTGTCTTTGTTGAGGGTGAAGTAAGAGGAAGACCCCCCAGATACAGTTTTGTAGGTAATCCGGCCGTTCTCTCCCGAGTCTGGGTCGTAGGCGATCACTCGGACCACAGAGGTCCCGGGAGCGCTCTGCGAGCTGAGACTGACGGCGTAGCTCAGCGGATAGAAGGCGGGTCTGTTATCATTCACGTCCAGCAGATCTACCTTCACGTAGGCCAGTGTGCTCAGTCCCCCCTGTCCGAGAATCAAAAAGCTCCCTTGTTATTTCAGACCGTCATGTCGGATAAATCACCAAACACTCGCCGGCGTTGCGAGTCGACCCTGTTAATGGTGTCGAAATAAACCCCGGGGAAAATGGTCTATGTATAGTATGACCTCGGAGAACAGTCCCAACAGATCAGATTGATGGCCTCCCCCGAGAGAGGCCGGCCCGGGGGCAAGAGGTCTTTTCCGCAGTCTGTTTCATAAAGGCTTTTTCATTTGCGCCGAATACAATGCAGTCATTTCATTTGGACCAGGTGGCAAAAACAAAGGAGGCGGCCGTTCAAACTAATAAAATATTACCGGCTGACAGCGAAGGTATTTCTCCCCCTCCCCTCAACTAATCGTTTTAACATGGCCGTCGCTTTCTTTCATTTTTCAGCTTGTATTTTCACAGGGATATCGGACATAAATCGAGCGGGATGCTCACGTCCGCCGACTGGCCGCCACGTGACCTCCAAATGACAACACGTGGCGCGTCGCTGGGTTGATGGGACGCTTTCGTATGAAGCCTTGTTTTCATAAAAGGCCGCGGCTCACCCCGTCCACCGCGGTGACGGTGAAGTCGTAGCTGCTCTGGCCTTGGTCCCGGTCCAGCACGCCACGAGTGCAGATGACGCCGGTCTCCTTGTCGATGGTGAACTGGGAGTTCATGGCGCTGTTGGGGCCCGAACTCAGCGAGTAGGTGATGGAGCCAAAGGAACCACCGTCTGCATCCGCTGCCGTCACCTAAGGAGAAGACACGAACAAAAAAAAACAACCCACAGGTGTTTGAATAATCGTCATTCCAAATGTCGGAAGCAAAGCAGACCAGATCGAAGGATATATGATAGTCGAGCGAGAATATCGTCGCAGGTGCTGTTTGAGAGCATCTTTGGACTCTTTCTATTTTGTTTATCTGAGCCAAGCAGGCCCTCTGGCAGGATGTGGGCTCGGAGGGAAAACCAAAGAGGATGACTTCTCCAGGAACCGGGAAAGATGCCAGCGCGGGGGGGACTGCCTGCTCCGGGAATGGCGTCTGTCTACAAAGGACAGTGATGGCGGCGGTGGCGGCGGCGGCTGCGGAACGGCGGCGTACCACACAGTTCGCTTCAGTGTGGCGCATTATACCCTGTAATGTCCCGCTTGTGGTGTGGTTTTAATAAAAGCGCGCTATCTACAGATGGCTGGAACCCGCTAGAGTCGTAAAAGTAGCTCACCAGCCGTCAGCCACCCGAGTCATTTACTGCGGGATCTCCAGAGATGCAAGATGGGGCCTCTGGGGACCGGCGGTGTATAATCATTTGCAAGTGTTGGCTGCGAATGGAGGCCTACTGCAACTAAATTATCACAGCGAGATTAAAGCGAACATGTTTATGATGAGCTCCATGAAAGGGGGGTTATGTTTTCATTGGAGGTTTGCCCCCATACCGACAATCTCTTTTTTTTTTTATAGGTCCTGTAAATCGAAATCCGAGCAGAATCGGAAGACACCACTACTTTTTGGGAACCACAAATCGTAAAATCGCCCGTCGGGCTGACGTCTCCACTTGCGTTTTTAGGTCACGCTGTCATTGGGAGGTCTATCTTTTCCAATCTCAAGTGATCGGTTCTACTGTCGGTCAGTTGCTCAGTTGCGTTTGGACTCAAAAAGTCATAGCTCAACTTTCCAAACGCTCATCCAGAACGTGTTGAGTTTAAAAGACAAATACAAATGTTCGTCCATGAGAGTGCAAATGCCTGTCTGCTGGCATTCAGCCTTTTAAAGTCAAACAGGCAGGGAAAAAAAGAGAGAACCTGTTTCTACAATGTCCAAACACCTGAATTGTCATCACGAGGATGGCCAAGGAAAATAAGGTTCATCATCCAAAAACCAGACTCATCATCCCGCCCCCGCCGCCGTCCCCCCCGCCCCTCAAAAAAAGAAGAAGTGAGTGTGAGTAAAATCATTCATTTGAGGCGATGAAGGCTTAAGGGGGGCGCAGTCATTCAGGCTCCACTCTGATGTCGGCGCAGCAGATGGGAGGCGTGCATTGTAACTCCTCACGGCGGACGAGTGGCGTGTAGGAGTGAGCGGCCGGCCAAAGAGAAAAATAATAAACCGCACCAGGAAAGGGGAAACCGAGCGCCATAGGAGTCAGCTACTCCATCTTTAATGCGCACGCACGGGCTGGCTAGCCATGTAAGATTCAAACTGTTTCAGTGAAAGAAGTGAGCCTGAAGCATTTGGGTGCTTGTTTTCTCGCCAGCTGTTTGGCAACGAAAGGAGATGAAGGAAGAGTTTCTGGTTGAAAACCGGGTCAAAATGATTAAAAGCAGCTTGGTACAACGGAATGACGCCGCATACAAATTTTTCATGGCAAATCCTCAAAATGATCATCGAAATTTGGCCCCGTGGCTCGCCGTGATTAGATGGCATAGAGACAGAAAAAAAATGGCTTTGCCATTTGGCATCACCAAAAGTGGTTCTCAGCTGCTTTTGTCCCGAGATCCAACAGTGTTTTTGTGTTGTTGCCACGTCACGAACCACTTTTATGGAAATAAAGAACAATAAAGAGTTTAAATGGTAGCCTCTGAAAATACAAGTACAGTACGTTAGATTTTTTTCTTTCTAAATGAATTTGACTTTTTGGCTAAAAGCTAATTGCTTTTAAACAATAACAATGGAATACAAATACTGTACTTACGAGTTGTCTGTGGCCCACCCAATTTGGGTGCGTGACCCCTTTTGGGTCCCAACCTACAGGTTGAGAATCACCAGTCTAGGATAACTGATTCGGGCGCATTTGGGCCAATTTAGCGAGCTGGCGTTTGTGAAATTCCGAACCAAAACTTCGGATTTCCGGTCCAATTTCAAAAATGGGTCACCGAAGCTTTTTCTTGCCTCCTCTTATGATAGACGTACCAACCGAATTTCATATGCATCCATAAAAGTGGTGTCGGGGTTACAGTATTTATTTATTTATTTTTTCAAACTTCCCAGCAGGTGCTCCTGTGTGAGTTTTGTTAAAATTTTTACATTCGCCGGGTGCTCAGGCCCGAATAATAACAGACGAGCTCATTGTATTCGCTCTGATATTCGAGGAGACGCCATTTGTTTTCCAGTTTGGCCGCTACCATCCCCATCTCCCAGCCCATCTCCGTCGTTCACCCAAATGCCGCATATAAAAACTCGATGCAACTGTTACTACGGTACGGAACAGAAAATGCAGTGTGGAAATCCGAGCGGAGGAGCTCGAAGGAAGCTCAGTTCAGATGAGTTTGCAAAACCTCAAACCGTCGCAAAGTGTGCTGCGGATGCGTGAGGCACGTCGGTGGGAGTGAACTCACAGATAACCCGCCGCAAATTTGCATAAGTCGCTACCACTTGGAGCCAAGTGCCCCAAAGCTATCATTTCCATTGGCGGCTTAGGCGGCGGCGTCTCCCCTTGCGGTCCAGGAGATCGGCACTTCCCACACGAGACAACGTGAGGTCGTATGCAAATGAAAAACCGGCATTGGAAAATTAGCCAAGCCGCAAGCCATAAACCCAAAGGGACACGCAGAGCCCAATAAAACACAGCCGCGTTGGCTTCAAAACAAGCCTCGTAGAAAGTCTGAGGAGGAAAAATGAATAACGCTCCCAGCTGAGCGACGATGCCATGACAAGATCCTTTCCCTGCGAGTCTTGCTCCCTTCCCCGTGGCTTCACCTTTGTCAACTTGTACTGTGCTGTGGCAAGGATATTCTGCAAGGCCTTGAGCAAGACAAAGCGTTTTGCAAGAACGGAGACATTTTACAGAGCAAACATACAATTGTTGACAATGACAATGAAAAGAGAAATGCTTTTAAAAATCAGCTTGGATTGCTGCTCCTTCTGCAGTCGAACGGCTTTTCGACGCTTCCACCGCTATAACGTTGACATTTCAAAGTCCCGATTTCACGTAGTTCATTTGCCACTTGCCCATTTTGCTTAGAACGGACACCTTTACAATTTCGACGACCAGATTTTTCTGACAAAATAGTGAAAAGGCCTCCGTTACCGTGGCAAGCTAACCGCCGGCGCGACCGTGCTTTGGAACAAAATGTACAGCACGGGATTCCCCTCTGTGGCTTAGCAACGCTATTGATCGACTCGTATGCGGTTCTACTTCCGGAGGCACGGCGCGGTCCTGAGCACATGGTCTGAAGACACGTCCTGGTAAACGGAAGCAAATCTCGCTGTCTGCTAAGGCTGAAAGGGTCTCTCCCAGATGACGCTCAGCCGAGACCACGAATTAGCAAAGTCGACGATTTCGTCTGCAATGGCAACAAAATCATGGCAGAGTTTTGAGGCCAACAGATTTATGAAATATGATCGGAAGCGGCTTTGGGGCGCAGCAAATCCAAAAGAGGTATGCGAACCGCTAAGCTAACATTAAACGCAGAAAATCGAAAGACCAGAAGTGGAAGCCTAAAGTAAACTTAACAGCCAGTCGGAAACTATCGGGGGCACCAGCTTCTAGCTAGCTAGCACGGCTAAACACTGTCCAGAGCTGCTCCTCAAAGTCACTATCCATGCCTCCCGAGCACCAAAAAAGCTACACTTCAAACGCTACAAGTCTCGTTATGACAAAAGGAGGATGAGGAGTATTTACGTAACTAAGATAAGAAGTGATAACAGGAGAAGACAAAGAAGGCATGCGAACCGCTAAGCTAACATGAAATGTAGATGTGTGAAAACACCAGAAGTGCAAGCCGAGAGTCAACTTTCGGCAGTCCGTCTGTGATCAGGTTAAAGTGGAGAGTTGACTCTGATCAGCAAAGTACATGAGTCAGTGTAGAGACCACAAAAAAGAAAAAAAAATATCGTTACTACCGAATGTCTCTGTCATGACGTCTCAATGCAGTACGGCTGTAGCGACACGAATAATAACAAAAGAATGTCGACTGCGTGTGAGCAAGTGAGCTGCGCTTTGTCTTTCTGTGAAGCGGCTCACTTTCCAAGCATTAGTGTCCGGTATTTTCAGAGCTATGGCTGAGTAGGCAATTTATTGTGTTTTGTAAGCGGCGGTCAACTTATGTGACAATTAAAAAGCACTCCCAGTCCGGTTATTCATTTGGGGTGTTTTGTTTCACAAGGATGTCCTGCATAGTGAGCGGGCACATAAAGGTGTTAAAAACTCAAGGAAGCAGTCAATAAAGTTGGAGGAAATTACCAAAGGAATGGGGAAAAAAAAATCCCTCCGTACGCTCCTCATGACTTGGTCGTGTTGGCTTTAGGGGGCCGATTTCCCCCAATCCTATGAAACTGTTTCCACTTCAAGGTAGCGAGGCATTACACAAGCCGTTATTTTGGATTGGATGAAAAGTTCCAAAAGATTGGGGAGCGATGTTGGATCAGCGGCGGCTCGAGGTTTTCTCACCGCACTCGGCGTCGGTGAGCAAGGCGCGATTGGAAGCCGCCTTGTCTTATCAGGCGCCGTTCGCTCCTCGAGCCCCTTCGGTAAAACAAGCCAGAGAATCCAACGCTAAGTGGGCCACACTGCGGTTCTCTACCATCAGATTCCAGGAGACCATCTGACGGTCCGCTAAAGAGAAGCAGATTCGCACGCCTCGCGTGTATATTTATCTTCCGTATGCTGAAATTGATCAGGGAGCCTGATGCTCTGAGAAAAAAACCAAAACGCCGCTGGCCCATTTGGCTGACCTTGCTTTGCGGTCGGAGAGAACGTCAGACCGAGCGACGTCATTATTAGCATCGTTGCTCTCACAAGTCAAAGGATTTTCTTGCCTTTTGCAGTTTGAGCACCCACTTACGGGGATTTCAACCAGACCGCTACAAGTCTACTCTTTAGAGATTATCCCGATTTCGATTTTGAAGAATCGCTTTTTTATTTTAAAGACTCTTGGGAGCTGTTATAGACCGTGAGGAAAGAAAAATGCATCTGTTTAATCTCTCCCTGCGATCGGATTACAACCAGTTGAAGGTGTGCCC
Source organism: Hippocampus mohnikei (assembly GCA_026261675.1). NCBI lineage: Eukaryota > Metazoa > Chordata > Actinopteri > Syngnathiformes > Syngnathidae > Hippocampus > Hippocampus mohnikei. The sequence continues at coordinate 1,047,585 of JAKGUB010000327.1, forward strand.
CGCCTACGGCCCGAAGACGGCCGGATAGCCTCCGGCCCGCCCGCAACTCTCGTGAGAATGAGGTGAGCGCTTCAGGCAATGGATGGATCATGTCTCTCTGAACTTACCCAATATGCTACCTCAAATAATCCTCGTTTTATACCCGTCTGACCGAAAGGGAGAGTTATTATCTTGGCAGCAGCAGAATATTTGATGGGGCTCCTGGATCGCATTCGATTCGATTTGCACTTGAGCGTGTGATGGAGCACCCAGGCTTTTGTCAAGTCCTCGAGGACAACGCAAACGTACGTAGGTCACGTTGGCCTTGTTTTCCCAGGCTACTGTTCCTCTCACCGAGCTACGCTGTGAAAATGACTACCCCGAGAAAATGAGCAGCGGAGGACCGAAGCCCGTGAAAGCCAACAAAGTGAGAGCTGGCGGAAAGGCGGTTTTTAATCACGCTCCCCACGATTCACCGCCGGCCCGGTCAAACAAATCCGTCTCGCGTCGCTCCACCGTGAAGGCCCGGCCGATCGGGAGCGCGCCGCTGCCTGCCAATCTAAATAGGCCGCAGAACGATGGAGCGCATATGTAAATGTTTGCCCGCCGGGAAATTATCGCACGCATCAATCACCTTCCGATATGCAAAATGTCCCTTCGGTGCACCTTCAACACGCAATCAAAGTGCGAAAACCTGCAAACATCGGGGAGACGATGTCACGGCTCATCAGCGTCGTGCAAAAGATGGACGGCAAACTCAAATGTGCAATAAAGTCAATCTTCGGCGCGGTCACGGCTCAACCTTGCGCAGATGAGGACCGAGAGCCGATCCAAAAATACCCCGTCTCGAAATCGCTTGAGGTTGAAATTTATGACGCTTTGCTTTTATCTCGCTTGGCTACCTGAACGCGGCATAGACCCGACACGCGGAGTGCTTGGCCGCAAAGCTCGAATGTGGTTTAAATCTGAACAGGCATAAATGTGGAAGGGTCCTTAAATCAATAACCATATATATGGATGCCAAAAAATGACTTTGGCGATGCATACTGTAAGCTACTTGACAAGGATGGGGTCATGAAGTGCTGCCTCCTTGGATGAAAATTTTATAAACGCTCCTCCTGTTTTTATGGGATCTGTCTGGTTCATATCGACTCATCTGAGTCTAACCAGGCCGCCTGTTTAACTGCGACCTTTTCAAAAGAATCATATAATACATCCAATATTTTGAGACTCCGAACAATGAAAAACACCAAATGGTAGCTCAAGGCACAGCGCTTGGCCGCCATGAGCACCAGCCAGTTTGGAGCTTTTACACGCAAGGTTAGGGCACATGCCAAATCACCACCAGTGGTCAAAACCCAAGTCGTCATCATCAAATATCATTTCCGTGACAGATTCAAAGGCCTACGCGAACCATTGCAGGTGGCGAACATGCTGATCGTTAAAAAGCCAGTAAAGGTAAAGCGGGAAGTGCGGGCTGCAAAGAAATGTGTCCAGTGGGCGGGCTGCGGGAATGCGGCCAGAAAAAAAGCTTCGGGATGGCACAGCTGGTGCAAAGCCCGCCGCGGTTGGCGCCGCTGCGGCTGATGATGTCCGGGCATCACTTCTGAGCAAAGAAGGACAAAAACCTCTTGCTGGGCACACGAAAACGCTGAAGCAGCTCGGACAACGCGTCCAGCACCACGCCTCAGCAATCGACACTATTTGTGTCAGCAATCGACACTATTTGTATGCTTCTGTTTCGAAGTGTGTGCAAAGCTTTTTTTTTTTTTTTTTTGCAAAGGAGAGAAGCAGTGAAAACACTTTCAAATGTCGATGCAGATGAAGGGAATTTTCGGTCTTACGGCCCGTGGTTGTCTCTGAAGGGCTGCAATTTTGGGCCGGGCATCCACATTTGATGCCGGTTCAGAGGACTGACCGTCAAGAAGCCACCGCAAGGGCCAGTTCCTCTCATATTTGGAAAGACAAAAAGTCCAGAGGTGGCCAGCGGCAAAGAGGATAAAAATAAAACACATGATTTGAACGTTTTATAGTCTTTGAAGTATACATATCCCTACCGTGAGGGAAAAAAAAAACTGGATTCTTGAGACATGCTATCATGGAACAGCTTTCAGTCTATTAGCTTTCATCTGGGAATTGTTAATAACCGTAGCAAATAACATGACCAAAGGGGCTCATACTGGAACTCTTTTTTTTTATGGTTTTGCTAGTCCCAACCAAAGTGCTTGGATGAACGCTGGGACCCAAAGAAAAGAGAGAAAAAAAAAAAACAACAAAAAAAAGCAGCGCCCACGAGGCCCAATGGAAGGTTTGGCCCGAGTCTTTAGCGTGTGGGTCACAAAAGAATCCGAACTGAAAGGAAGGCGGCTTTGAACCCTTGGAGTGAACAGTTTGACATCATCTCCCCATTTTTTTCCATTCGCATCGCTTCTTTTGTCCACGCTTTCGGTAACATTACGCAGACGCCGGAGAAAGTCACGCTTATTTACACTCTTGATAATTACAGAACAAAAACAGTCCGTGTCTGAATCCCCCGCTCGTCTTCGACGTCCTTGCATGACATGAGTGGAACAATTAACTCCAGATTTGTGGAGCGCAGTCTTTGTCCAGATGGCCATTAAACTACGACTGTGCGACCGAGGGCGGCGCCGCTGAGAAGTGGCATAAAAACGTCAAGGTCGCTACCAATTTTCATCAAATCTCCTCGCAAATATACGGTCCTGCGACGTTCGCCAAATCATCTCATCCAGAGTACGTTCCAAACATCCCGAACGGGGCCGTCGGTTGCACACGTGGTCAACAAAACAAGACTTGGACTCTAAATCTATTGGGCGGCAGTTGGTCGGTAGGCCAAAGGACCCCCCCGACCCCCGTGATGAGCTTGGCTTCTTCTTCGAGCGTTAAAAGAAAGATCCCGATGCTGGGAGTTTCTAAGTCTAACATTAGCTTCCACGTTTCATCTGCAGCGTGAGTGTAATGGAACAGAGTTGGCGCGGGTTCGTTTATTGATGGACTTAGGCTACGTTGACCTGAGAAGGATAGGACCTAGCAAAGAGGCGCATCTTGCATCTTTGTGTTTTAGAAGTATGACCTCCGTCGTCAAAACGTTTACTCAGGCTTGCAAAAAAAATTTCAAAACACTACAACGGTCAGCAAGGAGATGGCGCTAGCGCTAGCAACTTCAAGGAGATGGCGCTAGGGCTAGCAACTTACAGACCAAGTACTTGTTTTTACGTATCTGAACCAAATCGGTTGCAATTTCAATCTGGGTTACAATCAGTAGTTTAAAATGGTGTTTTTACGCCGATAAATGTTCATACTGTATTTGATGTCGTAGTTGGCGGCTATTTTATTGAAAATGGCTACAACGAGCTACCGCTACAACGTACAGAGTCGCTCTGCCCCTCGAGGTACGTCGCGACGAGGTTGGATGGTATTAGTAAACGTGCACTTTGCTAGAGAGGCTTCGGGAACACAAAGTTTGAGATGTAAACAGATAACGCAGGTTTAGTTGAGATGTCCTTGCGCGGATGAATAGTTTTCACAAGTAACTTCGATTTCAGCATTTAGACAGAAAATTGTGCCGTTTTCAAGAAATTACGATCAGCCTGCAAAATTTTACGTGGAATCGTGTTGACCAAAAATAAATACATTTTAAAAATCACAGAATTTTGATGCAACTGCAGACACCCCCCCCAAAAAAAAAAACAAGGGCCAATAGGATGAATCCAAGCATTCAACTAGAGCAGCGTTTGTCTCAGTGTGTTCTCGGGGTCATCAAAAAATGTGTTTCACAAGCAACAGGGTGGTTGAAGTTTTATGGACTCCCGTTCCGCTATTTTCAATGAAATTTTCACTCCATTTGCAAAGGGTCGGCCCGCGGAACAAGTGCGAGTTCCCATGGTTCACCGTAACATGTTCGAGTAGTACGCAGGCCTATTATTTTTGTTGGAGCGGAAGTGGCCCGCATTTGTTTTATTGGTTAAGTGGTCCCTCTTTGGAAAACGTTACCGCTAGAGCGTCAATAATCGCTCATGTTAGCGAAGATAAATGTGAGGCCCTCTTTCCGACTATGACTTATCCAGATCGAACCCCAACCGAGTAACAGTTTGTCAAGCTGGCAGAGGCATCAACACGTGACTGTTGACGAGAAATGTCAAGAAAAATGTTTGGGAAATAACAACCCAGTGGAGGTCTTCGACGTTCAACTTCTTCTGGGGAAATCTGGCCAGATGAATCTCAGGCGTGACGTCATCGCCTCTTTCTGTGGCATACATTCGGACTGTTGAGTCGTCGGAGTGCAACGAGATACCTTCACGGGAATTCGGGGGTGCCGAACCATTCTTTGAATTTAGTGTTTCGTTTTTGACAAATTTTGCGGGAGGTAAGATGGCCAGTATTTTCTTAAACATTTCTGAGACTTTCTAGTCAAACTGGAGTGTCTGTCTTTCATCCCGTCCTTCCATCTGGAAGGGATTAGGCATCAAACCGTTTAAGGCGAGTAGGGTTTCAGAAAAAGGCCAAAAGAAAGAGCCGTGGGGAGAGAGATGTTGTGTGATTCCCCCCAAAAATGGCAAGGATGGGCAGGGAAACTACGATCCAAGACTGCCCGGGCATGTCATACGATATTTCGGCGTTCAAATGATCTGTGCAGGCTAATCAAGCCTAACAATGTTCCAATAGTTATGACAAAGTCGATATTCTGCGTATACTACGAATAAATTTTGACGTTTTCCGATCCTCCGGCCTTTATTTGTGATTCCGACGGATAATCTGAGTCAATACAAGCTTAAAAAATTGCGATGTTAGCTTCTCGTTTAGAAAGGAAGGTTTGGGAGTCGCTGTGAAAACAGACGCCTCAAACGAGACTCATTCCGACGGACAATTCCGAAGAAGCTTTACACTTGGTCGAAAAGTAAACAAGGCTAAAGCCCGACCGGGTGCACCGTCATATTTGCGAGGCCTATTAATCCATCGGCCACCTGGAAGGACGCAGCGCGGCTCGCTGTAAAGCGGCAAAGAGGCTCCTGCCCGACACGTTTGCCTGTTTATTTTCCATGGGTCAAACAGGAGACGCCAACCCGCGGTTATTTTCTTATGCCTGCTGATTGCCGCTGGGGCCAATGAAAAGAAAACAAAGAAAGAAAATTGCCCGTTCAAATGATTTGGACGAAACAAGTCGTTTTGAATCGTAATGAGTATTTAAAACAACAAAGTCGCTCGGAGCAGTTGGACTTTAATCACGCATGTCCAGTGGCTACCGTTGTCAATCGAAAAAACACATGGCTTTCGTTTCTGGGGACACATTGCAAGCAATGCGAAAAAAACGTCATTTTGGGCGTTCAACTGAAGCCCATAACGTGTCGTTCGGAGATTTCGATGCCGGTGGAAGAGCAACAAAAGTCCAGGCTCGACTTTTCAGCTATTCGGTCAGGACTGAAAACAAGGACCATTTGCCATGCGTCCGTTCAGTTGACATTCCTAAGCTACATATGACATGAGTGATCTTAGACCTGGAACCCTCTCGCCTAACCCCGAATCGTAATCCCAACCGCAGCCCTAAAACTAACGCTAACCCTTCCATAACGTGAACCCCCGAACCTTAACCCAAGTCTGAACCAAAACTCCTGACCTTTACCCAACCCTAACCACGAACCAAAGAATTCTTTGCATCAGCAAATTATGTTTTTGACGCTGATTGGCTGTCGGAAGGACTGGACCTGAAATACGGAAACATCGTGACGGACTGACGATCTGTGTAGATTCTGGAATGGTTCCTAGTGCGGGTGGCACAAAGATGAACTGGTGAGCATGTCCGCCTCGCAGTGCAGAGGTGCAGAGCTCGATTCTGGCTCTGGCCTACTCGTGTGGCGTTTGCATGTTCCTCCTCATGCCTGCGTGGCTTTTCTCTGGGTACTTCGGTTTCCTCCCACATTCCCAAAACATGCCAGGCAAGTTATTGGAATGGTAAATTGACCCTAGGTGAGACTTTGAGTGCAAATGTTTGATCGTCAATGTGTGGTGCCCTGCGATTGGCTGGCGACCAATTCAGGGTGAACCCCCTCTATTGCCCAAAAACGGCTGGGATCGGCTCGGGCACCCCGCGACCTTCATGAGCATAAACACATTAGAAAATGAATGCATGGACGGTTCCTAGTGCAGTCCTCTTATATGTACATGAATGGTTTTACTTTATAATTGACTGTGTTGTGCCTCGTTATTTGAATTTCGCTGCCTAATTAAGTGCAGGAAAGTCTTCCTTTTCCACTCTCCAAGTGGGCTGAGGCAGGCTAAGGATCTCGCTAGGTGGGAAGCAGGGGGGAGACCCAAAGTGAACCCTTCCCAGCATGCTGCGGCATTGATGTGGTCTCGGCTCAGCTTCCTCCAGAGTTTGCTGGGGGGGTTGCTTCCATATTTGCCCACTCAGCATGGCATGCACGAACACAGCACAGATGCGGTTGCAGGACCCTCATAACATCCCGGTTCCCAAAGATCCAAGTGCATGTTTGATGAGGTAGACGAAGATCATTCATCACGGCGGGCGGGTCCTCGGATCTCCGTAGGGGGTACACTTATTGCAAAGCAGATCTTCCCGGCCCAAGTCAGCATCCGTGAAAGAATTCTGCAGAGTCACTGGCCAGCTACAGTACGCAACACATCGGGGCCACACGGGCTTTTGTTGCAAAACTTGAGGTCAGCGCGAGAAAGCGATGCTTTTGGTCAACTTTGACGGTGCCAAATGTGCGGCGTGGCAAGAGCACGAGTGCTCTGAAGCTCCTCAACGCTTAATTTACAGTGACAGTCTGGCCCTAATGAAACGGTAAGACTTCATCGCTCAAAACTTCACTTCTCTGACAGCAGCAATTGAGAAGAGATTTACACAGCATGCCGAGGAGCCTGATGGATTTTGATGTTTATTGCTACGCTGAAATTGCCGTTTCATTCTCCAATGCTGGACACACACACACACACACACACACACACACACACACACACACACACACACACACAAAATCAAAATAGACAGCCTGGGAAGCAGAAGAAGAATATTACATTATGAATAACTGGAGACGAAACTTTGCCCGTCTCATAAGACGTTTCCCGGCAAATAAACTCCAAACGAGAAGATGTTCTATATTTGCAGCAAGCGAAGCATGAGAATGTTTTACAATCAAACAAACGGCTATAAATTACGCATGAAATTACATCATAGAGAAACATTTTTTAAAACACATCAGAGCCTGCGGAACTGCTAAAGACGACTGAAGCGCAAGCGCAAAATCTGGGGGGAAAAAAAATGGCTGTGTGGTATTATAGCGGGGAGTGCGCCTGCCTCACAGTCGAGAGAGTCTGGGTTCGAAGCTCTGGGCTTTCTTTCCTGCGTGGAGTTTGCGTATTCTGCCCATGATTGAAAGGGGTGGCGTATTTTTACGACTTTAAATCATACTTTTTTCCCATAATCCCGGTTCTTATACACTGGTACCTCTACTTATGAAATTAATATGTTCTGGGAGAGATTTCTTAACTAGAAAATTTAAGTAGAGACGAGTTTTCCATGTAAATGCCCTAATCCGTTCCAAGCACCTCCAAAATTCAGGCAAATGTTTTTTAAAGCATAAAAATGCATCAAAATATGTAACAAACATGTTACAATTAGATGATTGCACAATAAATGAGAGTTTGTGCAAAATGTAAAAAATAAATAATCAAGTAAATAATAAAATTGATGGTAATTAAAATTGTAACTGCATTCTCATCGTTTTTTTGCCCTTTTTAGTCCACGTTCTCTCTCAGAAGAATCAGAATCAGAATCAGAATCAGAATCATCTTTATTGGCCAAGTATGTAGAACACACAAGGAATTTGTCTCCGGTATAACACGCTGCATTAGTATCATCATAAACAAGAACATGACAAATAGGTATGGAAGGACATTTCATAATGTAAGTGAACCGTAGTTTCAAGCAGAACTAAAGTGATCAGTGGTAGAATACAATACTATTACAGTTTGTACAGTTGGTGCAGAAAATCATTAAACCATTTTAGAGTGACCAGTAACAATATTTGTTGTACAAGAAGAGTGACTACGTCAGTGACTGTATAGGGAGTTAATGGATAGAGGGAAGAAGCTGTTCAAGTGTCTGCTGGATTTGGTGCGCATGGATCTGTAGCGCCTGCCTGAGGGGAGTAGCTGGAAAAGGTGGTGGGCAAGGTGCGGGGGATCCAGGAGGATTTTCCGTGCCCTTGTCTTGATTCTTGCGGTGTGCAAGTCCTCAAGAGTGGGTAGGGCGGTGCCAATGATTTTTTCCGCCGTCCTAATTGTCCGTTGAAGTCGGATTTTGTCCTTCTTTGTGGCGGCCCCAAACCAAACCGTGATGGAAGAACACAGGATTGATTCGATGACTGCCGTGTAGAACTGACGTAGCACCTCATGCTTCCTCAGGCCATGCTTCCTCAGCAGCCTCAGGAAGTACATCCTCTGCTGGGCCCTTTTCAGGATGGAGATGGTGTTGACTTCCCACTTCATGTCCTGGGAGACTGTGATTCCCAGGAGTCTTGAACGTGTTCAGCCCGAGGTTGTGTCGGTTGCACCAAAGCTCCAGCTGCTCCACTTGATGCAGACTCGTCGCCGTCTTTGATGAGACCGATGACTGTGGTGTCGTCTGCGAACTTCATGAGTTTGACAGCTGGACTTGTTGAGGTGCAATCGTTTGTGTAGAGGGAGAAGAGCAGTGGAGAGAGGACACATCCCTGTGGGGCTCCAGTGCTAGTGGTGCGTGTTGATGATGTTGTTCTTCCCAGTCTCACCTGTTGTGTCCGTCCCATCAGGAAGCTGAGGATCCACTGGCAGATCGTAGGGGACACATCGAGGTGGAGAAGTTTGGGGGTGAGGAGTTCCGGGATGATGTGTTGAACGCAGAGCTGAAATCCACAAACAGGATCCTTGCGTAGGTCCCTGTGCTGTCGAGGTGCTCGAGGATGTAGTGCAGACCTATGTTGACTGCGTCCTCCACAGACCTGTTTGCCCGGTAGGCAAACTGAAGAGGGTTCAGCACAAGGCGTTCAATACGCCTTCAATAGTGGTTTTTGCCTGGCGTTTTGTACAGAACTGATCCAAGGACGTTTGCTTTTGTCGGCTTTTCACAATCCTTCGGAAATGTCCAAGGCAAACATCAGCATCGTGAGCGATCGCATGTATTTTATACCTTTCGTACCTTGAAATTTATTTCGTAACAAGAGGCAATGTTTTCCTATTGGGCTGTTTTGTAACTTAAAAATGTCGTATGACGAGACGTTCGTAAGTAGAGGTACCACTTGTACTCAGGTGCGACTTAAATATTCAAATTTTGGACGGTGTCTTTTATCTTCCTATCCCTGCACAGCATTTGTACATCCTCAACCCCGCGTGAGTTTTTTTTTTTTTTCCTCAGATGGCCGCTCAAGGCTCACCGCTGGCGGCTACAGCTGCTCCATTTAGCGATGGGCTTGACAGACGCTGCTGCTGCGATGATGTAACTTGGAGAAAATCCAAGCGCTGACGGCGCAGCGCCCAAGAATTCTGATGAATGACCCCGCGCAACGGGAAGACCGCTTCAGGTTTGACTTTTTTTGATAATCTTCATCTCTTGCATTGCACAAAGTCCACCCACCACGGATTAACCTTTAGCATTAGCCAGCTAGCCCGTCTGTGGGGAAACGAGGCGAGGGAGTGCAACGGGAGGTGGGCTAAAGTGCGGGCATCGGGGTCACTCGATCCTACCGGAAGCGCGCACATAAACAGAGCCTGTCACCGACTCGTAAACACTGGCAAATAAATGAAGACCGCTCAAGGATGACGCTGGCAGGTTCTTCCTTCCTGCAAGCGTCTGTTTAACTCTAGGCCATGGGGCAGTTTACGCGACAACATTTTCAACTGAAAAGGGAACGGACAGGGTGCGTTTCGGGCCGTGTGTTGACATGACAGGAGTGTTTTGGAGCCTGAAAGTGCAAACATTTGAAAACAAGTCTCCAAACGCTGGGCCAAAATGCTAAGGGGACGGCATTCCTGTGAAGACGCAGGACGTGACAGTTGCCACTCCAGGCGCCGTTTGGGTCGCAGTTGACTCACCTCAAATTTTTATTCTGGACAAGAATGACCACAGGAATCAAGACTCATTTTTCAAAGTATCGTTGAAAAATAAATGGGAGTAAAATGGCGATCAGATTCATCCAGTCCTGACACCTTGCGCGGTAACAGATTCTTTTCCAGGAAGCACAGAGAATCATAGAGCGAACTTGCTATAACTCAGCCACTTCCTGTTCTTTGAAAAGCTACGAAATACACGATTGGCGTGTTCCTCGGCATCCTCACTGCGATTCCTCAGATGATCTTCTTCTGAACCCTTAAAAGCTTCCCAAAAAACTGGTTGTACTTCCTTGACGGGATATTTATTTAGCTTGAGGCCAAATATTTAAGTGATAGGCTAATTATATTTTATCTTGTATACATGTCGAGTTTTGCTCCAACTCGGCATGATTCATTTTAAACAATCTCGTCTCTGCGTATACATAAGGTAGTCGGCTTGTTTCTCAGACGCCCGGCCGTAAACATCGCGTCGGCCAAGAGATGGAAAAAGATGGCGGGACCAAAGTTGATAATCCCCCCCCCCTCCCCCGATCGTAGATCCTGGCACACCTCATAGTCAATCCCCACGCCACAACAAATGAGGCCACTTATCTTGAGGGTGATTGCGTTAAATGAGGCTTGCGTGGGATGTTGCCGGCATGCGTCTGGACCACAACGCGTTGCGCAGCTGGGCAACAGAGCTCCTTCCGAGTGCTCAATAACGTTTATTTTCCACTTCCTTCGAGCGGTCTGATAAATTGAGATTTTCAAATGTCCTTGTATGATTCCCGATGGTACGTTCGAACCCGGGTATAAGGTACCTCGAGGGGCAAAACGAATCTGTGCGTTATAACGGCCGTCCGTCGTCACAGCTTGATGGATAAGACAGAATGAACATTTAGAGATGTAAAAACACGACCATATAATACAGTGGAAAAATGTCATTTTGAAATACGTGTACATGAAGACAAAATGATTTGATAAGACATGAAACCAACAACTGTAGCGTTCCTACTAAATCGCTGAAAACATTCAGTCATCCAATCACAAGTGCCGCCGACAGTTCAAAATGTGCAGCGGCCCCAAGCCGCTTCCGGGCATCTTTCAATCTGTTGCCCTCGAACTCTGCCGTGATTTTGTTGCCATTATGGATCATTGTCGAATAGTGAGAGACAATTTTAGCTATTCGCAGACAGCAAGATTTGCTAACGTTTACCACGCGTTTTTTCAGATCAAATGCCCAGGACCGCGCCGTGCCTCCGAAAGTACCACAATGTACGAGTCCACCAGTAGCGTTGCTAAGCAACAGAGGCGGATCCCGCGCCGTTCATTTTGTTCAAGGACGCGTCTGCAGCAAGCTTGTCGCAGCTAGCTTCCCGCAGTTCATTGTAACAAAATCCATTTCACTATTCTGTGGGGAAAAAATGGTCGTTATCACGACGTTTACATTATCAATGTCTTCGTTGTCAGCAAAATCGGCAAATGGAAATGACTGACGTGAAATCAGGAATGTTTTAGGGGTGAAAAGGTCAACGGGGTACGTTGAAACGAGGTCGCGGACTGTCGCTGTTGGCGCGATGCTCTCCCACAACCTGCAAACGTCCTTTCGTTCTTCGATTTGTCAACTTGAAAAGATGGCTGCTTTTCATTAAACTGGAACCCGATCGTCCAAAAACTCCGAAGACGTCATTAGATAATGCATTCCTTTCTTATTTGAGCGTAGGTAACTACAAGAGGGCCTCGCGCTACAGCAGCACACTTCAACATGTTGCGCGCAATTGTGGCCTTATCAGGGCTTGTTTTATTAACTCCTTGGAAGAGTCTCCCGGGGCAAATTGGACCCAGGAGGGGGCCGGGACGAAGAAGAGAATAACCTCAGGGGGGGGCGCGAAAACCGAAGGGCAAACAAGAGGGGGGAGGGGGAGGGCGGGGGGCGGGGGGCTCCGGAGTTCATGTTGGTGGTCAGGTTCGCCCCTGTGATCCGCCCGTGGTTGTTCTTGGCCCATCGACGGGAGTCAATATTATTCCAATCGTGGTTCATCATCGAGTGGCGCAGTTGCACGCAACCTGCTTTTTGCTTTGCTTGGCCTTTCACTTTGCAGGATGCAGATTAGCTCATTCCAACCTGCACTCTCCATGACCCAGACAAAGCGCAGCAGCCCCCCCCCCCATCCCACCCCCAAATTTGACCTTTGAGATAATTCCGTCCTGCGAAGCTACGCTTAATTCCTGCCAGTTGAAGAACTTGCTTTTGGAATTTTGAGCAGGACACGTCATCGCCTCGACCTAAAGACACATCCACTGCCTTTGATGATCCTGTTCAGAGGCTCGGGGAGTTGAATCGATCCCGCGCCGGCCGCGTGAAGGTCAGTCGTCTGCGCGGCAACGCTTTGAGCAAAAAGCGAGACGGGCAACATGGAAATGTGTTCAGGGTGTACGCGGCAACTTGTGCGATCGGCTGCGGTACCCTCGTCATGCTGCACAGGAGAAACCGTTCCGAAATGAGTGGGTGGAGGCCTTCTTCCACGGCACTAAATTTCAGGGAATGCGGTGTCACATTTTTGTTGTCACTCTCCTGCATGGAGTTCAAGACTCCAAATTGTCTGCAGGTGTCAAGGATCGGCTCGAGTTCCCCGCAGCCCCCGATAAGGACGAAGACGAAGAAACGCGTCACCAGTTTGTAAACGGACTGCGACGCAAGTCACGTTGGCGCTTTTGCACTTGAATGCAAAACTTGCAACTCGTCATTTCCCCCAAACACAACACCACGATTGAGGCAAACGATAATATACATTTATTCATCTTTCATTCATTCATTCATCTTCCGAACCGCTTGATCCTCACTAGGGTCGCGGGGGGTGCCGGAGCCTATCCCAGCTGTCTCGGGCAGTAGGCGGGGGACACCCTGAATCGGTTGCCAGCCAATCGCAGGGCACACAGAGACGAACAACCATCCACGCTCACACTCACACATAGGGACAATTTAGAGTGCTCAATCAGCCTGCCATGCATGTCTTTGGAATGTGGGAGGAAACCGGAGCACCCGGAGAAAACCCACGCAAGCCCAGGGAGAACATGCAAACTCCACACAGGGAGGCCGGAGCTGGAATCGAACCCGGTACCTCTGCACTGTGAAGCCGACGTGCTAACCACTGGACTACCGGGCCGCCCGATAATATACAAGCGATGCAAATATTTGAATTTCCATCCTGTTTAGTTGGCCCTGGGCATTGATATCAGCCAAGGTCACGTCAATGTCACCCCACTGGCTGCTGGCCTTCCCGATGAAACGCGCACTCCTCATGTCGCACATTCGCACCATATTTAAGTACCCAAACATTTGCCGTTGTTTTGATTTACGGCAGGTGTTTTGGGAAGAAGTTTATCTCCGTTGTTTGGGTCGATGTGGCGTTTTAGATGACATCAACCTGGCATTGACCTCGGCATGGATCCACGCCTTTCCACTGCAGTCACGTTGGCAGAGGTACTTTCTCCAATCAATTCCCATCTAAAGATATTCATTTTTGGGGGGGGGTTTTGGCCATGGACTATATCCCGATTGTGACACCATCCAGCCAGTTTCTAACCAGAGCGTTCAGGCAGTGGGCGGGGGACACCCTGAACTGGTTGCCAGCCAGTGGCAGGGCACACAAACAACCATTCGCGCTCACAGTCACACTTAGGGGACAATTTTGAATGCCCCATGAAGTTACCACGCATGTTTTGGGAAGGTAGGAGGAAAGCGGAATACCCAGAGAAAACCCACGCAGGCACAGGGAGAACAAGCACACCTTACACAGGAAGGCCGGAGCCGGAATCGAACCCTGCACCGCTGCGCCGTGAGGCCGACGCACTAACCAGTGTGTCACCGTGCCACCAAGTGTAAGACAATATCGGATTATATTTTCCTGGAACTATCCATTCACCCATCCATGCTTCGTGTCCTCAAAGCACAATACCCCTATTGATCATATCGCAAAGTCTCAGGCATATTTTTATGAGATTTGCAAGCAAAGCCCGTCCCTAATCGGCTCTAACCGGCCAGAAAGTACCACCTACCCAACATGTGAGGTCCCGGGTCAAAGGCCTGCCAAACCACCAATTGCCCCCCCCCCGCGCCCCCCCAAGACCTTCGGCCCAGCCCCCGTCCAGTCTTTGTGAACAGTGTTAGCGGGCCGACGATGGAAATTAAAGAAATCACACGTAAACTGGCACGAACTTCTTAGCCAGCGTAATCCTCGGATGCCGTTTTGGCTTTGCGATCAACAGCCGCTCGCAGGGTTTGCAGGATTTTGTAACGGGACATCTCAAGGCAGGAAACGATCTTCAAATAAGCCACAAAGAGAAGTAGGAAGCCACTTGTCAAAGGTGGACATCAAACAAGAAGAAGATTGTCAAGTCTTCTTTTTTTTTCTTTTTTGTTTCCAGTCACACCGCACTTAATCCGCGTCCACTTCCATTTATAGGCTTCGTCGTGCGGAGCCGAATCCCTCCCGTTTGATTTCCCTCCTTTTATTTTCCACTTCAGGCGCCGTCGAGCTCAGCCAGGAGAGAAGCATTACTTTTGTTCAAAGCAAACGCCGTGTCACGGTGTTGTGTTTCATCTCCGGCGGGGTTTTTTTTTTCCTTTCCAAAAAGCGCTTGCTACTTGGAGCGCGTTCCGTCTCCTCTCCGGAGAGAATCCCCCTTCGTCATCGCAAAAGCTGCACCTTCAGCTGGAATCCAAGATGGCCGTCTGCTGATGTAAAGATGCGAGTTCATCTGAAGGAGCACGCAAAGGCATTTCTTTCCCCTTACGTAGCGCCGATCCGTTTCAAGTATTGATCCGGAGAGCTTGCGCTTGGCAGCATATTCGCAGGATGTCATTCGTTGAGCGAAGAGGTTGAACCAACCTCCCCCTCTCTTTAGTTTGCCCAAACCAAATACACGTTTGGTGAATGGTGAGTCTGATTGTCCTCTGCAACAGAAAAGCTTCAGTCTTTGAAACGAGGACATGACACCCAAACAAACGGTCCGGTTATTGCGGTGGTCGGAAATAAATCCGAGTTGGGCTCCTGAGGACAGATTTATCTGCAGGGGCGGACTGTGACGCAGGCTTTTATAAAAGGTCTGGTCGTTCAAGGAGTCAAAGGGCACCGTTGCTCTTCTTTAAGCCTCAGGGAAGGCGGTTCAATGTGTGTGTGTGTGTGTGGGGGGCTCGACGGGCCTGAATTTTTGCAGATGTGTGTATCCTGATGAAAATTGATGTATTGGAGGGTTCCGGAAGACAAGGGCCCAAAACTCAATGCCCCGCCCCCAAAGAAAAAAATCCGGTCTCATCACTTGACACAAAATTGTGGAGGGGGGGAGGGGGGGGGGGTCATGTCCGTCGATAACTGGATGCCTGAAAGTGAACAGGAAGGGGCTGGTTTTGGTTTGAGGAGGCAGACATTTTGGGGGGGGCGCATTGCCAGACTTGTACCAGGGACGGCTTTCAAATGAGCCACAATGCGAAGCGGGCATCCTGAAGGGAAAGGCAACAGCTTCATTTTGTTCAAGACCATTTTGAGTTTCAACATTCTGTCCGAATTCCAGCGCTCCAACTCTCCGACGAGGGCAAATGTGCCCAATGAGCCCCAACGGGAAGCGTGGATGCCAAATCATTTTCCCTTAAACCATCCCGGCTTCCGTTTCATCCGACTTGTCTTTGCGAGCGCCGAGCGGCAATCGTTTCGCTCTCGGCCTCTTTGATAAGTTGCGTGTTTGGACAGCTTGAAAACATTCCGACCATAATCAAGCGTGTTCCACCTCGCCGTCTCAGTCATGTTTTCTCACTTCTACGCCGACTGCATTTTAAACCTCATATGGACTTTATTCCGGCGGCTGAACGCTCTCCCGGGCACCTGTTTGGTGAAAAATGAGGCCCGGGCCTTTCAGAAGCTGCTTTGTACTCGGATCCTGATAGAAAGCAGTCAGTGGACGTCACGCTCCGCGCCGGTTCATTCGCAGCCTACGAGCGAGGTCGCCGGTGCGCTGCGCCGAGCAGATGGGGATCTGCAGACCTTGACCCCCGCCAAAGAGGGTTCTGGCTTGTTTGATGACGGTGGTCACTGAGGGATTCAAGCGGAGCACCGAGGAGCGGATAAGTCGCCCCCAAAGACGCACGCACGGCGCTCGGCTTTTTGTTGGGTTTGTTCGCGTTGTTTGCGTCACTTCTGGGAGGAGAGCCAAGACACGGAGTCCGGACCGCAGTCCCCCCCGGGAGGGTGGGGAGGGGTCACTGGTTTGCGAGGGGGGGGAAGCAAGGGCTAAGCCAGGGGAGAAGGTGCTGAAAGAGGGACTAAATAAACAAAGCAGTGGCAATAAACAGCGGCGGGAGATGGTGCCCAGGACACAAAGAAGATGGAAGTGATGTTTTTCCAGGATGGACGTGGCGAGATGAGGGTCATTAACCCTTTCGCTTGGCTTAAAAAAGCAGGTTTGTTTTCCGAGGTGGGGGGGGGATGTAGATGGGGGGGATGTTGAATTCTGTTGGACCGCAACACAAGAAAATGCGCTCACTGAGGTTTGGGTAAATGAGGACGCACCAGAGTGGATTAAATTCTTCAGACAGTCCAAACACCCCCCCCCCCCCCAAAAAAAAAACCCAAGATGGTGAATTTCTGAGCCTCATTCTTGACCATCATACACGTTGAACTGGAGGTCAGGTCACACATGTCACTTTCTATTTATGTTTTGCTATACGAGTGGAACCTCGCCTCCCATCCTCCCCAAAAAAGTCACCGACTTGAAACCACTAAAAGAGGCGACCTCAACTTTTACAACAAAGGACAAAGTGGATGAACTCGCATCGTTGCCATAAATGTCCAGGGGTTTATATTTTAAAGGTCTTCCAACTCAAATGTCTTTTTTTACACCCCCCCAACCCCACCCCCAAGAGAAAAAAAAACAAGTTGCATTTTTTACAGTGCGGTCTCTACATTGAACAAGAATCCAGTGACTCACTGTGAACATTCATTCAACCGCCGCTGAGGCTACTAAAGCATCAGAAAAGCCAAAGAAAAAGCAAATGTACCCGCTAAATGTAACCACTCGACGCTCGATGAGCTACGCCACACGTCGATTCCGTCAACAACCACAATGCAGCTCGACCTCTGGCGACGTCAAGGCAAATGTGCCCTTTGCTTCCTAAAAAACAAGACCAACTCTTGCCTTTCACGTTCTGAAAAAAGAAAACATTCACGCCGCGCTGTTACAGTATTATTGTTACCGCAACGGTTGTTAGCATCGCTCCTTTCGAGGATATTGACGTTGCACTTTCCTAAAAAGAAGAGATTCCAACTGTTATGTTACTATTTTACAAATGGGTTTTATTATATAGTTTAAACCAAAAAAAAAGCAGCTTTTTACAGTTCAAGCTGCAGACCTCACTTGAAATAATTTCACTTACACAACACCCCGCCCCTTTTTTTCACGGTGGAAAAAGTGCTGATGTCCCGTCTCTCCTGGATCCTCCAGAACAACCGCAGCTACTAAGTGATTACGATACGGCCGCCGCCGCCGCCGCGTTTATTATTGCGCGGGGCTATTCATCTGTCACCTCTTCAATCTTTCCCTCGCGGCCATTTGTATTAATTTTAGAGGGTGCGATCTCCCGTTGTAAAAACAAGAATTTCACGACTTGTCTAAAAATGTTTAAAAAAAAAAACAGGCCTTGCGAACGAAGGCGATGAGTGAATTTGCCGAAGAGAGTGGAAGGCAAAGTGGAGCCAAAAATTGCAACAAAAAAAAATTACATAAAATAAATACAAAAATGAAGAGAAATGTTTGAGCCAGCATCTGACGAGGCCCGAGACTTCCAGCGGCTCCTTCAGCAACCAGTCCACAATGTTTTCCTTCCCTTGAACAGATTACATCAGCACCGCCGAGAAGTCAAACACTCGCACCTTCGTCAAAAAAGCGGGGAAAGAAATACCAAAGGAGGCTTTTGTAAAGATGTATGCATTGGTAGGGAGGGGGGGGGGATTGCCAGAGTCGAAATTGCCGATTCCGCTAATCCGCCGAGACCACATACAAAGCCAGCAAACATTGCGCTAAAGAATGCAAATGTGGGCTAATGAGAGATTAGCCGTGGCTTTTGCTAAAGAAACCCGAGGGCTGTTTTGTCGTGTTAATAACGCTGCAGGAGAAAAAAATGGCACAAAGAAAACAGATTGTAAGCCCCCCCCCCACCCCCCAACAAACCAATGGGAAGAAACGGAGCCCTGTGGATTACTGGCGAGTCATGGGATCGCTCAAAGTGCACCACCGGGATGATTTAAGCTTATTTGATGGGTTGGTGGGTTGGCCATTCACATGTCACATGACACTTTCTTGGGGGGGCTACAAGGCTGTGTGTGCGTACAAGTGGAGCAAGCGCTCTTCAAAGGGATTAGTCATCATTTCGGGGCAAAGGCTCGAAAAGTTCTCCAGGTAATAAGGGAGACTGAAAAAATTTTGGGTCAAATTTACTGTATTTTCCGCACTATAGGATGCACCTGAAAGTGTGCCTTATAAACCGGTGCGCCTTGTATATGGATCAATATTCTGATTTGTTGGATATAGTATTTTAAATGTTCTGTGAAGCGCCCCGTTACAGCTGAAGCGGTTGTGAAAGCGCTATTTAAATAAAGCTAGGTTGTATTGTATTGTATTGAAGCTCCATCTAGTGGATGCATAACGCAACCGCAGACACTATTGTAGCGTCTATTCTATGCGCCTTATAACGCTGTGCACCCTATATATGAAAACTGTTTTAAAATAGGCCATGCATTGAAGGTGCGCCTTATATTCCAAAGCGCCTTATAGTCAACTCAACTCAACTGTATTTATAGAGCACTTTCGAACAGCCATCGCTGCATACAAAGTGCTGTACATGGAGCAATTTAACATATACAACAAATAATGAAGCAAATCGGTAATAAAGACGGTAGAAAGCAGAGCCAAGAACAAATCTAAGTCATACTGAGTAGTGCGAAAAGACGGCACTCAATTTTACTTCGTCAAGTGGTTGCACAAAATGAATGCAGATATATTTTTTGGGAGTGGACCTTGAATCAAAACATGTATCTGGATCCAGATGATTCGCTTGCAACCAAAAGTGAGTAAATTCAACTCACCAATTTTTTTTTCCAGTGGACCACAACGTGAGATCTCATTTGACCAAAAAAATAGTCTTCTATGCAACATGCTAATGAGCTGCGCTGCTTTCAAGTAAGTAGCACCAGCCTTGATCTCAATTCGGACTCGAAAGCGGCACATTCTCATTTTTTGCTTGTATTGCAGACACTGAAGACTCCAGCAACGAGATTCCATCTATGATCAATAAATAATGAGCGAAGCGTTTACACCAAAAAAAATCTCCCTCTTGCCGTGCCGCATCAGCTTCTTTCAAATATTTGATGAATAAATTTGTATTCCAGAGGTTATTGTTTATTCTGTGAAAGTCTTTTAATTTTAACTTTTGAATATAAAATAGAAATAAATGAACGAGAAACAACTTAGAAGGTTTAGGTTTGTGTTGTTTTGAAATAGCTGAGCAAAGACACAGACTTTCAAAAATATATATATAGTATGTTAAAAAAATAATATTGCCTTTACTTATTGTGGCGCGATTATTATTTTCATGGTGTTTTATGTTTCATCAGTTGCTCTTCAAAGTCTAAATATTGAAGTCAGGTTTCAAGATGGTGCACAGGACAGAGTCAGCCCTGTTCCGAGTTTTTAATGACATACTACTGGCAAATGACACTGGAGACTACGTGGGTCTGGTTTTGCTGGATTTCACTGCAGCATTTGAGGTCACAGTATTCTGTTGGCTCATTGGCAGCACCTGGTGGGCATTGGTGGTAGCGCCTTTGATTGGTTTAGGTCCAATTTAGCTGAGAGAACCTTTTGTGTTCATCTTCGTTGCTCTGAGTCACGAACTGCCCCACTGTTGTGTGGTGTTCCACAGGGTTCAATTCTGGGGCCTCTGCTGTTCTCACTGTATCTGCTCCCTGTGGGTTCTATCTTCGGGAAACATGGTATTTCCTTCAACTGCTATGCGGATGTCCGATCTATGTTCCATTGAGCAAAAAAATGTCATTAAAATCTAAAATATTCTTGTATTCATGCAGATATATATATATTTTTTTGCTTTATTTGGCTTTTGTTTTTTCTGTACCTTTGTTTGGTTGAGTGCATGATGTTGCTCTTTTTGGGTAAAGAAAGTCTTGAAAAAGAATGAACCTTTTATGTTGGACATCAATGCTGGTTCATGCAGAATAATAGAAGAACCTTTTATGTAGCGGGATATACGTTGGCGCATTTTGTGGCCCCCACCGCAGTCCTCTTGCGCCACAAAATGACATTACCTTTCCTTTCGGGCCCATTAGGCAATTATCCGGGGGAACAGTTTTTTTCTCTGCCAAATATTCGCTTTGTGGATCAAAGTCTCTCTTTTGTGTGTGCGCGCGCGTGTGTGTGTGTGCGCGCGCAGCATATACGGGTGGCCTGCGGTTTAAGACTTAAGGGATTGCAACTGAAAAACACCGAAACTCGCTCCAATTTTTTTTTCTGCGCGAGCGGGAGAGACGATAAGTTTGTTAACATCATTCAGCATTAAATCCGTTTTTAGAAGTCATGAAAACAACAGCAGCTGACGGCATTGGAAGTCTTTTTTTTCTGACGCCATGTCTGCTCTTCGCTGATTGGTTCATTTTGCTGTCTGTTTGCCCCGCCTCAGAAATGCACTTGATGAGACTGTGACCAACAGACTAAAACCGTAACATTTAGAAGAAACAATGTTTACTTCATTTTTGAACGTATTGCTATCATGAAAGCCAAATGTGAACGTTGTTTTTTTTTAATTGACCATGCACAAGTCCGTACCATGAGACATTATGGGCAAAAAAAAGGCTACGTTTGTAGCGTTTAGCCTCCAAGTACATTTGAACATGTCTGCAAGTAGGCATCTGTTCAAAAGTTTTTACAGCACACTGGTAGTCGCATGCTTGCATCAGTCCCCCCCCCACCCTCCCAATTGAAAACGTGTACGTTACTAAGGATGTGACGACCTCTAGGGAGGCCTTCCTTCATGTTTACGAGGCGCCTTTGATGATGTCACGCAGCGGCCGTGAAAACGCGCCAACCGGCCGCTTCGTTTAGTTTCATGACAATGTTAACCATATTAACGAGGGAGCGATGAGGGGGTGTCAAGGGCGGTTGAGTCATTCCTAATAAGAGCTAGACAATTTCTCAGCCTTGGAAACTTTACTTGTACTTGAACACCAAACTCTTGTATGAAAGCCTACCGCAGGGTATCCGTAACCCAAGCCTTAAATTTGAAACCCTAACCCAGGTTTATTACCCCAACACAAAACCATAACACGGGCTTGAAACCCAAATTTGAAAGCCTAACCTTTGCTGGAAACCCTCGAACGTGTTCACTCAACTCTAACTCGAAACTCCAATCTGAAAACTTGTTTGAAAACCTCATTTGAAACCTGAAACCAGGATTCAAACCCTAACGTCATCGTCAAGCATCAGATTCTGCTGACCACTTGCGCGATACAGTCTTGAAGGTGTCATGTCCAGCTGTGCTGATGTTATCTGAACTTTGCAGCTGCCTTTGATCAGCATGTAATTATTTCCAGAAAAGACGAATGCAATGTTGCGCTCTCACAAGCGCCTGGCGAACTGGTCACGTCCACGATCTAGATCTGGTAGATGTTGGCGCTGTTTGTTCCGCAGCCGCGAGACAACAAACATGGAAGGCCCCGCCCCACTTTGGGAAATCTGGTTTCGGGATTTGCTAGACGGGGCAAATGGCTTCCCTCTCCGATGCCGCCTTGTTTTCATTCATTAGGTAACGTCGCGCTCAAGCGGTAATCCAATCACACGGCGGCCTTTCTCACGCTTTCCGGGCTGGCTCCCGAGTGACTTTTGGTGCACCCGATGCAGACGCTGCGCAGGCTCGTGGTAACAAATCAGATCGGTGCAAATGGATGAAATTGAAAATATATTTTTTTTTCTCGCAATGGATGTTTCAAGTTACAAGACAAAAGACCCTCTTGATGAGGCGTAGGAAAATAAGTAGTGTGTTTCCAGTAACATGAAATTTCAGCATAGGGTCGGTAGGTTGGACAAAGTTTTTTTTTTATTATCTTTTTTTCTCCATCCCCCATCAAAAATGTAAACAAAATAACCATAAAACAAGGAGACATTGAAACCAGTGCCGGATGCTCGTCTGTCAGAGAGGAAGCTCAATTTTGGTCGACATCATAAAATGTGTCCGTTTATTTATACGCGAATTCTACTCTAGCTCCGTTCCTTTTCAAGAAAATGATCTGTTATCCTGTCATACCAACAAGGCGTCTTTTCCCGGTACTTAATTAGTGTCCTACAACTATAGGAACTACAAAAAACCCCACCAGAAATAAAAGATTAATTTGTCGCTAGTTGTTTGTTTACAACAAAGAGTGTCGCTAAAATGATCAGGAGAAGTCTCCAGCTCACCTCGGAACAGAATGCGAGTTGAAAAATTGCTCGCGACGGATGTCTACACTAAAAGCTCGGTGACTGGCTCATTTCAATGTCAATCGAACTGGCACACAGGCTCAGACAGATCATCCAATCGGATGCAGAAAAGCCTGGCGTCCGGTACCCTCCCACTGCCATCCAGTCCCAGAGACGCCGAACTCCATGGGCGGGACAAAAAACAGTTTGTATCCAATGACTCGTCTCCGTTCAACGCATTGGGACAACCTACCCTGAACTCACTACCGTTTAAAGCACAGCGAAGCTGCTGGATGAATGAGAAGAGAGTCGCGTCGTAACCAGTAAGAAGAAGCTGATTCGGAGCAAAGGTTGAGCACGTTGTAGCGCATATTTAGTCAATGACATGTACACACAATGAAATTTACATTCATATATTTGATCACTTATTCTTTGACATTTTAGGGGAAGCCGAGCTTCCCTTGCAGTCCGAGAGCAATCGCCACTGATTGAAACCCCCGCTCGGCGGCGAGAGAGTTAAGTACCCGGCGGCTGGGTGTTACAGCCATCTCGTTACCTCTGCGTCCCGTGTCCTAGACGGCCCGTGGTGTTCGTCAAATAGTTCGCTGAATCTTTTCGATACAGCAGTGGATGCTATTTTCTTCATATTATGGTGCGAGCATGCGACTGCAACACACAAAACGCGGTTTAAACTGTTGTCGGAGAACGTGGCCGCCGCCATGATTCAATGTTGTTGACAGACGACAGGGCAAACGACTCAACGTGAATATCGCGAGAGTTTGCACCGATGTAAACGCTCTAAATTCATCTTTCCTTTTATTATTTACAATTTTGTCTGTGGTTTTATTGTTCTTGCTTTGATTGTAAAGCGTCCTTGAGTGTTTTGAAAGGCGCTTGTAAATGAAATATACTATTATTATTATTATTACACAAAAATGTAGAAGGTTTGAAAAAAATGCTGGAAGGTAAAGTTTTTTTTCGAGATAGAAATTCTCGGTCGGTCGGGTTACTGGAAACACACTACTTTTTTTTCTACGCCTGATCATCATTTCGTTTTTGTCCCCCGACAAAAAAGATTTGTATGTGCTATTATTTGAGAAAATGCGCTGTGTATTTTCTTAATATCAATATGTTTGTCAAAAATGACCTTAAAAACAAAAGTTTATGATTATTTTTAAAAAATACATAAAAACAAACCCCTCAAAACACAGAGTTTTGATTTTTGGATCAAACAAAAAAAAATATTACATTAGATGTGCAGTTATCTGCATAAAAACAATCTGTTACATTTTTTAAAAATCATTTGAAATTAAATTTGAAACAGATTTTTCATTTTTTTAAGTTGGTGGAAAAACAGAAATGAAAAATAATTAAATAAAATATTTTTTCTTATTATGAAATATTTTCTTGGTTGACTTTATATTTTAAAAAATAATTGTTTTCATGTTTACTTTTTAATAAAAATGATAAATGTGATGAAATAGACACAAACACAAATATTTTTTAAACTACCGTATAAAACTAAACAAAAACTCAAGAGTAGCGTTTTGAGAGTTCATTCAAAAAGTTGAGAAAGTTATTTTTACCCACTTCTCTATTTAAAATTGTTTGGTTTTTTTGCTTTTAGCTCTTGCTTTGTATTTGGTTGAAAAGACAAAAAAAAAAAAAAGACATACTGTAGATGCAGTAGCACCAATTTGCACGTGAACAAAGAGTGCGACATCCTGCCTGTGTGTTTGAATTTCACAGGGGCTTGGTTAATGATCAACATAGCTGACTTGTAAAGAAACGTGATTATTAAAACCATCAATCAGAGTGAAACGGACCTGAGCACGGCGACCTCCTTGCTGAGCCGCCTTCCCCAAAGCTTGCTGCTAATCTGGATTTCTCGGCATCCAATGAGCTCGACCGGTCGGCCGCCGCGTCCCGACGAACAAAAAAGGCTTTGATATACGCCATCCGTCAAGGGCTCCCCAAAAGCTCCTCGGGTTTCACCGAATCGCGTTCGATTTGGAAAGACATTCATTTGCCTTAAAGAGATGCACGTTTCCCCCTGCGTCGAAAGCACAAAAAGGAATGCGCAAGAGTTATTGATATTTGAGCAGGGAAGTGGTGGAAGCGGCCCGGACGTCACATCGCATTACAGCCGATGACTCATTTGCGATTGCAAATTCGCACTAAGTCAAAGCTCCACGGGCTTTTTTTTGTCCTACGGACTCCATTGCGTCCTCTCTGCTGACTTTTTTTCAGAGGCCGAGGCCAGGCCGTCCATTTCGGGGCTTTTGGCAGGCCGGCACACCGAAAGAACTGCTCCGGCAACTTCACGCGCCCCCCGAGGCCCCCGCGGCCACGGGCCTCTTCGGGCTAATGGATGAAACAGATCGCGGCCGAGCCGAGATGAAAGAGGAGCTGCAAAGAGGAGAGAGACTTTTGAGGAGTGGGGTGGGGGAAGACACTGTGTCAGCTTTGTTTTATATCTCTTTTGTCCAGATGGAGAAACATTGACGACGATTCCTGGAGCACAGTTTAAAGTCGTTGTGACTTCAGATGCCTGATCCTTGGCCTTTCAGCACCTTAATGCTCCGAAGATGGGCCAAATTGCATACTCGGGCAGTCCCGCTATGTACAGTAGCTTGGTTTTAAGGTCATGGTTCTGTTCACGATGGGGAAAGTAAGGGAAAAAATATCATTCGTCCGATAGCATCAGTGGCCAAGCCATTTTCAAATATTTTTGAAGAACAAAGGGGAAATAATGCAACAAATTCAACAGTCAAGTATGACTGACAATCGACACAGAAACGAAAAAGACAATTTTAGGCCTTTTCTTCCATCATTAATATTGTGGCAGTAAGTTAAACAGGACCTGGGTAATTATGCTAACGACAGGCGAGAGGCAGAGGACACCCTGGATTGGTCGCCAGTTAATTACAGAGCATATATACCGCGGCAGACTCGAGTCAGATTTAAGATACACTGAATGTCTGCAAAGGGGTGCCCCAAAGGTCTGTTTTAGGACCGTTGTTGTTTTTCCTTCTGTATTCATAATTTCACTGTTGGTATCAAAAACGGTTCAATTCATGAGCACGCGGATGACGGAGTCACCTATTCACTCTGTCGTCAGGTTGAGCTAATGCTGCAAATCCAACTTGGGGCCTTCCTTCTTCAGTTAAGTTAATAATATTGTGATGAATCGTAGATGGTTTTCTTCCAATGCATCGATTATTCATTCAATATTTTTGAAATATCGTCATCGTGTCATAACTTGTGTATTTCCCACATTAATCTCGACTCGAATCTCATCGTAGAAAGATCCATTTTATCCAAAGTCAGCGAGCGCCTACAGGTGAATCCTCTCGACTCAAGTCCGCCACAGATCACGGCGGTGACGAAGGATGTGTTTGTTTTCAATCAGGGGGAACAACTGCGGGATTAGGCCGAGAGGCCTCGGGGGGGGGGGGAGCCCACCGACAGCCGTATTTTCACAACTGTCGTCTGCAGATTAGCGCGGATGACAGACAACATTCGGGCGGCGACGCCGTCGGGGCCAAGCCAGAGCAAAGTCAGCGACTCTTGGCAACGGCGCAGCGAGGGCCGCCTCCTCCGGACCCGGCCGGGTCCGGAAAACGTGGGAACGAGCGGACCTTGGCCTCGCCACCAAACGAGTTCTCATTCACGGTCGCTACGAGGAGCGCATTCTTCAGCTTGACGCGCCGTCGAGTCGGTGCCCGGGCGAGGAATGTGGGACGCCCCCGTCTATTGTGGAGGGCAAATTAGGCAGGCTAATTCGCTGCTGGTGATGCATTGCCAGCCGGCCAAATTCTTAACTTGACGATTATTGTCGCACTCTTCATTTTAACGCACTTCGAAAAAGGTAAAATGACATAAATAATACATTTTGGATATTAGGGTGGTGAAATATGAAGAATAGCAGAACATACATTTAAAAGATGCCACAATGGGATACCCAAGGATGATGTAACAAAAACGTTTTGGGGAATTTAACCTCATAAACTGGAATGAAAACACCTGTTGATTTCCCCATTTCTTGTGTGTGTTGAATGATGACTGGGATTTTGCAATCCACGGTGGTGAAACATTCACTGAGCACTTGAAAACGACCACCGCAGCATACAAAGTCCTGCACGCGGAGCAAAATGAATAAAAAAATTTTTTAAAACAATAAAACCATAAAGTCATAACGAAGGCAGCAGGAAGCACCAAAACAGTCCAATTAAAAATCAAGTTTCACGCTGAGTACAAAGCCAAAGAATAAAAAAAGGAGTTTGTGGGAGCAGCAACGGAAAAGGCTCCATCCCCTCTGAGCCTGCGCTTAGTTCTCGCTACCTCTAATAGTGAGTCAAGAGGCGAGCGGCAGCATTTTGGACCAACTGGAGAGGCTTAATGGAGGATCGGCTGACTACAAAGTAAAGTGCATTTACTTAAACGACGGATCGTATCGCAGGTGGTACAGTACATCCTCTGTTAGCCTGAGTAAAGGAGCCACCCTGGGTGTGCGGAGTGGACTCGCTGCATCCTGCAGATAAAGATAATAAACCTCCCTGCGGCTGACTGTTGATGTTGTTTTATGGGCGAAAGAGAATCTATCTGGCTGGCACAGACTTGCTCCTGCAGAATGCCTTTCAGATGGAAGTTTACATCCTTGGTACGACACAATTACAGTGCAATGGGACCCGATACAGTTTGGTTTTTTGCAAATATAACACATTTAACTGCATTTCCACTCCATTTCAAATATGTGCTAAACACACACACACACAATTAATTTCACTCGGAGTCGCGATAATTCTCCGATCCCGATGGGGAAACAAGTGAAGTTGAAGGCCATGCAGAGAAACCCCCGAGGCTCGGCCCACTGCCACTCACACTGGGCCAATCTTGGAAAAATATTGTTCTGCTGTCTCGCCAGGACTCGGCACACTTCTGGACTAACTCAACGTGACACCAACTTCGAATGCAAAAAAAAAAACAATCAATAAATAAAAACAACAACCCATAAACACCCGCAACACACGCAAAGTGCAAGAACAGGAGTTTGGCGCCACAAACAAAAAAAGGACCAGGATGCAGGAAGCTTCAAAATTGCTGTTTTCATTGAAGATTGGGCTAAAAGCTGACGTTGCTTTCACCGCGAAAAGTGCAAGACCATGTTGTTGCCAAATGACATCACTGGGATGAAGCGATTCTCCCTCGGCCAGAATCGGCAAGGATTAGCTCAGCCAGCAAGATGCGTGGAAGTGCGTTCGGATGTCTCGCGCATGCTAATGAAACGCCGGTCTCTGTAGGCGAGCCGAGGAGATACGAGGGGCTCCAATGAGCGCGTGCAGCCATAACAACACATACTTGCGAGGCGAGACGAGAAGCAGCTGCTCAAAAGGCGTCTGGCTTCACTTCCTCGAGGTCGAAAGGGACGCAAATGGAAGACAAATAGGAAGCCGAGCTGTCAGTAAATTTCACTCCGAAAAAAAGGAAAAAAAAAAGTATTTTACCCCAATGCTAGGATTGAGATGTTGAGTTATGATTTAAAAAAAAAAAAACAAACAAACAAACAAACATTTGCTTCCTCAGGTATTGGACCGCCAACTTTTGAAAAAACCTTTTGATGTTTTCGCTGCTAGCCGCTAACGCTAAGGCCGCCACTAAACATTGGCAACAGGGGTCGTACCATACAACTTGACAATAAAAGTGCATCGTGACATTGAGTGGCAAGGTAAGATTTATTTTGAAGTTGCTTCGGTGTATGGGGAAAAAAAAAATGTAAAAAATCAACTATTTTGGATAGCTCGGACCTTCTCCCGCATCTGACACAAAAGGCTCCACGGCCGTATGTCGGTCTTTTCGGCAACCATTCAACACTTCAACTGACAGTCGCGTATTCAAGATAAACAGACGAGCAGCCTGCTACGGCCTGACTAGGCGAAGGTCCTCCTCTCACATCAACATAGTTCCTTGGCTCCAAGATAGCGCAGTTTGTCACCAAAAAAAAGGGGATGGTATGTCCCCCCTGCCCCACCCCTCCAAATTGCAAATTCTCTAACATCAAAGCGCAAATCTGAAGGCGTTCACTGCAGGAATGCGCTCAATTAAACATTAGCAGTGTTACAAACCGAAATCCAATTGGCTTGAGGTAAATACCTCGAGTCCATTGGAGTCCAAGTTCTTCAATTGAACTCAAGTTTGGAGAAACACGGCACAACAGGGCAAGGCGGCTTTACTGACAAAGGGCATGTCATATGGAAGATAGTTAAACGTGCTGAACAAAATTCATTTTACCAAGAGAGGAATTTTAGACGTTTCAGAGCCAAGTCAAGAAATAAATAGCAGCTCGCTAAAAATGACCACCAAAAAAAAAAACAAAAAACCCTGGCCGTGATGCTATTCTCATTATTTTTCTCGAAACGCATTCAGGTCAGGTGAAACACAATATTTTCGACTTGTTGGAGTGGATCAAAAATTGTCGTCATCAGCACTCGCGGTTGAATCTTTCCGTGGTCAGACTTTCCTATCGTTGTCGGGGGCCGGTTGACCCCGCAGCTGTCCGCGGGGGGACAATTCAATAATGTCGAATGCCGCGTTTCCAGCAGCTGTCTCTTTATGATCCATTCCTACGACGCGTGGAGGCCACAAGGCAAGAACACATCATTCACTCACTTCTTTTTTTTTTTTCCTTTCTGCTCGGCCTCATTTAAAGTGGCTTTATGTGGACACCTCTCATTTCCTGCGCGGGGCAGACATCCTGCGTCTCGTAATCCCTCGACGCAGCGCTCCTTCGACCTTGGCGCGGACTAAGCGAGCGCTCGGGGCTGCGTGTTCCCCCAGCCAGCTTTTGCGCACTTTAAAAGAGACTGTTAATATTACATTTGATCCCAGGTTTTACTCCTCAAAGTGCAGCGGATATGATGCGTCTTAAGGGCGAGCGGGGGTGACGACCGAAGGGCGTCCTGTCCTACCGTGACCCGTCGTTATCATCTGCCTCCGACATCGTGGAACCGGTTAGGCTCTGCCATGCGATGACTTCAAGACCAACTCACTTCAAAGATAATAAAAATACGGAAATACGGTGCGCCTCGCGGACAAGACACATGTGGCCGGTCTACGATCGCTTGGACGGCGCTCAGGATGCGCGTCGTGTCATTGTTTGTGTTGGAACGGCCGGCATCTGTTGCTGGTTTTCCATATTAGCGGTGAGCACGCGAGATCGAAGTTGACTTTTAATATCGCTTCGCAGCTTCGTAGCTGCTGACGGCGTGACCGTTGGAAAAACAAAACAAAACAAAACAAAACAAAACAGCACGGTTAGCTCACAATGCAGATTAGCTCACAATGTTAGCTTCTGATATAAGATAAGATAAGATAACCTTTATTTGTCCCACACTGGGACATCCGGATACAAGCGGCCGAAATGAGTTTTCTCCGCAGGGTGTCCGGGCTCTCCCTTAGAGATAAGGTGAGAAGCTCGGTCATCCGGGAGGGGCTCAAAGTAGAGCCGCTTCTCCTCCACATCGAGAGGAGCCAGGTGAGGTGGCTCGGGCATCTGATCCGGATGCCTCCAGAGCGCCTCCCTAGTGAGGTGTTCCGGGCATGTCCCACTGGCAGGAGACCCCGAGGACGACCCAGGACACGCTGGAGAGACTATGTCACCCAGCTGGCCTGGGAACGCCTCGGGATCCCCCGGGGAGAGCTGGAAGAAGTAGCTAGGGAGAGGGAAGTCTGGGCTTCCCTGCTTAAGCTGCTGCCCCCGCGACCCGGCCCCGGATAAGCGGTAGAAGATGGATGGATGTCCCACACTGGGGAAATATGCGACATACACTGGATTGCTCGAAGCCGTTGACACCGTGGGGCTCAGGAGGAATTTGTTTGACTTCACGCGCCGCGTTAGTGGGTCTGCTTCACTCAACGACAAATGGAATTCAAAACCTGCACCAAATTTCTGGGCCCACGACCAACATCTGCCATTTTCAAGCGCTAACCAGAGCCTGGTCGTCGGGGTGCGCGGAAGCACCTGCGTGTCAAAGGCAAAAAGACAACACAAGGCAGGGCGATCACTTGGATGAGACAATGCCACGCCCCTCAAAACAGGCTCATTTGGGGGCGTGGCAAGTGCACTGTAATTCTGGATCCTTGGGGGATTTTCAGGAAGAAAAAAAAAAAAGCATGTCAACAGTCACCTGGGGACTGTTGAAGCGGTGAAAATAAATGCATATTATGCTTCATCTAAGCACCAACGGGCTGTTTTCCATCCTGCGAGAACATTAGCCTCCCCTGTTCTCTTCAAGCCGCAGCGCGTCACATGACCGCGGCTGATGGATCGGTCTTGTGGCGGCCGAGACGGCTCACGGGAGATTGCTACCAGATGAAAAGGTCTCGGGGTGCAAACTCAGAGTAGAACTAAGACGCTTGTATGGAGGATCAGATGGAATAAAGAACGGCAGTGTTGCTACACGGAGGGAAATACAAGTCAAGAGTTTGCTGCGAGTCTGAAGTCGATCGTTTGGGGATATTTCTGAAAATACAGTCCCAGAAAACGCTTTTTCCGTCCCCGTCTTGCGGCCTCTCTTGCGTGTCGGGTATCGAAATTAACTCGTGCCAGATATCTCATTCGATATTGCGCCAAGGTTTTTGTTGTTTTGGCTCGGCTACGTTGTGGATCGACATAAATCACGTCGCCGAAAGGACACACGCTTAGGCACAAAATATGCGCTGTCCGGTCTCACCTACATTCTCTCTTTTTTTGTACTCCACACTAGGATCAGGGGATTTGCGGCCTTTTAGGTCAACATTATACGCCGCTCGCAAAGAAAACACGTTTTATGCGCGCGACACGCTCGGCCTGTAAAGTGACAAATCAAAATAATTACACAGGACGCGACTAACGCGGCACAGATGTTGTTTTAGCTCGGCGGCGGGGGGGGATGGAAGGGGGGGGGGCGAAAAAATATGTGTGCGCTTCCCTTAATCCGTCTAAAATGTACAATTTCAACTGGCTATGAAAATATTTTCTCTTGACGTGAAGAAAAAGCTGCGAACACAAATCCACTTCCTGATAAATCAGGCGCGGTTGCACACCCGAGGAGATTGGACCGCAGAGCGTAAACAGCCTCCAAGAAAAGAGGCCGGCCGGCCTCTGATTGGCAAATTAGCATACGGATTGTTTGGCGTGTGTTAGTTAGGTGAGCTGAGAGTCCAACGAGGCTCCAAAGTTGCGTGGGGGGGTCAAAGCAACATGTGGTGTGCAAGCAACAGCAACAACCGCAACCTCAGTCAGCTCAATACCTTTTTTTTTTCTTTAAAGAAAAAAAGCTTATGCTGTCACACACACACACACACACACACACACACACACACACACACACACAACCCGACAGGTTGTTTTGGCACCTGGCCGCGCGTCTGCCGCGGGGGTCGGCGGGGCGTGGGGATGACGGCGTGGGTGGGGTTTGGTGGGCTCGGCTGTCAATCAAAGAGCGGAGCGGCACTTTGTCGCACGGCCGGCCGGGCCCTCCCGCGAGCCAGACAGAAGGCGAGCGGAGTGGGCTTGGCAGCCAGCGAGCTCTGTGGCGCGGCCCCTCCTTTCCACTGGGCTGGATAAGCCCGGGGAGAGCGGCGCCTCTGAGGTTAGCGGCCTGCCTGCGTGGAGACACCAGCTCCATCAGGAGCCTATTTTTATTCTATTTTGCCGGCCCCCTGCCCCCCGCCCGCCATTTCCCATTCACCCCAAGTGCCTCCCCACTTTCCCTTCCTCTGCCTCCTTTACCGCCATCTTGTTCTTCTTCGACGACTGTGATGATGACAGGATGTGTTAGAGCCACATCCACGACAAAGGAATATGAAAGAAAAAAACAACAACAACATGAATGCAAGCAGGCTTCCTTTCATGCCATAATTTTCGATGCTATGTAAAGACGAGGGAAAAAAAAAATATACCTCAAGTCCGACTGCTTTGGCCACATACGTGCGGCATACGTGCGGCTAAAGTGAGCTAGCCAAACAGCTGCCGCGGTTCTTTGATTTGCAATCAAACAAATCACAACAAAACAAATGTATGAAAATAAGAGTCGCCAAACCTCGCCAGCCCCAAATTGGCCGCTTCGAACCAAAATGGCCAATTTCCTGTTGAATTGCAGACATGGATCTTTGAGACATTTTAAAAACTCACATTTTCACAATGTTTGTCACTTTTTCTGAAATGACTTCATAGTAAAGTAGCACAATGTCAAATGAATAAAAGTTTGTTGGGAGCAGAAGAGAGCTAAGTTTAGCCTGGGTTGTTAGCGGAAGTTAAGGAGAGTCTCGCTGCATTTGAAATCACATCAACTGGAGTGATTTTTTTTTTTTTTTTTAGGGTAATGTTATTGAAATTAATTTTATGTTTTGGGAAGACAGTTTGTGAAATGCTTGTGATTTAAAGAACTAATTTGTCACATTTTTAGGGTGGGGCATCACTTGTTCTTTTGTTTGTTTTTTTTTGACAGCTGCGCCAGGAACAAAGCGGAAAAAAAATCCAAGTCTTCAATTGGTTGTTTACAACATCATCTCTATTGCAACCCTTCAAAAAGCCATTGAAATACGCTCAGGCGGCCATATTGTCATGCAGCGCGCAAACCTTCCTTCCATCCGGCCCAAGAAGCAACAAGAAAAGGAAGCTATGAGAGCCATCGGACGGCCTTTTGTGGCCTTTCTCAAAGGCCTTCAATGTCTACGTTGGCCCCGTTGAGGGTAGCGACCGGTTTATTTCAAGCAGCTAATCGGACGTGTTGAGGGAATTCGCGTACAATGCGGCTATGCTGGCGCACGAACCGGGTGGGGGGGGTGGGGGGGGGGGGGTCCCTCCGCTTTTAGCATCATAAAGCAACACTTCCTGAGGAACTCCACGTTTGTGCCATTTGCTATTCTGCGCACGCACGCACGCACACCCACACACATTGCTGGGTGACTCCCACCCATTGCATTTTTATTCTTTTTGTCGTTGTCGTTTTTACATAGCCAGGCAACAGCGGGACGGCTGCGCAAAAGGGGTCTAGACTGGCCTTCTAAAGGAGGTCAGATTAGCGCTCAGGTTTTATGGGGAAGGTCGCCCATGTACTGTGACATCCTCGAGCCTTCTGGAGAGCTGCAATTAGGAATATTCGCTCGCCTTCCGGAGCATGAAAGACAGCAAATTGGTTGTTAAACGTCCCATCAGCCATCCAAGGCAAAAGTTTGAAAAGAAATACTTGAGGGCAGACATGTTATAGTTGCTACAAAGGGAACATAGAAAGTGCACGTACGGCATAGTTTGTAACTCTAACTCTTGAAAGAGGGGTGTCCAAACATTTTTCATTTGAGGGCCACAAAAAACACAAAAAAAGAAATGGAAGGATGCAAGCCTGCTTTGGAATTCTTTGAATTGAATTGACTAAATACCCCAAAATCAACTAGTTATTGTGACAAACTGCATCTGTTAAAAGGTGCTCAAGCAAAAAACTACAGGATTTCAGATTTTGGGTGACCTTGGCCCTCGATCACAATGCATCGTATCTCCACATGAAGAACCAAAACAAGAGCAAACTGTCGAAACCTGACCGTCTATCAAACCTTTGATGATGATTTCTCCGCCATGTTGTTTCGAAAAGAAATTGCGTTACTATTTCAATCACAAATAGTTTATTTGTATCTTTGGCATCCGGGGTCAGGGCACCAATTGAAAAGTTCTTTGTGAACTTCAACCGGTCCTTTTATCTTCAATGCTTGCAATATTACACTTTGAGTAATTACCAGAAGACTGTATATTCTCATTTGAACTAGTTAATGGTTGCCAGAAAGATCGACTCAAAGCCACGGAGCCTCATTCCACCAGATGTGGAAGGTCTAATCTGTCCAAAGCGGTTCCTATTCTTATACTGCCTTGGCCACCCCCACCCTCGCCCTCGCCGCCACACGGGAGGGCGGCTCTGCCGAGCCCACGTGGCTACGCGTGACTCCGCGATCTTAACTGAATTGGACTAATGTGTGCGCCATGGGTGTCGTAGACAGACGAAGATGCCGAGCCAGGAGAAAAGGTCGCAGCGACACGGCGGCCTCGCTCCAGTCACCTTTTGTCATTATTTGTGCCAAACAGGACTCGTTTAACATTCGACGGCGTATCAACCAAATCACTAGTAGTAGCGCGCGTTCGAAAAACGTCTGCTTATTTTTCAATGAATTTTAGGCAATGAGGCTACGAGGCCGACGATATGCTGCATGCCGCTGGAAAATGGATGGCGGGTGCCGCCAGTCTGTTTTGTTCGGACACCTCTGCCTTAAAGGGTATATGTATTTGAAAAGCAATTTTCATTTTTTTTTTTTTATGTCTTGATACAAACGCAGCAATGCTGCGAGCGAGGTGAAAAGTGTGCCGTAATTACTGATCCCTGTGATGTTTTGACAGAATCTGATTGAGACGAAGGTCATAAGTCAATAAGCTGTTTAGAATTGCGAAGAAAACAAACAAAAGACAGCATCTGCTTGAGGACATTCACGCAGCCATCCTTTGAGGCTGAAAAAAATGCTTCAATGTTTTGTTGGTAATGTTCAAATGAGACGGTCGAAGAAGAGGGAAGGTGGGGAGTCCAACGGTGAAGATTCCAAAGCCATGAGTTACTTTGGTGCTTGTTTTTCTTTTTTTTTTTCTGGAAGAGCTGCCAATTTCCTCCTTGTCATCTCCATCCACTCATCATGGCTTCAGTGTTCCTTTCCACTGACCTCCTCCTCCTCCTCCGCCTCTTCCTCCTCTTCTGGCCACATCGAGAGTGCGCCTGGCTTAAAACCAACTGAACGGCATTCTGCGATGCGAGGGTTGGATCGCCCGTGACGTCGCAAAGTTAATCCCCGGGCCCCGATTCAGCATTCACCTTCCACCCCCGCCACCCCCTCTGCTGCCTTTTGAGGGTCGCTTTAATGAGCTTATTCGTAAGTGTGACGCTGCAATGAACTTTAGAGCTACAACACAGGAGGAGGCCTAAAACCGGGCGATAATGTCTTGGTGCGCTTAAAAAAAAAGTCAGGTTAACTCCCAGATTGTTTTCAATTTCTGACATTTCTGGATGATTACGCAAGGGCCGGGGGCAAATTGATTATTACCCTCCTGTTGCGGGTCAAATCGACCCGTTGAATGTTTTTATTTTCCCTGTACGAAACTTTTATTAACATATAATGCAGTGGTCCCCAAACTAGGGCCCGTGGGCCTGATACGGCCCGCCTCCACATTTTGCACGGCCCCCTGAACAATGCAATTTGACCCCCCCCCAAAACAAAACAAAAATTTTAATCCTGGACATACCCCTCTCAAATAAAACGCAAAGATTAAGTAAGAGAAAAATGTATTGGTTATTTATTTTCATCCATCCATCCATCCATTTTCCGAACCGCTTGATCCTCACTAGGGTCGCGGGGGGTGCTGGAGCCCATCCCAGCCATCTTCGGGCAGTAGGCGGGGGACACTCTGAATCGGTTGCCAGCCAATCGCAGGGCACACAGAGACGAACAACCATACACGCCCACATTCACACCTAGGGACAATTTAGAGTGTTCAATCAGCCTGCCATGCATGTTTTTGGAACGTGGGAGGAAACCGGAGTGCCCGGAGAAAACCCACGCAAGCCCGGGGAGAACATGCAAACTCCACACAGGGAGGCCGGAGCTGGAATCGAACCCGGCACCTCCGTACTGTGAAGTCGACGTGCTAACCACTGGACTACCGGGCCGCCCTATTTATTTTCATAAATAGTGTTATTCATTTCATTAAGTGTTATTATTTATTTTCAGATTTTTTTTTCCAACTATGAAGATCTCAGAATAGGTTCATATTTGGTGATGTGTGGCTTTTTGGAAAACAATAAATGTTTACGTTTGGGCACCTCAGCGATCATCACACTTTTTGTTCCCAACTGACCTTGGCCCCCGTCAGAGAAGGCAAAAGTTATTTGGTCCTCATGGAAAAAAAGTTTGGGAACCCTGATATGTTACTGGCAAACCATTAAAACAAAAACAAAAAAAATCTAATTAGTTTTTGGGGGAAGTTATTTTTTTCCATGATGTCAATGACATGTTGAAATCAAAAGCTCAAACAATTGCCAGTTCAAACTCGAATGGAAACCAACGTTGACCTACTTCAGTAACATTTACGAGCCATTGTGTTTGCACCAGTTGTCACCGCGACTCAAAAAAAAGAAAAGGCAAAAAAAAAAAAAAAAAAAAAACAACCATCCGCCGGGACCATTTTTGTCCGAGCGTCGTTCCGCTTTGCTTATTACCATAACCGTGACCCGTGACCCCGGGGAGATCATTCTTCATTTCCCCTTCAGACGCAGCCCAAAACCAGACCAGGATGTGGACGGTAAAATATCCCGCAGGACGGCTTAAAACAACAAGGGTGACTGAATGAGGCCGGACTGGCCGCCTTTGTGTTCTGATCTTATAATAGGTCTTGTAACTTTCATTTTTTTATTCTGGCTATCCACGAATATGAAGTCTATGTGGACATTTTCCCAATAGCTTTGCTTGGATTCAAGGAATGAGTCGGCATCGGTGGTCGCATGACCTCTGCCAAGGACATTTGTCTTGCGAGGTCACTCGCGGCTGTCCAGTGGCCACTTCGTACGTCCTCCATGAAAAATGTTTTTATAAAGCCGTGTTTTATAATTTCCACTGGATCGCCAAAAGATCCGACAAATGTACGCTACTTTCTCCTCAGATCTCACCCTCCTCCATTTACTTTGAGTCAAAGCTGAAAAAGAGATGAACAAAGATGGCTGAAAGAAGAGTTTGGTTAAATAAAACAAGTTGCAAGCACAGCGATCTGAGTTTGAAGCAAATCCTCCATGAAGCATCTCCAGTTGCTCCAGAATGCTGCTGCTCGCCACTTGAGTGGTATTCGTAAAAGAGGGAATTCCTACTCTGGCATCCCTTCACAATAATAGAATGCTTTTTCAAGATTCTATTATTGTTTTTAAATGTTCAAATGACCTCCCGCCAAATTTTTGGAATCTGATTCCAATGTGAAAAGAACTTATTGGAAAAGAAGCGAATTTCACATTTTATTTACAAAGAGCCCTTGAGCCCCTCCTTTGAGCATCGGTGAAGTCAAAGGACTGGTTTTTTTTTTACTAGTGTCTGTCTTTTCATGAAATGTGGGATAAGAAACGAAAGTGTGACGTACGCAGGAGCTGACTGGCAGGTTTTTGGTTTTCAACAAGCATCACAAAAAACAAACAAAACAAACCAAAAAAAAATACTAACAATAATCCCCAAGGGCCCTCCTAGTATGTGTTTATGAGCCACGCAAGGAGCCCCCGATGCGATTCACGGCCTCTCGCTGCGCCCGTCCGCTACTTTTGGCGCCGTGTTGACAAATTTAAAGGTGGCAGCCTTGAACTCGCCGCGGCGTGATGCCGACTTGGGCGAACGAGGCCGTGCGAGCTGCCTCGCATCCAGTCAGCGGCAACATTTTTCGACTTTCGCTATATAATAACGCGCTTGGTAAAAGAACATGATTGAGTCATGCCATGTTCTCAGCGTATCAATCCGCTTATATTGAGGCATCAATTCTTGCACATCCAATCCAAAACATGATCCTTTATTTTTTTCTTTTTTTGCATGGTTTGGCCTAAACGGCATGCAGACAGCTCCTGCGGGAGAAGCAGCGGTTGCCGCCAGGATCCCGCGTCTCGCTCCAAACGTTCCACTTTGGAAAGGGATCACGCTGAACATTTGATCTTTCCCGTTCTCTGGGAAAATGCTATTTTTCATTGTCTTTACAATCCTCTTCAATCCCCACATAAGTGTTTCATTCCACTGGTACGCGCCAAGAAAGTGTCCCAAAAGGAAGAATATTTGGAATTTTGAACCCTTCACTGACAAAGGAAAGTTGCACGCCGCAATGAACGGGGAAAAAATCTTTGTCAGTTCGTGTCTCCCATACCTGCTTCCGATTGGAAATTGATCAGACCAATTCCCGAGTTGCAGTTTATCAAGATCTGGAATTTGCACGAAATGGTGACACTGGTATTCGGGGTTTTTTTTTTTTAATGTAACTTCCCAGGGGGCTCGATTTGAGTGACTTTTTTGGGGAGGGTACTATTCAAGACAAAGGCCGCGGTGGAATTGCTGTTTATTGTGAATCAGTCGCACTTTGGTCGCCTCAACTTGTCCTGACACAAAATATATTTTTTTTCAACGTGTGCGGTGAAAATAAAACACAACCCCCATAACCCGTCGTGGGTTACAGGGGTTGTGTTTTATTTTGCGAAATGTTTAAAGCACAGACACCAGTTTAACCGATCAAAACTCAATCTGGTGGACGTCCATCAAAACAGAATGCATTAAAAAAAGTCTCAAGGACCCGTGGCCAAAAATGAGCAGCAAGTCAGCCATTTTGGTTTGGGGCAGCCAATTCCAAGGCTCATTCTCAGAAATCTTCAGGCTAAAAAGTTTTTTGTTTTTGCCTATTCCTTCTAATGTGGTCTTCAGTTTCATCTTAGTTGCAGATATCGGAATGTTTCGGCCCAGAATTAACTGAATGAAAGCCGATTGTGGTCTTTTGCTGTTTAAATTGTACGTGTAGGGAATACGTCGAAAAGGAAGGTCGGATGTCACCGTGGAATAAAACTGTCGAGTTAGAGAGGGAAGTTTTCCAGACTGCGTGCGCATTGCCTCGTTTACTAATCAGCTTCATTTGGAAGTGTTATCATCCAAGCGGATCTCCAATCAGATGGGCAAAAACGTGACTTTTGGAGAGATGGCTGATCCTGAGGCATTAGCATATGCGCGAGTGTGTGTTCCATCGCCCTGGAAACGAGTTGATAAACAATATGGATTCACATGATTATAAACCGTTTACTCGCCAAGATAAATACACCCTACTCGGGCTGAAAGACGCCTCTGCGAATTCCAAACGCTCATCCGTCTAAATTTGTTGATGATGCTGAGAGACGGCAAACAGCAAATACCGAAAGGTGGACTCGCTGACCGCCGGGCTGTGTAAATACTCAGCTACAAAAAAAAAAAAAAAAAAGAAAAGAAAGAAAGAAAAAACAGGCGGTCCAGGCTGATGATTAGCTTGTAAAAAGCCGTTTCTACTTTCAGCAACTCTCCGCCCTTCTGTTTCCCGCCGTCGCCGTGGCAACGCACTCCAGCCCGGCCCGCTTGCCTATTTTGCACGCACATCCGCCGCATGAGGGCTAATCGCCTCCTTTTCACTCGCAGCATCTGCTCGCGTTCTCACCGTACTCGAGTGTTTTTGATTAGCCGCTGATTTATTATTTTTTTTTGGTTACCTCCACCAAAAAGAGTTGAGTTGGAACTGTGTGCAACGTCTCGTCCGCAGTTTTAGTTATGCTTTTTAATTATGGGTGAGCCTTTGAACGCCCAATTCTTTTCAGGGTGGGACTACATTGAGAGGACGAGGAGCTTGATCTGGTTTGATTCCAATTTACAATGTGCGTAAAACGTAGGACCTAATTGAATCCGGATCAGATTCTGTTCCGGTTGGGTGTCGATCCACATACCATGAGAAAAACGGACTTCCCAAAGTTCTCATCAAGTTTTCAAAGCTGAATCAAAGGTTGGAATGTCAAACTAGATTGAATGCGGAGCAGATCAGTTTCAATTTGGATGGGATTTAATTTAAGACATTTTTTTTAATTCATTTTTATTGTCACCTCTAAAGGGACTCTCACCTAAACGTAACCAAATCAGATCTGGAATTAATTGGAGTTCGATGTTTGGGTTCAAACAAAAGTTAGAATGTCAAAGTATTGAAATATCTGTGAAAATTAAAAACGAAAAAAAAAAAAAAGACACAACCAACACGTGTCATAATTCTTTGACGGTGAGCATTAAGCGGGCAGGCACAACAATGTTAAGGCGGAGATTAGATCATTTGCAGGCTCCACGCAGGCTACAGCCCGTCACCAGATCTGTCATCACTGCTTTTTTTTGTGGGGTTTTTTTTTCATTCATGGGCTCACCGCCCCCCCGCGTCCTCTTTTCCCTTTGCGACTTGCGCGGGCATATTAATGCGCTCCTCGTGTTGTCCTTGATGAAAACACATTATGAAGAGTGGCGTTAGATGAATGGTCGTTGCCGTTTCTGTTTGCTTTGGAGACCACACACACTCCGAAGATGATGCAGGCCAGGAGACCTTTTCACGTCATCCAAATCCATTATCTCCTCCGCCCGCCTCGGCCTGAATACTCAATTTATTTTTTTTAATCAAAGTCTTTGTTCCACTCTCAAGTGATGAGACTGCCTGCCTGTCTTGTACTCACACGGCTTTGTCCAAAATTAGCGTTTGGAAAAGATGATACAGCAGCAGTGACGGGCTCACTTCTCACGATACCTTCAACCCAACCGCCTCGGAAATTCAGTAGTAAGATGTAAAACTGGGGACGCCTTGTCAAAACATTTTAATCTCCTTG
Organism: Hippocampus mohnikei; assembly: GCA_026261675.1. Classification (NCBI taxonomy): domain Eukaryota; kingdom Metazoa; phylum Chordata; class Actinopteri; order Syngnathiformes; family Syngnathidae; genus Hippocampus; species Hippocampus mohnikei. The sequence continues at coordinate 1,088,636 of JAKGUB010000327.1, forward strand.
TTATGTGAATGGGGAAATGGAAACATTGATGATAGTATATACTGGAAATTTGACAATTCGACCTCGGGAAAATTTAGAGTGTTCAATCAGCCTGTCATGCCTGTTTTTGGAATGTGAGAGGAAACGGAAATACCCGGAGAAAACCCACGCAGGCACGAAGAGAACATGCAAACTCCGCACAGGAAGGCCGGAGCCGGAATGTAACCCTGCACCTCTGCACTGCGAGGCCGACGTGCTAACCGGTTGGGCGCCGTGCCGCCCACAAATACATTTGACCCGCAAAATAACCATTCAATGGGAAATTTTATAAAGACATTTTGGCCCATTGTCTACAAATGTTCTGTCTTGAGCGTAGTTCACTTTACATTTCCACATATATCAGGTGCACAAAAAGCAGCAGCATAAACCACGACACTACCAGGATACAGAGTTCGAGGTTCGAAATTTGCCAAATCCAAGTTTTGCACGCAGGTCTGGTTGGGAATCCCTTTTTTTGAAGTGGACAATAGCAATTCCCTCACCAGACATTTGCTTCTGTACATCGTGCTACTGAAAAAAGTACTTGGACCACAGAGTCCAATAACAAGCCCCATCGAGTACTTGAATGTCTACCGAACCTCGCATGGACATTTCCCAATTAGCTTGTGTTATTTCTCCAAGTCCAGAGGAAAATTGCCACATTAATCACCGTTCCTGCCGCCTGAACTAATCACGGAACCAAAGCAACATGTTGTTGGAGGTGAAAACAGGCAGCAAGTGACGCCGAAACTTTCTAGTGTGGGCATCAAACCAAAAGCTCCGGAAAGAGCCGCCGCGAGCTCGTGTTGTTGCAAAGTCGTGCCGAGCGAGATTGTTTTGTACCGCTGCCCGGCACATGATAGCACTCAAGTCGTTCCGCTGGCGACGACCGTGCCAAAACAATGACCTGTGAAGGAGTTGGGAAGAAGACGCCGCAAGCTGACGTCAGAGAACAGCGGGCGGTGTCTGGGCCAACAACTACAAATGATGGGCAACCGGCCCCGAAAGTTCTGGCATAAATCCGCCTTAGAACGTCATCATCCAGAAACAAGATCTGGATATCCATCCGTGCATCCATTTTCTGAAGCGCTTGTCCCCACGAGGGTCATGGGTCACCTACAGCCGATATCCCAGATGACTTCTTGCCATCAACCGTGTCTAGACACGAACGCAAACACCGACTGCAACTGCATCCTGCCGCCGTTTGAGAGACGGCAAAAACGGATGCTGTCAAAAGAATCAATAAGTTGATTTTCCCTGCAGAGAAGCAACACGCCGGGATCTCAATATTGAGCCTCGGGCTATTTTTTTCTTCTCGTCTTGCACGCTGAGCTGCAACGCCGGCGTGGCCGAGCGGTGACGTGCGTGGCTTTCGTTTGGCCCGAGGATGCCAAAGCCTCAACTGCTTTGTAAATGTTTCCGCTGCCGTCGCTGGTGTTTGCGTACTGGCCGCACCAGTAACGCAATCGGGAAGGAATCCAGAGCAATGATTGGAGAATTCATTCCAGCCTAAAGAAAAAAAAAAGTATGCCTTTGAGCGCGCGCAATGCTTGGCTGCTTTGATACCACATCACACATCTCAAGTGTGGCTCTCTTCTGCATAGAAGCGCTGCCTAATTACAGCAGAGCCCCACTGCTCCCCACACTGCCTCCGGGTTCCGTCCTGCACGACAATCTAAATATGGGCTTCTAACGCACGAGGTTAAAAGAAGCTCTAAACACAAACACTCGCGCACCAGGCCAAATTAGCCCCCACTGATGGCGTACACAAGCTTGTGGTAATTAGCCCCGCTGCTAAACAAGCAGTTGCCTCGTCTCACGATAGGACGGACGACCTTGGATTCTGACCAATATGACGCAAAGGGAGTTATCGAAATGGCTTTGAAACACGCAAGCGGCGGCGCGGGATCGGACCACCGTGGAGGATCTACGCCGTCAGACAGCGAGTCTGACTAGAGTAGGGCCTGGGTGCCTCGCTGTCTGAAACCAAACTGGCAACGCCGGCCAACCAAAATGTAAAAGTAGATCATCCCTTGGCCGCAAACCATCCGTCTCCGAGTGGTTTGTCGTGTCTTCCTCATCTGTTGATCGCGAGACACTGAAGCCTTCCTTCCACCTTAGAAGTTTTGCCGCGGTCTCGTTTTGAACTCCGCCGACTGCAGAGACTATCGAGCCGGACTGTAACGTCTTTATTTATTAGGAGGATTACGCAAGACTCGATTACCGGACAGTGGAAACGGAAGGATTGATCACAGGCCAAGATAGAAACTAGATGCAGGCGTCGATCCAGGATTTAAAAATGTTTTCTGACTGACAGGACATATTGTTAATGTATGCGACATACGCATATCCAAAACGGCATCCACTCGGGTGCTGATCCAAAAAAAGGGTTTAAACAGCCTTGGTGGAGGTCCGTATATGATAAATGACAAGTGACAATCTATTACCAAACAGCCGTTTCCCATTTATCAGATAAAACGTGAACATTTCCAAACATCGGCGCTCATCCTTTTGGCGCGGGGCCACCTGCGCCGGTTCTAATCAGACCAAATGGATCAAATTAGCCGAGTCGAACGAAATACAATGGTGTGACCGCACGCCCCGAGTGACTGAACGCCGAGCTCGCTTAACATTTTAAGTGGCAGCCAGCGACGCAGCAGCGAGGCTGGCGGTGAGTAAAAAAAGGGCCCTGAGGTCGCTGGCAGACGCCAGCGAAGCATTCTTTGTAAACAGTCGCCATTTGGATGCGGGGATCATTTTCGGGGTGGTTAGGATATTTCGGGGTTTGTGTGTGTGGGCGTGTATGTGCCTCGCATGCTTTTCTTGGAAGCAGTCGTTTTGTAATTAATGGAATAGACAAAGTGAGGGGGGGTGGGGAGGGGTTCTGGGGGTTATAATGGAGTTAATGCAATAGACAAAGTGGGTGGGGAGAGTGGGTGGGGGGCTTATAACAGAGTTACGTTCCTTAGGCGGCAGGGTAACCTAAATTTATATGCAAGTCAGACTGTGCCACGGTCTGTCACTAACCTAGGCTAAAGCAACCGTAAAATCATCATTCCAGCCCAGTATTTGATCGGGCATCGGGTCTGGGCCATCAATGAAAAATAATCAGTCAAGAAAAAACTGAAAGCACAGCGGTCACAGAGCATGCCGCCCTGTGCCGCATCCAGTTTGTATCCTGACAAAGCTACACACAAACTAGTTACCTCGAATGGTCAGATGACCAAGGACCCCCCACACCCCGCCCCAATCAAGTTTCCCTTGGCTACTGATTCTCGCTGTCTGGCATGCTGACACCCGGCGTCTGCTCTGCAGTCTGGTGGCCCTTGACGGACAGCTGGGGGCCGCACGGCTGATTTAGCCCAGATTTAGTCAGGAACCAAACGGTCACTCGGGGCAGATGATGCTTCCTCATGCCCAGCTTGTCCGGCAACTGCCAAAGCACGAAGGGGCCTGTGAGAACAGAAGGCCTGGCTGCCCCTCATCCCGGAGAGCCTCTCTGCCTCATTCAGCTGTCCCAAGTGGAGGAGGGATGCGGAGTGAATAATGGACTCTGGAGTCAATGAAGCAGCACACACCTGCAGTCTGACTTCACCCGGCGTTATCGAATGCGATCAACTGGGGCAGGGTCGGACTGGGACCCTCGAGGCAAGTACGGCGTTAGATCTCCAACGGCGGAGGCCAGAGAGTTTGCAGATGTGACGCGTTCACCTGCTGCGGTCTGGGTGTCACCAGTCCTGAGGGAGGAAATGAGGCGACGTGACACGACAGGACAATGTGGGAAAGGAAGCCGGCGGAGATAACAAGTCTGGAGTCATACGGATGCGAGGGCTTTCGTCCTTGTCTCCGATGGTGATCCCACCCTTGCGAGGGGAAGAGGTTCAAGCGGGGAGCAACAGCTGAGTCCAGCTGTTGCATCGGGAGCTCGGTCGCAGCTGCCAGAGGCTCTCTCTGGAAGATCTCCCGTGTTTGCTTTCTCTCATCGACGCTAAGAAGTTCCGCGGAGTTCCGCCTCACCTGCAGCAGACGCTCTGGCAGTCAGGCCGCATTAATACAAATATTCCCGTCCCAAAAGAGAGTCCTTCCTTCCTCGCCAGATGTGGGCAGGAAAGCCCCCCCAAGCTGATTTCAAACCTCACAAACGTTGGGCTTGATTGCCAGGGTGGCTTCACCGCAGCCTGCGCAGATGATCAAACCCTCACCTTGTTTGGTTTGATCTCAAGCAGACAGGACTAACGTTCACTCGGCACGATTGACAATCAAAGCTCGGTGATTAGGAAAATCAATTACCGGTCCAAAGTGTTTTCGCATTGAAATCTGCGCTCCAACGAAAGCACGTTGCATCAATTCCCTTCGTTACAGATGAATTTCCTTGTGTGGAAAGTGCAAAACAAATGAAAGCGGCGCCGGAGGCTCTGAGCGAACCCTCGTCACAGTCAAATGCACAAGTGTCAAAAAACCAAATCAAGTAAATCCGAGCCTACTGAATCTTGTTTAGCGTGTCGACATGCGACCGCCATCCTCAATCATTATAGAAGGAACTAGTTTGCTGATATTTACACACACGAACAGCCGGGTGAACCACACGCCAAGGACTTTCCTGGGTTGACAATACCACAATAGTTTCAACAAACACATTGGCGTATAAATAGGACATACTGTGCCTTTTTTTTCACCATTTAAAACAGTTCCCGAATCGTAGGCCACATCGACACAAACAACCGTTAGCGCTCACATCCGCATTTTCGGATAGTTTTCAATGAATGTAACGCGCGTTTTTGGAACGCGAGGGGCCGCCGAGTACCCGGAGAAAATCAAACACATGGTGAGCATGCAAACTCCACGCAATTGAGATTTGAAGCCAAATGTCCTAACTGGGAGGCAGATGTGCGAAGCATTAGGCTACCGCACTATTCTGCCGAAACCTCAAGACCATAAATCAATTTGAAATGCCGATCCAGGCCCGGTTTGGCAGAACAGAAAAAAACATTCTCTTGTAAAAGTGTTTCATAGTTTCAAGGAAGTGACTCTTCACAACGCCGGCCCCCCTCCACCCAACACATGCCTGAGGATGCCCATGAAATTTGCCGATGGACATCCAAAGGCAATAAAACGCACTCGGTAGCCTCCGGCGAGGCAACTTTGACCTCAATGCCCAGGCTCCGTCCAGATGTGCACGGGGCGGGGTGGGGGGCAAGGTTCGTGGTCAAGGCCCAAGGGGCGATTGCCCGAGAAAGTATGACATTTGGGAACACATTAAGCAGCACATCCACCAGTTTCCTGACGTTTTAGCATTCCCCTGCATCGAGTGCATCGGCCACAGGGGAGCCAGGTCGTTAAGAGAAAGGGAAAAAGAAACACGGCAGGCCAAGCGCAGCGTCAGCTCGCCTCTCCGGGGGGATGCCGTCCAAGCTGGCAGGAAAACAGACCAGTGAGTGTTTTGTGTCTCGCAAATTCTTCACACAAAAACATCTGCTGAGAATTGATGACATGCTTTCTGTGCAAAGATACCAATTCAGGACTTATCTGCTGCACTGGCTTCCCGTGTTTACAACCCCCCCCCCCAACAAAAAAAATCCTTTGGCTACTCTGGAAGACCTTTCCATTCCAATAAGTCGGCCAAGTCCGTCGGCGGGAGGAAAAGAGTGAATGTTAAGAATGCAGCTGAGCATTTGCGTTTCACCTCGCAGACACCAAATCTTTGCAATAGAGCACACGGCCATTTGGCAGAATGAGCGGGTTCTCGCATCCGGCGAAGCTGCCGTATGTGCAGCAACTGAAACATTGATGAGAAATCTTCTACGGAGGAACCGAATGCAAATAGAAGCGAGGGAACGGATCGATTTTGCATGCAAATCCCACATGCTTCAGAGAGGCGGAGAGCTTTCCTCATTCGCGTCCTCTTTTCAGGTGGATGCATTTCACAGCCGACATACATGAAGATGTCGTGAAGCAATGCTGGCATTCGACAGCCCTGGGAGGGAATTTGAGCGAGCAGAGCAAGATTAAACGGTACTGTAGGAACTAGAACGGCGTGGCCGCTTGCTACTTGTTGCAAATGATTCATAAAAGCCTTGAAAATGATGCGGGAACGCTGAAAGATGTTGTCATCGAGCTTACACAACAAAGGAAGAAAAATGAGTGGTGGAAGGGGTAATGCGTCAATAGCATTTCATTGTGATCCAAAGATACCATGCAGGGAAAAAAAATTATATATATATATATATATATATATATATATCAAAGCAGTTCAGATCAGTTTCATCTGCCCCTGAATGGTGCACTTGGGTAAGGTACAACTGGACACAGTGACATTCATTGGTCCGCATTAGAATGGTCACTAGTGTGTTACTATGGAATGTCGAGAGTGGAACGGGAAGAAAACGATTTACGATTTCATCTACTAAGCTTTTTGTCAAGGAACTGCTGGAGTTGAAGAGTCTCGACAGATACACAAGCTTTGTACGTCTGGGAGGAGCTACGTTTGGTCTGGGTTGTTCATGGAAGAGGTTACGAGTTACATCTTGTTTTTCACAACCCAATCATCAGTCACGTGTTTGGCATTTTGGTGGTACATTTACAGTTGGAATTACTAATATAGGCAAGTGTCAACATTTTTCTGTTTGATATTGGAGGGGTGGGGGGGTCACACTATTTGTGGCAGGGCTCTGTCCAAATCCCTTTTTTCCACTCAGCTCGCGTCGTCCCAACACTATCACCCTGACCCGTTTGGCAAGGTAAATTAAGTCCATTGGCCCAATAAAACAGGGACCTGAGACTGAATAGTACAGCCGTGAAAACCGAGTCATTTCACGAAAGGATTCTGCTTGCCACTTACCTCAAAGAATCACCATCTGCCATTCATTCGTCGCATAGTCATTCTTTTGTTCCCCTATGGACGAGCTGCTGTCATTTGGTAGGAAAGGAGACACGAGAGTGCCTCTTCATCACACACTTTCAACTCTGCCTTTCAAGGTTCCGAATGAAATAATAGACGTGTTGGAGTTGCAGCCCACATCGCTCCTCTTTTTAAATCTTGGGTTGCGGGAATGGGCTTCATTATGTGACATTATAGTCATTCAGCATGCAGTAAATTTCCACCAAAGCCTAAAAGTTGATCTTAGCATCCCCGATGTACATTATTATTAGTAGATGTGATGTCAACCACGTTTTTGGGCTTGTGAATGCATGAGAACTTCAAGTAAGGGCAAAGCCGCTGCGTGGTCTCATGACGAGCAGCCCATTCTACTATGAGCACAGGAGCAGGGATGGAGATATGAGAGGGAGAGATATAGTCAGAACTCACACCCGGCTAATGAGAAATGAGCCGAGATCAGATAAAGAGTCTGGACCGAGATGGATGGAGGGCCGGACAAAGAGGGTGCGCCCCCCTCACCCCCGTCCCCTTCCTTGCTTGTGTCGCCTCTGTCACTCATGCCAGCACTTGTCAGGGCTCATTTCCCCTTCAACCACCCAGAGACCCCCTCCCAAGCACCATCGCCACTATTTTCGCCTTTTTACTGGGGGGCCCCCATGCAGACAGAGGGACAATTCTTTGCTGAGAAAACAGGCAATAAAGTGAGGTGTAAATGAGGTTCCCGACATATGCAATGCACCAGTCAATGTGTCATAACTTGAGAAGTTAAATCACACACAATGGAAGTGATGGTAAAGTCATCTAAAAGTCAGCACAGGCTGCTTTTATGACAGTTTTCCACCCTGGCACAATTCAAAAATCCTTATGCACTCGCCTTTGTTGGCCCTTTTCCACCGCGTTTGTGCTAGTGCTAGTTCTGGGCCAGTGCTCAGGTTAGCACCAGTTCTTTCTTTTTCCATCACCTGCTGATTGCATATCCCTGATTGTTATATACTACACACGAGTATAATCAATGCTATGCTAAGTTGCCTAGCAGATGCTAACAGCGCATATTACTCTCGGCTAAACTTCGATGTAAGCAGTGATGTTTGGACGCTTTGCAATGACGTAATGAGATCGCTCCTAGTTGGATCTTTGCCGGTGGAAAACCAAACACGTTCTTCTAAGAACTTGTTAAACACTAGCTAAGCACAGCACAGCACTGGCCCTGGCGCACAACAAGCACCAAGTTTTTTTGGGGTGCAAAGGGGGTACGTGTGACTTGTGTGACTATTCTTTGAAAAAAACAGTACCTTATCACAGGGCACAATGTAAAATCCCTATGCAGCTATCTGGCTAAATGTTAGCATAAGAACCGATAGAATGTTAGCATTTGGGCAAGTAGTAATGGACCACGGGGCACATGTTCTAGGGTGTTAACATGCTAGGTTTTACTTTTGTAAGACTTTCCATTTTGTTGAATCCAAAGATTAAAATAGTTCTCCAACTCTCAATAAATCTTCAGGGATTACAGACATGAAGCCACATTTAAAATTTCCAAAGGAATTTTTCGAGTTTGCTATTCCAAGACAAAAGTCTGGCAGGTTGGCTTGTCTCAACATCGTCAAGAATCGAGAGTGTATTCTATACACAATTATACCATTTTTATCACATGTTGGTTGTTATTTTTATTGGATCTTGTCTGTTTTTTATTGTTCAAAGACGGCTTGTCACATTTGTGATGAATATAGGCTGCTTTGGATTCGAACAGAGGTTCCAATCCACTGAACACCATTGATATACAAAGTGAAATTGGCACTCGGTAATATTTAACTTGCGCACCATCCAGAGGACACTGCAATGGAAATTATACCAAAGATTAGAATTGGTATTGGCTCATGGCCGAATCTTGTGGTTTTTCAAATCATGTTTTCAATGTCAAATCTGATTTTCTCTCCGGAGAACAACCTATTTTCTTTGCACACATCTAGCAGATTAAATTACACGAACTAGTGGCTGTTAACAGGCTTTAGTTTTTATTTTTAGATGTCTTTTTTACTATCCATTTTTTTTCAATCTTTTTTTTTTTTTTGCCCACTGCTTGGGTGTTGGGTGAGCTGGAGCCCCTCCCAGCTGTCTTTAGGTGAGAGAAGTGTCAACTTGAGGTCAGCCAATCATAGGGTACATATAGGTAAGCAGCTCGTCATTTTCATGGTCAGTTCAGAGCAGTGGTTCTTAACCTTGTTAGTAGTACCGAACCCAATCAATTCATATGCACGTTCAGCGAACCCTTCATTACTGAAAAATAAAAATCTGATTCAAGAAGTGTTCCTTCAGTTTTGCCGGCGCGAGAATAGTTGCTCAACTTGGCATGACAAATTATGTAGATAGGATGCTGAGTCCCATCACGTTCTGTGATGCATGTGAATCCGTGTGGTACATATTCATCCGATCACTTTGGCTTTTTTTGCTCGACATAGTTAGAATGCATTAGAACATTCTGAAAATATCACACGACAGTCACACGTTCACGACTGAGCGAACTAAATTTCCCTCAGCACTGATTGGACAAGCTATGTCATGTGATCATCTGCAGCCAGTGATGGCCAAGCGGGTGTGTAATAACTAATTGAAATGTTGAGGTCGGGTGTGTCTTAACCTCCATGGCAGAGGCTCCGTCGAACCCCTGAGACCGATTCACCGAACCCCTGGGATTCGATCGAACCCAGGTTCAGAACCACTGAGTCTTCAATTAACCTCACATTCAGGTTTTCGGAATATGAGGAGGAAGCCAAAGTACCCAAAGAAAGCCCAGTAAAGTATGGACTGATCATGCAAACACCACATACGGGGGTCGAGATTTGACACAAGACTTCTCCACTGTAAGACAGAACTGCTAGCTAACAGTCTTATTATGCAGCTTTTTCTATAACCCTCCACTGCCCCACCCCAAAAATAAATAAATAAGTGTACACAGATGAATACACAAGGGGAAAACGGCAAAAATAACAGGCACAGATAATTGTTAACCGCTGTGCTTTGGGGGACCTGTGGAGGCTAAACAAAGAAACCACTTGAAATGGGCAATGACAATAGGCATATCAAAGTGTTTGAACAATGTGGTGTGAGAGTAATTCATGTCTGGCTAGGACGTTTGGCTTTCCAACAGGCCCTCCCGAGTCCAGGCAGTCTGTTCTCACATGGGCGGCCAAGAACCCAAGAGGGTCTGGAGAGCGCTGCCTTTGGACGGCCTCCTCATACTCGGGCATCCACTTGGACAGCCCGGGTGAACCCAGAAGTTGCGATACGCTTCAGGAAATGAAGAGGAAGGAAAATGTCCTTCCTGGCGAGATAACTGCGGGCGGCTTTACAGATATTTTCATCAACACGAGCTCCAAGCCACCCTGGGATTCCTCCAAAACACACATTTTTAACTATTCCTTGCTTCATGCTCCAAATTCTATAATCAATGTCAGTTTGTTCCCATCTCCCATCATCCTTGCGGTTCCTGTGATTTATAATTAGGGGGACCTCACACAAGAAAGCCCTCGTAGCTTCTATTTCTGTGCACGAGCCAGGAGTCGCGGTGAGGCCCCGCGTCTCTCCGCTACCCTCCCTTTCCCCAAGGCCAAACCCTCAGCCAAGAGCCCGTCTGCCGAGCCCTCTGTCTGTACTGCACTCGCTATCCAAGTCTTTGATCCGTGCAAGATTCAGTGTGTAAAGGGGGGGAAAAAAACTAGCACACTCAAGAATACGGAATAATTGAATAATGACTCTCTAGTCCTTGTCGAGTCTTTAATGTGCCTGGACTTCAGGTTTGCCGTGTGTTTTTTGCCCCTTTTTTTCTCTCACGCTCATTCAGCTTTATTAAGAAGCCTTTTGTGATTGCAGTGACACTTTCTTTAGACACGGTTTGTGGAAACAGAAATTTTAATCGACTTGACTATGGAGACTGTTGGGGCATGGACGGGGGCTCATTTTGGCTGAAACCTCTGACGACCGGAGTTCTGACAAACATCCCTTCAGTGGTACGCTTTTCAGTGGTCACCAGGATGGTACCTGAATCTTGAATCTATATAGCCGGACGGATAGCTAGCAAGAAAGCAAGAAAATGTCTTACCTTCAGGATGCACGTGCCTGGAGCCGTGTCCTCATTGATGGAGACATTGTAGAAGTTGCTCTCAAAGACAGGCTCATTGTCGTTAATATCCTGAAGCAAGATGTTGACCACCGCGGTAGACGACAGCGGCGGCCTCCCCCCGTCTGTGGCCACTACGGTTATGCTGGGATTGGGGTTCTTTTCGTAATCCAGCTGTGACAGAGTGGTGATAATCCCCGTAATGGCGTCTATGTTGAACCATTGAGCAAAGGGTCCTTTATCCCGAAGGATGCCGTAGCTAATGTCCCCATTGGGCCCCTGGTCTTTGTCTCTGGCGGTCACCTGTAATACAAAACTCCCAGGAAACACCACCTCCGGGATAACCTGCCGATAGACAGTTTGGTCGAACAGCGGCGGGTTGTCATTGATGTCGGTCACCTCGATTGTGAACGAAGATTCGGCCCGAAGAGGGGGCGTCCCTGAGTCGGTTGCCATCACCCTCAAGTCATAAACATCTCTCTCCTCGCGATCGAGAATCTGATCCACACAAATCAGATAGATGATATTGTCTTTGGTGGTCAGTCCAAATTTGCCATCTCCGCCCTCCAGCGACACGTTGACGTTGGCGTACTCGCCGTAGTCTGGGTCCGTGACAGAGATTCTGGCCACGTACTGTCCTGGCTGTGCACCCTCTGAGATTTGAGGAGAGCCATCCTCGCTGAGAAAAATTATTGTCATGGTGGGCTGGTTGTCATTGTAGTCTCTGACGTGGATGGTGACGAACGCGTTGGTCACCTCCGGATGCGTGGCATTGTCTTGAGCTTGCACCACCAGTTCATGGACTCGCCGCATCTCAAAGTCCAGCGGCTTGTTGAGGGTGATGATGCCCGTGTGAGGTTCGATAACAAAGTAACGATCTGGGTCGCTTTGTCGCCTGTTGATCTCGTAAGTCACCGCGCCGTTTTCTCCCTCGTCGGCGTCTGTGGCAAACACCTGCAAGATGTTGTTTCCTGGTTGCAGGTTTTCGGATATGATGGCATGGTAGCGGCTCTGATTAAACACAGGAGCGTTGTCGTTGATATCCTGGACGGTGATGTCTAAAGTCATTTGATCGGTTCTTTGAGGGGAACCGCCATCAAAGCCCTCCAAGGACAAAGTATAGGTCGACCTTTTCTCCCTGTCCAAGATGGCGTTGACCACCAAGTCCAGATACAGGACTTCATTGCTTCCCCTCCTGGTCTCCAAAGTGAAGGCCTGGCCAATGTTTCCATCCTTAATGAGGTAACCCTGTGTGGTGAATTGACCTCCATCCGCATCCACTGCCGGGTCAAGAGGAAACCTAGTGCCAATAGCTGTCTGCTCAGGGATTCTGAAGGTAGCATGTTTTTTGGGAAACGTTGGCCCGTGGTCATTGATGTCATTCACCTTGATGGTCACCTCCACCGTCACGCCCGTCATGGTTACAGCTATGAAGTTGTACCTGTCCCTCAGTTCTCGGTCCAGAACTTTGGCAGTCTTAATGATTCCCGAGCTCTCGTCAATGTCCAAATCGGTGCTCACTCCGGTGCCTTCGTGGTCGGAAATGAAATAGAGGGCCGCAGTGATGCCGGGAGGCAGCCCTGCGCTTATGTCACCGACGATGGTTCCTGCCGGTTGCTCCTCATCCAGCTGTAGATCCAGGGTGCCTTGAACCACTGGTGAATGGACCGAAACGAGCCCTAGCACCACGTACAACATCAGCACAATCCTTCTGATCCACCACCCGTCACATTGCAAAGGATCCATGGTGGACTTCCCCAAACCCTTGGCAGCCGTCTTCATTTTGGCTCCTTTCTTTTAAACCTGCAAACACATACAGTACAGGTGAGTAAATGCTGAACAATGTCAAAATCTGACAGCGGGAAAAACAATGGAGATATGTATTATTCCTGCATTGACATGAAGAGCGCGCTCGTTTAAGAAAAATAAAAACCCCAAGAAAGACTTTCCCATATGTCCAACAGGCACAAATCCCAACCGCACAAAACCCACACATAACATTTTCCCGACACCTCTTACTTCTCCTAATAAGTCAACACCTTGTTCCCCCTGTGCACCGCTGAGGCCACCTTCCTAACATCAAAACCACATGCCGCAGCGCACCACCTCCCATCTCGTTGGATGCTGCTCCTACTCCATCTAATTAAAAAGGCACAGCTCTCATTTTTGCTGCTCTCCATAGCAATATTCAGTGAAGTAGTCTGTCAGGCCAGATCCTAGATTAAATTTGTGTGTGCACACCCAACATGTAGTTTCCAACTGAGTCGCTGTTATTTCCTGAAAACAATATGAAAGTAGTTGGCCACAAATCACCAGTTATGTAAGGGTTTCATTTAAAAATAATTTCAAAATATACCTCATAAAAGAAGCACAGAAAAAAGTCCAGAAGGTTCAACCTATTTTATTTTTCACATTTGAAAAATTTTAATATGATGTTTAAACCTAGAATTGTGAATGTAATTTTATCAATGATCAACGTTGCAATGCCACAGCGCCACCTCTGGTCTTCTTGGTAACGAAAGCTTGATTGACACTGACTTCTTTGGTTGATAATCATAATCAGATCATCAAGGCTCCCCCAATTGGTTTGATTGATGTGTGCTAATCTTCATCAGAGTGTACAGGACGGATACAGTGCGTCGCGTCCTCAGGCGACACGGGCCCCAAGTCCAAAGGCTCCGTGCAGTCTACTAGGCAAACTTTTTCTGGCTCTGCACCATTGCAATTAGTGTCTGCTTCCAGCTAGCCATGAGCACTCACAGATGCTTCCGTGGCTAATTTCAGAGCATTTAGAACAAAAGATACTCATTTTAACGTCAAGAGTTACTTTTTTTTTTTTTAAGTGCATGTACAGGCTCGTGTCATGCAATTTGGGAAGGTGACGATTCGAAATGGTACGGCATACCTCACGATAGGTCGGTGAAGCTGCCATCAAAGGACAATTGCGGCATCATTTTCATTTGGCTTTTTGCTGCTGTTTTTGTGGAATTTTAGGTGTGTCAAGCGGAAGGTAGGGTATGTTGCATGTGCATATATCCATGCTCACTTAAGGTGTATTTTTTCAAAATCAATTAATTTAGTCATTTATTTTTAAGGGTAATAGATTGTTGTATGATATTGGTTTAAACTATTAATATCGGGAATATTTTTTTGGGGGCTATTGCTTGTGGGTTTTCGCTATTCCCTATCCTCTGTAATTCTTGATCCTTGAGGTATGTCTCCTTGAAAAGTTTCCACTTCATGCAAAAAAACAATACAAGCATTCTGCACATTCAGTTTGCTCTTAATATTTTTATATCTTAATTAAAAGCAAGCTGTGTGTTAGCTTCCTCCAATTTCCTACCACTTTGAGACCGGCGAGAATGGCGGCAAGAGTGAGCACATGTGTAGCACACGCGCTGAGTAGTTTTGTGAGTGCTCCTCTTAACTGCAACAGAAGCACAGCCGGAGCTTGAAACTTTTGACAAGTGATTCAACTTTCAAGTCTTCCATATTGATTTATGTTCCAGCAACACTGGGCAATTTTTTCCTTTTCTCCAAAGCAACAAAGGATAACTTTCCAAGACCGGAGTCTTTGCAAGAATCTCACAATTGAAATAAAGCAGCCCTTTGGTTGGGTAGTGGACCTCTGCAGAGCCAGGCAGGCCTAATGGATCTAGCAGACATGCTGGGGTAATTGCACAAAAAAAGCAGATTTGAAAGAGATCTCAGGTTGGAAGTGGAGAAGATTGTACAAGAAGCCTGAGAGGAATCTTGACAATAAATGTGTAACACAGTTTACAGAGGCCTCCATTACTGTTTCTGAATGTCTCGAGGTCAGTCCGCAATATTGAGTGTAAACACACACCCACGTTTATATATATGTACACACACACACTCACACACACACACTCACACACACACACACACACAAACAATAAAGAATGATGTAAAAAGTTCTGCAAATGTTTGTTGTGTTTTTAAGCTAGCTTGATAGCTAGTCTAATAGCTGGAAGGATGGCTAGCAAGAAAGCAAGATAGCTATAGCTAGCTCTTTAGCTATCTATCTAAGATCCAAAACAACTACGAAGGCTTCACATTAGTAGCGAATTAGGTAGATTTGATAGACAGACAGCCAGACCGATTGATAGGACTTTATTTTTTCACAGCTTTCTGGGATTGGTGTTGTTTTTCAAGCTCACTAGTTAATTAACAAGATGACTAACTCAGAGAATGGACACAACTTAATATTTGTGTTTAAGATAGGTAGCTAACTAGTAATGGGCTTGAATTTAACAACAACAACCAAAATAGCTGATAGAATGCATGAGCAAGTCAATCCCTTTTGTGGCTTTCACATGTCATGTTTTCTTTGCGTCCGTCTACTTTGAATCCTCAACACTGACTGGGTGCATCCAAGGTTTCAAGGACTTGCATGCAGAATCAAAACATCTGCTCCAATCTCGCGGACGGCTTTTTGCTGACTGCTCACATCTTCCATCTCGATACATCATAATACATAAACTTGCTCATAGAAGTGCAATTTGTCTTCCCGCGCCATGGGTACACGACAAGGACATTTTTGGCACCGCTCACAATAGAAAAAAAAATGCATCGGCGCTGTTGCCACCTTCCACAAGCCAACATCTACATTAGAAAATGAGATGCCAAATGGTGCGTCAAGACTTCAATGATTCAAATCCTGGACACATTTGAAGTCTGAGTACATTTTTATGGAGTTAACGTGTATTCCATGGCAGAAATGACACAAGAAAGTGGCAAGAAACACAGAAAGATCGAGTATTACAACATAACATTAACAAAACGTCCAGCCATTCATCAAATAAACACACACCGTTACTCAACATTTGGCCAGGCTCTGATGGTGGGTGTGATTTTCAACAAAGTCAACTTATGCTGTACTTTAGAAAACTGGGTCAGACAGACAGGTACTAACCAAAAACATTTTTGTGTTTGCCATCGCGTAAGCTCACTGATAGATGGGCAATCAAGAAGTCAAGGTCAAAACAGAGACTGGTTTGGGATTGTTAAAAAAATGTGATAGCGAATGCATTAGGACAGCTGCAATGAGTACAAAGTGGCAAATGTGTGAATACACTGTATATTGTGACCCAGCATGATTGACTTGACTTATGACTTGCTTCACCCAAATAATGATTTGATTCGATTTCAAATTTCACACAGACTCAACTTGACTTGATTGGCTTAAGTTTTGCCACAGTAGCTCTTGACTTGCTGGAAACTTGAGCGGACAACTTAGCACATTACGACTTGCACATATGTGACGTAGCCCTTTCCGCCTATTTATCAAAGAAAAATCAATAAATCAACAAATGTCCAAATCCAAATTTAAGCATGGTTGCACAACTTTAATTAAAGCAACCAAGCCACCACACAGCTGGGTGGGGGGGTCCTAACATTGTGGCCCACTATGTAACTGGAGCCTTTGACTCCATGTCACCATTCCGGTTAGCTTGTGGTCAGAGGCCGTGCCAGCCTGGACCAGGCTCACTGGAGCCAGAATGGAAACCGCAAACACAAGTGACAGACGGACGTGAAGATGACTATGGTGGATCCAAAACAACTACAAAGGCTTCGAATCATGTTTGAAAAACTCATCACAAGGTTAGCTACATGGCACAGCAGGGAGAAAAGTAGCAGTCCGACAAGAATCGTCTCATTCCCATGTCAAATGAGCAAGCTGGAAAACTGGTGAATCAGAATTTTGGGTGTTTTACATGGATAAATTACGCAGACAGGCAAACATAGCTAGCCTAGCCAGCCAGACAGACAGACAGATGTCTATTTTAGTTATTCCCACGACATGAGTAAGAGTGTGTGTGTGTGTGTGTGTGTGTGTGTGTGTGTGTGTGTGTGTGTGTGTGTGTGTGTGTGTGTGTGTGTGTGTGAGAGAGAGAGATGTGGCGCATTTCCACAGCTTCACACACCTCGGTGGCATCATCGAAAACACATGGGGATCGCGTTACAATGCCAGGTGTCAGTATGCGTGTGCAGGGGGATGTTTGGATATGGCCTCAGCCAAGGTCATAGGTCACCGTATGGGAATCATGTGACACGGTGAAGAGATCAGAACGTCGTTAAAATTGTCCACAAATATCCCCCCAAAAAGCAGTATGCACGGAAAAGTCTTGAGCGGAAAATTTGCATTTGTTAAGTAGCTAAAGAGCAAGGCAGAGAGTTAACTTCACTATGTTTGTGGTTGTTGTTTTTTTTAAGATAGCTAGCTAATTAGCATTAGAGTCAGAAAGCAAGAGATATACTGTAGATAGAGACATAGTTCGAACTAGACTAGTTGTGGTTTGAAACTGTCAAGTTAACTCGGTAGAAAATTGTTGTTTTGTTCTTGAGCGAGAGAAATCGATACAGCTTGGTCATGACAAAACCGATGAGGTATGTTAACATCGCTGATAATTGGTCAAATAAAGGCTTCACATTACGGAAATAGGTAGATGAATATGTAATAGACCGTTTCACGAAAGCGTCGCAGTAGGAGTGCATACATGTTTGTATTTAACTCATCACGTTGTTCTGTTTTGACCGTATCCTCACAGCATGTACTCCTGTTTGAAATTGAATAAAAAAGGCTAATGCCCGAGTTAATTGTGTCTAATGTTGAATGGCTCAGCGTGACGCCTGTGTGTCGTGACATTTAATTGGGATGAAAATCCTTTAAATAAATAAAAGGGGGAAAAAAGGAGCAAACAATGGAAGAAAAATGATGAAAGAAAAGAAGATGTTTAGAGAGATGCGACGTGACGAGCTCCATAAACTACATTTTTCCAACCCCAACACTCTGGCCAAGACAGCCTCAACAGATTCCCAAAATTCCGAGGACCAGAATGCAGGGAAATGATTTGAGTGTAGTTTTTTTTTTTTTTTAATGCAACCACTTTTGAGTCCTAGAGGAGTCCCTCGGAGTGGCGCGGACTCAGCCACCCAGAACAGATCCACATGTCATTATTTTTAATCCCACGCAAGGTTGCATATCAGCAGGTTTGTCAGGCTATAAGGGCGTTGAGGGTAAAAGGATGGCGCTTTAATCATGACATCACCATTGGAGTTTTTTTATGCCAGGAGTAATGTGATCAATAACTCTGAAGAAAAACCTCAACACTACATGGGTACATTTTGGAATCGTTGCTGCTCCAGCAGGACAGATTTGGGGATTTTATTTATTTTTTGCCTCAAAAACAAAATTAGATGGATTGGATGGATGGCTAGCTAGCTAGATAGATAGATTTTTTTTTGAGGAGTATGTTTAATCCCCAGAGACTTAAAATTAGAAGTGTTTCTGAGTCTTCACCGAGACAAAGCACATACTGTATTTCACATTAGAAAACCCCATTGCACACCACCAAACAAAAATGTCTAAAAAAAAAAACAGTAAATGGACTGGAATAATGATCCTGTTTCAATTTACTCACAAGTTACACACTCACTGAGAAATCAGGGACTGTGTCTGAAAAATGCTCGAGAAATGTTGCCTCCATTGAAAGAGTAGTGGGCGGCAGGGAGTAATAGTGGTTAGCACGTCTACTTAATAGTCAAGAGGTTCAGGGTTTGAATCTCCAGCTCTTCCCACGTTCCAAAAACATGCGTTCGTCTCTTTGAAGAAGAAACTGTCCAGATGGCTGCATGGATGGATGTTATTGTGTGAACGGCAAGAGATTGACAAACAAGTCACAGCATTGTTCCATTTCAGCACATCATTACTTTTGGGGCAAAATACACCATCGGCGTTTCTTCTCCATATTCTTTGCCCATTTGGAAAAAACATCTAAATCATTCTGTTCTAACTTATTAGGAAATGGTATTTCGTCACCATAAAACAAAGAACAAGAAGTTCCAGGATGGATGAGCCATCGGTTTTGTCAGCGCACATTTTTCGAAATGTTTTGGATGATGGCTATTTTTGGTATTTTATTTATTTGTAAAATATCTGATTCATATCGCCTTTTTATACAGTATTTCTTCCAAATGTTAGCCAACAACAAAAAGTTCAACTAAAATGACCTTTTAGTTTTCCCAAAACAAATTCTGGAGGGAAAAAAAATGCTTGTTTTGGTGGGCGGGGATCATTTTCTTCCCACAAATGTTATGTGTACCATCCTATTTTAAGCGTAATATAAGATTTTCTTGTCGAGGGTGGAGCTAAATACAAACCCCCCAAAAATCAGCCGGGATGTTTTGGAAAAATAAAAATAAAAAATCAGCCACCAATAGTTTCCCTGATCGACACATCCGGTGGGCATGTCTATCATAACAGGACGAATGAAAAAGTCTCAAGGATTCATTCATGAATTCAAAGGGGAAGCTGAGAATCCTGGTTTGAAATGGCTATTTTGAGCTCGTACTCTTGACTCCCGCCTTCTTTTGCCCAAACCAATCGCATTTGGAAGCAGGCGATCATTTTGAGGACAAACATTTGAGCAAAATAAATTGACCGGAATAACAGTTTTGACACAAAATTTGGTGGACACGTCTATCACAACAAAATGCTTTTAAAAAAACCTAACCATCCATGCCTAATATTTGTTTTCAGAGGAAGTCAGATACTTTTGCCATTTTAGCCAAATTCCCAGCAGGGTTTGTGCTTTGATGAACCCCAACTATATTTCGACCAGCATTTATCCTACGATAGATGGCTTGCCACAAAAATGCAAAACTTTTTGGGGCCTCCGCCTTCTAATGTGGGCGAGATACGTCATCACACGCTCATTTTCCATTGGTCATCACTCATGAGGCTTGCAGCCTTAATTATTTGGCTGTATCTTTCCACAGTGGATCAGTTGCAAACAAATGGGTCATGTAGGTAAAAAACGACAATGGAAGCACAACACAGTTACATCAAAGGCAAGGCAAAGTGAAAGTGAGCATGACTAAACCCCTGCTGAGATGGTTTATTTACAGTACAGAGTGAAGCATCATCATGGGAGTGTGCTCACAAACTTAAACTGCACACACATGAGTAGATAGGAAAGAGGTTGATTATACAGTCATACCCCACCCCCCCCAAAAAAAATCAATGAATATATACAGTCTATTCCAGATTTTGTTAGCATGACTGCACATGATGCTTTGCCTTAACGCTGTCATGTACAAGTCAGGCTAAAAAAAAAAAAATAGATATTGTAATTTTTGTGTGTGTGTATGACTATACATAAAGCTCTGGAGAGAGGAAAAATAATAATAAGTTGATGTTGCTATTTACAGGTAATGTGTCTACTTGAGTAAAATTTGCATTTTACAGCTATAAAATAGAAACAACTAAATTCAAGATACTGTACAAATAATATGATTTTATTAGTATTTATTTGCAAAAAAATAAAAGTAGTCAAAGTCGGGGGTTTTTTGTTTTTGTTTTGTTTTGTTTTTTTGTTTGTTTTGCAGGGGGGGGGGGGGCTCCCAGAGCTTTACACAACCACTCCACAAAAGGCTTGGATATGCACATAAATAAAACTTCAAGATGCTATCCTCATTATATTTGCCCTAGCATTATGATATTTGTACGGAGCCCCCAAAGTGACATGGAAAGAAAATACATTTCTCGTTCGGACGAGACCGTTTCTCATTCTAACGAGTCAACTTTCTCATCCGAACGAGGAAACTTTCTCGTCCTAATGAGAAACAATTATCCTCACCGTTTCTTATTTTAGTTGATCGATGACGCTATTTGATGTAGTCCTTGCTTTGAGGAATGAGTGAAAGTGCTCCCCTGCGACCATTGGCTCACTGCACTGGACGCAGGTTGAAAATAAGACTTGCGTTCCCAGGAAGCTATCCACGCAGGTAAAGAAGCTAGCGGGGAGAGACATTTCTCATTTGGTCGAGAAAGTTTCTCGTTAGGATGAGAAGGTTTTTTTCGTCATAACAAGTTTTCTTGTTATGATGAGAAACTTTTTTTTTCTCCATGTCACTTTAGGGCTTCCGTAGAATTGTGAGCATCTCAAGAGGAACAGACATGACCACCAGAAATGCAAATATTAGGACCACCTCTCTGGCATGGTGCAGTGCAAGTAAAACATCCATTCATTAAGTTAAAACAAACCCCAAAAAAGTTACGGATCAAGACTTTCCGAGGCGGCTACTTACATTCATGAGTTTCTTCCCAGGTGGCTGACAACAACAAGGCGAGATTGAAGTCATCCAAAAAAAAAAAAAACTCCTTTCAGTGCCTTCCAGTGAAAACCAAAACGACGGTGAGAGTTGCATCCATCTTTACGACATCTCCTCACACTTGCTGGTGCACAACTCCAAATAAAATTGGGGAAAACTTGCTCATGAGGTGATTTTTCTTCCCACCCCCCTGCGGCCAACAAAATCTGCATCCACTGTCGTACGTCTGCTTGGCCGTTAAGAACTGCTTGCGAGAATCGGAGTGGGGCTCCGGCGGCGGACTTGTGCCTCACTCTGTCTTTCTCTCTCTCTCTCCCAAATGTAATGTATTCAACACATGACTGGAGTGCGGACTGGCAGCCTCCTCCGCCTCCTTCTTCACCTTTAAACAGCCACAAGGAGGTGGCGGCGAGTTGAAAGCTGCACTCTGCTGCCACCGTGCTTTGCATCATGAAACTGTGCATGGAAGACAAGACAAGACAGAAAAAACGCCAAAGCAAGTTTGCTCAGCGGCTTGCATAGGATCCAAAATATTAGAAGCAGGTCTAAATGCGACACAGGCCACTTCTGAAACCACCGCAAACAATAATTACTGACCCAATTAGTTCTTGTTAAATGTCAGAGGTATGCTTTTACTTTGCAAAACACCAATTAACATTTTTGCCTATTTTCTAACATGTTACAAACCAAACCAGGACCTGAAATTTAATACACGTGTCTTTGTGCATCGTAAATTTAAAATCGTTTTGGAATAAAAGGATGGGAAGGAAAACATTTTTTAGCTGATTCATTGATGAATTGACAAAATAATTATTCAAATAATCGTTCGGCGCTGCATTGTGACTGCATTGTATCTTTATCAACTCAATTCAACTCAACTCTATTTTGTCTTGTTCAACTTTTAACTCCGGCATTTTTCCATCGAGGCTCAACCTTTCAGTCATGACACACTTGACACACAGCAAAGCAATTCGGATGCAATACAAGATCATACGTTCAAGTTACGTTTTGGAGGTTATCACCCCAAGGAAGCTCGGCTCATTCGAAAGTCACCTGTGTCGGCTCCCTGGAGCGACACGGCTGCGCGACCCCCCACCCCCCTCCTCACCCCCATCAAGTTCACAAAGTTTTATTGGGGTCGTGTCGCTTTGCGTTTTCGAACATCAGAACAATGGCAAGGTTGTGCTAAGCGCCTATAATGCCGAGAAACAGCTGACATATCGCGGCTCAGCCGCCGCTCTTTCCTTTTCATGTTTTCTTAATGCATAAAACATATGTTGAATCAAAAAGAAGTCATCGGACAAGAATGCCATGATGTTACATGGTTCGTCGTTGAGCATGCTTCAAGGTTGGAGCTGCAACTGAGCTAAAACTTTCTTATGTGATGCACTTCCATTTTTAGAGGACTCTGACGATCCACTGCTGGCACTGAAGTGAGTTCTGGATACTATGAAAGAGCACACACGCATACATCCAACCACATCCGCAAACACACTATGATGGCACAATTAGTCATCCACTGCAGCATCTTCTCAGTATCATGTCACGTGTTCCAGTAAAAGTGTGAGGTCGGCATGTTACAAAGAGCCCTTTTCCCATCATCATCATTTATTAGAAACTCCACCAAGGCCAAAACAATCCCGAAACTGCCACAAACCTTTTCTTCTTTGCAAATCAAGTAGAAAGCAACAACTAAGTTTCATCTTGACATGGCTTCCTTTTTTTAACTAACTAACCAATTAACTACTTAACAAATTAACTAACTAATTAACTAACTAACTCAAGATGCACAAAAACTTAATGTCAGGGCCGATCTGACATTTTAAAAATGAGCATCCTGAGCTAATGAGCTCATGTGCAAGCTAGCTAACTAGCTAGCTAACTAACTAACAGTAAACATTCACGTTTACTTTTAAACTACTTGAGGAATTTTTCATAGTCAGCATAATTTTTATTTCTTTTTTTAAAATATTTGTACTTCTACTTATGTTCCAAGTTTGAGGACTTTTGCCACCTCTGGTAAACATCTGTCCCATCCCTTGCCAAGATGAGATCCACCTCACATGTGCACGCTGCTCCTCGGAGGAGACAAATGGAAAACACGAGCTGATGAACTCCAGAACTTGGGACTCGAGCAGCCAACGGGCCACATGGCGCAGGCGGCGCCACAAATTAATTTTGCATTTTTCGTCTCCGTTGGGTTTGTTTGTGCTTAATGAGAGATTATACTGATACTCCTGTTTGTAACGAGCATAGGACACGACAAATCTTTATTAAAATTGCAAAGACGATGGATGATGTTTTTGTTTTCCGTGTGTCTTTCCTTGATAACTTATCATTTCATTTGGATTTATATTTGAAGTGGAAGTCATCAGCGTCGCCTCCAGACGGGACGATGGATGGCCAAATATCCTGCAGACGGCAATCATTCCTGATGTTTTCTGCTCTGTCTGTCATCGTTTTTTTTAAAGCCATAAAAAACAAAACAAACAAACAAAAAGAACACAACGCCTAGAAGCTTAACGGCGACGCCACGCTGACAAGTCGTAAATTAGAATTAGTAGAGTAGAAAGAAGGTTGCTCCAAACTGATACTTTGAACTTCAAGCCTTATGGACTGAACCCACAATGAGGCAATTATAATAACTGAATGCTGACTGATGTATTCCGTTTCATTGTCATTAGAATCCATAATGATTGAATTGTCGCACGAGCTAATGACATACTAGGAAGTGCAACGTGATGTAATAAGTATGAGAAAATAACAGCATAACACCAAGGACCCGTGCACAAGATCAAGATGGAAATGGGACATTTTAATTTGAAGAAGCTACATCGGCACATGTTCCTACTGGGCAATTCTCCCGACGCTGGTTTGATTGAAGTTGGTTGGACAAATGCATCAGAGCAGGACACATGAAAAGCTTTCATTGTCCCATGACAACAGTGAAAACGATTTTTTTTCCCAGCTTTCTACTTTGACCAACTCCTAGTAACAGATTTGCTGCGTGAATCAAAAGCAGGCATCCAAGACGGATGACAGGAGATAAATTGCCCAGCTTCTTTGCCTGTGCCATCCAATCTGGGCGGAGCATTCGGTCAAATGAGCAATGCGAGGAGCGTGTGTGACTGTTTGCATCTTAAATTTTGAGCATTTCTGTACAATTAAAAGACCGCAGCCAGGATTTTTTTCTTTCCTATTTTATTTTTACCCAATGAACCAATAAAACTTAATTTCCCGTGCAACTTCTTTCCTATGATTCGCAATGTTTTCTCTACAGCATTCTGCACCGCTTGAGCTCGGATCAAAACCGACTCAAATGTTATAATTTTACGCCCCTCGTTAGCTCGGTTTTCCAGGTGGATGGGCATAAAACCGGCAGTACAGTTTTAGGGCCGGGGGCTCGTGGTAGTTCTCTCTTTCAGCGGGGGTCTAATGTGGACTCCAACTGGGGCCAAACATTAACCAGAGGCGCCCGTGCTCCGTTTCCTGAGGAAATATGAGCCGTCGTGAGACATTGCGAGAATACTGGATGCAGGTACGCACTTTGGTGTGTATCTCTGTTCACCCACAATGCTTGCATGCTTTCCTGCGCAGATGGCATCGGATAACACGGGAGGAACAGGTGGTTCTTGTTTGGTCTAAAACTCCGCTTCTTTGTCAGCTGGAGGTTAATCATGATTTAGAAGAGCTTTTATACATTCCTGTTTAGTGTCACTCCTGCTTTCCGACATCAGAAATTGCCTCAATAAATCTTTCACCCGTGGAAGGAAAACCCCAAGAGTCTTTGGTGTTACCTTAGACTTGGTACTGAAGCCAAGGTCTACTGACTCTTTTGAAGTGCATGTCTCTCCACCGGTATGTGGTGGGCGAGCAAGGAAGATAGTTGCCATGGTCGAGTTCAGACCAGGCAGAGACTTGGAATCGTAAATTCACGTTGTCGCTTTCAATCTGAGAGCGGGTCATTCATTTCCTATTTTGTCATAACTCAACCTTGCCGTCACTGTTTGATTAATCTGCTGTTTTTACAGCCTCAACTCATCTCTGTCTCTGATGGATCCTTATTTCCTTGTTTGTTGCTGCGATTACCATATCGCAAAGCGAAAGTGACAGTTACAAATGTTGTCGAGCTTTGGGCATTGCTGGACAGATCGATGTGGAGGCCGCAACTTGGGTAGGTGGGACGGTGGCGTGATTGGATATTTGGTTGGTATTTCGGTGGTTAAGTAGAGGAGTGACACGTGAGTTGGTGAACTGGCTTGTCCGTCTGTCACCGGTGGATAGGTATACCGGTAAAAATATCATGTGGGTAAGATACTTTGTAGTTGGTAAATCGGTCTGGTGGTAGGTAGGACAGTCGGGCAAGTTTGGTCTTTGATACACTTGGTAACTCAGGCTGCAGGCAAGTAAGCTGGGGTGCTGCTTGTTCTGTCCATAGTCGGTTCTTAAGTCCCTCGGTTGTTCGGTTGTTTTGTGGTTGTGGTAGCAGGTGGTAGCCGATTGAGAATTTGAGAGCGAAGACTTTGACTGATTGACACGAATCTTCCAATCGTGACAGCGCCAGTCCCAGTGTGCGCTTGCATTCCGTTCCCATCCATCCATTTTCTAATCCGCTTCGCCTCGCGAGGTTCGCGGGCGCGCTGGATCCTTTCCCAGCCGTCTTCGGGCAGTAGGCGGGCTACGCCCTGAACTGGTCGCCAGCCAATCGCAGCATTCCGTTCCTAATTGCTCTTATATTTCATCTTGAAATCAGACATAGAAAATAAACAACAATCAAGCTTGTCATCATATCTCAAAAGCCAAGGCTGAACTTCCAAGATTATGTCAAGCCTCAAGTGTTTTTGGTTTCTGGCAAGTCAAGTCATCCAAACAGTGATTCGAGTCCAAGTTGCAACGACTTGCGTCTCCATTTTTGCCTTTAACTCACACTTGCACATCGTGTATGTCAGTTACTTCCACCTCCCTTGCCTCGCTGCTTTACACACAGGAAAGGAAGCCAAGAAAAAGCCAGAGACACAACCTCCAAGCATCCGCACGCACTTTAATTGCTGCTGAGTGCCCCATAAGGAGCTGACCAGGATGTCTTTGTCCGGTGAACAGCAGCTCTCCGTCTCAACAATGACACTTGGCAATCTCAGAGACTGTCCGCACTGAATGGTCTCTAATTAATACGCTATCAATCACGCCGTCCGGGCACGTTGTTCTCGCCGCGGGACGGAATTCCTCACACATTGTCAGGAATGTCTAACTGATTCTGATGGAGATCGCGCCTGCTCTCCAGGAATGCATTGTGCGGCCCCGAAAAAGGAGAAGGAATGCGCCGCATAGAAAGCGACGCTGTGGAATGTCCACTCGCCACAATTAAATTGTTCAAGGCAAATGTTTCCTTTGGGAGAACACACAAAAGACTAAGGGCCTTTAATCCCATTTACTTTGCACACTTTGCCACAATGGCGGCACTTGAGGAAGCCAATGAAGAGTCTGCTCCGACCATCCCACCGTATGCGCAGTTCGGCACATTATGGCCTCGCACCCATGGACTGGATTTGGCCCGCGATAGTCTTGTAACAGTTTTTCATCTATGGACTTGATTAGATGAGTAGGCCGCAGCTATGGTTGATAGGATGGTGCAAGCGTCGGTTGATTGGTGAATTTGTCGTCAAGTAGGCATGCGTTACGGTTATGGAGTGTTTATTTCGGTAGGCAAGCCAAGTTACAGGCTATTTGGTCAGTCTGGGTCGTCAGTTGGTTGGTCAGGAAGTTGTTAGGTGGTGAGTCTATAGGCAGGGCCGGCGGGTAGAGGGGCAGGTAGGTCAATTTTGTCACTTGCTTGGTTGGGTGGTCAGTAGATTTTTACTAGGTACTAGTTAGTTGGTGGAGCAAGGTCCATGGTAGGTAGTTCGTGAGCTTGGGAGGTGGCATGATTGGTACAGTCGAACCTGGTTACAACGTACCGTGAGGGACATAACAAATCTGTACTTTATAACGGCAGTTCGTTGTAATCATTTCCAATAAAATGGCCGCCAACTACGATGTATAGTACAGTTAAATCAACATGTATGACAGTATAACGTCAATTACAAAAAATGATTTTATAACACCAGAGCGTTCCGACTTCATCTCTGAAAACATTCAGTCAGCAAATGATAACCGCCATTGGCAACTGCCCGTGCCCCTCACAAAGCCAAAAGTCATCAATTTAGGAAATGCCTTATCCCCAATCCGCTTACGGTCATCTATTGGCCTTGAACTCTGCCGTGATTTTGTCGCCATTACGGATGAGTCGTGAAGTTGGTCAGAAGTTAGTTATGCAATAGGTATATCGGTTGATTCCTCAGTTGGTGGGTAGATTGAAGAAGGCAGCTAGATGGAATGGTAAGTTGGTTGCAATGTAGGCATTTGCACGTCAGCTCATCATGAACGAGGCCATCATGCAGATGGAGTGGCAGGATGAACTGAAATAATATATGAGCTGTGAAACCCATTTAATGGTCCATAATGAACGAGTTGCTGTGAGATTTTCTTTGGCAAGCGCAATGCTTTCCCAGCCCCCTCCACCCCCCCGACCGGAAACGTACACGACCCACACCCTTCTATCAACATGTGAAATATATTGCTATATTTATGGCAAAGGGGACCTAAAAGGATCGGCGTCAGTCAATCATAACCGGCATGCGGACAAAAGAAAATCTAAGTAAACATTTCTTCCGTCTTCCAAACGAGACCCAGATGGGGAAGCAGGACTACATCCAATAAAAAGTGTCGAGAGGCTGCAAAATTCTCAATAAGTTATTGTGTAAAACTGCATTTTCAAAACTTATTAAATATTCAGCTCTATGATTTTGGAAGGATTTTTTATTTTTTTTGCCTGTTAATTCACACTTGAATGTCACGGAGGGGAGGAACATGAAAGAAGTGGGGCCAAATTTTGGTGTAAATCCAGCAAAAGGTGGAGATTGAAGCATCTGTTTCCACTTTTGCTAACATTGTGAGATGTTTCTGCGGCTTTAAAGTCGAACGAGTGAGGATGTCACATGCTATACATGGACGCCTCAAATGATGTGAAAGTGGAAAGCAAAAAACAACAACAAAAACTTCATGAAAGCTGAAAACGAATTCACTAAATATTGATTGACGAATTCACTAAATATTGATTGAAATTGTTAGTCACAAAGATTGGCTGGCAACCGATTCAGGGTGTCCCCCGCCTACTGCCCGGAGACAGCTGGTATGGGCTCCAGCACCCCCCGCGACCCTAATGAGGATCAAGCGGTTCGGAAGATCAATGAATGAATGTTAGTCATAGAATTGATAATGGTGACGAGATGAGTAATTTAGAGCGCACTATGTTAGCCATTAGCTATAAGTAAACCAGGTGTCGAAACATTGTGGCTGAAAATATCCAGTGACCACAGCGTGCGTGGAAAGAAACAACATAAACATAACATAAGATTATTATAAAACACAATTAAATAGTCGGTTTGGTGAAAAAGTGGCACGTTTTCCCTACAAACGTGGGTTAGCATGGTTAGCTGAGGCAAGTGCTAAAAGACTAACTCTAATGCTCGTTTTTGAAGCGCAATTATTACTCATCGAAACTAACGTAACAACTGTGCTGAAAAAAAAAACCTTTTGGTTTTGACATGTTAGAGGACAAACCGAAGGTCACATGGCTTTTACATGCAAACCATCGACATAACGAATAGCAGCACTGATGCATTGTTAGCGATTCTAAATGCTTCCTGATGGAGATACACACTGGAAAAAAAAAAAAAAAAGAAAGAAGCCTTTTGAATCCCGACGCCAACCACACATCAAAACAGCAAAACAGAAGATTTACAAGACGATTTTTTTTTTTTTTTTTTACATGTAACTGGTAATTAAAATATTTATACATCTCGTCGAGGATGTGGAAGCTGCTGCGGCTCGTATTACTGACAAGATGCGAGCCAGCCAAACGGAGCAGAGTCTCTTTAAACTTGAGTTGGTCTAAGTTTTTATCATCGCCCTTGAATTATCACCGCCGGAGTGTCTGTCTGTCTGGACTCCCCTCATTTGTTTTTGTCCAAACGTATACTGTACTGGACGCTCACGAGATACTCACGAGAACGCACGTGTGGTCCGATGAAGGATGTGCCCAAAATGTAGCTGATAGAAAGAGCATAGCTGAAAATGATTTAAAATTCTTTTTAAAACTCATATTTAAAGTACCATAAATATTTTATTTGTACTCTCATTGTGAACTTGGGGAATAATGAAAACTAATTGTAACATATGAAATGAAAATAAAGTCAGCAACAAAATGAAACCATGATTTATTTTTCCCATTAAAGTGAGAGAATGTTTCCTTCATAATGTCATCACAATCAAAAAAAAAAAACATTATTTATTTTGTTTGTGTTATATAAAGAGTATATGGATGCTATGCATGGTCATGAAAGCACATTTAAAATGAAAATAAGCGAAAATCCCAAAACTTTTGATGTAGATTTTTTTTATGTGTAGTTTAAATAATAATTGGCAATTTTAGTTTAAAAACACTTGTCTTTATGTATATGTATACAGACCCCTCTCTTGAGATATAGAGTGTATTTTAAGATTTGGCTTTTAAAATTAGCTGATGTAACAAATGTTTGTTTTTTGTTAAAAATAATATGCTTATGTTGCATACGATTGTGTAACATTGAATATTTTTTTGTTTATTTCCAAATAATATGTACCAAATTATTTTGCATGATTCCGCATCTATTACAGCTGTGTCTGTAATTTTGAAAGGTGAAAATATGGGGTCGTATGCTTAACTTTTCCGATAAGATTACCAGTGATTTTTGAAAGGGTTTAAAAAAAAAGCCTCTACTTTTGATACTTTCGAAACAGTTTTAAATCTGTGGATGGTGAAACATCCCTGACTGTATAATAATCCTTCAGGTCCACCACACAGGACCATGGCGTTCCTCAGGGCGAGGATGTGGACTTTTCCGAGGTGATGTGGAATGAGTCCCAGCTAAATGGAGGACCTCACATCAGCATGTCGTCGCTCAGCATTGGTCATGTGCACACATGCGCTTTGGTTTGCTCAAACACTATAATCCACTGCTGTCTCCTTTCATTTAACGGCTACCAAGGCCGCAGCTAAAACTAGCATGAAGGTCTCGCATCGCAACTGACACACGTTCAATTATTTCAATCATACGCGAGCTCCATTAATTCGTAGCCTTGTGAATAACCACATCCTCGCTTCCTCCTCTTTTTTGTTTTCAACCTTTGATGGCCGGTTGAGCGTTGGAGGAGTGGTTGTGTGACTCATGCGTTCAGACGCCTCGAGCCAGATCGCTCGTGGTAACTAACGGCCCGGCTGACGGCCCGGATAAAGTTGTGCTGTGATCAAAGTGCGGCGGGAGGAGGAAAAGGGAGGATGCGAGACGGCAGAGGAGTGGAGGGCAGGTCGGCCTCTCTGAGAGAGACCAGAACGTGGAAGTGAGACAATGATTGGACGCGTGATCTAACAGCGGCTTTGTAGCCTCCGAGTCTTAATCTTGGCAAGAGAATTCAGAGAAATAACTTTTGACTTTGTCTTCTTTTTCTCCTAATCTCACATAGAAAAGATACGGTATTTTGAAAAAGGCCCTCCTTACAATTTCCACCCAGAAGAAGCGTTTGTGATCTGTACTTCACGTATGCCACCGTCACTGCAGGCTACGCTGGAGAAGAAAACATCATTGACATCACGGGCTCTGTTTTCATCGAAGCCGCATGGATAAATGTGACTGTATTCCGATTTTCATGCAGCATTTCGAACTTCAACCAGTGCGTGACACAAAACTGGTCCGCCCAACCCATATCAGCACACAAGGGTCAGTTCACAAAATATATGCTTGATTGAGCTCGCGTTTTTATTTATTTTTTTTTTTAGATAAAGAGAGGGATTGTCTCACTTCAGTTGAACAACACAGTCAGTCGAGGGCATCATCACATCCCATAACTTCCTACGAGACCTCCCTTGACTCCTCCGGCCGAGTCGGAGGAAGCCAACAAAAACAGAAGGCCTGTCTTTGATTCACCGAGCAAGACCATCTCATTCATAAGAAGGAGGAGGACGGCAAAGCGGAGGAAGGAGGTCACGGCGAGGCCGCGCCACCGAACGACGCTTCCGACGTCCCGGAGATCTTGTTTTCATGGCCGCACAGGAAGAGGGAAAGAATAACAGAGTGCCGTTTTTGGTGGTTCTCTCATCGCCGCAGGGAGGCTGCCAGGGAAGGAAGCCCCTCTGCCGAGCATCTCCTCTCTGGAATTGACATCACCGTGTAGCGCGGGTCGACCTCGCTCTGGAGGTGCCCGGCCTACTTTCCAGACCGATACAAGTACGAGTATACTCACGATACTGATTTTGGAGGAAAGACGACATTTTCTCTCCTTTGTGAGACAAATAAAGGTTTTCTTATCTTATCTTATCTTATTTTTGCATCATTTCTCCCAAAGTGTTTTGCACTACTTCCAGTTTACAGTATTTATACCTATGATTAGGACCAAAAATGCCTTTCAACTGCATAAATCTTCCCCAGGAACCTTCTGAGGACCACTTAATATTAGAACCAGGATCTAAATTTAGTGCCGGGC
Source organism: Hippocampus mohnikei (assembly GCA_026261675.1). NCBI lineage: Eukaryota > Metazoa > Chordata > Actinopteri > Syngnathiformes > Syngnathidae > Hippocampus > Hippocampus mohnikei. Next base: position 1,120,402 of record JAKGUB010000327.1, read on the forward strand.
TAATTTGTTTACCCCTTAAAAAGTATAAAAGTGATTTTCAAAGGTATCTGGAACTTTGGTGGCAGGGGTCTGCTGTGCTAAAGACATCTAATTGGATGACTACTTGTTCATTGAGCGAAAACTATTAACAGTTTCCTCTTCTTGGCACGGGTTGTAACGCGGTGGTTCCCAGCCATCCGTTCTGACGAAAAAGAACAACATTTTTGCCCCATTTTCCCAAAGTGTTTGGCACTGTTTTCAATCAGCTCGAAATAGCGACAAGCCGCAAGCCCCGTGGCGCACCCGAGGCACCGAATTTGAAACCCGATCAGGCCTCCAGAACATCTGCACCTAACGTGAGATGCGCCGGCTCCCGACGCTCGGAGGGGCGTGGCCGCGCGCCCGCAGCCGCAGCCAACCGCTCCCAGATGTTGAAGATAGGGCCCCGCCGTCTGGCGGCACAGCATTGATCCCGTGCGCAGAGGGCCCGCCAGGCTCGGCGAGGGCCCGACGGAAGCTCGGCGAGCCTCGCGGAGGAACTTGCGGCGGGCCAAAAGTGGCTTCAGTTGCAGAAGAAAAAAAAAGGGGGGGCGGGGGGGACGTCGTGGAAACGCCGTGGAGGCTCTTGGAAGCCGCCTCGCCATCTCCGAGCCAGACCGAGCCTGGCCGCTTACATTGTAATAGAAGCACTAAACATATCAGTTTGATATACAGGGTAACCTTGTGACTTGCATCCGTGCGCCCAAAATAAAGGCTTGCGCGCCATATGTGCACGGCAAGTAGATTCCGAACGCCGTCGCGTGCTGTGTGCCGCATGCGTATCTGTGCAGTCATTTTTTTCCCTTTCACTGGACGCTCTTTGAACACCCGCCATTATGTTGGAGAGGCATGATACTGTATTTTGAGTAGAGGAGGTCCGCCGCGTTAAAAATAAAAACGGCACTTATGCTGCGGGAAGCGGCTGCGTGGAGCTGCCACTCCTGTTCCACTTCCTGCGAAAGAGTGTCGAGAGCAGATAAGCCATGATGCCAAGCATCCATGTTTTGAAGTTCAACTTGGAAAATTTCACGAAGGAACCACGACCGATAGATTTGTTGGTGGAGTCGGCCCAGTCCGTAGAATGGATATCAAACATCTTCACAGCCCCAGGGATAGAAGACTGACCAAAACAAAACAATTCTCCAAAAAATCCACCATGAATGTGACGTGAAGTACGAGTGAAATCATGTGGTTGCAAAAGTGTGCACCCCCCCTATTCACTGTGTTGTAGCTGTGTTCCGAATCAACCAGGCGCATTCAAATTCAAGTTAAAGGGGAGTCAGCTCACAGTTCTAACCAATTAGAATGACTCTGATTGCCCCTAAATAAACTTCAGATGTTCTAGTAGCTATTCTTGGCATTTTTTTCTCTCTGGCAGGAACCTGCATTTTGTTAATCCTGTAATTCCCTTCGCTGTGACAAAGGACCTGGTATCATCTGAATAAAAGCAGGCCCAAAGCACGATGGCCCCACCATCATGGTTCGTTTGTATTTATGGCCAGAAAAGTTCCACCTTATATTTATTCATACATCCTCCTTTTTTAAATCTTAAAATAATTTCAGACCTGAAAAGTCTACTTTTGTAGCTCAATGTCGTATTTCTACTTCACGTTGCTTCCCACCAGTTAAGAAAAAGTGAGTCTCGTGATAAAAAAGTGGAAAACCTGCAAGTTTCTCCACATCAAGGAATTTGGGAGTTCTGTTCGCAAATGTTAATGACTTTGACATCATAAACAAGATTGTGATTAATAACGTTGTAATCTTCTGCAAATATTTGTACATTTCAGCCTGATGTGCGTTCGAGGCAACTCCCTATTTGTTGTCACGTGTGAGGTTTTCCTTATTTTTAGGCTCAGGCCGCTCTTTGCCAACAGAGTCTATATTTGAAATGCATTTGGTTTAACCGTAATGAAATGTGTAGTATGAATTTGTTTGCTCTCGCTTGGCTTTCCCCCCTAAACAGGCCTTAAAAATAGTTTCAGTTGGTTTGCGCGCCGCGGCAGATGTGCTTTTATAGCATGCACAGCTGCAGGCTGTAGGTCGTCTCACTAGAATCGACAGAAACAACCCAAACGACAGCGAATACCAGATGCAAAGCCTTAACGTTTAAATGGCCTTTACTTTGAAAATACTCCGTGAAAAATCTTACTTCCTTTTTTCTTTTTTTTTGTACAGTTCTATAATATTCAAGTCTTCACACAGTATTGATTATATTAAAATAAATGTTATGAGTGTGACTGGATTCAATAAGAGGTATGAAGGATTTTTTCCTGTGTGGTCTGGAAAGCTGCTGGATGCCAGTTAAATGTGAGGGTGAGATTGACCGTGACATTACAATTCCAAATTTCATACAGTGAGCAAAAGTGACGCTTAGTGGTTGCAGGGATGAATGGCAACTTGGCAAGCAATTTCAAGTCAAGTACTGTACAACTTTATTGCAATACAGTTTTCTTCATTTAAGGAAAAAAACATTTGAGATTCTTTGATTTCAAGTTAAAATTAAAAAATGGCTATTTTTTTCATGTTTAATTATATTTTCTTACTAATTTCTAGTCTTAATCTTTTATTTTTTTCAATGGTTCTTGAATTTACTTAAAATTAGAACTTAAAAAAACATGTATCTAGCTTTGTAAAATGTTTGTGTTTCCAAGCGGATCCTTTACTGTTTTCAAAACGTAAAAAGTTTACGTTGACGATTTGTCGGCCACTGTGAGGAACTCTTCTGCAATCGGACAATGTTTCTTACCGGGTAACAATTCCGTCGGACAGGTCGTCTCTGTTTACGCCACAACGTGGATGAATGGTCTCCTCTGATGACACTTGAATAATAGTTTATTTTGTATTAATTAGGTAGTGTCTACATTTTAAAATGGTTAAGAAGCGTCCGAATGAGGACGCGGCGGAGCCCAACATGGTGGCCAAGAAAGCGAAGATGATAGAGTTTAACGGGACTCTTTTTAAAAACATGCTGAAGGATCCCACCACGGCTATGAAGGGTAAGTCATTTACCTAAAAAGAAAATCAATGTGTTATTAATCATAAACATATACAGTAATTTATGTTTATCTTTGGTCGCCTGCAGGACTTCAGACGTTCATATCAACTGCCAAGAAGCTTCCATCATCCAACTTGTATGATGTGGTTGAAGGTTACATTAAAATCTCTATGGACTGTGCAGAAATATTCAAATTGCTGGAAGGAGAGAAACAAACTGAAAGAGAGGTGACTTGGGTTTAATATCGTACTCCACCGTGTCCTAAATTAGGGTTTAATAATTGGATCTTCGCTGTGCAGATGGTGCTGATCTTCGAGAGTCTGGAGGTGATTCTGCTGAGAACTGCCAGTGACCTGTCCCACTTCAACATGGTGGGCAACGCCATCGTGAAAAAGACCGTTTCCAGTCACATGAAGCTGATTCAAGGCTGCTTTCATTCAGAAAATCACAGGTCTGTCGCTTCAACGCAAACTGCATCAATGCGGATATCGCTTCGCTTGAAAGGTGAACCGAGAAGCGTACATTAAAACAATTCGCTGGTGTCTTCAGAAATGTATGTGATTTGTCAAAATATGCTAAGGCGTAGAAAAAAGGTAGTGTGTTTCCGGTAACCCGACCGACCGAGAATTTCTACCTCGAAAAAAATCTTTACGGTCGGCATTTTTTTCAAACAACCTTCTACATTTTTGTGTAATAATAATAATAATAATTAGAGCTGTCAAACGATTAAAATATTTAATCTACCGTATTTTAACGACCATTCGGCGCACCGTGTTGTAGGGCGCAGTCTCAGTAACGGGTGCTATTTCTGTATTTTACACATACACAAAACGCACTGTATTATTGGGCGCAGCCAGGGGTGGTAAAACATACGCCAGTTTAAACATACGGCATGCATGCGCGCACGCTAAAAACACATTAGCTTGAAGCATGGCGTAGCATGCTAAGACATGCTAAAAACACGTTTTTAAAAAGGCAACGGAAGCAAAACTGAGATCGGTTGTACTTTATTTCGACATCTTACAATGTACTCACGTTTTTCGATCAATCATCACCCAGAAATCCATCAAAGTCCTCATCTTCTGTGTCCGAATTGAACAATCCATCAAAAACGCCGGGTTCCCTCTCGTTGTCAGAGTCACTCTCATTGCCATGTGGATCCACAGAAATTATGCCGGCTTTGCCAAAAGCTCGAACAACAGTGCAAGCAGACACGTTTGTCCAAGCAGCCACAATCCATTCGCAAATAGTGGCGTAACTAGCTGCCTCCCACTCTTCGTAAAGCTGTGTTTGCCATCGATCATCCATTGTTCCCATGCCGCTCGCAACTTCACTTTGAACGCCCGGTTGATGCCGATGTCCAGCGATTGGAGTTCTTTCGTCAAGCCTCCGGGAATGACGGCAAGTTCAGAGTTCATTTGCTTGACTTGGTTTTTCACCGCTGCTGTGAGATGGGCACGCATGGAGTCGCAAATCAAGAGTGACGGCGAGGCATGGAAAAAGCCATCCGGTCTCTTTACATACACCTCACTTAGCCACTCTCTAATCTTCTCTTCGTCCAGTTTCGTCAGTTTGAACTGAGCTTCGTAAGCGTGTCTCTTTGTTGTATTCATTTTCGGGGGTTCTTAGAAACCAAAACCAAAGTTGTTTTGCAATAACGCACAAACTCACACTATATACAGGTACTGGCACCTGCCTTTCGCATCCACTTACACGCCCACCATTCACTGATTGGCCGGCTGCTTTCCGGCATGGCTGGCCTCTCTCACGTCCTCATTTACGGCCACTTACACGCCCACCCTTCACTGATTGGCCGGCTGCTTTCCCCGCACGCCTGGTCACACTCGCGGGCCACTTACACGCCACCCTTCACTGATTGGCTGGCTGCTTTCCCCGCATGCCTGTTCACGCCCACTTCCGCCTTTTCTCTATATAAACAGCGTGTCGGCTCTCAGTCAGGATTTGGAACTCGGCTCATACACTAGACGCTCCGCATTATAAGGCGTCCTGTCCACTTGGGAGAAAATTTAAGACTTAATTGCGCCTTATGGTCGTGAAAATACGGTAATTAAAAACTCAACTGTCATAATTAACTCAAATTAACTAAAAATTAATCATGATTACTCACGCATTTTTTATCGTTTCTGAATTTCCTTTTATATTTTTGGTCCTATTTTCCCCCATTTTAATGCTCTCATCAACATGGAATCATGAATCAGTTTTCTATGTGCAAAATGCAAATATTTGCTGAAATAACAATTTCGATTTTCAATTTTACATGAACATTTTTCACTTGGAGCAGTTATTCACACATTATCTCTCACACAATATTACTGTCCATCAACAACAGTGAAAAAAATATTTTGACACACAACAGCTGCTTGAACAGCTCTTTTTATGGAATCAAAACAGCGCAATATAACATCATAAAGTGCACATCTAAGGCTAGTACTCAGCCTATAATGGATTTAAGCAATGGTTGCATACTTCGTTTTTCTCAAATTTGCTTTGAACACAGCAGTCAGGCTCTGCTGATTCTGTTTGTCCTTCTTGCTCGGAAGTCTCTCTACGGTTTTGTGTCGACATCATTTCGGATGCTTGTAATGGAGGCTCTCGCTGGCAATCCGTAGTGGAGTTGTTCATTTAATTCCGTTTTTCACGGCCCCCTGAATAGGGATTGTCGGTCAGCATGGAAGGATCTCTCGTTCTGTACTTTTTTGATCATTTATTTGAGCACTTAGCAGCAGAAGTAGTAGTAGTAGTTGTTGTAACAGAAGTATCAGAAGCAGGTAATAACCTAAACTACACATAAATGCAGTAAAAAATTAATATATCCATCTTTCTGCATCACAATGTAAATATGTATATAATTGACATTAATACCTTTATTTGACAATACGTTTAATAAATAATGTAATCAACCCTGATTTCACTATGTATCATTATCGTCATCATTATTCATTGTTTTAAACGTAAGAAACATATCAAGTCGAATCGAACAAAAGAACTACAAGTCCCAAAGGTCCAACCCGGAAGTGGAGCGCCGGCATGATTAACCCCAGCTGCAACGCAATTTACTTGTTTAAACGTCAGATTGCAGACAGACAAACATGACAACTATGCAAAAATGAGCTAAATAAAGACACCCCTGTTCTAGCAACATTTTAGCCCATGCTGTTTAAATTGCCGATTGCGAACGGTAACGAGTAGCGAGTGTATTCACTCACGAAACAAAACGCTATTTATACATCGCGCGAACGGTCACCTGTCAGTGGCAGCCCCGCCCTTCTTAAAGTGCCAGGTCAATCCAACAGAAGTCGTTCGATGCAATGCGAAATATTTCAGCTTGAGTGGCGCTGTGGACAATGTTGACAGGCTTGCATGCAGGAGCCATATATTTAGCTATGGCTTCAGCAAATTTGTTCTTCGTCGTGTCATCCATTTTCTTCGCTTTGAAATGATCCATAGCTGTCTGTCTGAGACGAGGGGGCGGAGTACGCACGTCAGCTGTGTGCTTGGCCATTAAGTGGTATTTCAGACTCGACGTGCTATGATGATAGCTCAGTTTACGACTGCAAAACATCCAGGTCACTTTGGTCTTGTCAGTGGAACAATCTGGCAACTTTTTAAAAGTAAACTTTCCATTCATAAACTATTTAAGTATCGGTTTTCGTTGTCTCGCGCTGCCGTGGCTGGCAAAACAAACGTGCGCGGACCTGTGCAGCGCGCTTGATGTTTTGTTTCTGGTTTATTTATAGAGCAACGTAACATCCGCTGTGACGTCTGCCGCGTTAATCTCGCGAGAAAGGACCCAAGGACACTTTACAATAACAAAAAACACAAAACAATACGGGTTGAGCAGCGGCAGCCAAATGCGCCAGCGTTCACTCAACCCGGAAGTCAGAAAGAAACCACAAGGGAGGGATGCTCTCGCGATATTCACGTTGAGCGTGCGTGCCGTTTGCCCTGTCGTCTGTCCACAACATTGAATCGTGGCGGCGGCCACAATCTCCGACAACAGTTTAAACCGTTTTTCAAATTTTTATGAAAATCTCTCCGGAGAATTGAGGAAATTTGCCTAAAATTAATCCGGATATTAGTTGACAACATTGAACGAAGACGCGTTTGAGATCGTTGTTTTGCTTTCACGAGCGTAGTCATGTTGAGACACTAACACTAGTAACAGTAAAGAGATGTTCGTCTCTTTATAAACACACTTGCTAAACCCCATGGGAACGAATAAAAGACACTGTGGATTAGACCATTGTCGTAAAAAGTATATTTGGACAAAAAGGGAAACACACAGATTGGCAGAAAAACGTGTCCGTCCGACTTCGAGTGTCGTTTCGGCTAGCTTAGTTTAGCTGTTGTTGTTGTGTGTGACGCCAGTGTGTGACGTCGGGTGTGTGACGTCGTTGCGTCGGCGCTGATTGGTTGAAATCAAAAGACGCGCTTGCGTACATGTTCGCGCTGAAGCACGCACAGCAGAGAGAGAGCACTAGCAGCGGAGCGGACTATCTATTGCCGAGGCTCGCTTAGCTTGAGTGGCGTCACCACAACAGTAATAAGCTCGCCTCGCATTCTCATGGCCTCGCCATATCTCGGCGATTTCGAAATTTCGTCGAGAACGGAATCTGCAAAGGGTGCAGGTGTGCACACAAAAGGAAGATTAATCATTGAATGTCAAGTATTTGAATAGCGTTTTGTGTAAACTAATTCATGCGTGATCAGCCAGGTGTGTGTGTGCGCGCGCGGATTTTCAGAAAAGTCCACTTTCATCTCTGATCCATTGATGTACTGTATCGAAAAGATTCAGTGAACTATTTGACGAACACCACGGGCCGTCTAGGACGCGGGACGCAGAGGTAGCTGTAACACCCAGCCGTCGGGGAACCCAACTCTCGCCGCCGTTGGCGGCGAGCGGGGGTTTCAATGTCTCCTTGTTTTATGGTTATTTTGTTTACATTTTTGATGGTGGGGGGAGAAAAATAAAATAAAAAACTTTGTCCGACCTACCGACCCTATGTTGAAATTTCAAGTTACCGGAAACACACTACCTGTTTTTCTATGCCTAGGGATTAGTGTGCCGTGAAAACGTACCATAATCGCTGGGAACATAGTGGAAAGTAGCATTAGCTTTTGGCGGCCAGCGTCCGTATCTTCGCCCAGCCTAGCTTCCCAGGTCATGGGCGGTAAAACTCAGGGTGGCGTTAGTAATTATGTAAAGTGCCTCCCAGTTGGGCAAAATGACAAATGATTTGCTTACAGACATGTTTACAGAAACAGCAGCTGTTACGATGATCCCATTTGTTCTCCACAGATTAGTTCGTCAGTGCCTGAGCCTCCTGTCGGCTTCCATATCTCAAGGTCCCGAAGCTGCTAGAGAGATCCTCAGTCACATTTACTTCAATAAGTCCCTCGCCGGGCTGGCCAGGAGAAAAGATAAGAAGGTGAGATACGCTCTCCTCCAAAAGTATTAGAACAGCGTGATCAGTGTCCTTGGGTGGCATGAAAGGCGCTTTTAAATAAAATGAATTATTATTATTGGGTTTGATATCGAGAGATAAGCGGTTCAGCGTTTATTTCCAGGTGGTGCTTGTTTTCTCAACCAGACACATCCCTTAACATGTATACTACTTGGAGGTTTAAATGTTGGCTTCTGTAATCTGTGACACAAAAGTTTAGTGCAGTTTTCACATATCCATTACATTTTCCTGTATGGAAAAAGTTTTGATGTTCCTGGTCTACTGCAACAACAAAATGAATCGGCCTCAAGGGGGTGCACTTCTTAACCTTTTTTTTCCAGGGAGGACCCGACATCCGCACGGCCTTCATCCAGTTTGCCCTCTCCTTTTTGGTTTCGGGGGACAGCGCGACAGTTGGACAGATTCTCGAGGTCAAAGGTAAGCCCGGAGTGATAATCGGCAAGCAACATTTCTGAGGCCTGTTTTGAACGTGTCAATTGTGTCGCGACAGAGCTTCTGCCCGAGATTCTCAGCACGGGGCTGAAGGAGGACAGGCTGTCCATAGTCAATCTGATCTTGTCCACGCTGAAGACCAGAGTAAGTAAATGTTTGTCTCTTTTCAGTACGTCCGGTAGAGATGAGAAGTCAAGGCGAGCGTCTACCGCTGGGCCAGAATTGGACAAAAAAAGACCCGAAGACAATCAAAACATTGCTTGTACTTTCACCCGTGAAAGCAGCACTTCATCATCAAGCCGCCGTATTACACTTGTCAATTAGTGCGTGGATCCGTGCATGTGGCGCAAGCAAGCTAATATTTGATGTTCTCTAGATTTTATGATCCTTAGTGATATTTTCTGTGTTTTGTCTCATTGCAGGTTGTGTTAAACAAGGGCATCAGCAAAACGCAAAAGGTGCGTTTTTTCACAGCTGCGGTGTTGGCCCAAATCGCGTCGCTGTATAAATGGAACGGGATCGTGGACGTCACCGTGGATGAGGACAATGTGAGTTTTTGTCTTATTTGAATAAAAACTTTGCTGGTGTTGGATTGAATTCTCTTTCACTCCCTCATCATTGCCTGCGGAAATTTTGCAATTTGGAATATTTGCGAAATCAACCATCTTATAATTCCAAAGGAAATTTACCACAACTATTGCAGCCACTTTCAAGTACGTTTCTAAGCGCTCTTTCTACGTTAAAAGATGGAGGATGACTCGGAGAATGCTGGCGTCTCGGTGGTGCGGGAAATGGCTCACAATTTCCTCCTAGAATTGTGTTGCTCCCGAAAGTACGGCATCAGCTTCCACGACACCAGCTTCGGCACGGCCGGCAGGCAAGTATTACGGTTTTATACTCGACACGAGCGCAGGAAGCAGCGCCAGTAACGACCTCGGCTTTCCCAGCAGAGCCGGCAACATCGTGCTGCTTCAGTTCCTGGTGGGCCTGAAGCAGGCGACGGAGGACGAGCTGCTGGCCGAGCTGCTGGTCCGCACGCTCAACGCCAGTCCGGACGTCCTGACGCGGTACTTCAAGGAGACGCAGTACTCGTACTCGCCCCGCCTCACAAGTGCCTGGAAGGACAATGTCGGGCTGCTCAAGAAGGTGAAAAGATATCATCGCAAGGGGATTATAAAATGACGCCCACTGAAAGTCTGTTGTCATTTATGCAGAAAAGCAGTGGAAATAGAAATGGAAAACTGTGACACGAATGTGCTGTGGCAAAACTAAAAAGATTGGTTAGCACGTCCGGCCTCACGGTGCAGAGGTGCAGGGTTCGATTCCGGCTCCGGCCTTCCCGTGTGGAGTTTGCATGTTCTCCCCGTGCCTGTGTGGGTTTTCTCCGGGTACTCTAGTTTCTTCCCACATTCCCAAAACATGCATGGCAGGTTGATTGGACACTCCAAATTGTCCCTCGGTGTGAGCGTGAACGCAAATGGTTGTTGATCTCTGCGTGCCCTGCCATTGGCTGGCAACCGGTTCAGGGTGTCCCCCGCCTACTGCCCAAAGACAGTTCGGATAGGCTCCAGCACGTCCCGCATGCCTCGTGAGGAGAAGCTGATTATAAAAATGGATGGATGGATCATATCTTCAATATCATTGTTGGTCCTTTCACGTCAGATCTACGAGGCGCAGCCGGACATCAGCGTTCTATTCCAAAGCAGCGAGGTGGTTCCTCTCCCTCGCCTGCTTTCCATGATCACGGCGATCTCGCTGCCTCCCGTCTGCAACAAGGCCTTCTTCACGCAGGGCCTCAACGTAAGCGTCCCATCGCACGCCCACTGCAGTAACTACATGTTTGAAATCCAGACAGTTGGGCAAGATTTAATATTGCAAGTTTTTAAGTTAAATATAACTGAATCTTTTCAATCGGGGAAGAAAAAAACAACTGATTTGTCCTTGAGTGCCATGCGTCTAAGATGTAAGATGGCATTTGAGACGATCTCATTGTCCATTGCTAAGAATTCCACCGCACGCTAAATACCACCAGAGAGGGCTTGCGTCCCAAACTGAGAATCCCTGACCTCCATCCACCAAGAATTCACTTCTCTCCTTTTTCGGTAGTTTGCCAACACGGCGGTGCAGCTCACCACCTTCAGCATGATGAGCTTCATCTTGAAGAAAGTCAACAAGAACATAGAGTTCCTTGTAGCCCACCACTCAGACGTGTACACGCCGGACACGATGGCCGAGCTGGTGCAGCAGTACAGAGAGATGCTCTGCAAGGTGAAGGCGAGAAAATGTCATTTTAATACCCGACGAATTGAGCTTCTTCTTTTCTAACGCCATCTTGCTTTTGCTAGATTTTGCCCGATATGATGAGCGTCGTTTCAAAGTGGCAGTCACTCAGCAAGAAGGACAAAGGGGAAGGAAGTCAGACCAACAAGGGAGGGTGCGCACAACAACCGGATCAAGAGGAGCAAGCCAGCTTATTAGGTACACGTGAAAAGTATGAATGATTGGTTCTTTGTTGCTCTGAATATCCAGATGTGAAAAGGGCGGAGCCAGTCGCTGACCGGCAGCCGCAGCCTTTCCAAGGCCAGCGCGTCCTTAGCGCAGCAAAGTAGGAGATCCAAAACAAGAGCTGGCGGATGACAATGCTCAGTTTGAAGCAAATGCCGGTGACTTACTGCGTGCGGTTTCTGCTTGTGCTGAAATTCAGAAGCGTCTAAATTCCCAAAGTAGGATGTGAAATGTAAATTTCTGAAATATTGGGGTATCGTTTTAAAAAGTCTGAACTTCATCTTTTTTGGATTGTGTGTTTAGTAAAAAATGAAGATTAATAAAAAGTTGGGCATCCCTGTTCTAATGGAATCCTAACAATTGTGTGGACGAAATGTGTTGCAGCTCCTGACACCCCTGAGTTCATCCTGCTCAAAGCGCTCATCCTGCAGGTGGTCGGTCTGTACCAAAAGGTTGTGCCATACTTGGTCACTCAGTGCAAGTTTGACTTCAGCAAGCTCCTGAAAGGTAATCCGCTTAATTTCTACACTATCAGACTTGTCTGTCGGAAATCCAGTGAAACCCCACTTTTTTTTGTCTTTTTTCTGAAGGCATCGTGTCAGAGGGAGGCGTGAACGAGGAGATCGCCCCCGTCTTGCAGCATCAGATACTACAGCTGGCCTTAGACCTTCCTACCAGCAAATTCTCGTGGTTCCGTCTTCAGGTCAGAAGAACGTGAAAAAGGAGACATATTAGGCATGCACCTTTCTCAAGTCAAATCACATTTATTTCGATAACGCTTAATCACAAACAGTCTCAAAGGGCTTCACATGCCCACAGTTGACAATTATTCATGACGTTCCCTGACCTTAACCCCCAGGAAGGCAAGGAAAAACTCAGATAAAATGCTTCGGGAAACCTTGAGAAGGGGCCGCAGGTGGGGGAACCCCCCCTTCCAGGATGATCAGGCTGCAGTGGATGTGGGCAAGTCGAGTGGGCAACATTTGACACAATACTGCACTATCCAATGTTAGTTCGAATGATATAAAAGTCCATTTCACAAGATGAGGACACTGCAGGGAGAGAGCTGGGTCCCCCTCTGAACAATGAAGCAGCGCCTGCGAGTGGTCAGAACATGTCTTTGGCATATGTTCATCAAAATACCCAGAGAATCAAGAATTGAAATGACTTTTGAAGGGGCAGGCTTCTCACACTGACTCCACCCCTCTCTCTTAAAAAAAAAAAAAAATCAGATGTACGTCACAGCCATATTGCCTGCAAAAGCTGAAAACAGAGTTCAGGAAAATGGTGCCCTGGATGCAAATGTTTTTGCCACCCTCATCGTGACTCCTTGCGCGTTCTCGTCTTGCCATCATTTGGTTGTGCCTTTCTCTTTCCACAGGAAGCGGCGGCTGACAACGAGAAGTCCGTGCTCTATCTACTCCTCAAGATGTTTGTTGGCAGTCGCTGCGGCCAACTCAAGACCTCCGCTCGGATGCTTGTTGTTAAAGTAAGGCACCCGTTGTGCTGTGTTCGTGCCCGGCTTCTTGCCCACGTCAGCTGGGATAGGCTCCAGCTCACCCGCTACCCTAATGTGGACAAGCGCGATAGAAAATGGACAGATTTATCTCCTGATAATCCTATTCAGTTCTCCAACATTGCCATTTTCATTTGTGAAATGGTCTTGGCTTGGCAACCCCTAAAACGCTGCGATTAAAGTGCTCTGACGCGAGTTCTGCATGTACCCTCGATTTTTTACGGTGACCACAAATGGTCACTGAGTCATGCTTTCACAATTCAAGCTCAAGTCGCACATGAAAGAAAGCTACAAGCGCTCGGTGGTCGGTGGGGACCACCGAGCTAGCTGACGGATTTTCAAAGTGGACAACCGTGTACTAGTGCTATCGTAGTGAGTGTGATGGAAAATTAGATTGTTTTTTTCTGGCTGTAACCAACACATATTGGGGGGAAAAATCTTTATTCAGGTGTTGAAGGACAGTGGTGTGTTTGAGCACACTTGGACTGAACTGGAACTCTGGCTGGACCAGCTGGACCGAGTAGAGCCCAGCCAACAAGAGCCCGTCATCCAGTTCTTGGAGAGAGTGAGCGAGCATGTCCATGTTGCCTCAGAGAATGATCACGGTGTCACCGTTGGGAGTAAATGATCCATTTCCTCTTTCTAGGTCTTCATCAAGCTGGTGTGCCATTCGCACACGTACACAGATCAAATTGCCAACCTGGTGCAGGAGGCGGCATACCAGCAGTCCAACCTGAGCAGCCAGGAGGGAGACGCCGCCAGTGTGTGTGTGTCTCACATCGACGGTGAGCCTCTTAAATGTCTTGCGTGTGCGATGCCTCATGGTGGAAACTTGCCCCTAGGTGGGTGTTTTTAAGTGCCGATAGATTCCACAAGGTGGCGGCAATGCACTTCAAAACGTGTCCCATTCGGATTGATTCATTTTACGACTGTGGTGTCTCACACGGACAAAGAATAATCAACAAGCCATCAACACCATGCATGTAGCATGCACATGGTCATGAATCCATGTTACATGAAGGATAATAGTCAGCAGTTGCGCACATGTTAACAACAAAGCGGACTATCTGCGTTTGGAGACAAGCACAAAGCCAGGCTAGCTGTTAGCTTGTGTCGTAACTATAGTACACTGCGGTTGCAAACGCTTTTTATTGCGGGGAACGACTTGGGAAACACATTACGGGGAGCCCCCGTTCACCTGCGATGAATGAAAATCTGCCGTATCGAGCGACTGTCGCTAAAGTATAAAAAAATAAGAGTGACTCATCGAGATTAAATTCACAAATATACAAAAACAACAATGAAATGATCATTTCACTTCAAAAATATTAGCAGGGAGAAAAAAATAATACATGAACTATGTTTTTAACTGCATCACATGACCATTAAAAAATTATAGCTAAAATCCCACTGCCAGAGGCTTTAAACTCATATTTAAACTCATGAAAACAATTTTTTTTTTAAAGACGTAAACAGGTCTCTTAATTTTCACTGAATCTCATCGACAACAATCCGACAATTGGGGCTTTCCTGACTTTGATTGGGAGGGAAGCGCAACATTCCAAATGTGTTTTGTTTGGATTGTCTAAGCGCACTCCGTCTCTCTGCCGCCAGATGTCCTGGACATGCTGGACGTCATCATGGAGGGCAACGAAGGCGACACCGACGAGTTCGGGCCAGCTCTCAGTGAGGACCTTGTTGTTCAGACGTTCCCCTTCAGCGTGGCCGTCCCTGCCGCTCTGGAGGCCCGCAACACACTTTCTCCAGACAAAGGTTATAAGCACTTCCTTTCTGAAATTATTGTGACGATATCCAACTCGTCTCCACTGTTCAACATGCTCAACCGGTCCTTTTATTGTTTCCTGAGACAAGACCACATTGATTTTTTTTTTTCCTCTACCTTCAAAATTTGCCAGGATTATTTTCCCATGTGCAAGCAAAATTGTAAATAATAGTGTGCGTGCGGGTGTGTGTTTACTTTCCGTAGGGGCTGTTTTTGAGTACCTGTCGGCCGTGCTCTGTCACGTCCTGCACAGCCAGCGGGAGCCGCTTCCGCTGTGCCTGGGTCTGCTGCAGTACGACAAAGAGCTGGCGTCCTCCGAGCCGCCCGTTACAGCACACATCTCCGTCGTGCAGCTTCACCGATATTACTCCAGATGGTTGCCGCAGCAGTGTCATGTGGAGCTGGTCAGTTTCGGTTATAGGTCTGAAGATGAATATACATTTGGATGTATTTATTTATTTTCTGGGGAGAAAAGTTTTTGCATGATGACGTTTCTCCCGCCTTTTTGGTTCCCTGGTATCCATCTCAAGACAGATTTGACAGTTAAGGCGCGTTCCCACGTTGCAATTTGTGGCATAAGTTTTGTGGCATGCAACACATTGCAACGTGTGAACCCCGAAGTTGGACAGACTTTTGTGGCATGCAACGTGTTGGATGCGTGTTGCATGAAATAGGACTTGCTCTATTTTCTTGCAACGTGTTGCATGAACCCGACCAATCAGAACGCGTTGGGCTACACGTGACAAAAACATTGCGTCGTAAACACGGAACGCGGGAAGTATAATGGCGTCGAAACAGAAATAAAAAAAAATCGAGCTCTCCCGGGACGACACCGAAAGGTTTATTAATTATTACCATTCGCATGATTGCTTGTGGAACGTCGGGAGCCAGTTCTACTCAAGGAGGGAACACCGACAAGCTGCCTACACTAGCATATCGGAGTTGATGGGCGACTGCATGACAGGTATGGATGGCGATCGAGGCAGCGTCTTCGATTATTATGTCGACAATTATATCATAATTACTTATTGTCGAATATTGTAGGGTGGTTGGAGTGAGAAAGATTACCGAATTTAATTTATTCGGCGACTATTTTGCCAAAATAATGAGCACAACAAAAGTTCAAAATTGGTGCGATCCATTCAAGGAAATTTCTGAAATTATCGGGTCCTCGCCGCCAACTCCTGCATCAGAGCGTTATGGCGCCGAGTTCTTTCCGTCTCGATCCACGGTCGCATCTAAAACGACCGTTTGGGTTTTGGCTCCTCTAGCTCGGCTAGTAGACCGATAGCTGCCAGTTCGAGGAGATCATCGTCGCTGTCGTATTGACAATTAGCCGCCATAGTCGCAGAACGAAATAACGTTAAACGCGCATTCGGAAAACTATTCCCGCGAGATTTGAAATTGTTTGCAACTGTTGCAACGTGGGAACACATTCGGTTTGCAACATATTTGCAATTTGTCTTATGCAACACGTTGCATAAAACAAATTGCAACGTGGGAACGCGCCTCTAGTTTACCAGGTGATAATTCGGGGTGAGAGACCTATTATGTCATAAAGTCCCCATTATTGTGGGGCCCTAATGAAGTGGCCGCTACATTTTTTTTTCTTCTTCTTACAGTTTAAATCATCAGAATGTCATCCAGACAAAACATCGTCATCCTTCACTGCTCTATTGAAAGCGACATATCTGGATGGCCTAAGTTCCGTGCTGAAGGACACCTTCGGGACAAAGGTGGAGGTTGCCATCGCTTCCATGTCGGCCGCTGACCATCTGCTTTCTATTAAGCAGATTCTACTCTACATCAAATCAGCAGTGGACAACTTTGGCACAGTAAGAGAGCCAAAAAACAACAACACACTTTTCAGTTATGACGCTCATTCGCGTTATTTATTTTGGTTCGCTTCTGCACAGTTTACACCAAACACTGGCTCGGCCATTTTGAAGAGCTTAATGCAATTGCTCCAAGATGTGGTGGTCAAGCTTCAAAGCTGGCAGGTGCCCTCGGAGCCTCAGCCCACAGAACAAAACAACCGAGATGGATCGGACCTCTTCCTGGACGTGAACCAGGCCTCCACCGTTGAGGCCGACAAAGAGCAGGTGAGGAACAAAAACTCATTGACACGTTGAGTTATGATTTCAGATTTGGGAGGATGTACATCATTGAGTATAACTGGTGGAGAATCTGCCACCCGGAAGTCCCCCGGAGCCTCCATTGACTTGTCATTCATGGTTTCCTTTTTGTGTTTTTAGATGCTTTTCTCAGCCCTGCGCTCCATTTTCAAGCATCCCTGCGTGGAGCAGTGGTATCTGTCTCTGGAACTGGCCACCCTGCCCCAGCACTCTCTGAACTCGGTCCGACTGAAGCGCGTGTGCGCTCAGCTGAGCGATGACGTCACCACCCTGTTGAAGATGAGTGCGCCCATCCTGCGTGAGTTGGGACGCACGGAGCTTATCGCACCCTACACCGGTGCTATCCAGAAAGCCGTACACAGGGAGCTGCTGGCGACCGGTTCGCAGACTCTCAAGAGTCAGTCCAGACCTTTCCAGGCCCTCCTCTCCTTGCACGGCTACATGGACCCCTCCGAAGTGAGAGACGTGGTGTCCGCGTTACTGCTCCTCCCGCAGGAGAGGCTCGTTACCGCACAAGGCGAGTTGAGCGTCTATGGCCAGGCCGCGCTGCAGATTCTCACCGAGAATCAGAACCGGGACGACGGCCCCTTGCTGTCGCAGGCTCACCTGGGCGGGCTGGGCACGCTTCTGCTGTCCTGTTCCAGCCCAGCGCTGGAGGCCTTCCTGCTCCAGCTGCTGTCCGGCGAGCCCGGAAGTGCCCGGCTCATCCACACCGACGTGCTGCAGCGCTGCCTCCGCCGCCCCCTCCGTGGCTCTCTGGCCATCGCGGACTTGCTGGTGAGCAACTCCCCCACGCAGCGCCTCTGCTTTGAGACGTGGTGCTTGCAGCCGGATAACCTCCAGAACATGACCGAGATGATGGGAAACTTCCTCCCGCTGATCAAAGCGTACTTGCTAGCGGCGGCGAGGGAGGATCCGGCCATGCCCAAAGACGGTATGTATTGAAAATGGCAGCAAAATGTACATTTTGTTTGCTCTTTTAGTACCTCTGCCAGGGAACTTTGCGGGTATCATCGGGAGTGATGCTGCGGCACATTTGTTCGTATGCCCTGATTTACTTCAAATTGTGTATCTTTGTCCACCTATCATATAATCACATCTAGAACACTTAAGCACTTTTCCACTCGATGGCTGAAGGTACAGCTAACGTGTGTATCCACCCGTTGCCGTTCAGACAACAGAATAAAAGGCTCAGAGAAGTACTGTGTATTTGTGAGCTAATTGGGACTAATCATTCTTCCGCGATGGAGTTTGACATATTTTTTAACTGATTTGTTCAATATATCGTTGCCCAAAAGAAATATAGTGACCATAACTGTAATGTCAACCCAATCTGAATCCATATCTGTTCCGGATTTTACATATAGTAACAATATCGTTTCCGTTGGTTACTTCTGTCGAATCCAATTTGAATCTCGTTTTCCAAGCTTGATTGTTGGGATCTGATTCAAATTGGAAATCCAGTTTGAGTTCAGATCTGATCAACGGCAGATCTGTTCAAATGTAGTAATTTAGTTAATGTTGTGGTGTAAATGAAATAGGAGAAAATCGTTTTAATGAGTTAAAATTGCAACACATTCCTAACTTGGCAAAAATGGAAAGTGAGCATGAAAACATCATTTGAACAAAGATTTTATGCAAAATCAGAAACTGTCATGTCAAACCAAATTTAATTTCGATCCGATTAAAAACAAAAACATTGTACATTTGTCAACAATGGAGATTTGACACGGACAACAAATTGAACAACTACTGACCATGTTTGTTTAGATTCTCCCGAATCTCGTCCAATTTAAATAAAACTGAAGTCTGATCCCAATCTGATCCAGATTGGGGATTCGGTACGAATGTAAATGTAAAGTGATTAAACATGTAAAGTGATGACATTTCCATCTGTTCTACTTGATAAATCACCTTCTACTTGATCTTATTTAATCCTGTACCTTGATCCACTTTTTCCAGTCCAAAAAACGGTTTTAAAAGCCCTGAAAAAGAATCTCCTGTCCAAGTTGATCCAGTCAGCTCTGGGAGACGTGACCCAAGCTGCCACCGCGGTTGAAGCCCTGGCGGCTCTGATCAAGCTCTCTGCAGACATCGCTGACATCAGGGACTTGATGGATATCTTGCCGGATGCCCTGCAGAAGGCGGACAGTTTTGAAAGGTCACTTTCAGCACGCCGTTTACAAGTCATCGGCTCAGAACATGTCCGATTCTCTAGCTTTTTTGTTTTTTTTTTTTCCCACCCCGCCCCTGTCAGGTGGCAGCTGGTCGACGTCATCACGGAGAAGCTGCGTGACTGTCCAGAAGAAGAAGTAACATGGAGGAAGCGGGTCACCGCATCGGCCCTCAAGTGTCTGATCGCTTCTTACGGTCGCGGCAAAGATCAGGCCGCAACCACCACCCCCCACGAGCAGAGCGTCTTGGAAAGACTGCAGAGACTCGTGGTAGGTTAACGGGGCACTCGCAAAAAAAAATCATCGTTTTGTGTTGGTTTTGCCGTTTTGACTTCTGACCGTGTGCCATCTATGCGCAGACATCATCTGATGGAATCGCCACAGCCGACTGGAATGCCTTTGTGAAGAATGGACTGAAGTGAGCGAGTCATTATTTATTCTTTCATTTCGTGACAAAGAAATATCATCGAGTGCGTGATCTCCTGCAGGTGCCGCTACAAAGATGAGAATTTCCTCAACACCCTGAGGAGCCTTTTGGAAGCCATGTACCAGCCCAGCGACATCGCAAACGGTCTAATCCCGCTCGCCACCGTCCACATGATGACCAGCAGCCACTCCTCGTTCCTGCCCACCATGTTGGACTCTGACGACGACAGCTCGAGCAGGAGGCAAGCCAAAGGTGCGGAAATTGCTGTCCAGAATAACAGCAAACTTGAATTCTGGCTTTTCAATGAATAGTTGGACTTTTTCTTTTTTCCCCTCTTCAGAAGCTTTGGTGTCACTCCTCCTCTGCTTGGTGAGGAAATGTCCAACAGTGTGCGACATGAATCATTTCTTGGTACTTTTGGGAGCATACGGAGCCACACTTAGCGATACAGGTAATGTCAGGCATGGTTGAATCCAGACCTGTACAATTAACTTTTTTATTTTATTATTATTATTATTATTTTATTTCATTTTTTGCTTTTATGTAAATTTTTTTTTTTTCTGTGTAACTGCGTTTTCTTTTGCCATTTTCACATCTTTGAATTAAGTCATCCAAAAGCTTTTACACACTGTAATACAACAACAAAGAATTGTGTTGATGGTTTTCCGGTGATTCTTTTTTTATTTTTTTTTTCCCATCGCATCTTGTTTTTTGAAACAGATCAGACAATACTGCTGCTCCTTCAGGAATACGAAAAAAATAATGTCAGTCTTCTCAAATTTCAGTGAGTACCATTTTATTTCTTCTTCCTTTCACCCATTGGTCATAATGACCAACCCAGTCACGCTTTGGGAATTCCTTCCGGCAGGTCCATTATTTGGGGGCCAGCAGCTTTGGAGCACCACAAAACCAGGAAGAGTTTGGGCTCGTCTCTGTGGAAGCAGACCCACTCGGATGATCTCTTGGCCTTGCTGAACGCTGACAAGATGCTCCGAACCATCGCGCACTATCCGCAGCAGCGCGGGATTATCCCACAGGTTTGCTTGGGAAAATGTTGCATCGGCAGATTTTTTACCTGACAAAAAAAAATAAATAAAATAATTGAAAACATAAACAAAAATGCATTTTTTGTCAGCATTTTTGCAAGGTTTTTTTGGGCTACTTAATTTTTTTTTTTTTTTTTAAGTTATCATCAGCTGGATTTTTTGAACAATGGCTTCCCCTGTATTCAAACTCAATTTCTGGAACATTTACAGACAGATAAAGTGCAGCTGTTCTACTTCAAAGCTGTGAAAGATCTCAGCGGTTTGTACGACCCTTGCTTCCTCCTCCCTCTCTTCAGCGCCATCCTCCGACCAGGTGAGTAAACGCCACTTTGGCTCTTATGGCCCCTCGTCTTTCCCCTTCACCCTTCACCGTCTCCTGCGGCAGAGTCTGTGGTGGACTGCCTCAAGTTCGCTTCCAGCCACGCCCTCGGCCTGACCTTGGCGGCTCTGAGCAGCTACGACACCAAGGTGCGAGCGGCGGCATACCACGTGCTGAGCTGCTTCTACCAGCACCTGGAGGCCGCCCGCTTCAGAGAGAAGCGGCAGGTACAAAAAAAAAATAAATTGTCAAAAAAAATAAATTAATGTCAGTCATCTCAAAAAAGAAAATAAAATCCCTGGTTACATTCTCCTGGCCAACAGCTGCTTTACCTGCTGGACATGGTGAAGAACGGAGTTTGCCAGCAGAATCAGAGGCTTCCCTTTGTCTTGACCACGTACCTCAGCAAAGTGGCACAGCTGATGCTCAAACCTGGTGGGTGACCTTAAAAAAATCAAATCAAATCCTTTTTGGGATGGCGGTTTTACTCACAGGCAACTTGTTGAGTTCACACTTGGTTTGGCAGGCAGTCAAGTTCCCTTACTCGTCGGGCATGGACGATACAGTCTGTGTTGGTGTAACTCCGAGGTGTCCAAACTACGGGCCGGGAGTCATTTGCGGCCCGCCATCAATTTTTCAGTGGCCTGCGACATGACCAAAAAAGACTTAATAAAATGACACTTTTCTCTATATTCGAAGATACAAATAAATTGCACACAATTTCTCTTCAAAACACTAGTGAATAACGATCATTCAATTTGAGGGGCAGAAATAGTTTCGTCCACTCTGTGCTCGATGGCCGATTGATGAAGACGTCACATTAGTGATCCTCAAGTAACTGAAAAGTTGACACCATACTTCTTTTTTTGGTTCTGAATGTGGAGATGGGATTTGGCTGCTGTTAGGTGCAGAGCCGGATCTATTCTATGAGATCGAGGCCTGTTGGCCACCCCAAAAACCTGGAACAAATCCTCAACTTTTTGCCTTAACACCTTTAACAGAACGCTGTTGAACAATACAGACACTCCCCGAGTTACGAACACCCGAGTTACAAACAAACGGTACATATGAACATTTTCACAGGTCTGTCGAAAAAAAAAAAAGTTCGATTTTGTATTGCGCGCCTTTTTCCGAGTGCCGAACGGGGCGGAGGAGGACGGCGGAGGCGACGGCGGCGGCGACGTTCGAAGGCGGCCGCGGGGAGAGGCGTGGGGGGCGGGCGTGTGACGGTGGAACGGGTGGGGAGAGTAGACGGCCGGTAGACGACCGGTCGTCTACTCTCCCCCGCTGAAGCCGCTGCTAGTTTACCGGGCAGCTAACCCTCGAGCCCTGAAGAATGTGACGAAAAGCTCTCTCCCCGTTATATGGATGTCAATATAAGTCTTAAACATACATTCCAGACAAAATATAGCACTGAAGCAACTTACGAACGAATTCACCTTATGAACAATCGTCTGGAACGTAACTCGTTCGTAACCTGGGGAGCGTCTGTACAAACAATATGGAATTGTTTTTTTTTTCTTGACTGGCTTTAGCGTGTTTCAAGAAGTTGACACAGTTTAAAGTGGCCCTTTCATCCTTCCATTTTTCTGTATGCGGCCCTCAACCGAACAAGTTTGGTGTTTCTAATGTTATCTCTCTGTGTCGTTCGTCTCTTTCCCTCAGAGGACTACATGTACGTGGTTCTGAATCGATTCCTGCTGTCCCATCAGAGTTTGGACATGAGGAGGGTGCCCGAGTTCTTTAAGCTCTTCTACAGCTTTGACCTGGAGGTAAAGCGCACCAGCAAAAGCACTTAAAAACACAAACAAACCCTCGCTGTTGAATGTCTCCAACGTTCAACCTTGATGTGTTTTTTGGTTTGTTTGTTTTTCGTGGGTCATGGGAAGCTGGACTGACTGTTTGTTTGTTTGTCCAATAGCACAAGACCGAGCGGGAGTGGATCCTGAGCGTGCTGGAGGAAGGCATCAGTGACGGCCACTGCTACAACGTATGCAACCAGCAGGGCATATTCCACAGCCTCCTTGGCTTTGGCAGTGGCCCCTTGTGTGACCAACACACTCAGGTAGTTGACGGAAGGCTGGAGTTGGCATATATTCACCAATCACGGCTGCTGCCTGGAATGATTGTCCTTTCGGTTGCCCAATGACGACTTGGGCAACCGAATGGGCACGCGATCGCCGCGTTGGCCATCCAATTAAATGTCGAGGTGAAAAACGGAGCGACTTGTTCCACCAGGCGCAGATCGTGCGGGCGTTATGTCAGGCGGCACGTGTGACCAGAGCAGCGTACGACCTGAGCAAAAGCTGCGGCCTTCTAACGTGGATCATACAGGTGGTCGAAAAAAGGTGAGCCTTAGCCCCCCCCCCACTCCCACCCCCCGCTCACGCGGTGCTCCGTGGCTCCAAGCGCATTTTTCCTTGATAAAATCTGGCAGATGTTACCACACTTCCAGGTTACGTAATTCCAACCACTTAAATACTGAACTAAAACTCAGACAAATGGATGTTTTTTTTCCCCCCATTTTCTAATTTTGACCTAAGCCTGAAATCGAAGTCTGAAAAATCTGACTTTTTTTTGTCCATTTTGTGCATTGGGCTAAAATCATGACTGTGAATATTGATGAAAAACAAATTGCCAAGCGGAAAGGAAAAGAGCAAATGACACACAGATTGATCTTTGTCACCCTCAGGAACCTTGAGCAACATTTGCTCGGCTCCATCATAGAGCTGCTCCACGTGTTGTGGGGGACAAATCTTGGGAAGAAGGAGACCGCCACGGACGGAGGCGGGACCTCCACATTGGAACAAAAGACAGCAAAGTGTCTCCCGCTGCCGCTCATCAACGAATTCCTCTGCGTGGCTTTAGCCATCACCCGCCGCTTGAGGTAATAAACGCTGCCGCCGACGTGGGAAGCGCCTCTCGGTCGAGGACGCCTGATGTTTGTCTTCCGTCAGGTTGGGCGTGAAGGCCGCCCAGCTCGCCGCGCTGCTGCAGACCCTCTCGTCCGTACTCCGGCATCGGACGAGCGCCAGCGAGCGAGCCGAGCGAATGACGCTGCGCGCTCAGCCTGTGGCCTCGGCCGAGGCCCTCGCGCTGCTGCTGTGCTGGAGCACCCTCTCTGGAAAGACGGCGCTCCTGGACCACGTACAGAACTTGTGTGAAAAGCACAAAGTCAAGGAACTGACTGGTGAGTGCAGTTTATTGGAGCACCTCGTGAGTAATGAGGCAAATGGTAATAAAAAGAGAGACACAAGACAAAAAAAAGAGGGCGGGAGAGGGGTCAAGGGGTTATCTGCACTTTCACATATAAATTGTGGGCTAGCTATCAGAGTTGACATTTAATGTGCCCCTTTTAATGTGACTGCAATCAGCCCGTTTTGAGGGGGCGGTCCTAGTAGTGGTTGGCTACCTGTTGAGACCCAACTCTCCAAAAGTGAGTGTGAATCATGACGTGCACGTGAGCCCCCGAGCAGTTAGTAAAAGTGTGCGTTGTATTTTCACCCGGGGTGGCAGCACTTCATCGCCAAGGCGCCTCATTACACATTTGCCTGCTTTTTTTTTTTTCCACTCGCACTTTATTGGCATTTCAGAGAGGCAAGTATCTGTGTACCAGCAATTAAACATTCCATTTACCATATGTCCCTTTTGTAAAATGCAGCCATAACTAGCCCTACTGACAAATCTCTACCTAAAAAGATGGCCTTTTTTAAATTTCGTGTTCTCAAGCTACTGCGCCTCCTCCTCAGGGAAAGTACATGCGGGAAAATAAATGGGAAACATATTTTAGTTCCCTTTCCTAACGATTCCATTCACATTTTTAGTCCTTTTTTGGCTCTGTTTGCCCGGCCCCGCTTTTTTTTTTTCCTGCGCAACAATGGAATTACATCGTGATTCCCTCGCCCTGTGGTCATTTGCGTTGTGATGAATATTTATTGGGAATGTGGTCCAACAGCAAAGAGCTAATGATGGAAAACTATTTGAGTGTTGATTATAATTTGTCCTCCCTCGTGGCATTAATACAGGAGGGTCCATGATGGACAAGACCCGGCGGGCTAAAGGCTCCCAAGCACGCACACAAAAGGAGAAGCCGTCAGAGAACGCAGAGACAGAAAAACTACAGCAGAGTCTCCTAGCGGAGTGCAAAGAGTCTCTCGGCAGCATCTTAATGCACTGGCGACCGGCTTTTGGCCTCGGTCAACCACAAGGCAGCGAGTGTCCCATTCAGCTGGCCGTGGACACGGCCCACCTGCTCGCCAAGTGGTCCCTCAGGTGGCTAGTGGAGGGCTCGTACGACGAAGAGCGCTCCAGGAGCTTCTTGCGCTGGCTGGAAGAGAGCGTGATGGCGCACGAGGAGATTGTGGATGCGCTGCTGCGGGATCCCGGCCCCAAAGCAGACCTGCTTCGCCTCTACCATCGCGTCTGCCACACGCCCATGGGGGAAACCTTCCGCTTGTTCACCTCTGTTATGACGCGCTTGCTGGAGAGGCGAGCAGTGTTTCCGGAGATGCATCGGGCGGTCATCTCCGCTTGCCGGCCAAAAGACGCTCAAGATGAAGCGAAATGCGGTAAGGATTTTAAAACATTAGCCCCGCTTGTTGCATCCAGTTGTCACCACTGTTCCCTCTAAGCATGGTTTGTGAGCAAATGCGCACTGCCCCCTGCGTTTCTGCGCACAAACTATCTGAGCTGCGCACAAGGTAAAAATCCAACCAGTATTGAAAATAAAATAAATGCATAATTTATTCTGTATTATGCCACGTGTGATTGGCTGTTCCAAGTTGTTATTTGACGCGATTCGCTCACGCATTTACGTCATGACGTTGTTCACTGTAGAAAGGTCTACTCTGCAAAACGTGTTGCGAAGCTAAAGTAGCAAGCGAAAAAAGTGTGGAGCGAATGGAAACTGGGCTACCTCAAGCGTCACATTCAGAACAAAAGTCATTTGAATGCAGTAAAAATTGTACAACGATGCAAGATGGGGATCGGTACGTTATTGACAGAGAGCGCCAAAGACAGAGAAAAGAGGAACGAGCTGTCCATCGTAAACAAATCCAACATGGAGCAAGTCAAAAATCCTCATCGACAATGTTGTACAAGCCTTCAAAATGAATACATCAATGCTGTCGGTACAACAAATTCACGACCCCATGGCAAAGTATGTGAGTATACCAGACAGTTGGCGAAGTAAAAACTATGCTTTTGAATTTGTGGATTCAATCAATGCAATAGTACCGAATGAGACGATGTGCAGTGTTAACTGCCTGACTACCAGGAAAAAAAAATGTTGTCCAATCACATTTATTTTGAAATTCCCCAATCTATGTGAAGTAATTGGACTACTCTAAAAGAAATTTTTGAAATTCCACGACATTTTTAAAACACTTGAATACTAGGCTCAAATACACTTAAAACAACTCAAACAACACTTTAACGTGTTCATAAGAGTCTTATAAATAAAATGCCAACAGCATTTCAAGACAAAATGTGTTTGATAAAAAGTATTACTTTTCCTCTTGCCTTAAAAAGTGCTTTCACTGAGGAAAACCATTTTCTTCTATTGAGATGTCAAAGTAACAAAGCCCCAACCCCTACAAATTTGGTATCATTGGAAAGCACCGAATGTCCTCTTTAGAGCACAAAAGGAGTTAATGCGATTGGATGCACTGGGTGGGAGATATTTCAGTTCACTAATGTCCTCTACAGAGGACAAATTTGAACTACTGGTAGTCAGGAGGATAAAGATGCACCTTGGCACACCCATATAGTAGATTAAAGCACAGACATAACGGTGCACAAAATACTCGTCTTGTACATTAAATACAGAGAGAAAAATAGTTTCAATCATAAAACTGTGTTTGGTGGAATAGTCCAGCTGACAACATGCGCTGCTCAGGATATCGTGCAGGCAATAACTCAGTTTTACTCCCAAGCATGAAGTGGACATACAGTACAGAGAATGGTTATGCTAACCTCCGATGGTGCCTCAGTAAGGACACTGTCACATTGCAGTTCATGGCAGTTCAAGTTTTGCCATAATTCATACAAGACATTGTGAAAACAGCTATGTTAATATGCTACACTTTTGGTTCCATGACTTTTGAGTGTTTCACTGAAAGTGGACAAACACACTTAATCAAGAAGTCATTTGATAGAAACTATTGCCATAATGTTATTGTTTTCATTAAAACATGTAACTTGAATGTATACGATGCATATGATACTGCGTGACCACAATTTGCATGGCGCATGTTGCTCACAGTTGTCCATGGGACCGCTCAGGGTGTTTGTTTGCCCAGACACAAAAACAATTAGAGGGAACATTGGTTGTCACCCAGGGTCTGTTCCAAAATTGGATATTTAATATTTGTAAACTTTTGGTCAGGTTCGTCAACATCATCTAATTTAATACACGATGCATGTTTTCTTCAAAATGTTTTTTTTTCTCTCCCCCATCTCTAGAAGCAGGCCTGTCTCTGCTGTCTTTGTATGTGCACGAGGCGTGGGGCGGAGCCGACTCGCCACAACTCTTCCTGTCTCATGTCGCCATGGTGATCGCAGGCAGGCGTGAATCGGCCGTCAGAGCCGTATGTCGGGACTTTGCCGCCGTGAAAACGTGAGCGCCACATCGTATCGTGTGCGTTCCTGTGTGGACTGTCAGGTTCAAAGGCGGCTTTTTCAGGACCAAAGCAAGTTCAATTTGTACACTGATAAAGGCCATTTATTTGCATCCGTTTTCCAGGAATGCCGCCTGTACAGTTGTAGTGGAAATGTGACATTGTTGTGTTGACTTGTATCACACATTCTGCTATCTATAAGTGTTGCTTTGCAAGTTCGTTGCTGTGCAAGGTTGTGCGTCAGAGTTTTAACCCGCACCCCACTGCTTGGGGAGTCGCTCCATCGCTGATCTGTAAATGGTGTTTCTCCATCATTTGGAGCTGAAATAAATCGCATTGTGGTAGAAAGACTTTCGTTGTCTTGGTTTCCCTGGACAAGATACGCTCACACTGAATTGGATGACGTGTTTCTCCTTTGACTTCGGCATCTGCGTCTCCTGCAACGAAACGAGACGGATGTGTCGCCTGGGTTTTTATGCACCAGAAGGAGCAGCACAATGTCAACAGGTGTGGAACCATGAAATCATAATGCACAAACTGTTTCATTCTTTGCCTGAAATTAAATTGTTATTGTCGCAGGGTGTTATTTTTCTTATTAATTTTTTTTAAGTACCGGTATTGTTTAAGTAGCTGATATGGAAGAATGTCATTCCCATTCATTTCAATGAGGAAAGCTGATTTGAGATACTCATGTTTTGAATTGAGTTTTTTTGTTTCTGCAAATAACCGAGAATAAGTTGCCTAAAAAAAATAAAAAATGAAAAAATCTTTGAATATTCATGTACTCATCGTTTTGATGAAAATGTGACATTTGAACTCACACTCACCACGGCACGTGCCCGCTGCCGGACGCGAGATTCAAGGAGAGGAAGAGGATCCCCACAAAGGCAGTCAGACAGATCCAAAATGCAATAACGATGGAGTCTGAAAGAGGTGCTGGATTTGGTTACGTGAGAAGAAGAAAAAGAAATAAGAAACATGACTCACATTTGTTGTATTTCAACTTGCTTTGGTCCACAATGACTGGATCCACATAGCCGTAATAATATTCCCATCCAGTGGAAGCCAATCTGGTGGAGTTGTCCATTGTGGTCTGATTTTGAGTGATGCTGCTCTAGCAAAGTTGTGGAAGGAATGAAACAAGCCACGTTGTGCCGACTGAAAGTTGTCCTTGAACTCTTCGCAGAAGAGGCGTGGTTCTACTTTCACCATGTGTAGTTTTGCCTTTTTGTTTCAACAAAAATAAATTACTTTTTATTTTCACTTTTCAAGGTTGGTCAAAATGCACTTTTGAAAAATATATTTTTATTTTGATAACGTGCAGGTTTTTTCCTTGGCATCTGTTCCTTAATTTTTTTTTTGGAGGACAAAGGGCTTTTTAATTTTTTTTACCAGAACATAATTCTAGATTTTCGAGGATAAATTGTTTTTTTGTTTTTGTTTGTCAGAACATGACTTTCTTTCCTCGTGAAACTTACATAATATCAGAATATTACGAAATAGAATATACGGGCTTGAAAAAATGTACTGTACTGTACTGTACTGTAGTGACGAAATGAACTCGTCCTGTCAAACTACTGCAGTTTACACTCCAGCCTCGGGGTAGCGACAGCCGCCCAACAACGCCTCGTTGCCAACAACCAAAGGACGTCAAGGAAGAAGTCCGGCGCGAGTGTGACGTCATTTTCTAGTCAGCACGTATTTCGGGGCGGTACGCGGCTAAAGCTAAGATGCTAAACGATGTAATCCTCGAAGAAACCGATGTTCGTTTTTCTCTCGCTTAGTTACGTGGTTTTTATTTTCTACGTCGACGCGCATGGTGACGAGTAGCAAGAATAAGAAAAGGCGTATTCTTTAACCGGTTTTGTGAAGGCCAAAATAAAGAAGAATGGAAGCGGTGAACGCGTTCAACATGGAGGTAAAGTTCGCTCATGTTCCGAACCTGGCTGGTCTAAAGGGCGACAGGAGCTAACGGTTATCGCTTCATGCTGTCTAATCGTATCGATGGACACCGTCATCGAAATTGTACTTGTGTGAAAATGAAATGCTTCTTCAATTTTGCTGTGTGTTCCTTTCACTCGTCCATTGATTCGAGTCGTTGGCGCCTGTACTCGGCAGTCCGCAAAGCAAGGCCTTTCGGTTTCTGTGCTAAGCTAACTGCTAATGGAGGTCGCTAGGTTACCTCACACAGCCCACGTTGTATTATATTATTTGCATTTCTTTGTAAGAGGCGTGAACGTCGCTAGTAAGCTTTGTCGCGTTTTAAGCAACACGAAGTGTTACATCTGCTGTGCAATTAACCCAAGGCGCTGGTTTTAAGATGTTTATGGTAACACCCACCTGCGATTACCACCAAACCATTTCTTATTTTGCCCGCAGGTGTCAACTCAATGTAGTTCGGGTACCACATTCACCCCAATTTTGATCAGAAATGGGCCGGACCAGTATAGAAGCGGCATGCTAAGCTTTCAATTCCGACTATTCCGAAATGTTCCCTTTTTTGTGGTGCGAAGTAATTCTCATTCATTTCTTCCTTCAAATCTTTTGAGCAATCTGATTTTCCTCACCAAAAATGAGACCTGTTTCTATTTTTTTTCATGAAACCCCTACTTTATAAATCATCTGAAACGTACACACATTTCCACAGCCATTTGGAAATCTAAGAGAGCTTGAACTCACTCGTTACACCAGACAAACTCAAGTGGGAAATTTCAGAAAGCGGAGCAGTTGTCTCCCATACCTGAAAATGTATACTGTACAAAAAATTCAAATGCAAGTTTTGGTATTGCGTGATAAAAAAGATTGCAGGTTCCACCAAAACAACCTAGTTTTTAAAACTGTAGCTGATATTTTGCAATACTCTGTCTCATAAATTACCTCTACAGAATGAATTGATTTTCACAGAGCCAAGTTGCCTCAGCATTTTATAAGACGTGGGATGACTTTGCTTCTGAAACTTCTTTCAGCTTTCACAATTGGCTCAGAATAAGGCAATTGTCAATTGTTGCCTGTGTGAGTTGATGTACAAAAGCTTTTAAGTGTCACAAAGAGGCATGTCATGTAAAATCCAATTACTATGCTCAAGAAAGGGCAAATATGTTTTGAAGGGCAGTATAAGTCACTGTTGTCGTTTAAGCTGTAGTGATTTATGTATTTTACATTGAAATGGCCCCACCGATTAATCGGTCAGCCGATATTTGTTTTCAAAACTGGCAGGTTTTTGCTTTTCTTTTTCTCATGTTTTAAAACACGTTAAAACATGTTCTTTGCAATATGTTCAATGCACCCCCACTACAGTAGTCTAAACCCGGCATTGTGATTAATGTTGCTTTTGTGGAATTAAGCAGCAAAGTCGACCCATTATTCATTTCAGGCGGATGGCCATTTTGCTACAAGCAAAATCAACCAATCACTGCTCACCTGTTTTTTTTTATGGCCATGTGACGCTCGCAAGCTTAATGGTGCGGCACTGTGATGCCATTTTCAGTTGCAGGCGAGTGGCAAAATAGCCATTCCCATGGGAGAGATAAAAAAAACGGTAGAATTTGCTGCTTTATTCAGATTCCACAAACCCGACGATGTTAATCCAAGTGTGGCGTACAGACTGGTGGTGGCGCAGAGAACATATTATTGGACTGACCATTTTTTATTTGATTTCCCCTTTAACACATTACAATCTAAGATCTAAAAAAAATCAATCTGACAGTTTTTTAATGATTTTTCTCCCTGTCGTAAAGTTAAACAAATACTAAAAGACGGTCAATTGCTAATCAGAACTTTATTCTGCCAAATATTGGAATCAACATTGGTCTAATAAAAAAATGGTTGTGCCATGGTATTAATCTTTATTTAACCTGTTCTTAATTAGTTGTCTCTGTATCCTGGTTTTGTTGTCCAGTTTGTGAAACAGTAAATAGTAAAAAATAGTTCTAATGCTCGACTTAGAAGTGCACATTTTTGACATGTATGGCTCGGATTTTGCTGGGTTTGATTCCATTTCCAGTGAAGTGATGATGTTTGTTTTTGTGTGTACCCCTCAGTTGTTCTCCATGATTGACATGAAGCCTCCGATATCTCGAGCAAAGATGATGTCTATCACCAAGGCGGCCATCAAAGCCATTAAGGTAGCCTGCGGCTGCTCAGGATATGAATGTAGCTTAACTGCGGGTGGACATTTGAATATGTTGTCTTTTTTTTCCCTCTAGCTCTACAAACATGTGGTCCAGATTGTTGAAAAGTTCATCAAGAGGGTATGTTGCCATTGTGTGCCAGATGGTGTAGACGACTAGATGATTTGATTTTCGGTTTGTCTCTTGATTTGGCTTCTTTTAATTAGTGTAAACCCGAACTAAAAGTTCCCGGCTTGTACGTGGTGGACTCCATCGTACGGCAGTCACGTCATCAGTTTGGTCTGGACAAGGACGTCTTCGGGCCTCGCTTCTTGAAGAACTTCACTGACACCTTCCAGAATCTTTACAACTGCCCGGAGGATGATAAGGTTCTTACCCTCTTTGTGATTTTTTTTATTTTTATTTTTTGACATGATAAACCATGACACAATGTGGGAAGCTGAAGTTCTTTCTTTCTTAATTGCATCAGGTCAAAATTGTCCGCGTGTTGAACTTGTGGCAGAAGAATGGCGTGTTTGACATGGACATCATTCAGCCTCTGATGGACATGGCGAATAGCGTCCCGTCACCTGCGCCATCAATTGAGGGTAAGAAGGGAAAAGCATGTTAAATGTTTCTTTTGGAAATGTAAGGACACAGCCTCTTTATTTAGGAAATAATGTAAATATCTGTATCTTTTGTCCCGTCCTTGAATTGTAATTTTTATGCAAGAGAGCCCTTTGCCCCGGGGAAAAAAGAATGCACGATGTGGTTATTTTTTGGGGTTTGCTTCAAGGCCTTTGCTATTGGGTTTGGATAGTGGAGCTTTCATACACGCGTTGTGATGTGTACCGTATTATGATATATATTAAGAGGTTTTATTTAACATTGATACATATGAATAAATCTGACAAAAGTGCCCCTGCCCACATGTGAACATTTCCCACAGAGCTGCAGCCTCCTCCCGCAGCAGCGGCCCCCGTCGCACCTCCATCACAGATGCCGACTTGCGACGCCTTAGCCGCGGTGGCCCAGCTGTTCCAATCCCCGCATGGTCAGGAGGTGAGTGAGTGTTTGCTGTCAAGTGTTGCGCTCAGGAATTGTTCACAAAGCCTGCGTGTGTGCTGCTGTAGCTCCAGAGGATGCTTCACAGCTTGCAGCAGGCAGAAAGGACCCATGCGGCCAGCGGCACAAACGGGCCAAATGCTCACCAGCTGAATGCGGCTCAGCCCGAAATGCTCAATGCGCACAGTGGAGAGAGAAACACACTGGCCGAGGTAGTTGCATACCGACACGTAGCACGGTTTCACCTTCTGTCGCTCAAAATCGGATTTCTTTTATCCTCAGAAACTGCTCGACAGATTTGAGTATGACGACGAGCCTGAAGATGTTGCACCAAATGACCCGGCGGGCTCTTTGTGAGTAACCTTTTGAATGACGCAAAGTATCAACCGATTGCATGATAGCAGTGAATGTTAATAACCGCACTTGGTGTTAAATTGACACATTGAGTGTATATGTCGGTCACACAGCATGCTACTGTGTTTCATTTTTGCGCCGACAGAAACGTCTCCGGACAGTTGCACGACATGGAAATGGCTCATCCACATCCACTGGGACAGAATGCAGGCAGCCTTGAGGTATCGACTCAATACGTTGAATGAAGCCTTGCTAAATTTTAAACTGTAAACCGAGGAAGTAGTAAAAAGACACCGTAAACATCATGCACGTTCACAAGAATGCGTGTCAAATATTCAGCAGCAACAAGCTATGCATTCAATTTCATTATGCAGCACCGCCCCAAACACTGATAAATTATTCTGTTTAATTCCTCTACCATGAGCGCATCATTCATCTGCGTATCCGGTTTGCAAGTCCTGGCACCAGTGTGGTGTTGCTTAAATGTGTTTGCGCTGCCTCAACGAGGCGAAACTGCAGCCGATGTGTTTGGAATCTGGATGGGCACAGAGTTGTTATTCCACTGAAAGCTGCACTTGACGTTGGCCTTCAGCGGAGGTTGAGCATCTCATTTGTACGAGACGGGGCAGATTTCAGGGAGGCTTGAGAAAGACGATGTCAAGCGTCTTTTATTCACGATCCTTATGCTGCTCGGATGAAAACGTGACACGTGAACTCTTTTGAATAGTGAGTCAAAATACATGCACTGAAGATCAGCAAAACAATCTCAGAGCCCGCGGTCATGTCACACTCCGCATCAGTTACCAGTCGATCTGCTAATGTTCCAGAACTGCGGAAATAGTGCGCCTTTTCCGGACATGGGCTGTTATTTCACCTGCAATGTATTTATTTATTTTATTCTCAGTGTGGTGGCGTGCAGAGTGATGCCGAGCGTCACATGTTGTCCGACGGATACTATTCCCGAAGCAACCCCCAGAACTCCAAATCACAGGTATACCCCATTGACACAAAACGGAGGTTGACGCCGGCTACCCATTTTGCCTCGTCATTTTGTCGAGCAGGCGGATTCAAGGGAAGATCCATCCACACCAAGAGAAGGCCGACATCGAGCCTATGGCAGAAGAACAAGATCTGGCTCCATGTAAGAGGCGGCGAATCTTCGAGATTTGATCCAGCATGACGCCCGAAATGGTAATATGCTGCTTCGATCCTTGCCGTAGATCTCCGAGGAGAAGACGGTCGCGATCGTCATCGCGCTCTAGAAGGCCAAGGTACCGGCGCTCCAGATCGCGCTCGAGAGAAAGCCGCTGGCGGCGCTCCCGTTCGCAGGACAGAAACGAGCGAGAGTGCGATCGAGTGCGCCGGCAGAAAGGTCTTCCGAGCATGAAGAGCCAGACTCTCAGTGGTATGTGCGCGCACCTCCGAGAATATCAGAAGCTATGAGGGGAAAAGACTTTGGGTTCAACATCACCCGGCTGTCGCGGGAGTTTTAGGTTTTGAAATTCTTTACTCTGCCATTGAGAAGACAGTCAGCCCTTTAAATGGCGCTTATCTTGTTCCTGGAACCAAATTGATCATTTTTCCACTCGGACAAATATTGCTGCAGACTCGCGCAGCGTATCATTTTGTACAGCAAATAATAGAGGTCCCACTCACACCGTTTGACAATGGCCTGTAGCATTTTACTCCCCCAAGATATCTGTCGGTTTGAGAAGAAGCTCCAGTAGAGCCGCATTCATTTTGTTTTTGTTTATCAGTGTGCAGCACCACACTGTGGGTTGGTCAACTGGACAAAAAAACCCAGCAGTCGGACGTCATCTCTCTCCTGGAGGAATTTGGCCAAATTGAATCTGTCAACGTGAGTGTGCTCCGTGCCGCATTGAGCTCATTGCCAACTTGGAAAATAGAGCGACGCTGATGACGCCTTTCCTGGTTTGCAGATGATTCCGCCAAGGGGTTGTGCTTACATCGTGATGGTCCACAGACTTGACGCCTACACAGCCTTGAACAAGCTCAGTCGGGGCTCGTACAAAGTCAATCAGAAACCTGTGAAGGTACAGCTACCGCATTCGACCTTGTCTGAAATTATCCGGCCGCTTTTGATGCAATTTCTGACACCGTTGGTGCTCTTTTTTTTTAGATTGCGTGGGCTTTAAACAAAGGCATAAAGGTGGCGCACAAAAAGTTCTGGGACGTGGAGCGAGGAGTCACCTACATCCCCTGGGCCAAAGTGAAAGCCGAGGAGCTGGACAGCTATCGAGCAGGCGGAATGCTGGACCCGGACACGCTCAGCGAAGGTAAAAGAACCCTTCTTCCATTTTTAGCCCACTTATACAAGTTGCGCTTTGCTCACATTCTCTCTCAATGCTCAGAGTGGAAAAGCGTTCTGGACCTAAACAAGCATCCGATGGCGGGCGTGAACGGCACGTTGGAAAGCGCGGCGGCAGACGGGAGCGTCGAGGCTCAGATTCAGGTAACGCTAATGCAGTCTTTAAAATCTGTCCTTTCTCCTCCTGCTGTTGTTTGTGTGTTGCTTCATGATCTCTTTGTCGGAGGCGCACTTCAAAAAGCTCGTGACGTGTTGGGGAAAATAAAATGTAGTCTCTCACAAGTAGTGGAGCGTATGTGAATCAGCTTCATTCTTACGCACCGGAGTCACACGTGATGTCTTCAGCAGCGAATGTCCAGCACTGTCGCATCCATTCCAGTGGTCACACAAATGCCACTTGAGACTGGAAACAAGGAACCTTGCGTTTTGCGTGACACGACTTAAAAGACTTTGCTGATGCATGCAGAAAACAAATATGACAGAAATCTCTTCGGGGAAATGTGTACAAACCTCACACAGATGACTCCATGCCATCATAAGGGGCCTTTTAAGATGTCTTCATTTCACCCCAAAAGCTTTTCCGTTCAACTGGGAATATTCTTTGTATTCCGCTGTTACGAGGTTACAAACCAGAGTCGTCAAACACCCCCATTTCTGAATATAAAGAAACTGCAAGATGACAGCTTGGACAATGACAGGGAACGGCTGACTGTACGGTTGAACGAATGGATTTGGTATTTCTGAAAGGTTCTTATCAGTTGATATATTTCACAGTGACAAGTAGCTTGGTAACAGCTACCAAGCAAAACCCAAGTGTCAACCGGTATTCGGGACGCAGCAATGGCACCCCCCGGTGAGGGAGGATGCGATTAACCAACCCCTAATGGGGTGTAGAGCAATTGTAGGGAGGCATACAAAATGTTCTTTACGATCAACGAAATAGTATATAAGATCAGCATGTATTGTATAACATGACCTCGCTGACTTTTTTTTCCTCCAAATAACTAACAGTAAAACTGCTTCTTTGGTAGAATGTCCTTTAATCACAGCAATTGGCAGAGCAGTGTAGAACAAGCAGAACTGAAGGGACAAAAATTGTAAAACAAAGCCAACACATTTTAAGACGCTGGTCCTTATTGGTGCAAATATTTGGCCACTTTCAGAGTTTCCTGACTGCTCAATTTTTGTGATTGCCGATTCATTCAAGCGATAGTTACTCTGAAGCAGATTTTAGTGCTAAAAACGAGAGAGCCTGCCGCTAAAACGGCCTCCGATTAAGTTGGCCCCAATGTGGCTGGTTGATGACAAAAATCAAGATGCGCTTCAGGTCAACTGCTCTGACAAATCGATGTTGAACTTGTACGTCACCAGATGATGACGCAGCTCTTTAAAAAGAGGTAACGGATAGTGCTGTGTTATTTTGACTTGTGCTGACGCACGCGTAATTGATTGTGCCGATTGATTTCGCTCCCAGTGTTTCCGAATAATGCTGTAGTTCAGGGGTGTCAAATGCATTCGGCTTGTGTGCCACTTTGTACTTGCGGCTTCCCTCGGAGGGCCGGGATGATGAAATGAATGTTTCAACGTATTATGAAATATACCTGTACAAAACAAATTGACGGATGACTCGTTTTGAAGTCAGAAGTCGAGGATAATAGTTTTTTCAAATTACGGTAGAAAGGATAGTTATCGGTCGGCTGTTTCTCGATAAATGTGAGTTGAGCGTTAACGGCAGCG
Source organism: Hippocampus mohnikei (assembly GCA_026261675.1). NCBI lineage: Eukaryota > Metazoa > Chordata > Actinopteri > Syngnathiformes > Syngnathidae > Hippocampus > Hippocampus mohnikei. Next base: position 1,157,449 of record JAKGUB010000327.1, read on the forward strand.
AGTTTCCACCTGTCGTGGTGCGGTTAAAGCTTCTGCTGCTTCGCCTTTGCAAATGTGAACTTTTTGTGGCGTCACCGGGAACCAGTCGGCGGTGAGAATGTACTGACTATGTCTCACATAGCAGCAGTGCACGCTCATACGGACACACATCGCGGCAAAATAAAGACAATGTCGAACAGTATCCTTGTGCTCTGTGGGACCGAGAGGGAAACGGCACCCCCCACTTCCAATACCGGCCAGGACTGAACCCAAAAGGAGCAGGCTTGGTGAATTGGGAGTGAGGTTTATCTGGTGAGTGCATTGACGAGACTTGATTAAAGCTGTTGGGCTGTCAACCAAGATAGCTTTTAGCAGCCATATTCAAACTAAAAATATATTTTCACTCCCCTATCTTTATCCATTTTCACACATTTTTTCTAAGCTCCAGGGAGCCACTATGTGACGCTAAAGGGCCGCATGCGGCTCCGGAGCCGCGCGTTGCCGACCCCCGGTTTAGACCAATGAGGGCACTTGCCCCCCAAAATTTTGACTTGCGTTTTAAAATCAGCAAACATACTTCAGAATACTTTTGTTGGTCCTCCGGAAACGGTACAAACATATAAATAGACGTTGCTTCATCTGTGATCATTTTTTTCTGGCCTCGTTGATCGTGTCGTTTAACGGTAATGCTTCAGTGCAGAAAGAAGTGGTCGGCCACAAAGGTAAATGCATGTAGATGACTTGTGTCTAATGAACTGCTTCATCACCTCATAGTGCGGTGGTCATGGCTCTCAAGACTTTTGAGCACGTCTTGGGGAGGGGGGGGCAGATGATGTCACAACAGTCTTTAGCCTTTGGGCAATGTGATGTTGATGTGGAATGGTAGATGCAGGTGACGTGCCTTACCACTTTATCCGATGACACTTAAGGTTAGTGACCGCATTACGTTTTTGCATGTTCTATGCCTGACGACGCCCATATTTGGGTTTGCTCACTCGCTGAAAAGTGATGCCTTGTCATAATTTGTTGTAAATGATCTTTGTGGACCTGATAGTGAAGTGCTGCGTCCGTGAGCTCCCTTGTCTAACCAACAATGGAAGTTGAATGACATTTAAATTTTTCACAGTATGTTATCGATGAACATTATTGCAGCCGCGCATGTAATCGGAGCATTCGTCAAGAGCGGGTCACACAACACAATTGGGGGTTGGGGGGGTGCAACCTTACTTGCCAAAAGCATAATGTTACCAAGGTGTGGGGGTGGTTTTCGTGATGTCTCTAACCCCAACCGCTTCTACATCAATAATGTGATAGTGGGTTTGCAACAATTCAGAAAGTATAATCTTTGTATTTATTCATGGTTTTGGTGTAAGTGGCCCTTGGACCGCAGCGATGGCTTCTTGTTTCTGTAGACCGTTTGAAGATACACAATTGAGACCGTCCTCCGAGTCTGACACAAGCACGTGCTATCCGATGATGCGTGAGCTTGAAAAATAAAATAAAACTTGATCGGCAGTCAGCCTATGGTGAGGACTTTTGTCATGTTGGGTAAACCGTCACCTCTTTTATTAGAAAGTCATCTATGAAGTTGACATACCACCGGTGGACCAACGCTTTGCCTGTTTCCCATTGGTCAAGACTGTCACTGTTGGCAGGTAAAAGATTGTTTTGGAGGAGTGCAAACAAAATTGGAGAAAAGGTAAGCCGGCAGCATTTCGGGAATTCCGCCCCCCCTCCCCAAATCCAACCACTTGTAGACAGAAACTGGACTCGAGGAATAAAACCGTGATGAAATAGCACCTTCAAATACCGCATGATGCCTGCCAGAAGCTTGCGTAAAGTAGTCCATGTTCTTGCCAATCTTGCTCGGTACTCTTCATCCAATTCTTGACTACGGGCCGTGCCTTTAGTTATAGCTCTTGAGCTAGCATTCTATTGGTATGTACACTGACTTGTACTACAAAATACAATTGCAGTACAAGCCCCCTTTGGTGTCATTCTATTTACTCACCATACCATGCAGTCCAATCAAATTTGCTGTTGGTCCTTGACTTTTGTGTTTTATTCGTACGGTGACCACCTTTTTAACTCGAAACACTCAATATCCTAAGTCAACTTTCCTCATTGAAAGGAATGGAAATGCCATTATTCCGTTCCAGCCCTACATTGTGCCCCCACCTGGTTTTGTGTGCCTAGGCCACCAGGGAGAAGTCTTAATACATAGACACACAAAGAAGAGTTACCTCAATGACTCGGCTGCAGTCATTAGGTGTTTTTCTCTGAGGATAATTTGTCTTTGTGTATCGTCTGTCTACATGTGTTGCAGCACAGTTTTTGTGTTCACAAACTCATTGCTTCAAGGGGTGTAACATGGCGGCGGCGATGCTATCCGTTAGCCCATCTGTGTGGTGGCATTAGGCTCGTGGACTTTGCTAAAGCAAAGATCCCTCTGCAATTTATATGCATTAACATGTCATTCTCTTTGTTTGATGTTTAGTTTGACAGTAAACCTCACGTAGCACTAGAAATAAATAGATTGAGCCTCCTGAAGAAGAGTTCACCATTTATCAAGCTACTGCTTCTTTTAAGTCGTTTGCTACCAGCATTTACTGCTTGCAACTCGCAAGGAATGGCCAGAGCAAGCGCTCGTGCGGCTCACTCGTAAGTCAAGCTACCGATATGGTTCTTTGTGTACTGCATCTTTGTCAACTGAAGTGAGTGCTCGCTGCTACACTGTCAAAACTTACATCTCTGTCTACAAATATTTGCCTTCAAAGGTACCTTTGGGAGTCTGCAACTGTCCTAAAATTTTATGAAGTCAGCACAAGTTAATGGGTGAGAGGAAATGTCGAGAGGTCATTTGGCGGGTGAGCTACGATAATGTGGAGTTTGAAAAATCCTCCATCAGCTATCTGGACTCGCGCTGTGCTTTCACGGCTTCCCCCTCAGCCTGTGCTCCACCTCTCTACAAAGTTCACTGGACATTTGTTGTTTTGGATTCAAACAGGTAATGCACACACAAAAACCCAGAGCAAAAAAAAAAACATGGCGGGGACATTGAGTCATGCTCGGCTGCCCGACAAAGCCTCTAAATTGTCTATTTTTGTCATTCGAATGATTTTTCATGGACTATTTTGGAGGTATTATTTCATGCAAGTGAATATGATTTTTTTCGTTATTATTTTTTAAAGCGCTTATCCTCACTGCGGTGATGGTGTCCGGGTTTGCCAGGCACATATAGACAACGGCTCACATTCACATCTATGCCAAATATAGCCTGTGTTAAAGCCAACATGCAGGTTTTTGGAATGTGAAAGGAAGCTGGAGTACCCGGAGAGAACATGCAAACACCACACAGGAAGGCCGAAGCTGGCGGTTGAAAGCTGGGGCTGTTAGGAAGACATACTAAACCGGTAGACTACTCCAAGAAATAATTAGCAGGTGAAAAAAGGTCTTTATCATTGCATTAACCTTTTTTTGTACAAAATCGTATCCACAAAAAAAAACAAAAAACAGACCAATTGTAGAAATGCAAGCAAAGGGAACTGCGTTAGGTACTTTGCTTAACCAGACCTGTACAGTGATCAGCAAGACCCAAGATGAGAGACGGGAGGAGGGGAAAAAAAACAAACGTAACCAATTTCAGCCATAGCTAACCTTCCAAAACAGGAAACTTGGTGAGACAAGCACAGGTTGAACATCACAATTGCGTCCCTGTCGCCGAACTGGCACGTCAACCACGTCCTGAGCAGTAGAAGCGCAGAGGAGGCTGCTGTAAAAGGAAGACACAAAATGTGTTCCCCCACCTCCCTCCTGTAAGTACAAGTCTGCTTTGGTTCCATTTTTGTACAGCAGTTTGTGGTTCCTCGGTTGTTGACTTGAAATTCAGAAGTCATAAAATTCTTTCAAGGCTTGAAATAACTTTGCTAATCAAAAATGGTTTTGTTGGGTTTTTTTCCGTGGTAAAGCAGCAAAAGCAAAACAAAATGGCCAAGGTTCAAATAGTTGAACTTTGGGTCACCGGGCAAGCTCTCCCGATGAGCGGAGCCACAGCCGGCTGGCGCGGCCAGATTCCAACAGGGCACCAAACAGCACGTTGGTCTCACCCGGTGGCTTTGGATCAGTTGGTCGAGCGGGCTGACCAGTGGCCAAAAGGTCGACTACTGGAATCCTGGCTGTTTTCTTTCGTGTGTGTGGCTGCTGCTGATCAACACGAAAACACAAAACCATGCTGGTCTCTGCTGTTCAAATCAAAATACAAAAGCATGCCTTTTTTTTCTTGTTTTTTTTTAACACTATCTGCCTGCGACCCACTTTTGGGTCCTGACCCTCCAGTTGGCGAATCACTGGTATAAACTGATATTGTTACGAAATACAAATTCAGTTTCCGTTGCCCTAGCAACATTAACAGGAAGCTGTGATGTAGCAGTCACGCAAAACTAAGACATTTAAAAATAATGACGGCTTGGTTCAATGTGTGGAGAATTGTCAAAGTGGCCCTTGAGTCCTTTGATTTTTCTCGATGCGCCTGGCGTGGGAACACGTTTTAGTCACCTCGGAAGAATCTCCGATTGGCGAGTTTGGGAACCTCGAAACAAATACTGTCAGACACTTGAAAGAGGTCGGGGGTTGTGGGCATTGATTTAATTTTGATCTAAAAGATAGAGGTGAGTTTGTTGTGCAGCTGCCTGGTTGAATGAGCAAAAATACAAAGGAATAACGTTGACGCATCGTGGGGGTGTCGATGAAAGAAGGGATGCCCCGGCCGGCCCGGCTCGTTGGATTAACAAGGAGCTGCCGGTGATGGGATGAGACAAGTCTGGTAAGAGCCGACACGGCATGAAAGCTGATTTGACTTCACGTCTGTTTTTGTGAGAGAAGTCTCTGCGTTCCCCAAAAGTTAGCTGTGGATGTCAATTTTACATATTTGCTGCTCCGTGATTTTGCCTGTGACCATGACGTGCGTCGTTAAAGCCTGACAGAATCCCCTTTTTAACTCTTCCGTTATGCTGAAAGTCATATTGATGCATTTTTGTGATTGATGGGAACGGTGGGGGGCAAAAACTCAAAAAAACAATACAAAAAAATGCTGGTCTCATATTTTAAACTTATGCAAAAATTCTATTTAATTTTTTAAAATGCGCTTTTTCTTGTGCTGGCCACATGGGGCGATGCAGGTGTTTGATTTTCACAAAAACAAAATTTGATAAAAATAGAGTAAGTGCTGGAAAATGGTTAATGCAGTTATTTAAAAAAATATATATATATATATATATATATATATATATATATATATATATATATATATAATTATAATTATATATCTATATTTCTTTATGGCCAAATATGCCGTGGGTCACATTGACCTGTGACCGTTCCTGCAAGGTACATAAGAGGAGGGTTGAGATTTTTTTCTACAGGCGTTAAACATTGTGAAATGAAAATGAAACGTTCCCTTCCTGCCCCCTCTTTGAGTTCACTGATGAGTTGGGGCAGAGAAAAAAATGCTGGTTTGAAGTAGTGTAACTAAACAGGAGTTATCAACAAGCATTTGTGATCCAATAATCCTCAGTCATTAGCATACATTTAATGAAGATGCGCCAAAAGGCCCCAACCATATTCATCCACGTTGAATCTTCAACTTTGCTCCCTTGCTGCAATGTTCAGGTGGGAGTGGCTTGCTTGGCATGCATTTTATTTTAAATTCCACATTGCAGTTTCACCACGTGAGCGTGCGTATGTCCTGAGGGCAGTTGGGTGCCAGCCCGCCACACTCAGATGAAGTCATCTCTGCTCTGCCTCCACATGTGAAACCTCTTTTTTTCAAGTGATGATGTCACCGCTGCCCCCCCCTTTTTTTTAAGAGCTGTTGGCCTTAAAGGGGAAAAAGATGTGTAAACTTTTTTTGTTAACCTTTCTAGTATAACTCTTTATAAGAGCAGCACTAGAATTGCTCAGCACAAATTCGAATAAATTTTTTGTTTTCCAAAAATGGAATGTTAAAACACATCCACTCGTTAGGATATTTAAGATATTTTTTTCTTTGTCTTTAAGTTTGCCCTTATGAAAGTTGGCGCAATACAAATTTTATAGTGCAAAATAGTTAAAATATTTTTTTGTCAAATCATTTATAGCCATGTAGCTTTAAAAAATCCCACTCATTACTATTTTAGACATGATGTAATTGTTATGATATACAAAAACCGTATCGGAAAAAAACATTGACCAATGTAAAAAAAAAAAAGAAAGAATCCATACTATCTTTGTAAGATTTTGCAAGCTTGTGCAGCTGTGCTTAATGTTGGAGATGAGTCTACTGGGCATGTTCCAGGGAGTAACACCCCCCCACCTCCCTCTCCGTTTCATCAGAGCTTTGACTTTGAAAACAAACATTTACGTGCACACCCACCAATGTCATGCAATGAATGAAAACGAGAGAGTAAATGATGTATTTACCACCCCAGCTAGCCTAATTTGGTGTTAAATTGATGCACAAAGCTTTGCTTGTCAAATCCCCCCCCCACTGTCAAATTTTGTTATCGGATGAAGTCGTGGGCAGCAGACAAGCACAATCAAATGGACCAAGATCGCGTTTCTGGCCAAATCTGCACCAAACAGCGTTTGCCCCTTTTTTCCCTTTCTTTCTCTTTGACAACAATAAAGGAGAAAAAAATCTTCCCACACCCGATGTAACCACAAAAGAAAGGCGCCATACAATTACAGCTAATAAGAATCTCCGCCATTGAGGTTGCTTATGCAGGAACACTAATCAATTAAAATACACTAGCACAATCTCATGAAATCTAATACAACTAATGGGAAATATAATTTAATGAATAAATAAATAGGTCATGTGTGCGTGCGTGTGTGTGTATAAACACTGCTCATATTGTTTGAAAGGTGAAAGGGGCATTGTCATAATGTAAAAAGTTTGTTTTTTTTCCTTCTACAAACCATGCCTAAAGATCTCATTAGTAGTCAGCGCTGACATTGCGGTAACAAACTTAAGAGGACTTGAACAAAAAACAAAAAAAATGTGAATGACTGATTGCCGGAATGCAGTTTCATGTGTTGCAATCGTTCATGTTCCCTCAGCAGGGGAATAACTTCCGAGGTCTTGTTACAAAAGTGACAAATCCAAAAATGGCGTCAGCAAAAAAAAATTAAAAAAAGGCGACTTCTGCTTTGGACAGCTTTTTGATGCGATAACCGTAGAACTAGAGATGTAAGTGCATGTGATGCAACAGTGGGTCGCTGTCTCGGTTACTCGGTGAAAACCGGCGCTGGCAACATTAAAGCCACATTTCCACACGGAGCGGCCCTGGAGCCTTCCGTCGGTCTATTTTCAATGGCACGCGTTCCTCGCTACGGTCGTAGGCGAGCTGGAGCCCATCCCAGCAAGTGGCGGAGTACACCCTGAACTGGTTGCCAGCCAGGAGCCCTCGCAGTCAGACCTCTGGACAATTTGGAGTGTTCCAAAAGCAGGCTTTTGAGAGGAGCAATCCCACAGAGGAAGGCCGGAGCCCGGGTTCAAAGCTGCAAGCGCAGAACTGCGAGGCGGCTGTGCTAACCGCTCGACTACATTTAGCCAAATTGCGCTCCTTATGCCATGCTGCTCCAAGCATGCTGCGGTTGCGAGGCACGATGAATGTACTCAGTTAAGTGAGCTACCCAAGTTTTCATGAGACTCTCCTTCCGAGCACAATCGATGTCCGGGATGGGCAACTTCAATCGATCATGGAGAGACTATTGAGGTGCATGGGGGGTCGATGAAAAACTACTCTGGGTTGGCCCCCCTCCTGAAATGCCGTACAAAAGTGAGGAGGGAAGGGGGGCGGTTCTGAGAACAGGTGAATCAACTCGCAACTTGCTTTTAGTGATTTCAACAAAAATGGAACTATCGAACCAGGAAACGGAACAGAGTGGGACACTTATCTCCCTCCTGGTTGCTCTGTGCATTATGCCTCCAGCAACAACGTTCTACAACTTTTTAGTCCTCTTTACTTGTAGTACCAGTCAGACCTCTTCGCTGAAGGTTTACAGTGTTTTCATAGTCCTACCATGGAACTACTTTTAGACGAATACACCGTGTACCTCCAAGCATTTCGAGCTTCAGTATATAGGAAAGCGCGACTGTAAACTCTCCCTCAAAGTGGCACATAGGGACCGAATCCTGTCTTCATTGCTGAAAATCCGCTTGTAATGGAGCCTCGTCACCACAAGGGGTTGTAATTGTGCCGAGATGCCACAAGGTGGCGACAAAGTACATGTTTTTTTTGAGTGAAGTTCCTCAATTCACTTCAAAATTGTTTTCCATGGCACAAATCTGCTAACGGATGCCGCTGGCTGTGGCCTTGAGCAGAAAACAGCAAATAGGTGAGTTTGTCAACACATTGTGGCAAATAGGTTCCCCCAATAAAGGTCACAAGATGACCTCTAATTTGCATCGACTTCAGCAGTGAGCTTCGAACCTGGCAAATGTTGAAAATTGCATCTGCCGCAGTGGCATTTAAGACACAGTGGATGCCCATAAAAACAAAGAAAGTGGGGGACAAGGGGGCTGTGGAGGAAAGTTCTGAAAGTCACTTTCAATTTAAAGCTGCGGCCTATTACCATGTATTCACCCCACTCTCCTTTTTGGGGGGGGGGGGGTGTCGAAGGAAGATTTTTCAGTTGACCATCCATCTGGCGTATTGCCCGGCTAAAGACGTTCTTATGGCTGTTGATGTTTTTCCATCGGGCGGCGTTTAGATGCATTGTACTTATGGAGTGAACATTTTTTTTGTCTACATGTGAATAACAAAATGTGACGTAAAATTGTTTTGGGGATGTTTTGTCCCTAAAACAGATTTTCCACAGAACCAGAAATAGAGTGTGTGTGTCTATACACACACACACACACACGCATGCGCGCGCACACACACACACACACACACACACACATGTATATGTGTGTGTGTGTGTGTGTGTATTTTTGTATGCATACAATGGTACGTATATATATATAATATATATATATATATATATATATCATAACCAAAAATAACATTTCCACCTAAAGTTGGACACTCATCTCCCATTCACACTCGGGATTCTCGACTGAATCTCATCAAACATCGAACAAACCTGGTTTCCAATTTCTGTGCATAACGTTTTTTTGGTTTTTGATTTGTAACGCTTACCACAGAAGTGTCGTGATGGTGAAGAGGGAAGTGTGGTCCGAACCGTAGAACCAGAAGTCAAACCAACTGTGATGTTCAGAGGAGATCAAGATTGGAGTTGTTGGTACACGCGTTTCCCGGAACGAAAAGGTTCCGGACGGCGAGATTCAGGGCTGGAAAGTACGACATTGAGACAATACTTGGAGGACGTGTGGTTCAAACGCAACATGGGGCCTCAGCGAGTCCTTTAGTTCCAATGTGGGTAAAAAAAAAAAAGTGTCTTCCTGCTCGCAGACTCTCCTCCCGAGCACAAAGGGCCATGGTTCGCTGCTTCAATTTTGTTGTTGTTTCAGCATCTTGACCTTGGATGAGTTCTTTTGACATTGGAAGGACAGGTAACGTGACTGAAAAGGCTTGTTGAAGAAATGTTGAAAGGAGGGGCAAAAAATTGTTTTCCCCTCAACTTTTTAATCTGGCGCACCAACTATAATATAACTACAAGTACAATATTATGTTTGTGTTTCGTGAATTTTGCTCAGATGAGTAAATTTGACAGATTTGATTTCTATTGACTTCACCATTTATTGAAACGATTTTTAAAAATTCTTTTTGAATCAGTTATTTTTGACATTCGCCTTTATTTGTAATCACAAAATAATTGTACCAATTAAATAACCTGAAATTGTAGTTGACTAATTAACATTCGATTTTGCATGCACATTTTTTTTAATCTCATCTACGCATGAGGTGATGTTCTTTAAGTATTTATTTATGATAGATACCAATTGTAGAACAATCGAGCTAACACATAAATGTAAAAATTGTCAATAATTTTAGTGATTTATTTATTTTGACCTGGCATCCAAACGCCGTGAGCCATCTGTCCATTTTCCAAACACAAAAGTGTCCCTCGACGGCAGCCGTGCCTGCCTGAAGACGTTGGGCCGTATTTGCGGTTTTTGCTGCTTCGTGAGGCTTGAAATGGCGCCGGTCTGTCTTGCAGGTTCCTGGCTTCCAACAGGTGGGGCCCATGGGAAGCCCGCCTCAGTTCCTGCCGCCGGGCATGCTGTCTCCCTCGGGGGGCTTGATGCTGATCCCACCAGAGTTGAAGCCTGACGCCACTGCAGCAGGTAGGACGCACACAAAGACCGTTGGTGTCCACACTATGGCCCGGGGCCTTTTGTGGGCCGCATCTTGGACAAAAAAATAATGGCCATTATCATCACATTGGAAAAAAAAGACAAAGATAGATGGATTGATCTTTTTTTTTTCAACCCAAAATTCTTACATGACTGGGAAGTTGGACAATATACATTCAATTAAAGACATGCGTGTAAGTAATTTTAACTCATTCATCAGACCACCCTCCAATTGTGCGTAAATACGTATCTGTCCCCTCTCTGCTCCCGATAAGGAGGAAGAAAAAAAGAATTTTCTTTCTCATACGCTTTGATGCAGATGTGCATCATATTGCCATTGTAATAATGCCCTTTCAAGCCATTAACAACGCATGCACGGGGCCTCAAGCCGGACTTTGGACAACCCTCCTGTTGACGCTCCAGAAGCTCCAAATTGCTCATTTGATGTCTTTTCCGTGCAGCCGTCAAATCCCCAACGGAGTTGACGCCCACACTCGAAGGAGACAAGCCCTCGGACCGCCAGCTCGGCTCCCCCGTCGGCCCCGTCATCAACCTCCAGGCCCCTCCGCCGGCACTCCCCCCGATGCATCACAGTCTTCCTCCTCACCTGCCACCCTTCCACTCGCCCACCAGCGCGCCGCGCCCCATGATCCCCGCAGGACCCACGTTCTCCCCGGAAAGGTTCCGGATGACTTTGCCCTTCCCCCCTCGCGGACCCATGCTCCACCACCGGCCCCCTTTTATGCGGCCGGAGGGCATGATGGTGGGGCGCGCGGGCCCCCCTTTCAGAGGGAGGCCGTCCTTCGGAGGCCCTGCCCCACACCACCCCAGGGGGGGCTGGTGATAAACCTTTCGTTGTCATTTCATCAAAACAAGAACAACGACTAAGACCAAACTGGCTGTAAATACTGTACATGCTTTCCAGCCTTTGCTATCTTTTTGTATATTTGAAGGAAAAATAATTTAGTTTACGTGTTAAGGTACTGGGGAAGAAAAAGCTTTATTGACAATTCTTACGTCTAGAAGGAGCCACAAGTGTGTTTTTTTGTTTGGTCACCTTCAACTTTTCGTGCAAAAAGATAAAAGCTGTTCTGTTGTTGTGGCGCCCTCCAGTGGCAAAACTGCTGCCATGACCAACCACCATCCTGGCGGTATTATTATGTGACGTTAATTAAAAAAGATAATCATGATAATAAGGACACCTTGCATTGAATGTCCTACTGTCAGTTTTGTTATGTTAAATTCATTTGAATAGGCGTGACATTGTTGCGAACTGGGGCGATGCAAGCAAAATAACATTTTTCCACTCGTGGTCGCAGTCAGTTTGACGAGAGTCATATTTTTCGCGTCATCGCACAAGCTGTCAACGCATTCGTCCGCGCCAGTGATTGAAATTAACATCGGGAACATGTTCCAGTGGGTTGAGAAAGAATTGAGAATTTTTGTAAATATATACAGTCATCCACAAAATAATGACATATAAATATTCCAATCCTTTGAGTATGGCTGTCTTTACTTTCACGAGCGCATCTTGATGTTGTGAAAAACATTTATTCTAGATTTGCTGCACATGGCGTGAATCTTTTCCTTCTTTGTGGGTTTACAGTTGAGGAAATCTCAAAATTCATTATTTTGAGAAATTGGAGTATTTCAAAAGAAACCAAATTTCGAGGTTGTCCTGTGAAAAGTATTTCCAATTTATTGAACGAATTTGCGTTTCACTCATTTGCATTGACCGAAAGAAAGAAATGAGCTTTTGTACCATATTTGGATGTATTGAGATGCACCTGTATACAAGTACAGTATTAATAATACATTTGATGAAGAGTACCAATTGACATGTATTTCAATAAAGAAATGTAATTTACATATTCTATACTATATAAAGTATAAGCAGGTGAACAGCTACAGACCGGTGGCGCTGACGTCTCACCTGATGAAGACGCTGGAGAGACTCGTCCTCGCCTACCTTCGACCACTGGTGAGCTCAGCACTGGACCCGCTGCAGTTTGCCTATCAGTCTGGCATCGGTGTGGAGGACGCCATTATCTACCTCCTCCACTCAGTGCTGTCACACCCGGAGAAGGCTGGGAGCACTGTGAGAATCATGTTCTTTGATTTCTCCAGTGCCTTCAACACCATCCAGCCCAACTTACTGGGAGATAAACTGCAGAACGCCGGAGTGGACCACCACCTCACACCATGGATTACAGACTACCTCACAAACCGGCCGCAGTACGTGAGGGTACAGGGCTGTGCGTCGGACAGGCTTCTCTGCAGCACTGGAGCGCCGCAAGGGACGGTTCTGGCTCCATTCCTATTCATCCTCTACACCTCGGACTTCAGACACACCACTCCAAACTGCCACCTTCAGAAGTTCTCCGATGACTCTGCGATTGTAGGCCTCATTACAGAGGGAGACGATCGGGAGTACCAGAGACAGACGAAGGACTTTGTGGACTGGTGCCAGCAGAATCACCTCCAGATCAACCCTAGGAAAACTAAGGAGTTGGTTGTGGATTTCTGCAGGAAACAGTCCTCACCTGCACCGATGAACATCCAGGGTATGGACATAGTGGGGGTGACCTCCTACAAGTACCATGGTGTTCTTCTAAACAATAAACTGGACTGGTCTAGTAACACGGACACCCTGATTAGGAAAGGACAGAGCCGACTCTTCCTACTCAGGAAACTGAGGTTTTTGGGGGTTCAGGGGTCACTCCTTAAGACTTTCTATAACTCGGTGGTGGCCTCGGCCATCCATTATGGTATTGTCTGCTGGTCAGGCAGCATCTCGGCCCGGGACAGAAAGAGACTGGAGCGACTGGTCAGGAGGGCCACTTCTGTCCTGGGCTGCTCCCTAGACACTCTGGAGGAGGTGGGCAACAGGAGGATGCTAGCTAAACTAAAAAATATGATGGACAGTCCCTCCCACCCCCTCCAGCCCGCCCTGACAGCACTAGGTAGCTCCTTCAGCCAGAGACTGTTACACCCGCGCTACAAGAAGGAGAGATACCGCCGCTCGTTCCTACCAACTGCCGTCAGGCTGCTGAATAAAAAAATAAAAAAATAAATAAAATGACGTGGAAAACAATTGTAAATAGCACAGCCACCTTATCTATCTATATCTATATTGCAAACACGTTGTTTTTCTTCTTTCTACCTACAATCTTGCTGCTGTAGACTGTAAATTTCCCCAGTGTGGGACAAATAAAGGATATCTTATCTTATCTATACAGTACAGGCTACTCTACACTATTGATGAAAAACTTCAATTCATCTTTTGCCCGTAAAAGCTAATTTTGTCATAATGGAACACAGAAAACTGCACTGAAACCAGATTTTGGCAGTTCATCCCCGTTTTTGACAGATTTTTTTTTTTGCTAGTATTTTTTAATGCGTTTATAATAGACGCCAATTATTCGCGGAGTTTTGCTTTTGGTGGACAGGCCCGGTTCCTTTTCCCCACCGCGAATAACGGGGGCCACGATTACATTTCAGAAATGATTTAAGAAAAAAACAAAAGCTGGGGTTGTGTTGCGAACGTTTAGGCACGACCTCCGAGGAGATATTATGGGATGCCGTGTCATCTTGACCCACGATCAACAATTGGTTGCGCCCCCTCCCCAAATCTGTAAATCAATGAGGACTCGGCGGCTCGCTGCTGATTGGCTCCCTCCGTGGAGTGACGTCCACTCGCATCCACTTGCCCGCCTCTCCACAAGGGGGAGAGGTGCTCCACCACCACCACCACCTCCTCCTCCTCCTCCCGGCCGCGGCGTGTGGAAACAACACGCGTGGAACGCCGGACGCCAGCTTTTGGCCATCTCGCTCCCGCCATGGACGCCGGCGCAACGCGGCGTGGGTGACGGCAGGTACGTGGACGCGGCGACGGTGGTTTCGGTGCACCCCGGAAGTGCGATGTCCCGGTCGTGGCAAGGATAAATAACCTGTATGCGCGTGCACGCCTATCCCCGCGTGGCGTCTTGCGGGCGAGTTGATGGAGTGAGTGGGCTGCGTGGACGAGGTCTCGCCGCAGTGCAAAGCGAATCTGCCTTTCACGCACGCACGACAGCGCGACAGTCGCTAATTCATTTTGGGGGTGCGGGGGGTCGGTGCATTTAATTTGCACGCGTGTAAAAGCTGTGACGTCAATGCCGGTGGGTTGGGGGGGGGGCAGCGTGCGTGATTTTGTTCCATTTTTGCTGAGTCATGTGGCTAACAGAAGCTTTGATGCCAATGGTGGTGATGATGACGATGTTGCCCTTCATCTTCCTCGCTGGTTCACCTGAGGAAAGCCTCGTTTTCCTCTACAAGTGTAAAAACAAGTTCACCCGCCTTTACGTGACCTGAACTAATCCCCATGCACTAATTAAAGTATGAAATTATATTACAATGTTTTGGAATGATAGTTTGTGTTATATTTATGGTTTAAACTTTTCATTTAGGCGGATTCAAACAAATTGTTGCCGTCAAGACCACACCAACCGAGACCACGACGTTATTGAGATCTCTAGTCGTGCTGAGACTGAGACGAGACCAAGACTGTGCATATGAATAATTTTTTCATTCCGTTTGCAACAAAAATAAATTCTGCTAGGTTGTTTTTGAAAAGCAACAAAATAAATCTCGGATCTGAGCTGATTTGTTGTTTCACTTCTACAAATGAAAGTAAAATGTTCTACTACTTTTTTGGGGGGGGTACTGATTGTGAATCTGCCCTTGTATTTTTTCATGCACGTCAGGTTTTATTGTTCATGATAATAATAATAATAATCAGAGATGGGCATTCTGTCCCTGGGACGGACAGTCCGTCCATTGGTACCGGACAGAGGATGATAAGTTTTTAAATAAGGACAAATTAAGTCAGGACGGAAGTGGCTGTGTTGTAGGTCTTTCAGTACCTGCCCATCATGCTGTAGGCGAGGATTTCTAAAAGTAAAGTTGATATTATGCTCATTTGATTTTGTCATGAACTATCTACAACAACAACAAAGTAAAGACCTTTTTTAAATCTGCATCACAAAAACGTCTCGGGACACATGACGCCATCTCCGATTCCAATTTGCTGTTGAGACTGTTGCCGTCGCCGTCTCACAATTATCGTGAGCTCTCGTCCCGCCGGTTAATCATCCGTGTTGCGCAATCCGCCAAATGACTGGAAACCATCCGTGGCATCGGCTGACATCGGCTTTCACCGAGTTTCCCTGTATGCGTTGGGACCTGCAACCCAACCCCCGCCCGTGTCATGACAAAGATGCAGAGTCTTGTCTGCCGCACATGCAGGAATGTTCTCAGCAGCGTAATTGTGTCTCTCTCGCTCTCTCTCACACACACTCACTTTCAGTGTTGTTGATGTGGAGACAAGCGAGTAGTTGAAGCCCCCCAATATGTTTGGCCAGCGTTCATGTGTGGCCCACTCACATAACTGCTCATTCATTTGCAATGGAAATAGTCCCAAGTCAAATTTGCACATGAGCAGCGGAGGTGTGTGTGTGTGTGTGTGGGGGGGGCTGGAGTCACACGGCTTGACTGGAGTCGCCAGTTGGAGGACTTGGGACTCGCATGGCTCCAATGCATGTAAGGACAGGCAAGGCAATTGTGTTTCTCGAGCCCATTTCACACGCGAGGCAACTCACCGCGCGTCACACAAGCAAAGCGGCACCTGAGAACATGAGCATGAGTTTTTCTAATATATGCGTGTGTTTGATTGATGAGAGGAATTCCACCTCTGGCAAGCGGCCAGTATGAAGCTCTTCTCCCGCAATGGGAGTGATGAGCACGAGCCCGCCTCAGCATTTTTGAGCCAAACGAGCGCTCCCCACTAATGACGCCGGCTTCAAAGCTGAGGTCACGGTGGTCTCGGTTCGATGTTTTTTTTATTTGATTGATTTATTTTTTTTCGCGTAATGATTCCATTGTGATTGTAGAGGCCCGCCACAAAATACGGACGCGTGTGTGGTTTGCAGTTGCGCTGTTGTACCTTCAATCGGTGCGGCTGACGTGACGGATGGGCGAATTTCCCCAGCTGTGTGTGGGAAACGTCAGACCAGCCAGCACGAGCTGCTCCCGGTGCTGGTAAAACACCAGAACGTTCCAGAAAGTCTGACTAAAACGAAAACCAAAGCAATGTCTCCTATAGGAAATCATGTCCGACCACTTAATACGTTCCAGACACACAATGATATCAACGAAAATGACAATTTATGTACGTATAACAGCAAGGCGTATTCTACAATAGCTCAAGACCAAAACGAGCCTCCCGGTATGCTCGGAAACGCTCGGGCAAGCTACAAAATAAAAGCGCGCCATTATAATAACAGTTTTCCCTCACTTCCTTTGGTTCCTAGCAGTTACTCTCAAACTATTTTGCGCTTGTTTATTGAGTGCGACTGTTAAAAAAGCCACCATGGAAGCAAAGCAAGTGTGGTCAAACTGCGCTCTTATATTTCCTATATTTTATTTTGAAGGCCTGACTTGTGGTAAAGAGAAGCCTGCGTTGTGGAATCCGCCTTGCTGTCCGCCGAACAATTTTTACACAACTTGATGTGCTCCGAGCATCTTTTGAACAAGTTGGAATTGCGCTCCACCTTTTGCCGTGCGGGTCGCGCATCTCTTCGTGAATGCTCAATGACTTTTGTGTCTTTGATGTGGACTCTGGAGAGGCTTCCCGCTGTCGGAGTCGTCAGCTAATGATCTCCTTACCTTGTCCGAAATGACGTTTTCATGTGCTGCACGTTTTCGTGCTTTGGCGCATCGCCGCTTCCCTATTCTTGTGTTCAGTCGTTGCCATTGCGTAGACCTTCAAGAAAACACTCAAGCCACGTGGGGCTTGAGTTGTTTTTACTCTTGCGTGAACCAAACAATCATCGTGTATTCGAAAAAATAGATCCGAATTTGAGCCTGGCATGAATGTACATTTTCACCCTTCCCCCAAAAATACGTTGATTTGTCCAAAACTAAATTGCACCATGCTATGTTCGTTCAAAACGCTAAAATCCTTCCCGTGTTTACGAGAGAGCAGACTCTCTCACCAAAGCTCTGCATTTGCTTTTCATATTGACATGAGAGAGATTGAATACTTTATCGTCTGTCCGCGATGGTGACGGAAATTCTTCCTTGACAAGGTTCAACCTAGCCTCATCTTAGCTAGCGGTATGCTAGTCCGTCTCGTTCTATTCAATGAATCCTTGAAAACAATCAACAGTGTTGACGAAAATGTGCTAAAAGGAGAACTCAAGGAAGAAATTGCCGTTGAGCCCTTCTTATTAATATTTGCGTAGTCAGAACCCAGCGAACGTGACGTGACGTTGGCAATGCGAGCCCGAAGGCGCCTCACTGTCATGCTCTCGGGATCGAATTGACTTGAGACACTGGAGTGCTCTGAGAGTTTGGGTTTGTTCTGTTTTCACTGCGCCCAGTCGGCAGACTCTGAATCCATGCCACCTTGGCCAACATTACTCGGCGCAAGACGCCCGCTTCGTTAGTTGTGCCTCCAGCCGGCGCGAGAGGCGTTGGTGTGTGTTGCTTTCATCGTTGCTCCCGTTGTCCTCGTCTCCGCTTGATTTAACGTTCTTGGCTGCGGTGAGGGGCGCTGGGACTGCCAGAACGAATTTACGAGGCGTTCCTCATCACGGCGGCGGCGGCGGCGGCTTGTTTTCGAATTGCTCTAATCGAGCCACGCTGAGTCAATTATTAACTGACCTTTTATTCCGAGCCACTTCCGGCTGTGATTTTAGCCTCGGGGAGGGGGGGGGGGGGCACCGTTGACGAAAGTTGATTGGGCTCCCGCGCGCCAACCTTTCCGCATTTTGGGGAGGGCGACGTGAGAACACGACCGGGGCCTCGGCTCCTCATTCAATGCCAGTTCAGATTGCGGGTGAAAGGGATCAAGTTGTACGGCGCGAATCCCGATAATGAAGCGCACATGCGTGCGGATGCCAATGTTTTTGCTTTGGAATATCAAGTGAAAGGCGCGTCAAAGTGCCATCTTCAGCACCACAGCTAGAGCTCGAGCCCATTTGGGTGGTGGAAAATTAGGACTGGGCGCCGTTCGTTAATCTGGCTGAAAGGTAGACGATATTGTTCTCATTCGGATCAAATGCCATCCGAGATTCTGACTGGAGGCAGCGACGCCGCAGTGCCGTTGAGCCATTGAGAAGCCGATGAACGCGCGCCGTCGGCTGACGTTTGATTGACAGCGATGCCGGCGAGCGGCGACAGTTGGACGGCGTCAGGCTGTCTGTCACAAGCGCGGCGCCGCTTCTGCAGCGGCGGCCTCACCTGCCAACCAACCCGCCCCGCCGCTTTTTGCGCCGCTTTGACGGGATGAGACAGCCGAGCATTTTGTCCTCGAGCGCAATTGACACAATTGAAACGATCCCTCTGATGAGAAATGTCCAAGAAATCTTGATTTTTTTTTTTCTCGAAGAATAAGTATGACTTTATTCTCATAATATTGCCTTTTTAAAAATGAAATTACGTTTTCTCGTTAGTACTTTTTTCCGAAAATGCCCTGTAATTCTCAGAAAATGGCTCCATTTTCAAAATAAAATTTGATGTAAATCTCCCCCAAAAAATTCTCCTGGAAAAAAAAGTGACACTATCCTATATACGATTTTTTAATTGAAAAAAAAAAGTAGCTTCATTATTTTATGATTGCAATCCTAAATAATCCTGATTCAAATCCAGCCGTAAAATCGAGAGATTGACGAAAAATCGCCAAATTCCGACTTTTTCTATAATACATCGGAGTTCCCGTTTAAACGAAGCTGCCGGTCGTTGTTCTTCCGGGTAACTCCGCCTCGTGTTTTCTTTTGTGTGTTCACATTGCGCCTCTTCCTCTTTGGCTCCAAACTTTCGGCTCTTTGCACCGCTTGTCACGTTGACGTGATTGCCACATGACATCGCTGGCGCTGCCATGACAACAGCCGCTCGGCCCAGCCAGCCGGGCAACCGCTTCGTCCCCGCTCCTATTTGGGGCACCTCAGATGTTGCGAAAAGGAGGGCCGGGCGGCAACATTTTAAGCCTTTGCTGCCCTTGAGGGAAGGCGAGATGGAAAATTGGATGGCTCGTACACTCGTGAGTGCTTTGACATTTGTGACTTGGCCTGTTTGTGGATTTTTTTTTTCCCCCCCGCCGCTATTTTGGTGTTCTCCTTCTAAAATGACCGCTCACTGTAAATCCACAGCTTGGAAACAATTTTACTGGCACACAACCACCAGTAGATGGCAGTGATGCCCCATCCTAAATACGAGATTCCGCCTCCTTTTGTTCTACTGCCGATTGTAAAAGACTGCGAAAAGGCTCCGGTCGCTAGATTTGATGCTAATCACCTTTGGGGAATTTCAACCGGAGTTTGTGAGCCTGTCTGTCATCCAATTGTTGTCCTTTTTGAGGCCCCCAAGCCTCATTGTAACTGAATTTAAAACGGGGATGTTTAGTGTAAACATGATGCGTCTCTTGTAGGCAAGGGGGTTGGTTTGGGGGGGGGGGGTAGTGGTGTAGGGGCAATTAGAGAGCAGACGAAGGAGGTGGAACACGCATTCCTGTCGCCTGCAGGGGGTGGCATGGAGAGGGAGGAGGCAATTCCAAACAGTCCATCCCTCCCGCCCTCCCTCACTTGAAGTCATCCCGGCGTGTGAGGGCGCCACTCCGTGCCGGGCTGGAGGATCATGAATGGAGCTTGAAAGGCGCACGAGGCTACTCGCAGGCGAAGCTTTGTGGCCGCTCACGCAGTAAGTTGATGCGGCTTTTGTGATTGCTGTCGGCTCTTTTTCAGAGCAGGTTTCTGAGCGTTGCGGTTCCACGTGAACTCGGGGCTGGAGGGGTTGGGGTGGGGTGGGGGGCTTCCCCAGCTTGATCTCAGGAGAGGTTGTTGCCCACGTCATGTTGCTACCTGTAAGCCTTCCTGCAGTCTTTTGTGTGTGTTGCCGTTGTCGTGATCAATGTTTTTTTTTTTGCTTGTTGGTCACGCCGAAAAGAAAATGTGAGTGAGACGTCAAAGTTGAGGCTTCCATTTTCGAAAGGTTCCAGAATTAGTTAGAATATTGCAATTTGTTTCATCAGCTGCACTTTTACATTTTATATTTGTCCACCAGCTTCCGTGGATCCATTCAAAGCATGCTGCAAAATTCTCTTTCCGAATTCTTTCTCCAAGGCTCCGGAAAAAAAAAAAGTGGCAGGAAGGCCATTTTGTGTGTGTGTGTGTGTGTGTGTGTGAGTTCATTTAAAAAAAAGTGTGTTTGTGGTGATGGCATTGCGGTCCTTGCATCAGACGAAAATATTTCTTGTCATGCTTCGATTGTTTTTGTCCACCCGATGGCGTTACTGCAACTCCGATTCAAAGCATGCAGCACGTGTCATTGTTTTCTGCAAATTGTGCTCTGTTACTGCTTCACAAATGACCAACTCAACAGGAAATCTGCGCAAATTCAGGGCCCGTGTCCTCAAAGTGGGAGGAGTGTGTTTGGGAGTGAGTGTCTGTGTGAGCAAAAAAACAAAAAAAAATCTTGTCTTTTTACCGAAAGCCACTGTGGCGCCAAACTCCCAAATACATGTCGTGATATTTTAAAAAATCGACAAACTAAAATGTTTCAGCCACTCTTTCATATTTGTCCACCAGATGGCTCTACCCTCCCCCTCCCCACCCCCCACCCCAATTCAGAGCATGCAGAAGTCTGCTTTGCATCTGAAATGTGTTTGCAAGTGAATATTGAATAGATTTGAAATGGCCAAAGTCAAGGAGAAATCTCCAAGGGTGCATTTCTGAAGTTGGAAGTGTGTGTGTGTGTGCGTGCGTGTAAATCCCTGCATTGTGCTTCTCCAAAGCCCCCCCCCTGTGTACCCCCCTCCTGCGGTGAGGAGTGCTCATCTGGTGTCATAGTCATGGAAATGCCTTGACCAGCTTGTCGCCGTCTGCTCGTCCACCAGGTCGCCTCTCCTCTGGTGTCTTTTCATTTCAAGAGGACAAGTCCGCAAATATGAACGTCACGTGGGTGCTTGTTGTGCAAAAACGAAGTTTGCTGCTCTCCCTCTCGCGCTGTAAGCCGGAGCAACAAAGCCCGCATTGTCCATTTGAGTCGGTCTGGGATCAGGTGCTACATTAGCTTGTTAGCGCAGTGAGCACAACAAGCGCTTGGACACCATCGGAAAACGGTCCGAGGTGTGACATTGCTGCATGCTTTGAATGGGGCGAGGAAAGCAGCCACATCCGCTGCACAAATGGATTGACATTTAAGAAAGGATGACATGATGTTTAGTTCTATAAAGTGCTCAATCGACGTTTTGGTGGTGAGGCACCACTTGCGGGAAACTGTTATGTAGCTCAAAGTTTTGGCGGCATGCTTTGCGTGGACAAAAAGTAGCAGCGTCTGATGAGCGATTTTGTCCAAATTGAAATCTTAACAAAGAATTGCTTTTGTTCATTTGAGAGAAATGTAGGCTCAACGCTGACATTTTCAATGTGCGTGTGTGTGTGTTTTTAGTGGGGGCAAATGGATAGCCATCCTCCGGGAACGTTGGACCCACATTTATTCAAAATGGCTTGAAAATAAAAAGCCAAATGGCGTAACGTGTCTCTAGGATGTCTTAAAGGTGACATTAACATTTATGGGGGTATGATTCTCCTCGGTGAGATTGAACGGACTCGGCCGGATTGATAGCGGCATTTCCCTTCCTGGCTTCTCGCGTCGGGCCTTTTTCCCTTTCCCGGCCCGGCCTTCTTGTGTAGTCGACTGTGTCGCGATGCAGCTCGGCGACGCTTGGCTGCACAATGCAACACGGCGGAGAGGCGCTCCGGATCGTGTAATGGTGGAGGTAATGCTCAAGGGAAGCCGGGGTGGGGCGCAAACATCTCTGGGTCGAAATAATGCACATTTCCAAACTCGTCGCTGCCGGATCCACTTGATAGCACGTTTACATGACGTGCTGTACTTCCGTCGCTGGTTTTTCTCTTCGGAATGCTCATCAATATTAAAAGCGCTGATGAAAATGTGCCTTGACATCGACCCAGATGTGTTTGGGGTGAAGTTTGGTGCACGTCTTGTCGTTTACTGACCTGGAAGAAAATGCGTCAGATGGGGAAACGCATTTGGGATGCAGTTTGCAGTTTTAGTCATCACCATGCGGGGGGTGGGGGGGGCGGAAATTGGTCACTGCTTACTAAAAGAAAAAGTTGAACCCTCTTTTTTGTGAGAACGTCATTTAAAAATACAAATAAAAGATTGGAAATGGACTCCAGCATCTTGGTGAAAGTCTGCCCAGAAGAGTGCCATCTACAGTCTTTTGACTGCTTTGGAGGAGAAGCTCCATGTGTCCCAATACTTTTGTCCACATATTCAGGGAAGTGTATTATGACAAACATGATTTTGCACAACAACACTCCTAACCTCATTCCAAAGTGTAACACTCAGTCAGACCCAATTTGGAGTGGCATTCCTCAGGGAAGCCCTTTAGGTCCGTTTGTTTTCTATAAAAGTTGTACGCTGCTTGTCCAAGATGAAGATTTTTAAAAAATGTACAAATCCCACATCAATGAGAAAGCCCAGAAGAGTGGAAGCTTTGGTTCTAAAAGCAAGAACAACTCTTATTTTCCTTTTAACTTTTCACGACTTGCACGTGTCCCAATATGTTTGCCCATCAAGTGTGGCTTCCTGTGTGGGAAGTTGTAACAGTTCATCTTCCCATGCGTTGCCGCACATTTGTCACCACAAGTCTCTCTTTTCAGTCAATAATACTCCCATAAGCCCCCGCACCCCCCACGAGTGGGACCTCCACCTGACACTCTCCTCACCCCAGCAGATGGGGCTTCGCTAACTGCCGTGCCGCCGCTATGATACCTTCAGTCGCCAATCTGTCATCGTAAAGCCATCACGCACATATGTGCAGAGTTTGGGAAATTGGCGGGTGTGTGTGCAGAGCGGCAAAGTGGAACTGTGAGGAATGTGAAGTATGTGAAGACGAGATGACTGCGATGCTCAACACACATCGCCAGAAGCGATCGTCTGAACAAAACGCACTGCAACTTTGGCTGACATTGTGACCCTGTTTTTTTTTTTTTTTGCGCCTCTGGGAGGTGAAAAGTGTCCCCATACTTTTGGTCCAGTCGAAGGAGGTTTTGTATTCCGTGGCCTTGGCCTTTGATCCCATTTTAAATCCATTTAAGTCATTTGAAAACTGCCTTTATTTATTGCCAGCAGGTGTTAGCCGGCGAAATATTCCCGTTGCTCGGCCGGCATGCGCCTTAGCTAGCCAACGGGGAGGTTAGCCGGCAAATTATTCCACGATTACTGTACTTCCGGGCATCCACTCAAACATATCGCGAACGTAGCTTTCACGCATGTGCGCTCCCCATGCTAACATGGACGCCTGCGCTAACACGGCTGCTCCATCAAGTGTCCTGATAAGCTTGATCGTAAAATCTAGTCAGACGAAAAGCACACAAACAAGCACGATGTCAACAAATACTGCCCCCGGGCACACAAGTCAAACAACCCCCCCGGGCGGCCTCCACCTTTTGTCCTGAAAGCGCTGTTAATGGCTGGCCTGCACCCAGCCATTAACAGCCGTTTAGGGACTTCAAAGCGCGTCAATGAGGAGCGAAAAGATCCGCGAGCAGGATGTGCTCCAGTCACACCTTTTGCCGGGTGACGACGTTGGGAGATAAAAGCGCCGCCTCACCGTGTTGGGGGAGACGGGGGGGCTTCCTCAGGAAGGACAAATACTCGCCCCGACGTGGTCGTTTTGCCGTCAAATTGCTCCCGCCCTCCGTTTGTTCAACTGTGTGAAGGGCTGAGAGGGCAACAAGCCTCGACGCCGTTATGCGGCGACAAAAGCCGGCGAGTGACTTCATAGCGGCCCGTGATGGCGTCACACTTACTCAAAGGAGCAACCGTGAGACTATTAGCAGCTGCGAGAGATTGATTGAAAACAATGCCCGAAGCTGTTTGGCCTGCTGTGCCGTCCGTATCTTGCCGGCTCAACGGAAACGCACGGTTGCAGACGTATCGCGCCAGGAATCCCGCTAGGTCATCCCAAAAAAATGTTTTCTTCTATATTTCCAGTTTCTTTGCAGGATATTTCATGTGGGTCGGCCGAGTTTGAAGACGTTCCAAAAAGGAAGCATTTCGGGAACCTTCATTTTGCACTTTGTGGCTCACAAGCAACTTCCCACGGACGCTTCAGCTTTGAAGGGTCCGGCGAGGTCGTTGTTGACCGGGAGGAAATCCGGCGCAGCATCTTCAGCACCCACGTCAACCTTTCAAGTAGCCACAAAGTGCGGCGTGTTCAAATGACAGGGTTGGTTGCTGCAGCTTGCCACGAGTCGGTCCATCCGCCGCGTTCTTGCCTCTCACCACTCATTCACGCCTGCTTTGATTTGAAGAGCATCTGTTGCATTTTTTTTTCTCTATCGGTGTCAGTGTGTCCATGTACGTCAAATTAGAGGCCACGGCACATCTTCCGAAACATGCTCCAGCAGGTCCGAGTGTTTGTCAAAAACTTTTTTTCTCATTTCTACCCGCTCTCTAACGGGAACATAGAATGCATTTTTATCTGCTTTTTCTGAATTCCCCCCAACCCCCACCCCCACCCAAAAGAACTCGTTTGGCGCCAGTGTTGTGCGTAGTTGGTGCTGAAGAAGTTCTTCTGAAAAAAACATTTGGTTTTCCAAGTAGGAGCGACATCATGACGCTCATCGTAAAGCGTCCAAACGTCACACCTTACGTCGACGTTTACCCAATAGCGCCTGCGCTATTAATAGTAATAATAATTAGCATCTGAAGGCAACTTAGCATAGCATCGATTATACTCGTATGTGGTATGTAACAGTCAGGGACATGCAATCTGCAAACGCTTCTATCTTTCCTAATCATGGTCGATGATCACGAGGCTGGCCGCCGGTAACAGATCGCATGCTAGCCGACATCGCTCTTTTTGTGGGACGCATTTGTGCCGGAGTTCGCCGCTCAAAAACCTAAATTGTGTCCGGGCTTAAGAAATAATCGGGGCCATCTTAAGAACGAGAGAGAGCTAATTTAGGCAGTGGAAAAAGAAAGAACTAACTGGTGCTAACCTGGGCACTACTGGCCCTGAAACTAGCACGAGCATTAGCACTAGCGTGGTGGAAAAGGGCTCCTCCCCTCAGTTTGAACTCGGGCACGGTGCTTTGATCAGAAAGGTTTTTGTGTCATCACGTTTCCCCTCATGACTTGCGGCTGTGTTCTCGCCTTGAAACGCATTGACGTGTTTGGCCTTGCGAGAAGGTGACATCATATCAAATCGCTTAGCCGCTGCTGCAGAAGGACTTCAGTTTCCAAAAGATGTGTGATGTTGGTGAGAGAAAAGTCTCTTCGATATGTTTTGGTGATTTATTTGTTTATTTTTTTGCCGGTTATATTTCACTTTCCAGGATTTCCTGTGCCAAACTTTCCCTTGACACATGCAACGCGTCCCGCCTGTATATGTTACGTTGCAAACGTGACAACATTTGCCGCTCTCGGGCCTGTGACGAGATGAGTTGGCCTTTTTGTCTCTCTCATCTTGCTTCCCCTCTCCTGAATGTCACAGCCAATAAGCTGCGGGCCGACGGCAAAGGGTGGACGTCTTTGGGCGTCAAAACATCGAGCACTGCGATGAAAGCAAGAGGTGATGAGCGAGCAGAATGACGGGAAAGGGCGCAACAAAAGGTAGAGGGGGGGGGGGGAGCTGGGGTCAGCGCCGGTTTACGTAACGCCCCCACACACACATCCTCGCCCAAGCCCGACTCGTGCATGCAACATCTCGCCAGCAGAGGGTTGGGCTCCTACACATCTGGGTTGGCTCCACACACGATTGGAGCGCACCCCCAAAAGGGCTTTTCTCGAAGAGGATGGGTGCACACATTAGGAGGAAGAGTCAGTTCATCTCTTCTCCCATCTGTTGATGCTCCCAGGGCACTGTTTTTTGTTTTTTGGGTGCAGCCCTCAGGCAGGTAGCGACGTAATGTTGGCAGACGAGATGGCTTCCCCCTCTGTCAAAATGCAGTTGATTGGCCAAGCGGGGCCCCTTAGGGAGGTCATAGGTGAGCAACTCTCAAAAAGCTTTTATGACTGCTCGGTTGCCTTCTAAATATAGCAACAAGATCGTATTTTGAGCGGACAAGCGGTATGGTTTGTGGCCCTTTTAAGGGGAGCACCGGTGTGCTAGGAATCAAGTTTAAGCCTGAAACCTTGCAGGCATGCGGCAAAGTATATTTGTAATGTGTCATTTGATTAGCTATGTCATCTTATGTCTAATCATTAGATAAATAGTGGGGGCATGATGCGAAGCCGGATTGGGGGGGGGGGTTGTGACTCTGGGGAATCTGCTTTTTGAGCCGGAGAATATAAGAAAGTGTAATTGCACATCCTCGACAGCAGTGGGCGGTAGCGCCCTCGTTGTCCGAGAGTGCGCAGGGAGAATTCGCTCTACGGTGTACAGTACTCTTTTTTTATTTTTATTTTATTTGCACCGAGCAGGCGGTATGAAGTGCAGTAAACAAACCCTCAAGAGACGAAATGAAAAGAAAGGGGGAGCGAGAGAGAGACGACGATAATGAGACAAAAAGAAAGCTAAGACGAGGAAATACAGTAGGGCGAAACGTTTGTCGCGCTTGGCTTCACGGTGACCAAGGTGGGAGTCGGGGAGAGAGCGGGGGGTGTTCACTGGGTCGAAAAATGCTGGCAGCGGACAGCATGAAGCCCAAATAAATCAAGGCGCCACGTCAAGACGTTTCACCTCAATCACGCTGAGAAGCCGCTGGAAAAGTTGTGCACTGCAAAACGTGCTCGTCGCTGCCATTCATGCGTCCTCATTTTGATTAAAAAAAAAAAGAGGCAGAGAAAAAAAATCAGGCCAAATCGTTTTATTCATTTTTGTTTTGTAGGCTAAAGTGTTGTATAAATTCTGCTCCTGAGTTTACGTTGCTTACCTCAATTTGAATGCATTGATTTATTTCATTGTAGTTTTCAGAATGCTGCAATAAGTTGGTCAAAAATGTGTAAACAAGGATTTTTTTTTTTCATTTCAGGCAAATTCATGCATTGAAGTTATTTTCTGTTCAATACTACAGCTCTGCCCCCCAAACTCTGGAACTCACTCCCACCCGAAATATCGACTCTCTTCCCATATTCAAAACTCATCTCAAAACCCACCTCTTTAAAATTGCATATACAGTTTAAACTCATCGCTTTTTATTATTTATAATTTTATCTGTGGTTTTATTGCTCTTTTTGATTGTAAAGTGTCCTTGGGTATTTTGAAAGGCGCTTATAAATAAAATGTATTATTATCATTATTATTACTACAGTAAAAAAACCAATGTTAAAATAAAGTTATTGGTTGCTGTAAATTGAACTGTATTTCTTTTTTCTTTCATGTTTTTAAGGATCCAGTGTCATGCAGAAGTGCACTTAGAACAATTTTATAGACAAATGACAATTATTGTGTCGGCAGAGAGTGGGGGGGGGGTCTTATTTGGGGTGGGGGGGCATAACAGAAACTACTTGAGAAGCACTGGTCGACTAAAATCCCAACAGAGCACTACAAAAAAAAAATCTTCTTTCACCAAGCTGACAAACTGATGTTCTGTTAGCACTCGTAACAGTCGGACCAAGGAAACAAAAACAACTCTGCATTTTTTCGTGCCCATGCAGTCTACAACTCCACTTCCTCCTTATGTAGCGCGACCGCTCACGTCTACTCGCCTTCTTGATAACCTTTTCCACTTTGCTGCGTCTTCTCTTAAACAGGTCTGCGGGACGTACCAGAAGTCTGAAGTTGACCAGCAGCATGTCAGACAAGTCGCGTCCGTCCCGCAGGTCAGCCAACGCCGCGCTTGTCATTTGATATGTCACGATGAGCAAGCCGGCGCATAAAAGCCTCTTGATGTTCTCCAGCCGCTGAATGATGGGAAATGCGGAAAGCCAGCACGGGGAGCACGCCTTCTTCGGTGCCGAGCGTGGCTATTTGTCGCGCAAGCACACGTCGCGCTCGCTTCGCATCTCCAACAAGCAGTTGCGGCGCTGCCGGCACGCCTCGTCGGGCAAGATCGAGCACAGGAACTCGGAGGCCAGCACGCGCTCCAGCAGCACCCCCAGCATCCCGCAGTCCCTCGCCGAAAATGGGCTGGAGCCCTTCAACGAGGCCAACGTCCTGCCGGACTTCGGAAGCCCCGTTTGGGTGGACCGCGTGGCCATGAACCTGAGGCCCATGTCCTTCCGCCACGACCCGGCCGGTCCTGCGGCGCACGGCAACACGATGCTCATCACCCTTCCCGGACCCACCGCGGACGAGGTGCAGGATGAGGACGGAGACGCGGGTGAGGTGACGTACCTGCGCGACCCCCGCGACGGCTCCAAGGAGGGGGCCGGTTTTAAGAAGAAGCGATCCAAGTCGGCCGACACCTGGCGAGACGACAGCCTGGAGTTCTCCCTGTCGGACCTCAGTCAAGACCCCCTGACCAGCACGGAGGAGATGATCACTCCCTGCGCCGAGCGGGACTCGATGGACTGCGATGGCCCGCTGCATTCCAGCCCCGCCGACCCCGCCGATCGGGCCAACTCCTTGGATGAGCTGTACAGCCGGAAGACCCCCGGTTGCAGGCGAGCGCACGGCCGCCACGGCAAGCGGGTCGAGGGCGACGACGACAAGACGATCTGCGAGGACGACGGCAACGCCTACGGCGCCTTCACGCTGCCGTGTCGACGCTCGCATTGCCTCTCTGAAGGCCTGCGCGGAGCCCAGGCCGCCTTGAGTGCCAGCATGCAGGGCAGGAGGGCGCAGACCATCCAGGTAAACGCCTTCATCCCGTACATTGGCCCGTTTCTCATTTCATTTTCTGTTGGGGGGGTCAACGGGGGTCAACCTAGCTTCTGTTACCCAGCGAGTCGGTGAACCGAGCCCTGCCGCAAAGAGCAAAACAAATTCACGCCCGTACCAAAAGTTTGCTCTTTGGACGGAGTCTGAAAACCAGTCTGGAATCCGAATGCAGTCTGGCAGCACCGCAGACGAGACCTTGCATTCCCCGTCCCGCGCTCCCCGCATCTTATTTCTCAACCCCCTTCATTGTGTCTGAGGGTTTCCTCTGCCGTATAAACTGCACAATCAGATTAACAGTCTGAGGAAAGCTCCTCTTTTCCCCTGCCGCTTGTTTTTCTTGGTCCAAAAGAGAGAGGCTGGAGGGGGCAGAGGGGGGGTGAGTTTAAAGTCACTCCCCGTTTCAAATGTTTTGCCTTTTGTCATGCTAATGAGCGGAGGCCCGTGGAAGAGTGCCACGGCAAAAATACAGTGCATGGTGGCCTTGTCACTGTGAGCCCCCCCCCCCCCCCCAAAAAAAAAACCCTGTACTGAATGCAGCTCTGGAGCGCATGATTAGCTCATGTGATTGGACGGCGATACCGAGTTCGGCGATTCCCCCCCGCCCCGCTCCCATCTCCCAGGAGCTTTTGGGCCATGTGTGTTAGGAGAGGGGGCGGACGGGGAGGGGGGGGGGCAGACGCGGTGGTGCCACAACGAGGGCAGCCTGCACTTGAACAACAGCGGTGGTCCCGTTTAGAACAAGAACGTTTTTGTGTCAGGCTTGTTTTTGAAACTCTTGAGGATGCTTAAGCTCTGAAACGGGGTCAGGTGGACTTAGTTCTTGGATGGCAATAGCAGGTGAGCGAAGATGACCTCGCCTTCAACTCACTGCCTGGATAAATAGGGAAGTTTGGAGTCCATCAAAAAAAAAGAAAAGAGGCCACGCCAAAACTTTTTTGACCAAAAAAAAGAGGACCCTGACTCGTAAAAAGCCGGCAGAAAAAAAAATTAAGGATCTGCTCTACCGGATTGTGATGCGGCCTCCGTGGTCATCATGCCGTCTCGTCCGTTCTGGGCCCCGCAGGACGTCACCGCCGGCGAGGGCAGCGAGTACGAGGACAGCGGCATCGACGGGGTGACGGCCGAGGCCGAGGCCGAGTCCCGCCGCTACAAGACCATGTCGGCCTCCTTCTCCGTCTGCTCGGCGACCGGCGGCAGCGTGTTCGCCGGCAGCGACAGCGGTAGCAGCAGCGCCGGCGGCGGCGGGACCGCCGACTCTGCCCAGGGTGTCTACGAGAACTTCCGCCAGGAGCTGGAGATGAGCTCCTGCCAGACGGAGAGTTTGGAGGAGGTGCTGAGCGACGAGCAGAGCACCTTGAGCTCCGCCTACCAGTCGGACGCGCTGCTGGGCGTGGGCGCGCAGGGGACGGTGCGCAAGGCCGGGAGGCTCGCCGTCAAGAACTTCCTGGTGCACAAGAAGAGCAAGAAGGTGGAGTCGGCCGCCAGACGCAAGTGGAAGAGCTACTGGGTCTCCCTCAAAGGTTTGTGATGCCTTCGCATCGGAACGCTTCTCCAGATGTTCGGCGCTTACGGGTGGCGAAAGCTCAGATTGCGCCGCTGGTCATCGAACCCTGACATGTCACTTCACCAAGGCAACCTGGGTCAGTAGCTTTGAGTGATGATTTTAGTCCTTTTCGCTATCGCCAAAGAATGTGTGAGGTGCCGTTTGAAAAGACGACGTTTGGTGATGCAAATTGCTTGGAAAGGGAGCTGGAAGGCCGGCCGTAATTTACATATCAACGGGTCAAACGTAGATGGGGTGAAACTTCATCAGTGGGGGACCAAGGAGTGATGCATCCATTGGCACTTATTTTTGATGTCCGCAATGACAAATGACAAAATTGCTACAGTGAAACTCCTCTACAACGAAATCATGTTTGCGGTAAGAAATCTTTCACAACAGGGGTTTTTTCACTGTAGCAAATTTGACCTCAGATGTAAACACACACACATACACAAAACGTACAGTATATGTGTACGTTGATCACTCCACTTTTTTGGTTTTAAAAAGTCATGTGTAAACCAGTGTGGTGGTTGCTGTTGCTGTTTCCGAACGAAGCAGTAGAGGTCGCTGTTGGATTAGACTTTTGCGGAAGGCTTGTTTTCCTTGTAGTGAATCTCGTCGTGAGGCAAGAGCAGAGAAAAAGATTTCATATAACGGAACAGGGGGATTTTTCATCGTAGGGGGAGCAGAAAAGTGGGAATGGCTTTCATGCATGAACATTTTTTCACACTAGGGGGTATTTTCGTTCATGTAGGTTTCGTTGTAGAGGAGTTTCACTGTACCGTGGAACATATCCACCGGAATCAATGAGGGTTCGCTGTACATGATAGGCAGTTCTTTGTTTTTGTCTTTGTTTTAATTTTTCTGCCGAGCTGCACTTCTCTCATCTGGTCCCGGAGAGCAGAATGCAACTTGTTTCATGATCAGTCCTCTCCGGTTCCAAAGCAAGCGTCTAATCAATTTCTCTCGGCTCTCTCCCCCCGCTCAGGCTGCACTCTGTTCTTCTACGAGACGGACGGCCGCTCGGGCATCGACAACAGCAGCGTCCCCAAGTACGCCATCTGGGCGGACAACAGCATCGTGCAGGCCGTCCCCGAGCACCCCAAAAAGGACTTTGTGTTCTGCCTCAGCAACTCGCTGGGAGATGCCTTCTTGTTCCAGGTCAGACGCTTGATTGAGCCCTTCGAGTGTGGACAAAAGTATCGTGAGCGTCAGACCTTACACCGCTAGATGGCGCTAGCCAGTGATGTGCGAGGGGGGCGGTGGTACGAACGAGCACCCCACCCCCGGGGGTCATGCACCAAATGCAGCTGCAAGTCTAGCAGATCATTTTTCCAACCCCCGACAGTTCGTGAAGGAACATCAAAACCATAGAATGGGGTAGCCTCACCCCCCCCCCCCCCCCACCCCCCTGCTTCTGAAAGAGCTTTTCTATCTGACGAAGCTTTTATCCGCTACAATAAACGTTCGGAAAAATAAAATAGAGCGACTAATCAACAGGTCTGCCTTGAGCACTGACATTTTTTATTTATTTTTTTGGGGGCCGCGCAGACGTGCAGCCAGACGGAGCTGGAGAACTGGATCACGGCCATCCACTCTGCGTGCGCCAGCGCCGTCGCCCGGCAGCACCGGCGCGAGGACACGGTGCGCCTGGTGCGCGCCGAAATCAAAAAGCTGGAGCAGAAGATCGACATGGACGAGAAGATGAAGAAGATGGGCGACATGCAGCTAGCCTCCGTCAGTGACGCCAAGAAAAGGAAGACCATCCTGGATCAGGTGCGCCGCCCGAGGTTTTGTAGGAACATGATAAGCGGTTCATATCATGGATGGACGGATAGATTCAAATAGAGATTTGTTTTTTTCCCCCCCACACGGGGGCAAAATTATTCAGACTGTGACTACTTTGAAAGAAGACAAACTATTGATGTTACACTAAATTAACCCCCCCCCCCCCTTGCCCCCCAAAAAGACAAGCTATCGATATGTGCTTTCCTCAAAAGAAGACAAACTACTGGTGATGCCCTTTTCTTCCTAAAAAGAAAATTGACTGCTTAAGTTGCGCTTGCCCAGAAGAGAAGACGCACGATTGAGATGTTGTACTTTCTAAAAAGAAAACAAGCCATTGATGCGTGGTTGCTCTTTTTTTTTTTTTATCAGAGGAATTCAGTTGAACTGCAAAAAAAAAATGCAAAAAAAAAGCAAAGGTCCTTTTATTAGGTACACAAGACACGCTACTGATGTTTGTTTCACTTTCTGAAAAAGAATTAATGAGACAAAAACAACAACAACAACAACAAAAGTGCCTCCACTTGTTCAACTTGTCTTTGCAAAGACCAGAATTGATGTGAAACGAATCTTTATCACTGCAAGGATCAATTGAACTGCAAAAAAAAAAAGGCCTTTTTATTAGGTCCACCCATGCGGTGTAAATGACATCCACCCACAAAACGTTTGCAATGTTTGTACGGCCAAAGGTATGAATTGATTTGTCTCCTTTTGAGTTTGCAGTGGTGTTCCTAATATTGTGGCCAGCGAGTGTCTATCCCAGCACGCAGTTGGCAGCGTTCCCCCTCATTCCTGCCTCTCCCTCTCTCCATACCAATGAATTGTCCTTCACGGGCGATCAAGTGGTCTTTGTCGGGCCCGTTAGATGGAGCCCGATCGGGGCGGTTCTGTTTGGGTCGGTGTCAGGGTTGCCATTGTGCCCAAGCCAATAGATAAAAGGCATGAGAGAGCGGCAGCCAATGGAATGCGCGGCGGCATTGTCGCCGTCTTGGCAGCCGCCGTCGGCTCCCCTCTCCCAAGCGGCGTCGGCCAGAACCGGGCCGCAGCGTGAGCCGTCGCTCCGCTGCCCCAGTGAGCTTGCGAAAGCGGGCGCGGCTCAACGCTTCTCGCTGTCGTCCGGCAGATCTTCTTGTGGGAGCAGAACCTGGAGCAGTTCCACATGGACCTGTTCCGCTTCCGCTGCTACCTGGCCAGCCTGCAGGGCGGCGAGCTGCCCAACCCCAAGCGCCTGCTGGCCTTCGCCTCGCGCCCGACCAAGCTGGCCATGGGCCGCCTGGGCATCTTCTCCGTCTCGTCCTTCCACGCGTTGGTAAGGCAGCTGCGGCCCACCCCACCTCGCCCGCCCGTCCGTCCTCGCGTAAACATTTGGCCAAAGTTGCACTTTTGCATTTGGACTCGCTTATCTCTAAAAGGGAACTTCTGTCTTTTGGAAAACGTGACCTGAGGATTTAATCGTAAGATATTTTGGGCGGAGATTCCGTTGAGGTCAACACTTTTTTGTTGTAATCGAAAATCGTTTTTCAGTGTGCCTTTATTATTAATGAGAGTTATGTATTCATTATGAATGTGCAGTCGTGGCATAAATGTATTTGATTTTGAGTGTATTTAATGTTTACGAGCCCTTTGTGACCCAATTTAAAAGGATGCAAATCAAGTTTAAAAAAATGAATCCATAAAATGTTTCAATTGTGGCATTACGTGCTATGACTTCTACTAATAATATTAAGAACGAATAATTGTTATTACTACTATCATCTTATTTTTAATATTTACTTACCAGTATACCGTAAATAGAATAGTTATATGCTGATTTTCACCATTCACGGGCCCCCCATCTCCTGCAAATAACAGGGGTCCTCCCAATTATTATTTTTTTAATATTATAACATGAAATACACAATTTTAACTCACTCAGTGCCATCCATTTTCTTTACCCTACCACAAGAAAAAATAAAAATAAAAACAAAGATGTACCTGGTATTGAATGCTTGGATTCTTCAAAAAAACATAACAAATCTTCGAGTTTTTAATACTTCCATCGCAGGTTCGTGAACCTTAAGGAGCAACATTTCCTGAATAAATGTGTTACATGTCATCAATATTAATGAGTCATTTCCGGACAAAAGAAGAAAACAAGTTGGCGCTGTTATTTTGGTGCCGGGCCTTCACTTTGGAGATTGTGTTGTGCACTCCCACGGTTGTGCCGGGGTCACGTGACCCCGCAGCTAAAAGTAGCCAATCTGGGAAAACATCCGTGCTGGCGTTGCCAAGCGGGCGGCTGTTTGAACGACTACAAACAAGCCGTGTGGGAGATTCATATTTGTATGTTTTATGGGATATTTTTTTCTTGGCCTCTCCCACACGTTTCCCATTCAGTCCATTCTCCCTGTCCGGGAATAGCCGCAGTTGCGCATTTTAAGCTTCCCGTAGGCACCGTTTGGCTCTTTTTTGCCCCAGTTTGGCCTCGATTCCAGCAGGCCAAAACGATTCGGTTCAGCTGAGTTGAGCTCCGTGTTGCATCTCGATGGGGCTTGTGGTGTTTCCAACCACGGGGGGTCGGGGGGGGCAGGGGGGGTTGGCGATGAGAGCTGTGGCATAAAGCGCCAATGAATTCAGCAATCAAGAGGGCCTGGCAGTAAACAAAAGACAACAGTGGAAGACGGCCAGCATTTGGTTTCTTTTTTTCCTTGCCAAGATGATGACAAGGTTTCTTGATTTCCCTTTGTTACGTGGAAGCCAGCGTTCTGCCTGTCTGGCTTCAACTCTACGTACATGTTGGTGGCAGGGAAAGAGCCTTGAAGTGACTTTTTTGTTGTGGTGGTTCTCTCAGGTGGCGGCTCGCACGGAGAGCGGCGTGAGGCGACGGGCGCACGCCATGTCGCGCTCGTGCAGCAAACGCAAGAGCCGCTTTTCGTCCCTCTGGGGTCTGGACACCAACTCCAAGAAGAAGAGCAGAGCCCACCCCAGCATCAACCAGGTTGGCGTCAGGCCGTGTGCTTGGTTTTCACCTCTTCAATATCTTTTTTTTTTGCTGTTTTTTTTTTTTTTGCAGGTCTTTGCAGATGGAGAAGAGCTCGTGAAAAGGACTGCAGATGGAATATATGCTGAGTCGGCAAAGGAGCACCATGTAAGGAGTTTTTTTTTCCAACTATCAAGTCAAATTTTAGGATAAAGTCGTTTTAGTCCTAAAATTGGCGGCGTTGGTCAGAATCGACTCAAGTCACTTGACTTTTGCGTCCCCCTTGCAGTCGAGCGAAGAGGCATCCGGGAAGAGCGTTCCCCGGCCCGGCGCGGAGAGTGACGTATGGGTGCCCGACCACGTCACCCCATCATGGGTGTGTTTGCCCAACGACCAGCCGGTGCTGAGCATCATCCAGCCCGGCGAGTCGGCGCTGTGCGTGCTGGAAACCATTTGCAAGGTTTGCCGTCGTTCACGACATATACTGCCAAGTACTTTTGCGGACATGATGTCGAACACCATTTGCCAGGGCAAACGCGCCAAGTGAGTGAGGAAAAATCGGTGTTTGCATTTATGCTGCCAGTTAAACTACAAAATGTCTTTTTTTTTCTGTTTACGTAAAAAAAAAAAAAAATAAAGCAGAACTCGATGTTGTAAATGGAGCTAGCACTAACAATTGATTTTAGGATCGATTATCGAATTATTTCATTAAGTAATTGCCACCCTTTGGACTCATTCGATCACTGCTTCGCGATGTGTAGACAGAGCAGGCTATGCTAAGCTAAGTTAGCTGGAGAAGCTAATTTTTTATATTTTATTTTTTAGTTTAAAGTTGACTTCAAATCTTGTGCATCTTTTTAAATTTTTGACTTTTGCTCCATGGACATCTCCGTCCAAATATGGTTTTAAAAACTGATTATTTCGAGGCAGAAACTTTTATGTCAACCACTTTTGGTGGTTGACGTAGTAGCTAGTTTGCCTCCCCCCAGCCGTAGCTGTAAATAGTACAGAGAAGATGGCGAGACTGTGTAGCCACTTGTAAAGGGACGGAACGGTAACCCAAACTTCCATCATCGGGCTTGCAAATGCCTAAAATGTTTGGTTGATGTGTCTCAGGGTCTTTGGGCAAAACATAATGGCTAGCCCGCCAGCTAACATCGTCGCGAGAATGCGCTATCCGATTTAGCGTCAATTCAGTTCCGCAGAAAAGTCCGTTAATTGAGCCCGTTAACTCCAACATGTAAATTCGTCCTTCGTACCGTTTACGCTCTTCGTTTCGGTTCCGACTTAGCAATCAGACGAATACATCTTTTGCCGCCCAGAAGCACGCGTGAGGTCACGGTAGCGTTGGGATACATTATGGGGTGATGAACCTTCATGGTCGTGTGACCACGCTCAGGCCCACCAGCTGGATCCCACCAAGCACTACCTTCGGCTCAAGTTCCTCATCGACAACCGAGTGCAGTTCTACATCCCCAAACCGGAGGAGGACGTGTGTGACCTGGTATGTGTCCACTGGTTGGAACTTCAGCGCTACTTTTGACGGCTACTCGCGCTAACTCCAGTCTCGTCTCCTGAAACTTAAATTGAAACCCGAATCCAGGTTTGGAATCCCCTACCCGACTTCACATCCAAATTTGGAACGCTAATTTTACCTTGGCACTCTAATTTGAAGCACTGTCCCAATCGGACATTGTGATCGGCGTTTGCGATCCCAACTTGTGTTGCCTGTGTTGTTTCCAAACAGCTTTACAAAGAGATCGAACTCTGCTCCAAGATAACAAAAGTGGTCCAGTTTGACCGAGATGAGTCGTGCATGATCGGTTATGGTAAGGAAACACTTCACTTCTCAAAATCTCTTTATCCACCGGCGCTTAGCCGATTTCCGATGTGTGCGTGCGCCGTAACCGATTCGGAGCTCGTCCACATGAGGGCCGACCGGGATGGATCCATTTTTGTTTCCTCACTGTGGCGACTGCGATTTAATATGCGCTTATTTTTAAAAATAAGTGTTTGTACACAAGCAAGATTTGAAGCTGGATTAGATTGAACAAAATCAGATTTGTTATACAGCACATCAATCTTTTGGTTTTATCGGCGAGGCTAATGCTAAAAAATGTGGAGTGATTGCGAAATCTCGCGAATGGCTTTCCATTGTGTTGCCGCTTGTCGCTGCGGCCTCGAGTGTTTTATGTAAGCGGGTGCTCTCCCCCCTCCCTCATCCCTCCTCCTGCAGGTTTCTCCATCTCGGTGGTGGAGGAGGACCGAGTGCAGCAGCTTTACATCACCGACGTGAGGGCGGGCGGGCTCGCCTTTGCCAAAGGTCTGTCGCATTCCCGCCGCTTCTTGCAACACCGGAACGTTTATACGAGTGTGCTTGTTCAAAACGCAGCGCGGCTTTGATGGAAGAGGGCACGAGATAGGAAACGGAGCTTGAAAGCCCTTATTTGATACCCTACCCCAAGCTTGGAAACCTGACCTCGGCTTCAAGCGTGAATTTGAAACTCGAAACTGGTTTGAAAATCGAATTTGTCTTCAAATCCTAATTTGAAACCCTAACCTGAGTTCAAACCCTAAATTGAAACCCTAATTTCGAACCCTAATATGAAATTTAAAACCAATTTTTAAAAGCTTAATCTGAACCCCCATCCCAGTCTTAAAACCCTAACCTCGGCTGCAAACCCATTTGAAGCCTTTTGGTTTCAATCCCCAATTTTTAATCCTTACCCTGATTTCAAACTGTAACCAAATCGTGAAACACTCATTTGATACCTTAACCTTGGCCTTGAGCTCTGTTTTGAAACCCTTTCCCTGAAACACCAACACTGGCTTCAAACTAATTTGAAATCCAAATCCGGACTTGAAACCCCATCCTTGCCTTTGAATCCTGACTTGAAACCTTAACCATGACTTGACACCCTAATATGAACCACCAATGTGTGAAATTGTAACCTGTATTTGAAGGCTTGATTTGAAACCCCGTCGCAGGCTCAAAACCCTACTTGGCTTAAAACTGTGAAATCCATAGCCAGTCTTGAAACCCTAACCTTGGCTTGAAACCCTAATTTGAACCCCAAGGCCAGGTTTCCAAACCTCATTAGGAATTGCAGCTAGTCCTCCTTTGAAACCTTAATCTGGGTGATGTAAATCTTGTGTGTGGACTTGGTCAGGTCTGAACGCGGGCGACGAGATCCTGGAGCTGAACGGGAAGGAGGCCCACAGCCTGGACTTCTCCGACATGAAGGTGGCCTTCTCGCTGTCGTCGCTGGCGTTGACCGTCAGCACGCTGCCGCCGCTGGAACGCCGTCAGCTATGCTTCCTGCCGCCGCGGCGCTCCGATGCCGCCGATGACCCGTACACGGACATCTTCTCCCAGAGCCAAGGTGACCCGTCGCGGACAAACGCAGAGGGCAAATATTCCTGAACGTGTTCGTCTGACATGTTGGGAGTCAGGGCGTCCCGGGCAATGCTGTTCCACTCCAGGCCTGTGGGTGGCACATGTTACAAAACAGGGTGCACGCAACCGCCCATCGGTTGTTTCTGGCCCTGATGCAAGTGGACTGGAATACCGGAAACCCGAACTTGGAACCTTCTCTTTGGCTTCAAACCTTTGTTTGAAACCCTAAGCCTGGTTTGGAGCCCATATTTGAAACTCTAAATTTGGCTTCAACCCCAGCCCCTTTTTTTTGAAACCCTACCCAAGCTCACAGCCCTACCCCTGAACCTCTGACCTGGGCTTCAAACCCTCAGCTGCAATCTATCTAACCCCGTCTTGAAACCCATATTTGCCTTTCAAAGCTTCGTTTTGATGACTTTGCAGCGCGTCTTAACTTATTGTGTCGTGTATTTGTGTGTGTGTGTGTGTGGGCATGTGCGGATGGCAGAGGAAATCCTGGACGACAGCCCTGGTCTGCTGCTGGAGAGCTCGGGAGAGAGCTTGGACGACGACTCGGAGATCTTCGGCCACTTGGAGTGCAGCAAGGTCAGAAAACGTCACCCGCCCCATCGGGGGGCTCCTTCTCTGTGGTTCTCGCGTTGGCTACATCGGGGAAATCTGCAGCTCAGAGCCATTTCTGCTATGTGAGGACAAAACCGCATTGTTGTGTGCTGTCATGGTAGCATCAAATCAGCCAATTTCCTTTTCCTCAGGCCTTCAAAATAAAATTCCCATCATAACAGGAAGTGGGAAATAAAAGATTACAGCAAATAAAACCGTGGCCCCCCCAGGAAATCGTAAACCTAAATATTGATTGACATGTTTTAGTCAATCAATATCAAACACACACACACACACGCTCGTTTGGCTCAAGGTGAAGCATTTGGCTAGAATGCGGCAGCAGCCCTCGAACGCTTTGGTGTTTCGATTTCCGTTTGCTGTGATTACAAAACACGGGCGCCGCGATGGGAAGGAGGCAAACGGAAAGCCGGCCGAAAGGACACGTCGCACTGTTTTGTTCTGGCGCGGAAGCGAGTGCGAACTGGCACCTCGCTCGCTCCCGGCCAGCCTGGACGCAACATTTGGTGCCGTTTCACCCACACTGAGGTTTTCACCGACGGCAGTGGGCGGAACATTTTCAACCTGGTCACTTTGTTCGGAACGAGGCTTGCCGAGAGACAAAAGCTAATTTCAGGTTTAGAACCTGATCGGCTGCAGTTCGTACTTGGCAGCCTGTGGCCAAGTGGAGACCAGCCTTTTTTTTATACTGCTTGAATCCGCAACTTTTGTGTGAATCTCTCATTTGAAAGCCGAGAGCCCCCGTCGGAGAAGAGCATTTTGGTGTTTTGGATGAATTAGGTTCAGCCCAAAAAACCTCCAGGTTCAGATCTTCTTGCACTTTGTCTCTGCTTGAAGCCCTCCCTCGTAGCTCCGCACCCTCCCACTCCTGAAACTCTGCATTCACATACCCCCACCCACACACACACACACTTTCCTCGCTCATTTCCCTCGCACGAGCGCACTTGCCGGGTGACGACGAGGAGCGCAGAGAAGCGCAGCACGCGGAAAGGAGACGCAAGTTGACCGGCGAGGAGGCAGCCGAGCATCTTCTCGACTCATCCCTTCACCTCGCTTTTTTTTTTCCTCCTCCCGATCGGAGACGAGATGGACTCGTGCGCCACGGGGGTCATGCGGAAAGTCCACCTCCATTAAAAAAAAAGTGCGGCGTCTGCGTCCATGCGGCCATGTCCTCTCTCAAGTGGACTCAGCCCAGGAAGCGCTCGTGCGACTCGCTCTTTGACATGCTTCAGCTGGTGAGCTGGCTCCAACCTTGTCTTGTCGCGTTTCCTACTTGTTTGGCCGCGCGTT
This sequence comes from Hippocampus mohnikei, assembly GCA_026261675.1. NCBI lineage: Eukaryota > Metazoa > Chordata > Actinopteri > Syngnathiformes > Syngnathidae > Hippocampus > Hippocampus mohnikei. The sequence goes on from JAKGUB010000327.1 coordinate 1,198,158, forward strand.
TGGCAAGATGCGTGTGCTCCACTGTGTGTGTGTGTGTGTGTGTGTGTGTGTGTGTGTGTGTGTGTGTGTGTGTGTGTGTGTGTGTGTGCGTGTGCCTGTTATTTTTTTCATTCACTGCCATTGACGGCTCGAGACGTCAATAATTTTGTTGTACCGGGGCCGGCATTGAATGAGTTCATTTGTGAGATTTTGTTCCAAACTTGAAACCTGGCTTCATAACCAAATTTGAAACCCTAACCCTGGGCGTGAAACCCTAATTCAAAACTGTTACCACTTGCTGGACTCTTCAAAAGCATTTGGAGCCCTTGCTGGCAACGGCAATTTTCAAACGAGGCTTTCATTTGAAAGCACAAATTTTAGATGAATTTGAAATCCTCGGAGTGGATTGAAACACTCATTTGAAACCATAACACTGTCTTGAAACCCTTCTTTGAAGTTCGAACCATTGTTTGGAAACCCCTGTCTTAAACCCATAAACTTGTTTTGAAATCCTAATTCAAAACCCTAAATGAGTCTTGAAATCCCAAATTAAAAACTCTAAACCTGGCTTAAAACCCTACTCCTTGTTTGAAACCCAAACATAGGTTGGGATAGAGTTGAAGCGCTATCCTGACAACCTCAATCCTCCTTTTAAACTTTATCTCAGTCTTGAAACATTAGCATAAAACCGTAACCTTTGCTTGAAGCACTATCCCGGCTTCAAAACGATCATTTGAAAACAGGCACAAAAACCCAAAGTTGACACCTTATCCCAGGCTTGAAGCCCTAATATGAAAGCCCATAAACCTTGCTTGCCGAGCGCCAGTAATCTTGAGGGTGGGGTGAACGCTGGTGACAGGACCGCCCCCTCAAAACAGTTCCAGGAAGCCTAAACAAAGTCAAAGTAAGCCAAAAAGCTGTCGTGCATTGTTCACCCAGTGTTGGGGGAGGTGGGGTGGGGGGGGGGGGGTCTTGTCTATTTTTGCACCCCCAAATTACAGTGTAATGCACATCAGGGTTAGTTCCCATGGCAACCCCCCGTATGTTATGCGGATTATTTTGATGATAGCATGAGATGAGTCATGGCGCAGCAATTGTTATGACACACCCACATACATACTGTATATATATGGAAGATGATTGGTTGATTGATTGATTTTTTTTTTCCTGTTTTGACTCAGAACACAGAGCAAGTGTCGGCCTTCTGCCGCAGCCTCTATGACATGAATCCCCCGGAGTGCGCATCCTCGTCCTCGCCCAGCCCGGACTCGCCTTTCCCGCCGGCGCTCCGGCAGCTCTCGGACGCCGACAAGTTGCGCAAAGTCATCAGCGAGCTGGTGGAGACGGAGCGCACTTACGTCAAAGTCAGTATCCCAGCGTTGTTCTTGGTTGACGTTTGCAGATGAGTGTCGTCTTGAGAGGGGCGGATGCAGTTGGGCCACACCCCGTTGTCGTGTTTCGTTTTCCGTATGAGTGGGCTCGATCGAGCGGGCGTGTCGGTTTCATCTCATCGTGCGCGATCGAGGTTGCTTTGGCAGAATGCGGTGACATTGCTTTGTGGCTTTGTATCACTGACCTCACTTAAAGTGCTTCATTTTCAGGTTGGTGTAACTCTGGGATATGCTCTTTAAAAAAAAAAAAAAAAAAAAAAAAAAAATATATATATATATATATATATATATATATATATATATATATATATATATATATATATATATATATATATATATATATATATATATATCGGGTTCTAGGTTGCCCAGCTTTCATCCTCGCCATGATCTTAGCTTTCAGGTCAGTTGCTGCCTCGCTCAGCATTTCATTCATTGGGGTTGGCCTCCCAATCTCTGGTGTGACCTCCTCCTCTGATCTGGCAGCCTGGGGCCCTTCACCTATCCAGCCGCTATATATATATATATATATATATATATATATATATATATATATATATATATATATATGGCATATATATATATATATATATATATATATATATATATATATACTACCAGGCTGCCAGATCAGAGGAGGAGGTCATACCAGAGATTGGGAGGCCAACCCCAATGAATGCAGATGATGAGATTGGGAGGCCAGCCCCAATGAATGAAATGCTGAGCGAGGCAGCAACTGACCTGAAAGCTAAGATCATGGCGAGGATGAAAGCTGGGCAACCTAGAACCCGATTACAACGGCTATGTGAAGTACCACCTGAAAGTCTCATGGAAAGTGTGAATGCAGCACTGAGGGCGATCCCTACCATAACGATCACGGAAACCAATGAGCTGATATACGCTTCAGCGTCAGTGATCCTAGAAATCCTTGGCTATCGGAGCAACCATGAGACACGTTACCCACCATGGAAAAGACGGTTGGAGGCTAAGATCAAGGCGGCTCGGAAAGATGTGAGTCAATTGATGGAGGCCCAGAGAGGTGTGATGAAAAGGCCGATACCTGAGAGGTACACCCAGATGACCATACCTGAAGCACTCGAAACTGCCAAACAACGGCTCCAAGCCTTGTCCAGTCGCCTAAAGAGGTACACGAAAGAGAATGAGGCCAGGCGAATAAACAGGCTGTTCGCAACACAACCTGCAAAAGTGTACGCTCAGTGGCAGGGTCCTAACAGCAGAGCAAGACTGGAAACTGAAAGGTTGCACATAACAGCAGTGCTGTGTGACCCTGAGAGAGGAGCACAGCAACCTCCCTGAGCAGAACCCAGTTACCATAACAGTGGCAGACATACAGGAAAGAGTCTCAGATATGAAAAACTGGACAGCACCAGGCCCGGACATGGTCCACACCTACTGGCTAAAGAAACTCACAGCACTCCATGAGCGCCTAGCAACACAAATGAACCAGTTGCTGAAGGATGGGACTCACCCAGGATGGCTAACCGAAGGGCGAACGATCCTGATCATGAAGGATCCCTCAAAGGGTACAGTCCCATCCAACTATCGGCCAATAACCTGTCTCTCCACAACATGGAAGCTCATGTCAGGCATCATTGCGGCTAAGATAAGTGGACACGTGGATCAATACATGAGCGAAGCACAGAAGGGCATTGGTAGAGATACCAGAGGAGCCAAACATCAGCTCCTGGTTGACAGAACAGTCGCACAAGACTGCAGGACCCGACATACCAACTTGTGCACAGCCTGGATTGATTACAAGAAAGACTACGACTCGATGCCACATACATGGATCACTGAATGCTTGGAGTTGTATAAGGTGAACAGGACCCTAAGAGCCTTCGTTGTGAACTCGATGAGGATGTGGAAAACCACACTTGAAGCCAATGGCAAGCCACTTACCCAAGTGTCCATCAAATGTGGCATATACCAAACCAAGGTGATGCACTCTCCCCACTGCTGTTCTGCATAGGACTGAACCCCCTCAGCCAAGTAATCACCAAGACAGGCTACAGATACCGCCTCAAAAATGGAGCTACGATCAGTCACCTCCTCTACATGGATGACATAAAGCTGTACGCTAAGAGTGAAAGGGACATAAACTACCTGATCCACACAACCAGGATCTACAGCAGTGACATTGGGATGTCATTCGGGCTTGAGAAATGTAGTCGGATGGTAACTAAGAGAGGCAAGGTAGTCCGCACTGAAGGGGTCTCACTCCCTGAAGGAACAATAGCAGACATTGAGGACAGCTACACATACCTCGGTATACCACAAGCCAATGGCAACCTCGAACTGGCAACAAGGAAAGCGGCTATGGCCAAATACCTCCAGCGGGTGAGGCAAGTCCTAAGAAGCCAGCTCAATGGCAAGAATAAGACCCGGGCAATAAACAGCTATGCCCTGCCAGTGATAAGATACCCTGCAGGAATAATCAGGTGGCCAAAGGAAGAGATTCAGACCACGGATGTTAAGACCCGAAAGCTCCTAACCATGCATGGGGGGTTCCATCCCAAATCCAGCACCCTGAGACTGTACGCAAGCCGAAAGGAAGGAGGCCGGGGACTAGTGAGTGTGAGAGCCACTGTCCAAGATGAAACATCCAAGCTCCATGAATACATCAAGGAGAAGGCTCCAACGGATGATGTACTCAGAGAATATCTCAGACAATGGGGAACAGAGGATGAGGTGCTGGAAGAGGGACCATCATGGGAGGACAAGCCCCTACACGGGATGTACCACGGGACCATAACTGAAGTGGCTGATCTCAAGAAGTCCTATCAGTGGCTAGAGAGGGCTGGCCTGAAGGACAGCACAGAGGCACTCATCCTGGCTGCTCAGGAGCAGGCCATGAGCACCAGAGCCATTGAGGCCCAGATATACCACACCAGACAAGACCCAAGGTGTAGGTTGTGCAAAGAGGCACCCGAGACGATCCAACACATAACTGCAGGGTGTAAGATGCTGGCAGGGAAAGCCTACATGGAACGCCATAACCAGGTGGCTGGCATAGTCTACCGAAACATCTGTGCCGAGTATGGACTGGAAACCCCAAGGTCAAAATGGGAAACACCTCCGAAGGTGGTGGAGAATGACCAAGCGAAGATCCTGTGGGACTTCCAGATCCAGACTGACAAGATGGTAATGGCGAACCAACCGGATATCGTGATCATAGATAAAGGGAAGAGGAAAGCCGTTGTAGTGGATGTAGCGGTCCCAAGTGATGGAAACATCAGAAAGAAGGAACACGAGAAACTCGAGAAATACCAAGGGCTCAGAGAGGAGCTGGAGAGAGCCTGGAAGGTAAAGGTGACAGTCGTGCCTGTGGTGGTCGGAGCACTCGGGGCAGTGACCTCCAAACTAGATGAGTGGTTGCAACAGATCCCGGGAACAACATCGGACATCTCAGTCCAGAAATGTGCAGTGCTGGGAACAGCAAGGATACTGCGCAGAACCCTCAAGCTTCCTGGCCTCTGGTAGAGGACCCGAGCTGAATGGGGGACGGACACCACCCGAGGGGTGAGACGAGGATTTTATATATATATATATATATATTAGAGCTGTCAGTTTAGCGCGTTTTTATCGGCATTAATTTAAATGAATATTATCGGGATCAAATTTTTTCTCGCGAGATTAACGCAGCAGACGTCACAGCGGATGTTACGTTGCTCTATAAATAAACCAGAAACAAAACATCAAGCGCGCTGCACAGGTCCACGCACGTTTGTTTTGCCAGCGCGAGACACCGAAAACGGATACTTAAATAGTTTATGTACGGAAAGTTTACTTTTAAAAAGTTGCCAGATTGTTCCAATGACAAGACCAAAGTTACCTGTATGTTTTGCAGTCGTAAACTGAGCTATCATCATAGCACGTCGAGTCTGAAATACCACTTAATGGCCAAGCACACAGCTGACGTGCGTACTCCGCCCCCTCGTCTCAGACAGACAGCTATGGATCATTTCAAAGCGAAGAAAATGGATGACACGACGAACAAATTTGCTGAAGCCATAGCTAAATATATGGCTACTGCATGCAAGCCTGTCAACATTGTCCACAGCTCCACTCAAGCTGAAATAATTGGCATTGCATCGAACGACTCCTGTTGGATTGACCTGGCGCTTTAAGAGGGGCGGGGCTGCCACTGACAGGTGACCGTTCGCGCGATGTATAAATAGCGTTTTGTTTCGTGAGTGAAAACACTTGCTTCCTCGTCGGCATGGCTCAATGTTAAGCTACGCGTGTGCTTCTTATCAAGTCAGATGTGTAAAGTTAGCTTTGCAATCTGACGTTTAAATGAAGTAAATTGCGTTGCAGCTGGGGTTAATCATGCCGGCGCTCCACTTCCGGGATTGACTATTGGGACTTGTAGTTCTTTTGTTCGATTCGACTTGATATGTTTGTGTTGTATGGTTTCTTACGTTTAAAACATGAATAATGATGACGATAATGATACATAGTGAAATCAGGGTTGATTACATTATTTATTAAACGTATTGTCAAATAAAGGTATTAATTAATGTCAATTATATACATATTTACATTGTGATGCAGAAAGATAGATATATTAATTTTTTACTGCATTTATGTGTAGTTTAGGTTATTACCTGCTTCTGATACTTCTGTTACAACAACTACTACTACTACCTCTGCTGCAAAGTGCTCCAATAAATGATCAAAAAAGTACAGAACGAGAGATCCTTCCATGCTGGCCGACAATCCCTATTCAGGGGGCCGTGAAAAACGGAATTAAATGAACAACTCCACTACGGATTGCCAGCGAGAGCCTCCATTACAAGCATCCAAAATGATGTCGACACAAAACCGTAGAGAGACTTCCGAGCAAGAAGGACCAACAGAATCAGCAGAGCCTGACTGCTGTGTTCAAAGCAAATTTGAGAAAAACGAAGTATGCAACCATTGCTTAAATCCATTATAGGCTGAGTACTAGTTTACCTTAGATGTGCACTTTATAATGTTATATTGCGCTGTTTTGATTCCATAAAAAGAGCTGTTCAAGCAGCTGTTGTGTGACAAAATATTTTTTTTCACTGTTGTTGATGGACAGTAATATTGTGTGAGCTCCAAGTGAAAAATGTTCATGTAAAATTCATCCATCCATCCATCCATCCATTTTCTACCGCTTATCCGGGGTCGGGTCGCGGGGGCAGCAGCTTTAGGAGGGAAGCCCAGACTTCCCTCTCCCCAGCCACTTCTTCGAGCTCTTCCTGGCGGATCCCGAGGCGTTCCCAGGCCAGCTGGGTAACATAGTCTCTCCAGCGTGTCCTGGGTCGTCCCCGGGGTCTCCTGCCAGTGGGACATGCCCGGTACACCTCACCAGGGAGGCGTCCAGGAGGCATCCTAATTAGATGCCCGAGCCACCTCATCTGGCTCCTCTCGATGTGGAGGAGAAGCGGCTCTACTCTGAGCCCCTCCCGGATGACCGAGCTTCTCACCTTATCTCTAAGGGAGAGCCCGGACACCCTGCGCAGAAAACTCATTTCGGCCGCTTTTCATGTAAAATTGAAAATTGAAATTATTTCAGTAAATATTTGAATTTTGCACATAGAAAACTGATTCACGATTCCACGTTGATGAGAGCATTAAAATGGGGGAAAATAGGACAAAAAATATAAAAGGAAATTTAGAAACGATAAAAAATGCATGAGTAATCATGATTAATTTTTAGTTAATTATGACAGTTGAGTTTTTAATTACATTAAATATTTTAATCGTTTGACAGCTCTTATATATATAAGGCCAATGTGTTGAATAGTTTTCTATTTTTATTGCAATATTTGCCACTGTATGTATTAAGTATCATTACATTTTTGTATGGCACAACATATACAACAATAGTTAAGATTTCATCATTTTAGATTGATTAGTTTTAACAATTTACCAATTTTAGGTTTATTGAATCATTGATTATTTTTGTATTACAATACATCCATGTCTATTATTATATTATTATTATGATTATTATTACAATATGCGCTACAATATTAACAATAATTGTTCTTGAATGTGGTTGTTCTTCTAAAATTGTATTTTATTTATTTTTAATGACTGGATTTATTGAGCTATTTTGGTGTATTTATTATCAATCCAAATGTAACAATTTACTCACTGTAGTTAAAAAAAACAACAACAAAAAACAATCATGACGCAACACTCACCAGACACTTCTTTAGGTACACCTCTCTGTCCATATGATTGCATTTGTGCACGTCACTTGACGTTCTGCGGGGTTCCCTAATTCTGTAGCATTCCCGTGCGCTCAAGAAGCCCCAATCAATCAATCAATCAACCAACGCATTCGTCAGTTCAATAAAACACAAACTTTGTCTTCTTCAGGACCTCAACTGCCTCATCGGGAGATATTTAAGCCCGCTGCAGAAAGAGTCCTTTCTCACTCAAGATGAGGTATGCTCGTGTCGTTTGTGTGTGTGTGTGCGCCCGTCTCACATATGCGAATGCATCCGTGGGCGCCGCTGCCTTGAAGCGAGTCGAAGTGGGTTGCGTAATGGCAGGACGGACGAACGGCTTTGTGCGAGAACGAGCGGGCCGAACGATGAGAGAAGCGAGGAGGATGGGATGTTTTGTTTTTTACACGCGCATGTGCTACTTGGACAGCGAGCTGCTTGGCTGCACCATCTGCTGCAAAGCTCTACTATGGCGCCGTTGTCATGAGGATTTGCTAGCGCGTCCTGTTACTATTTCATGTTTTCATTCGGATCATTTCATCAGCGGTGCTCGGTCAAAAGGTTTTTAGTGGCGGGGGGGCAGTAGCGTTTTTATATTAACACCTCAACCGTAACTGCGTTGAAATGAGGATGACAGCACAATACACATTGAAGAATGTTGGTCGTGTCTGTTGAGAAATTTGTGTCACACCTCATTAGTAGCCGTTTTAAAAAAAATTCATATTCAATGCCAGCCCAGTTAAAATGGATCTTTGACGTCTGTAGCCGTCAATGGCAGCAAATGTTCCCCGTTGAGTACGGGTGTCAAACTCAAGACCCGGGGGCCAGATCTGGCCCGCCATGTCATTTTATGTGGCCCGCGAAAGCAAATGAACCAATCTAACACCAACCTACCTTCATTTTTGTCCTCCAGCTGGATGTCCTCTTTGGAAATCTTCCAGAAATGGTGCAGTTCCAGGTGGAATTCCTCAAGACTCTGGAGGATGGAACCCGTCTGGTCCCCGATCTGGACAAGCTGGAGCGAGTGGACCAGTTCAAAGTAAGATCAGCATTTGGTTCAACACTCGCAGCTGCCTAACATCTCCTCCGTGCGTCGCCGACAGAAAATCCTGTTCTCCCTGGGAGGCTCCTTCCTCTACTACGCCGACCGCTTTAAGATCTACAGCGCGTTCTGCGCCAGCCACACCAAAGTCCCCAAGGTCCTCGTTAAGGGTGAGCGGACTCCTCTTTCCACCTTTTTGCTCAAAAGGAGGCAGCGCTGAGAGCGGCGGGGCCATCTGCCGCCTGCCGACAGCCGCCATTAATCTCCCGCACGCGGTTGTCAGCGCTTGTGCCTTTGACCTCCGCATAGTTGCCTGCCGGTTACGTTCTGCTGAAAGACCGACGGGCTGCGGCGAAGAGCGGCCTATTTTTGGGGGGGAGAATTTTCTCAGGGCAGTCAGGGATTCGAGTTAGGATGGTTTCAAGTTAAGATTAGGGGGTTTTGGGTTACTCTTAGAGGGTTAGGTTTGAGATTCAGGGTGGTTTGAGCTTGGTTAGGTTTCTCTCTGGTTTTAGAGCCAAGAGGTAGGTTCGGGCTTAGGTTAAGATGACACTGGGATGGGTTTAGGGTTACAGTTTGGGAGTTAGGGTGAGACGGGATTGGGTTAGCATTGCAGTTTAGACGTCAGAGTGGGTTAGGGTGTGGGGTGGTCAATGGGTTAGCGATTCACGCTTGCACATTCACACTCTGATGGCGGTAAACGACATTGGAACCACAGCTGCTTCGGGGCAGGCCAACGGAAGCTGCCGGAACTCTTCACGCCACATTTTAGCCAAACGCAAATCCAAAGAATGTCATTTCCACAAAAGGTCCAAAAAGGGAAGCGAATGAAGGTTCAGGCTAAAATGTCACATCTGAAGCGACCTCGGTATGATCTTTGCAGCCAAAAGCGACCCAGACTTCAAGGCCTTCCTGGACGAGCGCAACCCCAAGCAGCAGCATTCGTCCACGCTGGAGTCGTATCTGATCAAGCCCATCCAGAGAGTCCTCAAGTACCCTCTGCTGCTCAGGGAGCTCTACTCGCTCACCGACCCGGACAGTGAAGAGCATTACCACCTGGATGGTGAGAGCCGCTGCCCCCGCCTGGTCCCGTCGCTTTTTTGAGAAAATCCAGACGTTGCGCTAACTAGCCTCCGCCGCCGCCGCAGTCGCCATGAAGGCCATGAACAAAGTGGCCAGCCATATTAACGAGATGCAGAAGATCCACGAGGAGTTTGGCGCCGTCTTTGACCAGCTCATCACCGAGCAGAGTGGCGACAAGAAGGAGGTACGCCTAATACCGGGAGCCCGAAATTGGTCGGTTTGCCGCCTCGAAAGGCCTTTTTACTTGTGTGGGCGACGACCGCGTACAGTTTGCCCTTTTTTTACTCGTGCGCAACCCAAACGCGTTGTTTTAATAATGTGTTGCAGTGTCACTCCCAAAGTCGGAGTGTGTCGCTACCGCCCATATCGGCTCGGACACGATTTCTGGCCAATTCCGGGCACCGTTTTTACTTTACGGAACGATAAACAAAAGCTACGATGACAACACTGGAGATCGCTCCTGCTAGAACAAAGGCACCTAGATACGTGTACTCTGATGTCGATCAAGAAGGCAGCGGCGTAGGTGGTATGTGCGTGGGTAGGCTTCTTTACACGCGCTCGCACACACACACACACACCAAAACCACCCACGCCGCCACCAAGCTAGCTTGCTTCGCAGTAGCAGCAGCAACAAGCTGCGCGGTGCGGATCCTCCCCACTGTGACAAATGAATTCCCCTTCAAGAGGCCTTGTGCATCGAGTCTTTGCCGCACGTCTCTCTTTTTCATTTGCTGAGTGGCTATTCAAAATAAATTATCTGTGAGTCATGTATTTTTATGGCTGATACGCCGACAGTTGATTGTGATCATAGTTCGTACGCCTGCTATTAGAGGCGCTCGTTTCTCGAGGCGGCGTCGTGGCCCGTCATCCGCGGCAGGGCTCGGTCCCCACGTCGATTGACGGGCAACACGGGGTGAATATTTGGTCTTGATTACCAGGTGGCTGACTTGTCGATGGGCGATCTGCTACTCCACACCAGCGTGTCCTGGATCAACCCACCGCCTTCCTTAGGAAAGTGGAAGAAAGAGCCCCAGATGGCCACTTTTGGTACGACGTCTTTCTTGTTGATACATGATGAAGGTGTTCCGAAGATGAATTTGATGCTCACAACATTTTTTTTTTTTGGTGGCGTATCTTTTAGTGTTCAAAACAGCAGTGGTCTTTGTGTGCAAGGATGGATCCAAACACAAGAAGAAAATGGTGAGTGGCCGCACAGCGCAAGGAAATGAGCTTTGGGATCCAAATCAGAACTCAGTTGTTCCGTTTTTGGTTTCTAGGGCGGCTCCCATCGTGTGTCGATGTCTTCCGAGGAAAAAGATCCCTTCCGATATCGTCACATGATTCCGACGGACGCCCTCCAAGTGAGGCCGCTGGCGAATGCAGGTCAGCTCATCCTGAGTTTCGGGGTTTCCAACAGAAGTCGTGAGCCAAGCGTGAGATAAAAATGGAATCGCCCTAAATTTCGGCGTCTATCCACTGGAGCAAGTTCGGGGCGTCGGGTTCCGGCTGGTCTGTTTGGGTTTGGGGCTTGAATTCTGCACTTTAGGGTTGCAGCCAGAGGTTTGGATTAGTCCTACAGTCAGGCAGTTAATTACGATAAGGGGTTAGTTGGTTAGTTTACAGGCGGCTGTTGTCATCAAGGCTACAATTAGAGGTTCAGGGTTACAGGTTGGGGAGCGATGGGGGGTGGCAGTTAGGTGAAGGTTCAATGCTGAGGGTTACGCTTACATCTGGGAACTTTGAATTAGTGGGTTAACATTAGATTGGCGTGAGAGCAGGTGGGCTTGGGTAAGCGCGATAAGGTGGTCATGGACAACCACTTTTCCCGAAGAAGTCTGAATCGATGGTTTCCTCTTCAGATGGCGAGGGCACCTCCGTGTGCGAGATCGTTCACACAAAGTCGGAGTCGGAAGGTCGTCCGGAGAGGGCCTTCCAGCTGTGTTGCAGGTGAGGTGCACGCGCTCCGCTATTTTGTTGTCGTTGACGGAACTTTTCACGATGATGTCACATGTGCTTCCGGGTGGCCGGAACTCACATTGCAGCACTTGGAAACAAATCTTTTGATGTCATTTGACTCAAGGCAAGAGCGATTCCCAAAACAGGCAAAATCGCTTAAATTAGCATTTTGGCCTTCTTCTCGACTGCTGTAATTTGAATGCGTGACATGTCAGTCAAAAAGATGTTCCGTGAGGTAAATTCCTTCGGAGCAGGACCCCCCCCCCCCCCTAAATTAATATTTGAAGAAGTCGGCGTTTGGAGCTAGCTAACGAATTTGGCGTCATCTTAGCTAAGTAAGGGCGTTTGTCTTGTCAGAGCTAAGGACGTTAGCATCATCTCAGCTAACTTCTTAGCATTGATGTCCTAAACCTTCCTTGGGTTTCGAGCTCTTGCGTGTGAGAAACTTGAAGAATTTATCGCTTCTAGCAACATTAGACATTGTGAGATTTGTAGATTTAGCTCCATTAAACTTTTGACAGTGAACAGAAGAGAGCTAACATTAGCTACTAGGCTAGTCATTACGTTTTGCTAAATGATGATGCGACCAAACAAAGACATTGGACCGGTGGGAAAATGTCTCCCACAAACCTGAAGATGGCGGCTGGTTCCCCGTCTGACTATATGCTAGATATATTTGGATTTTTATTTAAGTACTACAAATCGGAAAAGATCCAAACCTTTTGGTCCACAATCTGGCGGCGCAACCCCAAGCAAGTTTTTGCCAGTGTTTTCAGTTCAAGTCAAAGTTAGTCCACCCAGAAGTATCCTGATGCTTCCACTATAGAGCAGACGATCTGATAACCGAGCGTCTCCCCCCCCAGCTCCCCGGAGAGCAGGAAAGACTTCCTCAAGACGGTACACTCCATACTGCGAGAGAAGCACCGGCGGCAGCTGCTGAAGACGGAGAGTCTGCCGCTCAGCCAGCAGTACGTGCCCTTCGGAGGGAAGCGCCTGTGTGCGCTCAAGGGCGCTCGGCCCGTCATAAACCGAGCGGGTGAGTGATCCGATGACGCAACGCCCAAGAAATGTCAAAAAATAGTTGAGAATAAATGAATGGTAATAACTCGCTGATAAAAATGCACGCACAGGATTGTTCAGGTCTGATTCAGTCTGGATGTGATCCACAGTGAGCCTTTGCCAATGTCAATCAAACATGCCAAAAATCTTTTCAACTCTGGTTGGATGATGTTAATTTTTTTTCTGTGCTCACGTGTTAAAGATAATTCAGATCCAGAATTGTGCAGTGTATACTAAATATAGGGGAAAAAACATTAACTTCTGATTTGAATCCCATTTAGTGATGTTGTAGTTTTTGGTGTGCTTCTGACCCAAAGATGAGGTCAAGTTCAAACCAGTTCCCAAATTTTTGGGAGGTCCAAAGGATCAAAGGTTTCAGTTTCAAAGGTGGTCTGTCCCCTTGTTCTCATTGGTTTATCGTGTCATTTCCACAGCTTCTGCACCAACCAGAACCCTCGGTCGGAGGAAGCTGGTGCGCAACCGCTTCACCATCGACACCGACATCGTCTCTGACGGCGAGCCCGAGCGGGACCTGGCCTCGCCTCCGGAGCCCCGGAACGAGCGGACGGAGGCGGAGCGCGACCGGCTTCTGTCGTCGTCGTCGGACGCCGGCGACACGGACCGCTGGGTGGAAGAACAGTTTGACCTCAAAGAGTACGAAGACCCCGAGGAGGTGAAGGAGACGGACATCCTGAGCGACGAGGATGACGGAGCGCGCCTGGACGCCTCCGTGGCCGAATTGTCCCTGCGAGGCGAGGGATCGGGGAACGGGCACGGCGAGGCGTCGGCAGCGACCGCGGAAGACCACGACGCGGACCAGACTAACGTTTGGGTGCTGCGAGAGCAATCGGAAAGCTCGCCCGACTGAAAACTGCGACTTAGTCATCTTTGGAGGGTCTCCATGGCGACGCACGGGTTGGTAGATACAAACTCTTGTAGTACAATCATGGAATCGTAATCACGTGCATTGGTGATTGCCGATGTTTGCACACTAGGGCGGCGCTCTGCAGCCCAGCCTGTTGTTGCCAAATTACACTCGTCACAGAAAGTTGGTGAAATTAGGCTTTCGGGTGAAATTTGAAGGATGAGCCTAAAATAACCTTTACAGAGCGAAAATTCCGTGTCCATCTCTACGCTCAGTAGCCAGATCCCTCTGAGAACATCGTGTAGTTGGTGTCTCTCGGTTTTTGGCTGTCACCTTGGTTTCACGTTGTCAAAATGCAAACAAGCATGACCTGTTCCGAATTTTGTCATTTAGCCCCTAACTCGCCCAAAGTACTGAAATGGTCGGACATGTGTTTTCAAAAGTTTAGGGAAGGTCACCTTTCAATGCTCTGGTGCATTTTAGGTTCATCCCGAAGGTTCACCTAACCGCTAACTTTTTGTGAATAGTCGATGTATTTGTGTGACTCAGATTGGATTTTTCTCACAGACATGGAATACGTAATAGCAGCTGGTGTCAAGTCTTGCATCATTTAATGGACTGCTCCTCTTTCTAGAAAGTCTTTTCTTTACGTAAGGTATTTTGTGTTAGATTTTTAGACCGCTTTGGTTCGCCAGGTACATTTTTGTAACGATTTGAAAGTTTAAAGTGGTTTGAACTTAACGTCTGTTTTTTACTTGAATATTTCATGATTTTGTTTACATAAAACGTTTTTCCTCTTTTTGCTCTTTGGTATTGCCTTTCAAAGAAAACTCATTTGTCATGCCCGCTCGTCTCAATAATTTGCACATGAGCCTTTTTTTTGGTTTGTTTTAAGAAAAATGGTCTTCACTGATTACAGTAATGTTTTTTTTCAATTGTTATTTATTGAGTTGCAAATGTATTTGTAAGGACGGTCCAAATGTGCTCGAGCAATCACAAGAGAGGGAGGATGACGATTCTCTGTTCAGTTTTTGGTCCAAATGTGTTAAAATAATTGCGCTACTGAGACTGCGTTTTTATTATGACTGTGCCTGTACATAGAAAATGTATTGATATCATAATTAAAGAAAAACTGTTGTTTTCTACTTGTCTTTGTTGCAATGTACCTTGCTGATGGCGCGTTATTAATATAATATTCACGTTTGTTGTATTTTTGGTTTTAAAATCGAATTTATATTGAGTTGGTGTTAGGGTTGGAGTTGAATTTAGGGTGGGGTTAGGGTCGGGGTAATGGCTTGAGTTACGGTTGGTTTAAGGGTTGCGTTTAGGGCGAAAATTATTTTTGGGGTTGAGATTAGGATTGGGGTTAGGTCCGGGGTTGGGGTTAGGGTTGGGGTTGGTTTTAGGGTTAGGATTGCTGGAGTTAGGGTTGGGTTTAGGTTGGGGTTAGATTTAAAGTTAGGTTTGGGTGTTGGGGTCAGGGTTAGGTTTGGGGTTAGGGTTGGTTCTAGAAACCCTAGGGGTTAGGTTTGGGGTTGGAGTTAGGGTCGGGTGTATGACTGGGGTTAGGGTTGGTGTTGGGGTTAGTTAAAGTTAGGGCTGGGGTTCGGATTGGGGTTAGGGTTGGGATTAGGGTTGGGGTTTGGGGGTTCAGGTTGGGGATGTGGTTGCGGTTTGGATTAGGGCGTTAGGGTTTAGGCTTGGGTTTGGGGGTTGGTTAGGGTATGGGTTGTGGTTAGGGTTTGGGTCAGGGTTTGTTTAGATTTGAGCTGTTTTGAAGGTGCATTACTGCCACATACTTTTTATTTCCCCCAAGGCTTGTCTGTAAAAGTGCTGCTGTGGCGAGCATCAAGTCACTTGATGCAAGCTGCATTAGTAGAGAGTAAAAGTGCTCACAAGTGACACTCGAGTGCAACAAGAGCGTTGTGCCTCATTCATTCAGTCGGCACTTTCATGTGCTCAGTCGGGTTCAGTTGGAAATCATGCAAAAAGTGAGCTGACGCTTTATATACTGGGAAGGTCAAGGAGGCTTTCCATTTCATATTTTGGTGAATAGCCATCAATGATATTTGCGATAACTTTAAAAAAATGTTTACGGTACTTTTTTTTTTTTTTAAAGAATCTCAAAAATTAGCTGAAGAAATTTGCAACGCGTACTCCTAGCTTTCATGTCAGAACAGGGTTCAATTTGGAATTGATCAAGATGGCGCAATGAACAGAGAAGGGAAAATGAAGTGGGGGCGGGGGGGGGTTGAGACAATTTCAGATGCATGAGAGAATGGGTGAAAGGCACCAATGATGGCTGAAAGTGTCCAGGTGACGACAACCAGTTTAGACGAAGCAACATTTGACTCTTTGCAGCCCTCTAGTGGCACTTCCTTATCTCTGCACTCATTTCCTGGTTGGGGTCTCCTCTAACTTTAGCTTTTCTTTTAAATATTTATGACAAATTAAGCATACATTTTGAAAAATGACTTGGTGAACTAAATATTGCACTCTACTAACTGCAAATAGCAACAATAATCAAGCAAAAAAATGGCTTTTTACTTATTTTATTGAACATTAAAAAGGCTCCAAACAATAAACAAGCAACCAAATTAAACTTCAACCAACAACAATCAAAACAGGCTGCATCATAACAAAAATAGTGAGTATTAACTGCAACAGCAGCAGTGAACAAAACAAACACAAGCTAGTCCTTGCTTCATTTTAAATTTGCAGTCAACAAAACTAAATACTTCAACTTGGAATACTTCAATTTGTCCAGTCTTTGAGAACACCCTCTCTGACGGGACAGATGTTGCTACAATGCACAATCTACTCTCCATTACTTTGATCAAACGGGGATAGACGGAAGCTCGGCATTTCCACCAGCTCAGTGGATCAGCTGCCCTTGAAATCTGTGCTTCTTCAAGATATGCCCTAATCTAGTGTTTTGTGTTTTTGCACGCTGGGCTAACACTGTAAATTAAATTCAGATTGCTTGCCAAACGCCTTTGTGGTTTCCTGGACAATAGGGGGCGATATGAAATAAAGACATCCAATTTACCAAGAAGAAGAAGAAGTACAAACAAGAACGGTACCACATCCGGTTCAATCAGCAAGTTTTTCCGCTGTCCACAAGCCCTGTTCTCAGTGAGTAATTTTAACATTTTAAACGGACTTCGCAGTTGATCTCTGAGTGTATAGATGTAGACAATTGGGGAGAGTTATTACGACACGTTGCTCCTTTACTTTTGTTGTTGTGACTCAACGTAAAAATGACGTTGGTCAGCAAAGGGGGCAGCGAGCGAGCACGCCGCCGACAAGTAGACCTCAGCTGTCAATCAAAAAGCAATCGCGAACCGCGTTTGACTTGAATACTATTCTGTATGTTTTCCACACCAAAGCTGCTATCAGCACAGCACTCACGCGTGCTTGAGGAGCTGATGTCTGATGTCACGTTGCACCACAAGGTGGAGGTGAGTGCGCCCACCTGTCTGTCTCTCACTCAACTTAAACTTCTTTTGCAGAGTAGACAATCACAAAAGCAGAGGAAAAAGTTGCAAGTTGGATAGCAGTCTGCTTGCGGCTTTTTAACCCGAAAAAACGACCATGTATACTAAGGCGTTTTTCGACGAGAAAAAAACTACCATGTATAGTCAGGCATTTCAACCCAAAACAAAGCGACCATGAATAGTAAGGCGTTTTAGCCGAAAAAAACGACCATGTATAGTAAGGCGTTTTTAGCCGAAAAAACGACCATGTATAATAAGGCGTTTTAGACGAATAAAATCGACCATGTATAGTAAGGCGTTTTTAGCTGAAAAAAACGACCATGTATAGTAAGGCGTTTTAGACGAATAAAATCGACCATGTATAGTAAGGCGTTTTCGCGAAAAACGACCATGTATAGTAAGGCGTTTTAGGCGAATAAAATCGACCATGTATAGTAAGGCGTTTTAGCTGAAAAAACGACCATGTATAGTAAGGCGTTTTCAATGAAAAACGACCATGTATAGTAAGGCGTTTTTGGCGAAAAAACGACTATGTATAGTAAGGCGTTTTTAGCCGAAAAAAACGACCATGTATAGTAAGGTGTTTTTCAGCGAAAAACGACCATGTATAGTGGCGTTTTAGCCCAAAAACGACCATGTATAGTAAGGCGTTTTCAATGACCATGTATAGTAAAAAAAAACGACCATGTATAGTAAGGCGTTTTTGGCGAAAAAACGACCATGTATAGTAAGGCGTTTTAGCGAAAAAAACGACCATGTATAGTAAGGCGTTTTAGCCCAAAAAGCGACCATGTATAGTAAGGCGTTTTAGGCGAAGACAAAAAACGACCATGTATAGTAAGGCGTTTTCAATGAAAAAACGACCATGTATAGTAAGGCGTTTTTAGCGTAAAAAAACGACCATGTATAGTAAGGCGTTTTTAGCGAAAAAACGACCATGTATAGTAAGGCGTTTTTAGCGAAAAACGACCATGTATAGTAAGGTGTTTTTCAGCGAAAAACGACCATGTATAGTAAGGCGTTTTAGCCCAAAAGCGACCATGTATAGTAAGGCGTTTTCAATGAAAAAACGACCATGTATAGTAAGGCGTTTTAGCGAAAAACGACCATGTATAGTAAGGCGTTTTAGCCCAAAAACGACCATGTATAGTAAGGCGTTTTAGCGAAAAAACGACCATGTATAGTAAGGCGTTTTTAGCCCAAAAACGACCATGTATAGTAAGGCGTTTTCAATGAAAAAACGACCATGTATAGTAAGGCGTTTTAGCGAAAAAACGACCATGTATAGTAAGGCGTTTTTCAGCGAAAAACGACCATGTATAGTAAGGCGGCGACCATGTATAGTAAGGCGTTTTAGCTGAAAAAACGACCATGTATAGTAAGGCGTTTTCAATGTATAGTAAAAAAACGACCATGTATAGTAAGGCGTTTTTGACGAAAAACGACCATGTATAGTAAGGCGTTTTAGCGAAAAAGCGACCATGTATAGTAAGGCGTTTTTAGCGAAAAAACGACCATGTATAGTAAGGCGTTTTAGCCCAAAAACGACCATGTATAGTAAGGCGTTTTCAATGAAAAAAACGACCATGTATAGTAAGGCGTTTTTAGCGAAAAACGACCATGTATAGTAAGGCGTTTTAGCGAAAAAACGACCATGTATAGTAAGGCGTTTTAGCCAAAAAACGACCATGTATAGTAAGGCGTTTTAAGGCGTTTTCAATGAAAAAACGACCATGTATAGTAAGGCGTTTTAGCCCAAAAACGACCATGTATAGTAAGGCGTTTTCAATGAAAAAACGACCATGTATAGTAAGGCGTTTTAGCGAAAAAACGACCATGTATAGTAAGGCGTTTTAGCGAAAAAACGACCATGTATAGTAAGGCGTTTTAGCCCAAAAACGACCATGTATAGTAAGGCGTTTTAGCCCAAAAACGACCATGTATAGTAAGGCGTTTTCAATGCCATGTATAGTAAGGCGTTTTTGGAAAAAACGACCATGTATAGTAAGGCGTTTTCAAAAAACGACCATGTATAGTAAGGCGTTTTCAGCGAAAAACGACCATGTATAGTAAGGCGTTTTAGCCCAAAAACGACCATGTATAGTAAGGCGTTTTCAATGAAAAAACGACCATGTATAGTAAGGCGTTTTCAATGAAAAAACGACCATGTATAGTAAAGCGAAAAAACGACCATGTATAGTAAGGCGTTTTCAATGAAAAACGACCATGTATAGTAAGGCGTTTTAGACCAAAAACGACCATGTATAGTAAGGCGTTTTCAATGAGGCGTTTTCAATGAAAAAAACGACCATGTATAGTAAGGCGTTTTTGACGAAAAAACGACCATGTATAGTAAGGCGTTTTTAGCGAAAAAAACGACCATGTATAGTAAGGCGTTTTTCAATGAAAAAAACGACCATGTATAGTAAGGCGCTGTTAGACAAAAAACGACCATGTATAGTAAGGCGTTTTTAGCCCAAAAACGACCATGTATAGTAAGGCGTTTTAATGAAAAACGACCATGTATAGTAAGGCGTTTTAGACAAAAAACGACCATGTATAGTAAGGCGTTTTAGCGAAAAAACGACCATGTATAGTAAGGCGTTTTAGCGAAAAAACGACCATGTATAGTAAGGCGTTTTTAGCCGAAAAAACGACCATGTATAGTAAGGCGTTTTTAATGAAAAAACGACCATGTATAGTAAGGCGTTTTCAGCGAAAAAACGACCATGTATAGTAAGGCGTTTTTAGCGAAAAAACGACCATGTATAGTAAGGCGTTTTAGCGAAAAAACGACCATGTATAGTAAGGCGTTTTAGCCCAAAAACGACCATGTATAGTAAGGCGTTTTAGCCCAAAAACGACCATGTATAGTAAGGCGTTTTCAATGAAAAAACGACCATGTATAGTAAGGCGTTTTTAGCGAAAAAACGACCATGTATAGTAAGGCGTTTTAGCGAAAAAACGACCATGTATAGTAAGGCGTTTTTGAAAAAACGACCATGTATAGTAAGGCGTTTTAGCCAAAAAACGACCATGTATAGTAAGGCGTTTTTAAAAAAAACGACCATGTATAGTAAGGCGTTTTTAGCCGAAAAAACGACCATGTATAGTAAGGCGTTTTAATGAAAAAACGACCATGTATAGTAAGGCGTTTTAGACCAAAAAACGACCATGTATAGTAAGGCGTTTTTAGCCCAAAAACGACCATGTATAGTAAGGCGTTTTTAAGGCGTTTTTGAAAAAACGACCATGTATAGTAAGGCGTTTTAGCCCAAAAACGACCATGTATAGTAAGGCGTTTTAGCGACGTTTTAGCAAAAAACGACCATGTATAGTAAGGCGTTTTTAGCAAAAAACGACCATGTATAGTAAGGCGTTTTAGCCCAAAAACGACCATGTATAGTAAGGCGTTTTTCAAAAAACGACCATGTATAGTAAGGCGTTTTAGCCAAAAACGACCATGTATAGTAAGGCGTTTTAGCCGAAAAAACGACCATGTATAGTAAGGCGTTTTTCAAAAAAAACGACCATGTATAGTAAGGCGTTTTAGACATGTATAGTAAAAAACGACCATGTATAGTAAGGCGTTTTTAAGTAAGGCTTTTTTAGCTGAAAAAAACGACCATGTATAGTAAGGCGTTTTTCAACGAAAAAACGACCATGTATAGTAAGGCGTTTTAGCCATGTATAGTAAAAAACGACCATGTATAGTAAGGCGTTTTCAATGAAAAAACGACCATGTATAGTAAGGCGTTTTTGACTAAAAACGACCATGTATAGTAAGGCGTTTTAGCCCAAAAACGACCATGTATAGTAAGGCGTTTTCAATGAAAAAACGACCATGTATAGTAAGGCGTTTTAGGAAAAAAACGACCATGTATAGTAAGGCGTTTTAGCCAAAAAACGACCATGTATAGTAAGGCGTTTTTCAATGAAAAAAACGACCATGTATAGTAAGGCGTTTTTTGACGAAAAAAACGACCATGTATAGTAAGGCGTTTTTAGCCCAAAAAACGACCATGTATAGTAAGGCGTTTTCAATGAAAAAAACGACCATGTATAGTAAGGCGTTTTCAATGAAAAACGACCATGTATAGTAAGGCGTTTTAGCCAAAAAACGACCATGTATAGTAAGGCGTTTTAAAAAAAACGACCATGTATAGTAAGGCGTTTTCAATGAAAAACGACCATGTATAGTAAGGCGTTTTCAGAAAAAAACGACCATGTATAGTAAGGCGTTTTTCAATGAAAAAAACGACCATGTATAGTAAGGCGTTTTTCAATGAAAAAAACGACCATGTATAGTAAGGCGTTTTTAGACAAAAAACAACCATGTATAGTAAGGCGTTTTTAGCCGAAAAAAACGACCATGTATAGTAAGGCGTTTTCAATGAAAAACGACCATGTATAGTAAGGCGTTTTTGACTAAAAACGACCATGTATAGTAAGGCGTTTTAGCCCAAAAACGACCATGTATAGTAAGGCGTTTTCAATGAAAAACGACCATGTATAGTAAGGCGTTTTAGACAAAAAACGACCATGTATAGTAAGGCGTTTTAGCCAAAAACGACCATGTATAGTAAGGCGTTTTAGCAAAAAACGACCATGTATAGTAAGGCGTTTTTCAACGAAAAAACGACCATGTATAGTAAGGCGTTTTAGATGAAAAAACGACCATGTATAGTAAGGCGTTTTAGCTGAAAAAACGACCATGTATAGTAAGGCGTTTTCAATGAAAAAACGACCATGTATAGTAAGGCGTTTTAGCCCAAAAACGACCATGTATAGTAAGGCGTTTTAAAAAAACGACCATGTATAGTAAGGCGTTTTTAGCGAAAAAACGACCATGTATAGTAAGGCGTTTTAAGCCAAAAAACGACCATGTATAGTAAGGCGTTTTTAGCGAAAAAACGACCATGTATAGTAAGGCGTTTTAGAAAAAACGACCATGTATAGTAAGGCGTTTTTTGACGAAAAACGACCATGTATAGTAAGGCGTTTTCAACAAAAACGACCATGTATAGTAAGGCGTTTTAGCGAAAAAACGACCATGTATAGTAAGGCGTTTTTGACAAAAAACGACCATGTATAGTAAGGCGTTTTAGCCAAAAACGACCATGTATAGTAAGGCGTTTTTCAATGAAAAAAACGACCATGTATAGTAAGGCGTTTTTAGACAAAAAACGACCATGTATAGTAAGGCGTTTTTTAGCCATGTATAGTAAGGCGTTTTTAAAAAACGACCATGTATAGTAAGGCGTTTTACACAAAAAACGACCATGTATAGTAAGGCGTTTTTAGACAAAAAAACGACCATGTATAGTAAGGCGTTTTAGACAAAAAACGACCATGTATAGTAAGGCGTTTTTCAACGAAAAAACGACCATGTATAGTAAGGCGTTTTGAGCCCAAAAACGACCATGTATAGTAAGGCGTTTTTGACTAAAAACGACCATGTATAGTAAGGCGTTTTTCAACTAAAAACGACCATGTATAGTAAGGCGTTTTGACTAAAAACGACCATGTATAGTAAGGCGTTTTCAATGAAAAAACGACCATGTATAGTAAGGCGTTTTTGACGAAAAAACGACCATGTATAGTAAGGCGTTTTTAGCGTTTTTCAAAAAAACGACCATGTATAGTAAGGCGTTTTTCACCGAAAAACGACCATGTATAGTAAGGCGTTTTTCAACGAAAAAACGACCATGTATAGTAAGGCGTTTTTGACAGAAAAAACGACCATGTATAGTAAGGCGTTTTTAGCCCAAAAACGACCATGTATAGTAAGGCGTTTTTTAAAAACGACCATGTATAGTAAGGCGTTTTCAATGAAAAAACGACCATGTATAGTAAGGCGTTTTAGCCTAAAAACGACCATGTATAGTAAGGCGTTTTAGCCCAAAAACGACCATGTATAGTAAGGCGTTTTCAATGAAAAACGACCATGTATAGTAAGGCGTTTTTGACTAAAAACGACCATGTATAGTAAGGCGTTTTAGAAAAAAACGACCATGTATAGTAAGGCGTTTTAGCCCAAAAACGACCATGTATAGTAAGGCGTTTTTCAATGAAAAACGACCATGTATAGTAAGGCGTTTTTGACTAAAAACGACCATGTATAGTAAGGCGTTTTTAGACTAAAAAAACGACCATGTATAGTAAGGCGTTTTAGCTGAAAAAACGACCATGTATAGTAAGGCGTTTTAGCCAAAAACGACCATGTATAGTAAGGCGTTTTAGCCCAAAAACGACCATGTATAGTAAGGCGTTTTCAATGAAAAACGACCATGTATAGTAAGGCGTTTTAGCCCAAAACGACCATGTATAGTAAGGCGTTTTCAATGAAAAACGACCATGTATAGTAAGGCGTTTTTGACAAAAAAACGACCATGTATAGTAAGGCGTTTTAGCCAAAAACGACCATGTATAGTAAGGCGTTTTTCAAAAAAACGACCATGTATAGTAAGGCGTTTTTAGCCCAAAAACGACCATGTATAGTAAGGCGTTTTTTGACGAAAAAAACGACCATGTATAGTAAGGCGTTTTTAGCCCAAAAAACGACCATGTATAGTAAGGCGTTTTACACGAAAAAAACGACCATGTATAGTAAGGCGTTGTTAGACAAAAAAAACGACCATGTATAGTAAGGCGTTTTTAGACAAAAAACGACCATGTATAGTAAGGTGTTTTTCAACGAAAAAAACGACCATGTATAGTAAGGCGTTTTTAGCCCAAAAAACGACCATGTATAGTAAGGCGTTTTAGCCCAAAAAACGACCATGTATAGTAAGGCGTTTTTCAATGAAAAAAACGACCATGTATAGTAAGGCGTTTTTGACAAAAAACGACCATGTATAGTAAGGCGTTTTTGACTAAAAACGACCATGTATAGTAAGGCGTTTTAGAAAAAAACGACCATGTATAGTAAGGCGTTTTTAGCCCAAAAAACGACCATGTATAGTAAGGCGTTTTTCAATGAAAAAAACGACCATGTATAGTAAGGCGTTTTTCAATGAAAAAAACGACCATGTATAGTAAGGCGCTGTTAGACAAAAAAAACGACCATGTATAGTAAGGCGTTTTTAGCCAAAAAAAACGACCATGTATAGTAAGGCGTTTTTCAATTAAAAAAACGACCATGTATAGTAAGGCGCTGTTAGACAAAAAAAACGACCATGTATAGTAAGGCGTTTTTAGCCGAAAAAACGACCATGTATAGTAAGGCGTTTTTAGCCGAAAAAACGACCATGTATAGTAAGGCGTTTTTCAATGTAAGGCGTTTTCAAAAAAAACGACCATGTATAGTAAGGCGTTTTTGACTAAAAACGACCATGTATAGTAAGGCGTTTTTAGCCGAAAAAAACGACCATGTATAGTAAGGCGTTTTTAGCCGAAAAAACCGACCATGTATAGTAAGGCGTTTTACCCGAAAAAAAACAACCATGTATAGTCAGGCATTTCAACTCGTAAAAAAGCGAGCATGTATAGCAAGGCGTTTTTCGATGAAAAAAAACGACCGTGTATAGTAAGGCGTTTTACCCGAAAAAAAGCGACCATGTATAGTAAGGCGTTTTAGCCGAAAAAAACGACCATGTATAGTAAGGCGTTTTAGACGAATAAAATCGACCATGTATAGTAAGGCGTTTTTAGCCGAAAAAAACGACCATGTATAGTAAGGCGTTTTTAGCGAAAAAACCGACCATGTATAGTAAGGCGTTTATAGTAAGGCGTTTTTGAAAAAAAACCATGTATAGTCAGGCATTTCAACTCGTAAAAAGCGAGCATGTATAGTAAGGCGTTTTCGATGAAAAAAAACGACCGTGTATAGTAAGGCGTTTTACCCGAAAAAAGCGACCGTGTATAGTAAGGCGTTTTTAGCCGAAAAAACGACCATTCATATTACGGTATTTTAACCCGAAAAAAACGACCATGTATAGTAAGGCGTCTTCAGAACTTTTTTTTAAAGTTCGATTGTGGTGATGTGTTTAAAAAAGAAGTTGAGTTGAAGTGTTATTTGTAATCAAGCTTTATTTCTTTTGCAGAGTAGACAATCACAAAAGCAGAGGAAAAAGTTGCAAGTTGGATGGCAGTCTGCTTGTTGCTGGGCGGCGAAGTGGTCAGCTCTTGAGAAGAACGTGGGACAGGTGTGTTGACCTGAGAGGAAAGGCATCCGTGAGTTACACGTAACTCAATTTCTTGTGCAGACAACGATGTGTTGGGCATGAAACTTACCAGGGAGATAGACTGTTGGGTCTTTCGAGAGCAGGAAGCCGATCATGTTTACTGCTGCCTGGGGGAGAAAAAAAAAGTCAAAAAAGTAGTCATGATGGTGCACTGAACGAGTGTAAATGTCTCCTACTTTTCAGGCTGGCCCAAAGTTTGTCTTCAGCACCTTGCCAATAACAGGAAGAAGAGCAAAAAGTGCTCGTAGGTGGACTCTGGCGGTGAGCAGGTGACTCCCTCTTGTGGCATGGAGGACCCAAGAACAATCTTCCTTTAACTCTGAAAGATGAAATGAGGCTTGTTGTGTTAGGTCTGTCTCAGGGACAGACTGAGGCTGCTGTCTTCTTCTCTGATCAAAACAATGTCGTCTTTTCCTCTGATTAAAACAGTGTCTCCCCCTAGCGGATATTCCATGACCTGCACCCTATTAAAAATATTCATTCCGTGTCTTATGTGCATTTTTTCACTTTGGAAATATCCTGTGGGCAGGTTCCAGATGTATGTTATACACCCTGATGAATAAATAGTAAGGCGTTTTTAGCCGAAAAAAACGACCATGTATAGTAAGGTGTTTTTCAACGAGAAAAACGACCATGTATAGTAAGGCGTTTTAACCAAAAACGACCATGTATAGTAAGGCGTTTTCAATGAAAAACGACCATGTATAGTAAGGCGTTTTTAGACTAAAAACGACCATGTATAGTAAGGCGTTTTAGCCCAAAAACGACCATGTATAGTAAGGCGTTTTCAATGAAAAACGACCATGTATAGTAAGGCGTTTTAGACAAAAACGACCATGTATAGTAAGGCGTTTTAGCCAAAAAACGACCATGTATAGTAAGGCGTTTTTAGCCTAAAAACGACCATGTATAGTAAGGCGTTTTTAAATGAAAAAAACGACCATGTATAGTAAGGCGTTTTAGATGAAAAAACGACCATGTATAGTAAGGCGTTTTTAGCTGAAAAAACGACCATGTATAGTAAGGCGTTTTAGCCCAAAAACGACCATGTATAGTAAGGCGTTTTTAGCGAAAAAACGACCATGTATAGTAAGGCGTTTTTAGCTGAAAAAACGACCATGTATAGTAAGGCGTTTTTAACCTGAAAAAACGACCATGTATAGTAAGGCGTTTTTAGAAAAAAGCTAAAAACGACCATGTATAGTAAGGCGTTTTAGCTGAAAAAACGACCATGTATAGTAAGGCGTTTTTAGCGAGAAAAAAACGACCATGTATAGTAAGGCGTTTTAGCCAAAAACGACCATGTATAGTAAGGCGTTTTAGCAAAAAAACGACCATGTATAGTAAGGCGTTTTAGCTAAAAAACGACCATGTATAGTAAGGCGTTTTAGACTAAAAACGACCATGTATAGTAAGGCGTTTTAGAAAAAACGACCATGTATAGTAAGGCGTTTTAGCCAAAAACGACCATGTATAGTAAGGCGTTTTGACTAAAAACGACCATGTATAGTAAGGCGTTTTAGCCAAAAACGACCATGTATAGTAAGGCGTTTTAGCAAAAAACGACCATGTATAGTAAGGCGTTTTAGACAAAAAACGACCATGTATAGTAAGGCGTTTTAGACAAAAACGACCATGTATAGTAAGGCGTTTTTAACTAAAAACGACCATGTATAGTAAGGCGTTTTAGCCCAAAAACGACCATGTATAGTAAGGCGTTTTTAATGAAAAAAACGACCATGTATAGTAAGGCGTTTTTACTAAAAACGACCATGTATAGTAAGGCGTTTTAGCCAAAAACGACCATGTATAGTAAGGCGTTTTACAAAAAAACGACCATGTATAGTAAGGCGTTTTAGACAAAAACGACCATGTATAGTAAGGCGTTTTAGACAAAAACGACCATGTATAGTAAGGCGTTTTTCAACAAAAACGACCATGTATAGTAAGGCGTTTTAGACAAAAACGACCATGTATAGTAAGGCGTTTTTAGAAAAAACGACCATGTATAGTAAGGCGTTTTCAATAGACAAAAAAACGACCATGTATAGTAAGGCGTTTTAGACAAAAACGACCATGTATAGTAAGGCGTTTTAGAAAAAAACGACCATGTATAGTAAGGCGTTTTAGACAAAAACGACCATGTATAGTAAGGCGTTTTAGACAAAAACGACCATGTATAGTAAGGCGTTTTAGCCCAAAAACGACCATGTATAGTAAGGCGTTTTAGCCCAAAAACGACCATGTATAGTAAGGCGTTTTAGCCCAAAAACGACCATGTATAGTAAGGCGTTTTAGCCAAAAACGACCATGTATAGTAAGGCGTTTTAGCCCAAAAACGACCATGTATAGTAAGGCGTTTTAACAAAAAACGACCATGTATAGTAAGGCGTTTTAGACAAAAACGACCATGTATAGTAAGGCGTTTTAGCCAAAAACGACCATGTATAGTAAGGCGTTTTAGCCCAAAAACGACCATGTATAGTAAGGCGTTTTAGCCCAAAAACGACCATGTATAGTAAGGCGTTTCAATGAAAAAACGACCATGTATAGTAAGGCGTTTTAGACAAAAAAACGACCATGTATAGTAAGGCGTTTTAGCCAAAAACGACCATGTATAGTAAGGCGTTTTAGCCCAAAAACGACCATGTATAGTAAGGCGTTTTAGCCCAAAAACGACCATGTATAGTAAGGCGTTTTAGCCAAAAAACGACCATGTATAGTAAGGCGTTTTAGACAAAAAACGACCATGTATAGTAAGGCGTTTTAGCCAAAAAACGACCATGTATAGTAAGGCGTTTTAATGAAAAAACGACCATGTATAGTAAGGCGTTTTTAGCCCAAAAACGACCATGTATAGTAAGGCGTTTTATGAAAAAACGACCATGTATAGTAAGGCGTTTTAGCCAAAAACGACCATGTATAGTAAGGCGTTTTAACCTGAAAAACGACCATGTATAGTAAGGCGTTTTAGCCAAAAACGACCATGTATAGTAAGGCGTTTTAGCGAAAAAACGACCATGTATAGTAAGGCGTTTTTTGAAAAAACGACCATGTATAGTAAGGCGTTTTAGCCAAAAAACGACCATGTATAGTAAGGCGTTTTAGCAAAAAACGACCATGTATAGTAAGGCGTTTTTGACTGAAAAAACGACCATGTATAGTAAGGCGTTTTTAGACAAAAACGACCATGTATAGTAAGGCGTTTTAGCCAAAAAACGACCATGTATAGTAAGGCGTTTTTGACTAAAAACGACCATGTATAGTAAGGCGTTTTAGCCCAAAAACGACCATGTATAGTAAGGCGTTTTAGACTAAAAACGACCATGTATAGTAAGGCGTTTTTAGACAAAAACGACCATGTATAGTAAGGCGTTTTAGACAAAAACGACCATGTATAGTAAGGCGTTTTTAACAAAAACGACCATGTATAGTAAGGCGTTTTAGCCCAAAAACGACCATGTATAGTAAGGCGTTTTTCAATGAAAAAACGACCATGTATAGTAAGGCGTTTTTAGACTAAAAACGACCATGTATAGTAAGGCGTTTTAGCCCAAAAACGACCATGTATAGTAAGGCGTTTTACAAAAAACGACCATGTATAGTAAGGCGTTTTAGACAAAAAAACGACCATGTATAGTAAGGCGTTTTAGACAAAAACGACCATGTATAGTAAGGTGTTTTTCAACAAAAACGACCATGTATAGTAAGGCGTTTTTAGCCAAAAACGACCATGTATAGTAAGGCGTTTTTAATGAAAAACGACCATGTATAGTAAGGCGTTTTTCAAGAAAAACGACCATGTATAGTAAGGCGTTTTAGACAAAAACGACCATGTATAGTAAGGCGTTTTAGAAAAAAACGACCATGTATAGTAAGGCGTTTTTAGACAAAAACGACCATGTATAGTAAGGCGTTTTAGACAAAAAAACGACCATGTATAGTAAGGCGTTTTAGCCCAAAAACGACCATGTATAGTAAGGCGTTTTAGCCCAAAAACGACCATGTATAGTAAGGCGTTTTCAATGAAAAACGACCATGTATAGTAAGGCGTTTTTAGATGAAAAAACGACCATGTATAGTAAGGCGTTTTAGCCTAAAAACGACCATGTATAGTAAGGCGTTTTAGAAAAAAACGACCATGTATAGTAAGGCGTTTTAGACAAAAAAACGACCATGTATAGTAAGGCGTTTTAGACAAAAACGACCATGTATAGTAAGGCGTTTTTAACAAAAACGACCATGTATAGTAAGGCGTTTTAGCCAAAAACGACCATGTATAGTAAGGCGTTTTAGCCAAAAACGACCATGTATAGTAAGGCGTTTTCAATGAAAAAACGACCATGTATAGTAAGGCGTTTTTGACTAAAAACGACCATGTATAGTAAGGCGTTTTAGACAAAAACGACCATGTATAGTAAGGCGTTTTAGACAAAAACGACCATGTATAGTAAGGCGTTTTACCCAAAAACGACCATGTATAGTAAGGCGTTTTCAATGAAAAACGACCATGTATAGTAAGGCGTTTTTGACTAAAAACGACCATGTATAGTAAGGCGTTTTAGCCCAAAAACGACCATGTATAGTAAGGCGTTTTAGCCCAAAAACGACCATGTATAGTAAGGCGTTTTAGCCCAAAAACGACCATGTATAGTAAGGCGTTTTCAGACCAAAAACGACCATGTATAGTAAGGCGTTTTAGACAAAAAACGACCATGTATAGTAAGGCGTTTTAGCCAAAAACGACCATGTATAGTAAGGCGTTTTTCAATGAAAAACGACCATGTATAGTAAGGCGTTTTTAGCCCAAAAACGACCATGTATAGTAAGGCGTTTTAGCCCAAAAACGACCATGTATAGTAAGGCGTTTTAGCCAAAAAACGACCATGTATAGTAAGGCGTTTTAGACTAAAAACGACCATGTATAGTAAGGCGTTTTAGACAAAAAAACGACCATGTATAGTAAGGCGTTTTAGCCTAAAAACGACCATGTATAGTAAGGCGTTTTAGAAAAAAACGACCATGTATAGTAAGGCGTTTTAGCCAAAAACGACTATGTATAGTAAGGCATTTTAAGCCCAAAAACGACCATGTATAGTAAGGCGTTTTAAGCTCAAAAAACGACCATGTATAGTAAGGCGTTTTAGCCCAAAAACGACCATGTATAGTAAGGCGTTTTTCAATGAAAAACGACTATGTATAGTAAGGCGTTTTTGACTAAAAACGACCATGTATAGTAAGGCGTTTTAGCCCAAAAACGACCATGTATAGTAAGGCGTTTTCAATGAAAAACGACCATGTATAGTAAGGCGTTTTTGACTAAAAACGACCATGTATAGTAAGGCGTTTTAGCCCAAAAACGACCATGTATAGTAAGGCGTTTTACACTAAAAACGACCATGTATAGTAAGGCGTTTTAGACAAAAAAACGACCATGTATAGTAAGGCGTTTTAGACAAAAACGACCATGTATAGTAAGGCGTTTTTCAACTAAAAACGACCATGTATAGTAAGGCGTTTTAGCCCAAAAACGACCATGTATAGTAAGGCGTTTTAGCCCAAAAACGACCATGTATAGTAAGGCGTTTTTCAATGAAAAACGACCATGTATAGTAAGGCGTTTTTGACTAAAAACGACCATGTATAGTAAGGCGTTTTTAAAAAAACGACCATGTATAGTAAGGCGTTTTAGAAAAAAACGACCATGTATAGTAAGGCGTTTTTACCCCAAAAACGACCATGTATAGTAAGGCGTTTTCAATGAAAAAACGACCATGTATAGTAAGGCGTTTTTGACTAAAAACGACCATGTATAGTAAGGCGTTTTAACCTGAAAAACGACCATGTATAGTAAGGCGTTTTAGCCCAAAAACGACCATGTATAGTAAGGCGTTTTAGCCCAAAAACGACCATGTATAGTAAGGCGTTTTCAATGAAAAACGACCATGTATAGTAAGGCGTTTTTAGACAAAAAAACGACCATGTATAGTAAGGCGTTTTAGCCAAAAACGACCATGTATAGTAAGGCGTTTTAATGAAAAAACGACCATGTATAGTAAGGCGTTTTAGCCCAAAAACGACCATGTATAGTAAGGCGTTTTAGCCCAAAAAACGACCATGTATAGTAAGGCGTTTTTCAATGAAAAAAACGACCATGTATAGTAAGGCGTTTTTTGACGAAAAAACGACCATGTATAGTAAGGTGTTTTAGCCGAAATAAACGACCATGTATAGTAAGGCGTTTTTTGACGAAAAAAACGACCATGTATAATAAGGCGTTTTTAGCCGAAAAAAACGACCATGTATAGTAAGGCCTTTTTAGAAGAAAACGACCATGTATAGTAAGGCGTTTTTCAACAAAAAAAACAACTATGTATAGTCAGGCATTTTAAGCCCAAAAAACGACGATGTATAGTAAGGCGTTTTAAGCTCAAACAACGACCATGTATCGTAAGGCGTTTTTAGACGAAAAAAACGACCATGTATAGAAAGGCGTCTTTAGCCCAAAAAACGACCATGTATAGTAAGCCGTTTTTAGCCGAAAAAAACTACCATGTCTCTTAAGGCCTTTTTAGACGAAAAAACGACCATGTATAGTAAGGCGTTTTGGTCTTTTTTTCGGCTAAAACGCCTTACTATACATGGTCATTTTTTTCGTTGAAAAACGCCTTGCTATACATGGTCGTTTTTTTCGGCTAAAAACCTCTTTCTATACATGGTCGTGTTTTTCGTTGAAAAACGCCTTACTATACATGGTCGTTTGTTTCGTCTAAAAACGCCTTACTAAACATTGTAGTTTTTTTCCGTCTTAAAACGCCTTACTATACATGGTCGTTTTTTTCGTTGAAAAACGCCTTACGATACATGTTCGTTTTTTTCGGCTAAAAACGCCTTACTATACATGGTCGTTTTTTTCGCTAAAAACGCCTTACTATACATGGTCGTTTTTTTCGTTGAAAAACGCCTTACGATACATGTTCGTTTGTTTCGGCTAAAACGCCTTACTATACATGGTCGTTTTTTTCATTGAAAAACGCCTTACTATACATGGTCGTTTTTTTCGGCTAAAAACCTCTTTCTATACATGGTGGTGTTTTTCGTTGAAAAACGCCTTACTATACATGGTCGTTTTTTCGGCTAAAAACACCTTACTATACATGGTCGTTTGTTTTGTCTCAAAACGCCTTACTAAACATGGTAGTTTTTTTCCGTCTTAAAACGCCTTACTAAACATGGTAGTTTTTTTCCGTCTTAAAACGCCTTACTATACATGGTCGTTTTTTTCGTTGAAAAACGCCTTACTGTACATGGTCTTTTTTTCGGCTAAAAACGCCTTACCATACAGGAAACATCGTATGACTTTCTGAGGGCCCCGATAACTTTTCCCCCTCAAAGTATTCATTGTATATCGATCAACCTGTCAGAAACTTTTCGGTCTCAAACTCCAGCAGAGGGCCCGCCATTGGCAAGGGGAAACAATAAACCCTATTTCGCTTTCCAATGTCAGCTAACAGCAGTAAGAATCATTGTAAAATTCGACCGCAAAATCGCAAGAGGGTTGCGCCCGTCGTCGGTTTACCGTCGGTTTATCGCGCTTGCGCACATCGTTCTTTATCAATCGACCGTACGCAGCGATGAAAAAAAATATACGATTGAGGATTACTTTTGCTGGTTTGCCGTGACAATAGTAGCGATCGACGACGGCATTGTCGTTGGCTACCAGCAGGTGAGACGATCTGGATTTGAGCCAAAATGAGAGAGAGAGAGAGAGAGAGAGAGACGGTTCGTTCGCGACCGACACATCACTACCGCGAATGTGTGCGCGTGTGCATATTTACCTTGGAAGTCGGGACGCTGCACTCACCAAACTCGTCGGACCAGCTTTCAAGTTTCTGTTCCTGTTGAGCTGCCTTCTTTCGCTTTGCTTTTGTTGCCTCTCAGCCGACTGCTCTTGGGAACCACACAAATCCATGTTCTTGTCTGGACTCGGACCAAGCGATGTGAAGCTTTTCGGGGCAAATGCCTCATGAGTACTATGTGATGACAGCTCGTCTCTTTTTCATGTTCGAACACACACACGAAAAACAAGATTCATACGCTTTGTTTTTTACACAACGCTTAAAAACGTCCACGCCGAGACAAAGCTCTATAAAAAAAAAAAAAAATTGAAAATTCACGATGACAACCAAAACAACAACGATCAGCTCGTGGTGGAGGTAAACGAGAATGACGTCACACTCACCCCTTTTAACGTATTTATGGGAATTGTACTTTTGGAGTCAAAAACTCTTCCATCGGGAGGAGGTTCCTCTTATGCCTACCTCTAAGTAACAAAATAAAATCCTACCTGATAGGTTAAATTAATTTATATTAATCTGGTGAAGTCCAAATACAGTATCTAGCTTTTTGTTGAGGCAGATGGCGAATGTAAACGACATGCTAAGTTGCGCAGAGCTAATCATGCTAATTAGCATAATCATGCTAATTATCACGCAGATCTTAAACTACACAACTGAAATAAACTAAATAATACTGATACTTAGGTATATTTAATAGGAGAGAACCTTTATGCTTCATATATTTGCATTTAGTCTTCAACAACTGTGCTATTATCGTGGCTTACAATAATATTCAATCTACCTTGTCTGAGTTTTGGTAAACACGACTGCAGGCTATTTTTAATGTTGGCCATGACACTGGCACCTGGGGAGTTATGTATTTTTTTTTTTTTCTGGGTGGAACTTGGTGAACAAAAACAACAAAAAAAAATTATTAGGAAGATGAGCAACCTTGAAGCAAGTAGGCTTGGCACAACAACACAAGAGGCAGGTGCACATTTCCGTCCGGACCAGTTCAAGCCGCATACTCGAAACCCGACGGATGACATAGCAAGCGTGGCGATATTATCCACGAAAGTGAAACGCGCCACTCGAGGCTCCGCTCCATTCGAGGACACACACGGGGCGAGGCTGCACCATGAAGGCCAAACTGGAGATCGTGGCCATGGCCTTGGGCTTCCTGGGTTTGTTCGGCGCGGTGGCGGCCACGGTCATGCCCATGTGGCGGGTGTCGGCGTTCATCGGCGCCAACCTCATCGTGATGGAGGTGCTGTGGGAGGGCCTCTGGATGAACTGCTTCAACCAGGTGGACATCAAGATGCAGTGCAAAGTGTACGACTCGCTGCTCATCCTGTCGCCCGAGCTGCAGGCCGCGCGGGGGCTGATGGTGGTCTCCATCGTGGTGGTGGTGATCGCCCTGTTCGTGGCCGGCTTCTCCATGCCGAGGAACACCTGCTGCCGGGACAACCTCAGGGCCAAGAACATCACCACGGCCTTTGCCGGTTGCTTGTTCCTGCTGGCCTGCCTGCTCACGCTGGTGCCCGTGTGCTGGGTGGCGCACACCGTCATCCGCAACTTCTACAACCCGGTGGTGTTGGACTCGCGCAAACGAGAGCTGGGGGCGTCACTCTTTGTGGGCTGGGCCACCTGCGCCGTCTTGCTGGCCACCGGCTGCATCCTGCTGCTCAGCTTCGCCAGGCGGCGGCCCAAGGAGAACGTGCTCAACACGGTTTCCTATCTGGTGGCCGCCCAGGACGCCGGCAGCGTGCGCAGCAGCAGGGCGCCGTCCAGTTTTCACAAGTATCAGGAATACGTGTGACGTCGCGCTGGAAGCGGGGCCTTTCTCCTGGGATGATTTCATTCTATGTGAATCCC
Organism: Hippocampus mohnikei; assembly: GCA_026261675.1. Lineage (NCBI taxonomy): Eukaryota > Metazoa > Chordata > Actinopteri > Syngnathiformes > Syngnathidae > Hippocampus > Hippocampus mohnikei. The sequence continues at coordinate 1,233,156 of JAKGUB010000327.1, forward strand.
ACGCAAGGCCTGACACGGTCTTGCCTTGAGACAAGAGTGACTTGCGGGCAAAAAAAAATTGAGATGAGAGCGATGTTTGGTGTGCAGGGAACTCAAATCACTTTACAACAAACAGCAATTTGGCAGAAAGGTTCAAAAAAGCAGTTCACGGACAATCCCCGTTGAAGTTAATTGTCAAACTAAACAGAAAAAATAATTAGACGTTGTATATTTAAAACACCCAGGAGTCCAATTAGCCTCATGCTAGCAAACAATGCCAAACAAACAAAGGCAACAAATAGCACCAGTGTCACGGTGTCGTAACCCTCGAAGCAACAGATATTTGGACACAAATGGTGGAGCAAACTATGTAGACAGATAATGTAACAATATTCATTTATAGTCACATTCCTAAAACAAAAACCCAAGTCATTAAAAAATAATCCCAATACAGGGAAAAAGTGGAAAAAAATGACTGATTCTATTCATAAATACTGTATTTTAATTTCAGGGGTAGAGCACACCAAGCACAATGTCCACTGATTTTAAGCAAACAAAAAAAATTGCTCACAGAATTGCATTTTTTTTTTTAACATAACATTCAATGATGTCATCACTGTCTATTTTTACAAGGTCCAAAAATAGGGCGCATTCATCGGAGTGGCTTAACTGCATTTCCATTTATTTCAATGAGGAAAGATGATTTGAGATGAGTGTTTTGAGTTCCAAACATGGCCATGAAACAAATTGTACTCTTATCTCAAGGCACCACGGCGCCGTCCAGCATGTGGGCATCCACTCTGATGGCACGAGACAACCAAAACGTCCTTTGTGTCTGTCCTGAATTATGTCCACACTAATGTGAATAAGTGTTGTAAAGTGAAAATAAAATTGCTGTTTTGAATGATTCCATTTTGTCATTGTTGTTTTACGATTTATAAATAAAGTGAGTGTCGAAACAGAGATTTGTCTCGTTTTCTGTGCTTTCAATTGAAGTAGCGTGCAAGACGTCACTCGAAATGTGTTTCAGCTCATATCTTTAGCATCTCACGTAAAGATGTGGAGGTATGCGTTCTCTTTTGCCCCGTGCTTAAAGCATGATCAAATCTTTTTTTTTTTTCAGTTCTCAGGTTATGTTTGTCCCGTTCAAGGCATAGTTAAAAACACGTGAACAGTTTCATTGAAACTTGGTCGCATGCCACGACATTGTGGCAAGGATCCAAGCAGAGGTGCTCGCGGAAAGAGTTTATTTTGTATTTTGATTCATTTCTGAGTCCTGTTCTTCTGATATATATATATATATCTATATATATATATCTATATCTATATCTATATCTATATCTATATCTATATATATATATATAGATATAGATATAGATATATATATATAGATATATAGCGGCTGGATAGCTCAGTTGGTAAGGCATCGGTTTGGCATACGGGAGACGGTGGTTCGAATCCCGCTTGGGGCAAAAATGAGCACACAACACCATCCAGTGTGGGTCCTTGGGCAAGATCCTTCACGCTAATGCCTACCTCATACAATGATGAGAGACAATAAAATGAATGACATGCCGGCTCAGACGTCGCCCGGCCAAACAAGGTCTGCGTCAGGTGCTGGGGAACCAGAGCACCTTGATGAAAAATGGGCTACTGGAACAAAGCGGAGATGGGCGAGATGCGATAACATGGCTCTGTTGGAATGCTACTACTCAAGCAACCCTAGTCAGAGGGGTTACATGCAGAGAATGCAGGCTGAATGGTTACTTGAAACCCACAGTCACGGTTGACCACGAAACAACTAGTAACTCAGTGTTCCAACATCCACAAACGGCAATTGCTGTCACAACTTGAGATTGATGAGGTACAACGCAGGTTCCATGGTGAAGGGCCCCAGGCTGCCAGATCAGAGGAGGAGGTCATACCAGAGATTGGAAGGCAAGCCCCAATGAATGCAGATGATGAGATTGGGATGAAATGCTGAGCAAGGCAGCAACTGACCTGAAAGCTAAGATCATGGCGAGGATGAAAGCTGGGCAACCTAGAAACCGACATAACGGCTACGTGAAGTACCACCTGAAAGTCTCATGGAAAGTGTGAATGCAGCACTGAGGGCGATTCCTACCACAACGATCACCGAAACCAATGAGCTGATATACGCTTCAGCATCAGTGATCCTAGAAATCCTTGGCTATCGGAGCAACTATGAGACACGTTACCCACCATGGAAAAGACGGTTGGAGGCTAAGATCAAGGCGGCTCGGAAAGATGTGAGTCAATTGACGGAGGCCCAGAGAGGTGTGATGAAAAGGCCGATACCTGAGAGGTACACCCAGATGACCATACCTGAAGCACTCGAAACTGCCAAACAAAGGCTCCAAGCCTTGTCCAGTCGCCTAAAGAGGTACACTAAAGAGAATGAGGCCAGGCGAATAAACAGGCTGTTCGCAACACAACCTGCGAAAGTGTACGCTCAATGGCAGGGTCCTAACAGCAGAGCTGACCCACCAAGACTGGAAACTGAAAGGTACTGGAAAGGAATATGGGAGAGGGAGGTTGCACATAACAGCAGTGCACAATGGCTGGTGACCCTGAGAGAGGAGCGCAGCAACCTCCCTGAGCAGAACCCAGTTACCATAACAGTGGCAGACATACAGGAAAGAGTCTCAGATATGAAAAACTGGACAGCACCAGGCCCGGACATGGTCCACACCTACTGGCTAAAGAAACTCAAAGCACTCCATGAGCGCCTAGCAACACAAATGAACCAGTTGCTGAAGGATGGGACTCACCCAGGATGGCTAACTGAAGGGCTTAACGATCCTGATCATGAAGGATCCTCAAAGGGTAGAGTCCCATCCAACTATCGGCCAATAACCTGTCTCTCCACAACATGGAAGCTCATGTCAGGCATCATTGCGGCTAAGATAAGTGGACACATGGATCAATACATGAGCGAAGCACAGAAGGGCATTGGTAGAGATACCAGAGGAGCCAAACATCAGCTCCTGGTTGACAGAACAGTTGCACAAGACTGCAGGTCCCGACATACCAACCTGTGCACAGCCTGGATTGATTACAAGAAAGCCTACGACTCGATGCCACATACATGGATCACTGAATGCTTGGAGTTGTATAAGGTGAACAGGACCCTAAGAGCCTTCGTTGCGAACTCGATGAGGATGTGGAAAACCACACTTGAAGCCAATGGCAAGCCACTTACCCAAGTGTCCATCAAATATACCAAGGTGATGCACTCTCCCCACTGCTGTTCTGCATAGGACTGAACCCCCTAAGCCAAGTAATCACCAAAACAGGCTACGGATACAGCCTCAAAAATGGAGCTACGATCAGTCACCTCCTCTACATGGATGACATAAAGCTGTATGCTAAGAGCGAAAGGGACATAGACTCCTGATCCACACAACCAGGATCTACAGCAGCGACATCGGGATGTCATTCGGCTTGAGAAATGTAGTCGGATGGTGACTAAGAGAGGAAAGGTAGTCCGCACTGAAGGGGTCTCACTCCTGAAGGAACAATAGCAGACATTGAGGACAGCTACAAGTACCTCGGTATACCACAAGCCAATGGCAACCTCGAACTGGCAACAAGGAAAGCGGCTACGGCCAAATACCTCCAGCGGGTGAGGCAAGTCCTAAAAGCCAGCTCAATGGCAAGAATAAGACCCGGCAATAAACAGCTATGCCCTGCCAGTGATCAGGTACCCTGCAGGAATAATCAGGTGGCCAAAGGAAGAGATTCAGACCACGGATGTTAAGACCTGAAAGCTCCTAACCATGCATGGAGGGTTCCATCCCAAATCCAGCACCCTGAGACTGTACGCAGTTAAAGGAAGGAGGCCGGGACTAGTGAGTGTGAGAGCCACTGTCCAGGATGAAACATCCAAGCTCCATGAGTACATCAAGGAGAAGGCTCCAACGGATGACGTACTCAGAGAATGTCTCAGACAATGGGGAATAGAGGATGAGGTGCTGGAAGAGGGACCATCATGGGAGGACAAGCCCTACACGGGATGTACCACCGACCATAAGTGAAGTGGCTGATCTCAAGAAGTCCTATCAGTGGCTAGAGAGGGCTGGCCTGAAGGACAGCACAGAGGCACTCATCCTGGCTGCTCAGGAGCAGGCCCTGAGCACCAGAGCCATTGAGGCCCAGATATACCACACCAGACAAGACCCAAGGTGTAGGTTGTGCAAAGAGGCACCCGAGACGATCCAACACATAACTGCAGGGTGTAAAATGCTGGCAGGAAAGCCTACATGGAACGCCATAACCAGGTGGCTGGCATAGTCTACCGAAACATCTGTGCCGAGTATGGACTGGAAACCCCAAGGTCAAAATGGGAAACACCTCCCAAGGTGGTGGAGAATGACCGAGCGAAGATCCTGTGGGACTTCCAGATCCAGACTGACAAGATGGTAATGGCGAACCAACCGGATATCGTGATCATTGATAAAGGGCAGAAGAAAGCCGTTGTAGTGGATGTAGCGGTCCCAAGTGATGGAAACATCAGAAAGAAGGAACACGAGAAACTCGAGAAATACCAAGGGCTCAGAGAGGAGCTGGAGAGAGCCTGGAAGGTAAAGGTGACAGTCGTGCCTGTGGTGGTCGGAGCACTCGGGGCAGTGACCTCCAAATTAGATGAGTGGTTGCAACAGATCCCGGGAACAACATCAGACATCTCAGTCCAGAAATGTGCAGTGCTGGGAACAGCAAGGATACTGCGCAGAACCCTCAAGCTTCCTGGCCTCTGGTAGCGGACCCGAGCTGAATGGGGGACGGACACCACCCGAGGGGTGAGATGAGGATTTATATTTATATATATATATTAGAGCTGTCAAACGATTACAATATTTAATCTAATTAAAAACTCAACTGTCATAATGTCATAATTAACTCAAATTAACTAAAAATTAATCATGATTACTCACGCATTTTTTATCGTTTCTGAATTTCCTTTTATATTTTTTGTCCTATTTTCCCCCATTTTAATGCTCTCATCAACATGGAATCATGAATCAGTTTTCTATGTGCAAAATGCAAATATTTACTGAAATAATTTCGATTTTCAATTTTACATGAACATTTTTCACTTGGAGCAGTTATTCACACATTATCTCTCACACAATATTACTGTCCATCAACAACAGTGAAAAAAATATTTTGTCACACAACAGCTGCTTGAACAGCTCTTTTTATGGAATCAAAACAGCGCAATATAAAGTACACATCTAAGGTAAACTAGTACTCAGCCTATAATTTTTCACGGCCCCCTGAATAGGGATTGTCGGTCAGCATGGAAGGATCTCTCGTTCTGTACTTTTTTGATCATTTATTGGAGCACTTTGCAGCAGAAGTAGTAGTAGTAGTAGTTGTAACAAAAGTATCAGAAGCAGGTAATAACCTAAACTACACATAAATGCAGTAAAAAATTAATAAATCTATCTTTCTGCATCACAATGTAAATATGTATATAATTGACATTAATTAATACCTTTATTTAACAATATGTTTAATAAATAATGTAATCAACCCTGATTTCAGAAACTATGTATCATTATCGTCATCATTATTCATTGTTTTAAACGTAAGAAACCATTCAACACAAACATAAAGTCGAATCGAACAAAAGAACTACAAGTCCCAAAACTCAATCCCGGAAGTGGAGCGCCGGCATGATTAACCCAAGCTGAAACGCAATTTACTTCGTTTAAACGTCAGATTGCAGACGGACAAACATGACAACTATGCAAAAATGAGCTAAATAAAGACACCCATGTTCTAGCAACATTTTAGCCCACGCTGTTTGCTTTGAAATGATCCATAGCTGTCGGTCTGAGACGAGGGGGCGGAGTTACGCACGTCAGCTGTGTGCTTGGCCATTAAGTGGTATTTCAGACTCGACGTGCTATGATGATAGCTCAGTTTACGACTGCAAAACATACAGGTAACTTTGGTCTTGTCATTGGAACAATCTGGCAACTTTTTAAAAGTAAACTTTCCATTCATAAACTATTTAAGTATCCGCTGTGTCTCGCGCTGCCGTGGCTGGCAAAACAAACGTGCGTGGACCTGTGCAGAGCGATTGATGTTTTGTTTCTGGTTTATTTATAGAGCAACGTAACATCCGCTGTGACGTTTGCCGCGTTAATCTCGCGAGAACATTTTTGATCCCGATAAAATTCATTTAAATTAATGCCAATAAAACGCGCTAAACTGACAGCTCTAATATATATATATATATATATATATATATATATATATATATATATATATATATATATATATATATATATATATATATATATATATATATATATATATATATATATATATATAGGAGCAGGCCCTGAGCACCAGAGCCATTGAGGCCCAGATATACCACACCAGACAAGACCCAAGGTGTAGGTTGTGCAAAGAGGCACCCGAGACGATCCAACACATAACTGCAGGGTGTAAGAGGCTGGCAGGGAAAGCCTACATGGAACGCCATAACCAGGTGGCTGGCATAGTCTAGCGAAACATCTGTGCCGAGTATGGACTGGAAACCCCAAGGTCAAAATGGGAAACACCTCCGAAGGTGGTGGAGAATGACCAAGCGAAGATCCTGTGGGACTTCCAGATCCAGACTGACAAGATGGTAATGGCGAACCAACCGGATATCGTGATCATAGATAAAGGGAAGAGGAAAGCCGTTGTAGTGGATGTAGCGGTCCCAAGTGATGGAAACATCAGAAAGAAGGAACACGAGAAACTCGAGAAATACCAAGGGCTCAGAGAGGAGCTGGAGAGAGCCTGGAAGGTAAAGGTGACAGTCGTGCCTGTGGTGGTCGGAGCACTCGGGGCAGTGACCTCCAAACTAGATGAGTGGTTGCAACAGATCCCGGGAACAACATCGGACATCTCAGTCCAGAAATGTGCAGTGCTGGGAACAGCAAGGATACTGCGCAGAACCCTCAAGCTTCCTGGCCTCTGGTAGAGGACCCGAGCTGAATGGGGGACGGACACCACCCAAGGGGTGAGATGAGGATTTTTTTATATATATATATATATATATATATATATATAGTTAAATGATCATGTGACCAAATCAGAATCTTCGCTCAATGCGCTGCAAAAACCGCCTTTCAAAAGGGTGATTATAAGGAATTGAAATTTTCTGTCATGAAAACGTATTTTATTTCTTGAACGAGTAAATAAAGGTATCTTAAAAAAAAAAAAAAAAAAATATATATATATATATAGAGAGAGAGATATCTTTTTAAATCTATATATACATATCTTAAAAAATATATATATATATATATATTTTATATATATATTCATCTCGCGAGCGGCAGTCAAGTTGGATCGAAAAGGAAAAACGCTGACGTCGCGCCGGAAGTCAACCGGCCAATGACATTTCATGTTTTTGTCGCGTCGGTTTTGATTGGGCTCTCGACGCGCTTGGCCGGGACGACGGTCGGGGCGGCTCAACCGGCTCGACGACCTGGCGGCGTGGTTCGCATTTTTGCGTCTGTATAACCACCTCGGCCGGTCGGGCTCCTCAGACTCCTCTCCGCCGTCGTGAGAGCGCCGCCAGTGTGCTCAACCAATGGCCTCCTACACGGCCTACAGCGGCTACACCAAGCCGGCGGTGTCCTACGCCGCCTCGTACTACGACGAGAAGCGGCCCTACTCGGCGCCCTACTCGGCGCCCTACACGGCGCCCTACACGGCGCCCTACACGGCGCGCTACACCGACTACACCGACAACAGGGACTCGGTGTACGAGGAGAAGAAGAAAATTGAAAAGAGGAAGCTCAAGTACGCCATTTGCTGCGAGGTGGTGGCCCTGGTCATCGGCTTCATCGGACTCATCGGCGTGGCGGCGACGACGGGCCTGCCCATGTGGAGGGTGACGGCCTTCATCGAGGAGAACATCATCGTGATGGAGACGCGCTGGGAGGGCCTGTGGATGAACTGCTACCGGCAGGCCAACATCCGGATGCAGTGCAAGGTGTACGACTCGCTGCTCTTCCTGCCGCCCGACCTGCAGGCGGCCCGCGGCCTGATGTGCGCCTCGGTGGCCGTCACCTGCTTCGCCCTCGTCGTCTCGGCCGTGGGCATGAAGTGCACCAAGGTGGTGGACCACCGCGCTCGCACCAAGCACATCGTCCTGGTGGCCGGCGGCGCGCTCTTCCTGCTGGCCTGCGTCACCACGCTCATCCCCGTGTCCTGGACGGGCCACCGGATCATCCAGGAATTCTACAACCCGCTGCTGATCGACGCCCAGCGGCGGGAGCTGGGCGAGGCGCTCTACATCGGCTGGGTGACGTCGGGCTTGCTGTTCGCCGCCGGGGTCATCCTGCTGTGCCGCCACGCCCCGCGCACGCAGGAGCCAGAGCAGAGGGTCATATACAACCCCGCCTCGTACGTCTACGGATCCGCGTACGGGCCGCAGAGCAACTACCAGCCCGCGTACACCTACCAGCCCGCCTACTCCGCACCGCCGCCGGGGTCTCTCGCGTACACCCCGGTGCAGTAGGCCGAGACGGAGACCATCTTGCTTCCGCTTGCCAAAATAAGTGACATTTTATTTCTAAGCTGACCTGGAAAAGGCTGAAGACAAAAAAAAAAAGTATTCCAGTGTGTGTGTGTGTGTGTGTGTGTGTGATTTTCTATGAGGTGGCTTGATTTGATTCATGTCTTATGCGCATCACAATGACGATGCTTTTGATGATGATTGTTGATTTGCCTTTGCGGGCTCGATTGAAATGTTCTTTGAGAAAATGATGCACTAAGAGAAAATGCATTACCTCCAGACGTTTTTTTTTTAAGTTTCTTTTCCGATGTTTTTTTTCAAGTTTTTTTTTCCAATGTTGAGGTTTTATGAACTGTAAATAGTTGATTTTTATTTCGAGGGCCCTCTCCGGTGCTCAATAAACAGAGACAGTTGAGGAAGTAAAAAAAGCCTTTGTTGATTTTGTTTTCCGGGATGGTGTTTGACTCAGCGGTGAGCCGAGGCGTTGTTATCTGTTTTGTCGACATCAACGATGCAGCTCGACCGGTCCGACAAGAACATTGTCGCAGGTCCACCCACCAGACAAAACAGACAGCGGATGTCTGAGCTGCCGCAGCAGGAGACAATTACCCGTTTGACATTTCACGAAAGCACAAACAGAAAGTGCAACCCACGTGTCAAGAACCTCACAAGATGAGATGAGGTCAAACACAACTTCAGGCCACACGTTCGAAGCGAGGATGCGACGGATTCTGAGCCATGTCGGACCCAAAGATTGCCGCAGTTGAGGTCAAAGGCCAAATCTGCAATGCAACATGGATGTGAAGCGGCTCAGTCAAGCGCGGGGCACATTTAGATAAAAAAACTAGTCACACTCAAATTTGCACCATTGGTTGATTTCAAGTGAAGCTAATAAGCAGAGTTGGGAGGGGGGGGGGGACTTTCGGCTATCAAGCAGATGTTCGAGCCACAATAGCACCCCGATCATTCGTTCAGCGATGGCAACATTGCGCAAGCATTTTCCATAAGTTGCCGACTCCGTGGGACGCAGGTGTGAAGCGGTTCTCGGAAACATACGAGTTGATCCGTCCATTTTGGCGCCCTCATTTTGGTTGTGGGTGAGCTGCAGTATTTCTCTGCTGACGTCGGGTGAGAGGCCTGCTGCACCCTGGACTGAACGCCAGCCAATCGGCGCCACGTACACAGACGAACATTGACAATAGCAACTATGCTAATTTAGCGTCTTCATCCACTATCTGATCCGCGTCTCTTCATCGGGGTCGCGGGCGCGCCGGAGACTAGCCAAGCTGTCATCGGGCAGTCGGCGAGGTACACCCTGAACAGGTTGCCGGCTAATTGCCGTCAATGAGACTAAAATTTTCCGTTTTTGAATGTGGGAACCCAGAAGCACTCGACTTTGAGGCCAACTTACTAATCAGTCGTCACCGTGCTGCCCAAGTTGAGTTCAGTAAACCAAAGATGTCTACGTGCCTAAACAACTCGTAAAGACAAGCAACCACGCACGCGCACTCCCTTTCGCACCAATAGACAATTGAGAGTGTTGAGTGGACGCAGCACGCCTGTTTTTGGTGCAAACGCCACACGAGAGAGCCAAAGTGTTGAGTTTTGCGAGGTGGTAGTTGGAGGACCACCCCCAAAAAAGCAGCGAGGCAGCGAGGAGCAAGGGTGGACTGACCAAAATGCAAACACTGGAAAAACATGAACTCAAAGTACTCGAACAAAGTGCTGCAAATCACAAGGAACCAAAGTAACAAACAAAACCGCGACAGGAAACAAAACAACACAGACACTCCCAACTCCCAATGATCCAACAAAGACCGACAGACCGCAGGGAACTCAATACGAGCAAAGCTTCGAGACAACGAGAAACACCCGGACAAGACGCTAGGGGTTGAGGGAGCCGATTGGTTCAACACAAGGGACCCGCATGACGAGAACAGGTGGAGACAAAAAGGGCACCAAACCAAACGTAACCTAAAAAAAACCTAACACAAAGTGGATTTGAACCCACAACCGCTCGACTGTGAGTTCATCGATGGCACCGAAGAAATGAACACCCGTCTGAAATAGACTTCCTGGTCAGAGCAGGTGTCAAAATGTAAACCGAGAAGTTTGAGCAAACAAGGTGGAGGGAGGCTTACAACGGCTCCTGTTCGCTGCACAAAGACACAACTGGCCTAAGGGGAGTCGGTCTCCTAGCAACCGGTCTCAATCCACACCCCTCCCTGTCGCCGGGCTGTCCTGTACGCAGCGCAGGTGAACTCCTCCCTCTCCGCCGGGATGCGGCCACGTCCCCGGCGGGACGAGCTTCGTTCCTGTCGCAGTCGCAGGGCGAACAGGACAAGATGGCCAACTCGGCTCTGGAGATGCTGGGCCTCATTCTGACGCTGATCGGGCTGATCGGGGTGGCGGCCAGCACGGGCATGCCCATGTGGAGAGTCACGGCCTTCATCGGCGAGAACATCATCGTGTTCGAGACTCGCTACGAAGGCCTGTGGATGAACTGCTTCAAGCAGGCCGACATCAGGATGCAGTGCAAGGTGTACGACTCCCTGCTGGCCCTGCCCCCGGACCTCCAGGCGGCTCGGGGTCTCATGTGCTGCTCCCTGGCCCTGGCGCTTCTCATCAGCCTGGCGGGGCTGCAGTGCACGGCGTGCATCCGCGACAACGACCGAGCCAAGCGACTGGTGCTCATCGTCGCAGGGGCCATGATCTTCATGGCGTGCATCTGCGTGCTGATCCCCGTGTCCTGGACGGGTCACGTCATCATCCGGGACTTCTACAACCCCTTGCTGATCGACGCCCAGCGGAGGGAGCTGGGGGAGGCCCTCTACATCGGCTGGGTGGCCGGCGCCTTCCTGTTCGCCGGAGGATGCGTGTTCACCTGCTGCAACGTGCGGTCGGAAGGCAAAGACGCGAGGGGCTACGTCTACTCCAGGAACTCGGACTACGCGGCGTACACTCCGCAGCCCGTCCGGCCTCTGCAGCCTCAGCAACTGGTGCTGCTCCCTCAGGCCCGGGCCCAGCCCGTCCTGTCCAGACACCCCTCCACCATCTACAGCTACCAGTCCAGCCAACCGTCCAGGTACCCGTCTGTACGCAGCGGGGTGGCGTATCTCTGAATGCTAACTGAAGCAACCGTGTCGTACATTTCATGTCAAGGAAGGCATTTCAGTGAGTAGATTATCACGATGCTTTTTTTGTTTTTTGTTCAATAGGAGAGTATTTTATGTGTCGTTCATTTTTAAATGATTACTCCCGGGTGTCAAACTCAAGGCTCAGGGGCCAGATCATGCCCAGCATGTTATTTTATGTGGCCCATAAAGGCAAATAAAGCAAATCTACTTCATGTTTGTGGGAGAATGGATTTGTTGTTTTCACCAGGGCTGAACATTTGCAGACCCAAACGCACTTGAATTGGTTTTACAAGCATTTGGATCCACCAAATCCAAATCCACCAAAACTGGACAATACACATTTGTTGTGAGCAAAAACATAAAACTACGATCAAATGCAGGGGCAATTGTTTTCACATGCTTATATGCCTTCAATCTGGCCCACGCGGAAAATGAGTCTGACACCCTTGGTGAGCTTCTCTACACTCAAAACAACATCTACCTGCACGCATTCCAAAGGCAGACAACACAAAGACTGCGCCTGAGAAGTGTTTTCGTTGCTGCTCTCTCTCTAAGGACTTTTTTCACCTTTTGACATCATCTCATTGCGTGCGAAGCTACCTGCTGTACATGTATAAACACACCTTCTTCTAAAATAAAGACATAAGTGGTTCCATTGGCTCACATGTCATGGATAATAGTTATACGGCCAACTCGTGTTATATTGGACATCCATTTTTTTTCTCGGAGTTGTTTACCGCAAGTCTGACCAAATCAGCGGCCTATTCCGCAAGTTGTCGTCACGAGAGCGACTGCTTGTTTAAGGCGTGGACGGTTTTGAGTTTGCCAAGAGAGCGCCGGTAGTCCGATAAGCAGGGTCACGTGACCGCAATTTGCAAGTGGCTTGGAATGAAGATACAAAAGAGTCCACACTGTGGAGGGAGGGAGGGGGGGTCAACTGTTTTGCATTGTCACCGAGTCCAAGAGCAAACTGCTGGATTAGATGCAGGTCATTCAAATTCATCAAGGAAGTGGGCGTGTAGGTGAACTGAAACATCTTTAAAAATGTTTGTTTGTTTTTAATATGCTTAGTTTGTCATGTGAAATAAAACTATAGCTCAATTATCCATCTACTGGTTGTGTTTAATGCGCTGAGCACTTTGGATTTTTGTTTTATATTCTGGCAAGAGTTCACCCAAGAGGAGTTTTGGTTCAACTTTCATATATAAAACTAGTGGACTTCAAACGTTTCCCAGGGGAACTCCACTCCAGGTTATGTCTGAGCGATTGTTACTCTGGAAACCATTTGGCCCTTTTCTCGTTTTGTAGCTCTTCAAAGACGTTTGTTTTCGACTTATTTTTGCTAGCTTGGCACTGCCTTTTTTTTTTTTTACTATGTGGCTGAGACATGTACAATAGGAAGGCAGTCGCACTCTGATGATCAATAGAATATTTTTTGTTCAGTCTCAAAGTGCAGCGTCGTGGTCGTTCATAAAGAGTGAGGTTGCTGCGGTAGACGTAGCAGCATACAGCCAGAGGGGTAGCAAACCCAAAACAAGCAGCGCGGTACCCTCATGCGTCTGAGCCAACCAGGTGCCCGTGAAGCCGTTTTCCCACAACAAGCTTCATGTGACTATACACAAACGCATCAGCTGAGCCAAACGTAGCTGGACTGCGGAACACGATGGTCAAAGGAATCTGCGAGCTCGCCGCCGTGTGCGTAGGCCTGGTGGGGTTGATCGGGGCGGCCGCCACCACCGGGATGCCCATGTGGAAGGTGACCGCCTTCATCGGGGAGAACATCGTGGTGATGGAAAGCCGCTGGGAGGGCTTGTGGATGAACTGCTACAGACAAGCCAACATCAGGATGCAGTGCAAGGTGTACGACTCTCTCCTGTTCTTGCCCGCCGAGCTCCAGGCCGCCAGGGGCCTGATGTGCTGCTCCCTGGCCTTGTCGGGACTGGGGCTCCTGTTGGCTACGTTGGGACTGCGCTGCACTTCCTGCTTCCGCGGTAACGACAGAGTCAAGGCGGCCATCTTGTCGGTCGCCGGCGGCATGCAGCTCCTGGCTTCCGTCTGCGTCTTCATCCCCGTGTCGTGGACGGGACACGTCATCATCCGGGACTTCTACAACCCTTTGCTGATCGACGCCCAGAGGAGGGAGCTGGGAGACGCGCTTTACATCGGCTGGGTGACCGGCGCCTTTCTCTTTGGCTCCGGCTTGTTGTTCCTCTGCGGTCTGCGGATGTCGGACAAAAGGTCCTCAGACGTGTACCACCCCGCCGCGCTGAGGAAGCCCGTCGTGATGGACTACCAGCCTATCCGGAGTCTCTCCAGCCTCACACCCTACCCCGTCCAGCAAGGCCCAAACAGTCAATATCTCATCAATCAGAGTGATGCCGTCATGCTCACCCCAACCGAAAGCACCTCCCGCTCGTATCAAGGCAGCGCGGCCCAACATTCGTCCCTGAGGCACCCAAACCCGCTGGGGAGCATCTACACGCCGGTCAACTCCTTATACTTGAGCCACAACAGCACGCCATACACACTCACGTACAACCCCAGCATGTCCTATCAATCCAGCTTGCACCCCACACCTCAACCGCCTGTTTTCATTCGATATAAATCATCCAGAATTGATCCGTCGTCTTACAACGGGAGCAGCCCAGGCATGTACATCTGAACAAAACGCAACCATCGCAGCGTATTCATGTTGGTTGGAAACAAAGCTTTGCTATTTCATACCTGAACCCTGTTTTTGCTTCGTCTTGTGCTACAGTGGAACTTGCCGCGAGCAGCGAAAATACGTGTGCAATAAATGCGCACCCTAAAAGGTTTGCATTTGCCTATAGACACCATAAGGTAGCGCCAAACCAATATATATTTTATTACTCGCTCCAGATTTGAGTAATAACAGCAAATAGGTGAGTTTGGTTAACAGGCGAATGTTGAACCGTGACTACGTTTTGACAGCGTATGTTTATGGCTTGTGTTAATGAAGAACAAACGCGAAATGCCATTTTGTTGAGATTTAGAACTAATTTGCCCACGAAATGGGCCAAATTGTCACTGTTGTAAAATTGTACTACATACAGGCAATGATTTTGGTAACATCTTAAAATTCGTAAGTGTCTGATGACAAAGTAATACGCAATCAACAATGGTTTAAAAAAAAAAAGAAAAATAAATACAACTAAAATGTAACAATCGCCGTAGTTACATTATTATTATGTTTGAATTGCATTCGGGTTTTAGAAATATTTGCAATTTGTGGTATCATCTGCAGTGCTACTATTCATCACCGGGTGGCGCCAATTCACGCGATGAAACTGGACTGCGCCTGTCATTGTCCATCCCCAATTTCTTTTCAGTTTGAGCGAACATTTGAGCAGCCGCTTTTTGTTTGTTTGTTTATTTGTAAGGCATTACGCAGATTAAAAAAAATTGTAATTTTCTACAAATTAGAACCTCATGATGATTTTTTTCATCAATGAAGCGGTCATCAAGATGGCCACGTTTACTTTTTATTATTTATTTATACAAAAACACATTTCAAAGTAGTTGCAAGGTGTCATATTTCCCTACCGTACTGTTTTAAGAGAAACAAGTAACATTTTGGAGGCATGGTATCAAATGGATCATTCCAGACAGATTAAGTGAAGACTTTTTGGGTTCAAAAATGGGAAAAACTTGGTTGGTGTCCATGTTTTACATGATGTCTTCTGTTGTCTTATTGCTCTGTGATGGTAAATAAAGCTCTTTGTTGCAGCTGAAAAGAAATATGCATTGTATTGAATTGTTGCGAGCTGAGTCAAACTTGGTCGCTAAGGGATGGTCGATTGGCACTTAAAACACACACACACACACACACACACACACACACACACACACACACACACACACACACACACACACACACACACACACATATAGGAACAAAGCCATTTTCACATTGCCTTTAATAAAAGAGGTGTAAAGCAATCACTACGTCAGTTGCCGGCAACATGCTGTCAATATAATTTATTTTATAATATTTCATATTATTGGGGGGGGGGCGTGTCAAAATCATATCAGAGTTTAGAGCTCGCGGACCTCAGTTTGAGGAGCCCGCTTAATCTTCAAGGCAGCAAGCGGCAGTTGCCAAGATTACGTTTGAGTTCCGCCTTCCGCATCGGCAGCGCGGCGAAGATTTAATCATCATTCCTCGGTGTATCCAAGCAAAGACGTTGTCGAGGTCGACCGCTGGCAGATTTGAAGTTAATCTTCACGACGTATCCATGTTTTCATGTCCGTGTCAGCCAGCTCGCCGGTGTCCTCAATTGAGGCGCCCGCACGGGAGGGAAAGGCTTGGTCCCGGCCGGCCGCGTCAAGTCGGCGGCAAGGAGCGGAAACCCAGCCGGAAACGAGGAACGCTTCATTTCAGAATAAATGTTAGCTTAGTTTGAAATGTGGTCGGTCGGCCCCTCAACTTTTTTTTATAATTTAAGGGCTATACAAAATAATTTGGCTTGCGACTTAAGTAGAGTAAAAAGAACTTTGCAGCAATTTTGTTGTTTTTTTTCTTTTACTGGCCCGTAAATGTAGTTGCTAATCTTGTCCATTGGAGGGCACACCGACGACGATTTAAATGACCGTCTGATATGGGCTGTTACTCGGGATTTAATACTTGATAGCGATGCACTTGTGAGGCCTATAGAAGATGCCACGTTTCAGGAGCAAAGTAAAACTACTTGCTGTGCTCTACTGTAGAAATATTTTTAAGGCTGAATAATACAAAATATCAGTGAGCAGCCTCATTTCAACAGAGGTTGGTTTGGTGGAACCCTGTTGATGCCCTGCCACGTGGCACATTTACAAGGTGGGGTGACAAGTCTGCCCAATTTCAAAATAATGTTTAGATTTCACAGTTTGAATGACGTGATGAGCTCAGTGGCGGCCATTAAAAAATTTTCTGAACAGCCGGTGTATTTCCAGGCCGGTCCTGGCCATCGCGGCCGGCCACCCTCACCGTCGACGATCGTTTTTCCGCACATGACTGCCGTCGCCGACCACCCGTCAAAAGGGCGAAGATGTGGAATTGTCATAATTTAAGACACGCATAGAAATGTTACGGGCCACTTGGCATCAATTGGGGGGGGGGGGGGGTGAATACGGCCCCTGATTTCAAATTAGTTTGACGACCCCTGCCTTCAGCTCATTTACGCTAGGTCGATTTTATTTTGAAATCCATAAGGGGAAACACTATTTCCTATCCGTGCCGCCTTGACAGCCGGAGCATCTTAGCGGTCCTCCTCCTCAGTTGCACCCTTCAATTCAAGCGTGCGCCGGGAAAAAAAAAAAGGGATGCGACTTGAACATGGAAAACAACACCCGTGTCACGCATGAAGGACTTTAACGTCGAATTTGGTGATTTCTCCTCCCCCCTTTCTTTTCTTTTTCTTCCTTCTCACAATGAGCGAGGCGACAATGCGGGTCAAGGGCCAGTTGATTGCGACGGTCAAGGATACTTGGACCGGCGAGGTGTCAGCATGACTTGGGCGGAAAACTGACCTCCATGCTGAAGCGGAGCCCCCGGGGAGGACCATGGCGAAGAGGAGAGGGCTGCTGTTGTCTCTGCTCTACTTGCTCGCGGACTTGTGGCTCAGTTGGCAGCAGGTCCTCCGGATTGGTGAGTGACGGAGGCCAAGAGTCGCTTTGGCTCCCTTGCAAAACGTCGGACTCATTATGCCTTGACAACATTTACACGATGTATACGATTTTTGAAGAGTTGCTTGGGGAAAGATGCATATTGATTATTATTGTTGCTGTTAGTCATAATTGGAGTGTTTGTTGTTTTGAGCGGTGCAAAAAGGAGGACACAACTGAGCTACACTTATATGCACGTTGACATATTTTAAGATTGTTCCGTCACTTTTGTGCACGTAAATGGGGCATTTGTTCATTTAAGGTAATTTAATTGAATGTTTTTTTGTTTAATAATATAATGTAAAATCATTTTGTGTGCTTTTTAAAATCAAACAATGTAAAATAATTTAATTTAATGTGCATTTTAAACATGATGGTTATTTAAAAAATAATTACATTTGTGTTATTTATTTTAAGTTTTTAAATAAGTGAATGGAAAAACTAATAATTTAAAATAAACAAAGGTTTTGTAGATTTGACATATAATTGAATTTGACTAAAAAGGGAAATACGTGAATGCAAAAAGGTATGCAATGAAGTGGAACAACTTGAAACGTCAAAGACATTCACTCCATTTAAAATGAGAACGTTTTAGTTTGCATTTGCAACGATGCGTCACACCGAAAGCCGTTTCAATATTTGGACTCTGTCGCTCTTTCCAATGAGGCCACCAAAGTAGTCGAAATGCTTTTTCCAGTTCAGTTTATAGAGGACGGGTTTTATTTTAAAACAAGTCGTTCTTCGCACTTATTAAACGAGCATGTCGCGGTGCCATTAAAAACTTGCTTATAAAAAGTACATTTTTGCATTGATGTATATTTTTGGTCATACAAAATGAATGGCATCAAACTCAAAACACCCCCCGCCCCACAAGATTCCATTTGGAACATGCGATCGATGTTACATTATAAAAACACATTTTAATTGACTCCTATACTATCATGGTCACAGACTGGATTATTTCAGGTTTCTGTGTTTCGCCCCAAATAATCATCATGACAATAATCATGGCGAGGGCGCTCGCTGCGTTTGAGCACAACGAGATTGAAATCCCGATAATCCACTCCGGCGTCGGGCTGCCAGAGGACGCCGGCGCGGGTCAGAGGAGGACTGCCGATGCACGTGAACGCATCGCGGCTGGCACACTTGCTCGCCTTTTGGCCCGCGGCCACGGGAAACGGATCCACGAGCGGCGGCGGAATCGCGAGCGGGGGCGCACGGACACTGAAATCCGTCCCCAGTTTACGGACGAGCGCTTTGAAAGTTGACGAGAAAGGCCGTGTAATTAGTCCTTTTAGAGCTGATGCAAGCGTTGATAAATGTGCTTCATTAGGACAGTCTGCTCGCACGTTGCATCACAAAGACAAAAATAAAAAAAAGACTTTCTCAACAGGAGGACTCGGGCTTGAAGCCAAGGCTTGAAATGCGTCGCCTCCAAATAGCTTCCACTGTTCTATTGAAGTATTTTCCTCTCTTGAGTGCAAATTCAAATTGGATGACGATGAAACCAAATCCTCGCTCGATTGTCATAACGATACGATTCCGATCACCCGGTGAGATGAGACGGCATTTGAACAGGTTTATCGGATTTTTCCGTGTTGCATTTACACTGCGACCCAGATGGGCAAATCCGGATAGGAACTGGATTCAAAATAGTCTCGATTCCTGTCAAAGTTTTTTCTTTCAAATGCGTCACCTAAAAATGGATTTTCCTGTTCTATATAATCCTTTTTTCCAAATGAATCCAAATTCAATCTGGATTGGCATCAAACGGAAAGCTCATTAAATGGGTGCCATGACACGTGATATCATCTGGTGAGATTTTACACCATTTGAAAAGGGTTCGTGGATTTGATTCCACGCCGCATTCGCGTTGCTGCCAGAATGTGGAAATGTGGAACAGAACTGGATTCAAATCAGTTTAGATTTCAATTCAGTTTCGGCTGATGTGAGGGTAAAATCCACCACAAACATGGAGGATTTATCTTGACAAATTCACGGCAAAGACTCGCCACAACCTCACCAAACAACGGAGGCTAAGGTCCCCTGCAACGTACATCACAAAAGAACGTTGGTGAGAGTAAAAGAGAAATGTCGCAATATACTGGACAGTCAGTCATCGCTTGCCTCCATTTTGGAGGCAGAGACAGGAAGCTTTACTATTCCACCCACAGCTACATATGAAATGATAAATATTGTTTATTATCGTTGTAAAACAACACAGACGCGCACTTGATACACCGATTTATATGTCTTAGCAGCGGTCGGTCAGGTCTTGCTAGCTTCAAACCTGGAAATGTATTTTCGCCGTGATGTGAAAGCTGCCGTCTATTTGGATTAGCAGCCTTATATCGATCAAAGCCAAAACCTCGCAGGGGGAGGAAATTCCCTCAACGGCCAGCAGGACGCCGCTTTAGTCGCCCCGCCTGGAGTTGTGAAACTGGACAAGCCACCTCCCAATTCTCTCCCGTCTCAATCTGCGCTCCGTGTCGTTAATCCATCTCAATCAAGGACGGGCCTGGCCTAATCTTTGTCATTCTCATCCCGCGCTAATCTCGCCCATATGCTGCCACGTTCATTCCAATTAACATCCCGCCGCTTTGGCAGGTGTCGTCGTTTCGCTCTTCTCGTAATAACGACAAATCCTGAAACAACCAACACTAATCTTCTTCCTGCGGAAAGTCAGAGCGGACGAGCGAACGGAACGTCGGCTCGTCTGTGTTTGCCAACGCGACTGAACCGGCGATTCCGTGGCGCCATTGGATCATGTGTCAACCCAGCGAAACATCCTCCTCATTTTCACTCTGCGTGTGTCGGGGTTCGCCGGACCAACAGAGAAAGCTCAGTGCCGCACATCAAACGGGGATCGTCGATGGCTTCGGAGCGCCTCATTCAGTCCGAGGCTGGCGTGCGCCCAAGTCAGATGGGTCGCGGTCGCTGGCTTGTCGGGCCGGGGGAGAAAGTCGAACACTACACCGTTGTCCCGTTCGACCCAAAAAGACTCCCCCTTCATGAGAGCGAAAGTGCCAGTCAACCCAAGGGTTCATTGGGTCACGTCTCCGCCAAGCGATTGCGATCGAATTGGCTTGCGATGGTACGATCGGCATCGGTAAAGCGCAAAAATTGTAGCGGGGCGGCGTGTGACCGTACTTGACATTCCCGGCCCCCGGCCTTCCTCCTGTGTGGCGTTTGCATGTTCACCAGGTGGCTGCGTGGCTTTTCTCGGGGTACTCCGGTTTCCCACCGCGTTTCAAAAACATGTTGCCCTATATTATGTATCTATTCTAGGTTGTCACATTTTGTGATATTTGAAAAGTCATTGTAGTCTGATGACTTTGGAAAAAGTAACGCGTTAGCTTACCGTGGAGATTCAGAGCACATTGCACGACACACGTGGGTTGCAAAAATGCGGCACAACGCTCATCGGCGAGCTACGTACAAATGTAGAAAACGAAAATGCTCCCCTCCCCTCAAAATATCTGACTTCACGTGAAGGCTAGCTGTCGCTGTTCGTTCTACATCCGAAGGAGGCAACAGAAGCGTGGCGCTCGAGGCCGATCGCAGTCTCCCGGCAGCGCTCTTGTTTTCCTGACCTCCCAGCATGCATTGCCCCACAGCACTTTCCGACCTAATAATGCAGTCAAGACAAACGCTAACTTATATTGACGAGAGCCACAATATGACTGACCGCTCACCAGTTCTTTTTTGTTGCAAGCTTGTGTATCAAGGTGAAAATCTTTTGTTTTTTTTTGATCCTCTAAATCCGCACCCCGTGGTCAAAAGTAGCCGTAGGCACCAGTTTCACCGATTAGGACGAAATTAGGTGGGCACGTCTATCATTGGCGGCACGGCATGGCGGGTTCGATTCCGGCTCCGGCCTGCCTGCCTGTGTGGGTTTTCACTTTGAGAGGTCAAACTGGGGGAAGGGAATTTAGCTCTCTTTTCCCCAAC
Source organism: Hippocampus mohnikei (assembly GCA_026261675.1). Classification (NCBI taxonomy): domain Eukaryota; kingdom Metazoa; phylum Chordata; class Actinopteri; order Syngnathiformes; family Syngnathidae; genus Hippocampus; species Hippocampus mohnikei. The sequence continues at coordinate 1,254,435 of JAKGUB010000327.1, forward strand.
TTTTCAGGGGGTGCTACTGAGTGAATTTGGTGGGGTCGTGTTGCGGGCACATTCTCAGCAGTCATCCCGCGCTTGCTGAATTTCCGGGCATGTTGAGCCCCCCCCCACCAAAAAGGCCATTCATTCATCTCGTGGATGCAGTGACCTATTTGTCGCCTGCAAACGGAATCTGCGATACGCCTCATAAAAAATAGACGCGCATTTTGTTCACTTTCAAAATGCGTCGGCTGCAGTTTTATCTGCTGCGCTTCATCCGAACGCTTCCTTAAAAACGCAGCGACACAGATAAATACAATTAGCAAATGATGTTGCGCTATCGAGATGCTTTCTAATGACCTCCTTATACGCCCTCCACGTCCCCGTCAACAATCGAGCTTGCTGTGTCTTGTTTTGTGGCCTGGTTGGCGCGCAGCAAATCTTTTCAAGCCACACTTGATGTTTGGGAGCTTCATGAACCTCAACAGTTACTTTTCATACACACACACACACACACACACACACACACACACACACACACACACACACACACACATATATATATATATATATATATATATATATATATATATATATATATATATATATATATATATATATATATATATATATATATATATATACACACACACATATATATATATATACACATATATATATATAAATTCCATGATCGTGGAATTGGAGATTGGTGGAAGGGCTCGTAAACGTTAAGAAAATATATAGAAGGTATGCATAAACATTCAATATACCAAAAATAAAATACATAAATAATACAATGTCAAGAAAATACTTGCAAAGTACAGTGATGTTTGTTAGGTGCCACAAGAGGGCATCAAAGGACTTTTTCCAATTAGACAAAGCTATGGCTTGACTAGATGAAGCTCCTCGCCCTCAGTTGATTATAGGTGCTTGGCACCAGCATGCCACCAGATGGCGCCAGAGCAAGATTTTTTTTTGAACCATGGCTTTTGCTTGAGTACAACAGCAGCAAATCGTTGTGAAAAATAGAGGAAAGGACCATCCCTCCCCTACTTAGAAATCTGCAAATTTCAATGCCGAGGAAAATGCAAACTCCTCCTTGAAGTTAAAAATGACCCCAAAAATGGATTTTGCCCACTCTGGTTCTCAGCGCCTTAACTAATTCACATTGGCACGTGTCGTGCTTAACGATGACGGTTGCGGCGGTCGTGCGGTGAGCGCATCTTAAACGGAATATCTCCAAGCTCATTTCCTGATCGGCAGCACAAAAACATCAGTTTCAGACACAAAAAGCTCCAGGCTTTCAATGCGTACAGTTGCTCCATTCGAAATCTTCGGCTGAGCTTGAATTGATAATCTTGCCGATGAGCGGGACCAGCGAGCCGCGTTTTATGCCGAATTACACGCAAGCAAACCGCCATTAGAAAGGAAAAGGAGGCCCGCCTGCTCGCTCGGTGCAAACCAAGAACGCGATTACGACTCCTTCATGTTCTCTATTCTACACGCATATAAAAAAATAATAGGCCCACAAATACATGTGTCGATTTTTTTTCTTTTTTTCATTGAAAGGACGTTTCGACATTTATCCAGTCACCAACAAAGATACACAACTAAGATTTGTTTTACAAAAGACCACCAAAGTAACAAAATAAATCACAGCTAATAATTTCTTTTTTTCAAAAAACGTATTTCATTTTATGGATCTGATTTGCTTTTTTGATACACTGCTTTCATCATTTTTATCCAAATGATATTATATACGTAGACATACTCTACAGTTAGCATATTTTTTGGACATACTCTACAGTTAGCATATTTTTTGGACATACTCTACAGTTAGCATATTTTTTCTCGAATTTACATTTCATGTTCCCTCTCTTCACCACACAAACAAACAAGGAGGCCAAATGAATCTGCTTTCCCTGTTGTATTCGCCTCTCGTGTTGGCAGCGCTTTGGAGATTATTCATGCGGTGGCTGCGCATCATTTTGTGTTTGAGTGATTAGACATCGGCGACCAAGATGTAAATCAGAAAATCTACATAGTAGTGGGGAGGGGGCGGGGGGTACTCTGGCCCCGCGCACAAAACGGACCATCTGCTTGGAAGATACAAGTTGGGCCATATGTGCGTGTGTGTGTGTGTGCGTGTGTGTGTGTGGTTGAAAAATGCTTGATTGAGGCGTGAATTGGTTGTGTGCAGAATTCGGAAGTGTTTTAGCAGGACCTGCTAGCAGCCGCTTGGGGGGAGCACGATTCTCAAAAGCGAACGACGCGGCGCGCACAAGGCGCTCTCAGTGTGGGCAGCAAGAGAAAAAGGTCATTCACAATCAAGGTCTGCGTGAAAAGAAAAATAAAAAAATCACATTTTCATACGTGACTGCCGAGTGCAGTGAACTTTTGTCTTTCTGGCATTTTGGGACACTTGAAGTGAATTTGACGACGACACCATGGCTTAATTGTTTGACTTTTTTTGTCAGTGTAACCTTTTTGGAAGTTGAGTTTGTCAGGTAGGAAGTGATGGAAGTGGAAATAAATTGTTCCAGGGGTCAAACTGTCAGCAGCCTTGACCCACAATGAACTCTTTGCGCAGGCCACGTTTTCAGCAAAATCGAACATTTTGTGAAGTGCAAGAAAAATAAGCCAACTGTCATGTGACGGTGATGTTCGATTCCACCGATTTGCTTTACACCTGACGCGTTAAATACAAGTGAGTCTTCAAAGTCGTGACTTTCAAATCGTTAAGAATTGAAGAAGTGTTTTTAAAAAAATGTATTTTAAACCCTGCGCAGTGGCTGGCGTCACTCTGCGTGGAGGCGGGTTAGACTGGTAAATTGGTTGGTAAATTGGCAAAAGAGCGCAGACTCTGGGGGTGGCTGCTCCTCTGTGGGAGTGGTCACAGCCAACTTCAAAGCCTTTCATTGCCTTGAAATGCCGAACGCGAGTAGCGCACTCGAGTCGCAACACGGCAGAATGCCAATTGCCGTCAAGTGGGAACCGCCTGCCACCTCAGATTGTTTGTGTTTAATTTTGGTCAAATTTGGGTTGTTTGGATGAAACTCACACAATTGACGGCCACTTAAAAAACATTTTTTTTAACTTCTATCCATTTTAAAACTACCTTATGGTGGCATCAGAAGAAAAACACTGAAAATATTAGAAAAAAAAACAAAGCATAACAGTGGTGGCCTCGAGTCTGCCTGTAATTGTCTATGTCACCGTGTGCAAAACATACAAACAACTGTATTATAATTTGAAATAAGCCCATTAAAAAGAGTGTTTGGGTTCATTTCCATTTGAAAGGCTTTGGGATTCTTTTTTTGTCTGGCCTTGACTTTACTTTTTTTTTTTTTTTTTTTTTTTTTTGCCCCGGGTAGAAAGAGTTTTTCTTCAGGTTGAAACTTTTCCACAGCACAGCGGGCTGCTAAATGCATGATGGCATAATAATGTCTTTAGACTTGGTGAAGCAGCATGCGGCTTGTTATCCATAAACTGGCTAACTGTCAACAACCGCACGTTTGGGACGTTTGCGATCATGAGGCTGTTTGATGTTTCGGAAAAAGTCAGAAGACCTCGCCTACTGCATTCTGTGGACATGATGGATACAAAAAAAAATAATAATAAATTAAATGCATTCCGTGCATCTGCTATTTTTGTAGAGAATACGTCTTTTAAGGAATGAACTATTGTTTCGTCGAGCAATATGGAACATGCCGCTGTAAGAAACAGTAAAGGCGTATGCAAAATGATCATTCCAATGATTGTGGCGCTTTGCAGTGACGTGCACCGCGTCACTCGAAAGAGTTGCTCTCGTCTTGCTAAATGTGACGTCCGTGTTGATGGAGGACTTCATCAATGTTCCCGAGGGAAGATTTAGAGCTTAAGACATTTGCCGAGCATCGCATCTGCTGCGCCGGAGTCAAAGGCCGATTAAAGAAGTTCGGCAAACTAAGAAACGACACACTCGCTGAAGACGTTCCCAAGAGGTGTCGGCCACGGAGACGACCCGCAATGACCCCCGTAAGCGCGTCCTGGTGTGTCTCCTTGTCCCGGCGGCAACGGGCTTTTCCCAAACGCTGCGTCGGAATGTAGGCCGCGCAAATAGGATGAGGCTGGCCGAGGTGAGGCTTTTCTCTCAATGGGATTAAATTCCAGCGACATGACCAGTGCATATCTGCGCAACATTATGTCATATTCATAATCACTCAAAGTGAAGATGCAATATGGAGGAGTCGGCCTGTTTAAAATAAATAAATACAAAATAAGACGAATGAATGCATTTTTCTATATTACAGTAATAAAAACTTTTAGTTAATTCCGAGCGTATACATCGGACTACAAAGACACCATTTTTCAGAGAGACTCAAAACAGGCGAGGAGTCACATGCTGCTTCACCTCACCGAAAGACAAAAGACCCAATAGCTTATCTTTTGAAAATGCTTTCGACTGTTGTTTTTTGAATGATGTGAAGAACATTGAGTTATCTGGTGTCTGAAATGCAATCTATTCATAAGGACGCCTTGCCTTGCCCTGCCTGGGTTATTATCGGCTCACACGCGGCAGCCCCGTTTGACGGCTTTGCTCGCTGGTGTCCGTCCACCTAGGCGGCATCTTCGAGACGCTGGAGACCGAGCCCATCAGTGTGGAGGAGCTGGCCTTTAAGTTTGCAGTGACAAACATCAACAGGAACCGGACCCTCATGCCAAACACCACGTTGACCTACGACGTCCAGAGAATAAATCTCTTTGACAGCTTCGAGGCCTCCAGAAGAGGTCAGTATACGGCTACTGTTTGTTCTTGTCGTAAGATCCCAACATGAAAATGTGACTATTTTGTTGTCGCCAACCAACTCACTGACAGAACACTTACGGTAAGTTTGGGGTACGCGTTCCTTGCGAGGCCACCAAGTAATGTGTGGTGTGCCTCAAGGTTCAAGTTTAGGCCCTTTGTTGTTTGATTTCAAATGTGTATTTGCGCCATTTTGGTGGTGTTATCAGGAAACACAAAGTGAATTTCCATTGATACATAGCTGTATATTGTATCTCTGTGACTCCTGATGACACAAGTCCAATGTATACTCTACCTAACTGCATTTTAGACATCAAATCCCGGATGGGAGAGAACTTTGTCCAGCGTAACCAGCACAAAACTAAAGTTGTCCAGGGGCCCAGAGAGAGAAACTTTTAACTCAAGCGCAAGAAATATCCTTAAACATGTCATCAAAGTGGGGAAACCTGGGTTTGACTGATGGATTATCATTTTCCGCCCCCACCCTTCCCCCTCTTTCGCAATCCTCAGCCTGCGACCAATTGGCACTGGGTGTGGGGGCCGTGTTCGGACCGTCGCACAGCTCGTCGGTGAGCGCCGTTCAGTCCATCTGCAACGCCCTGGAAGTCCCTCACATCCAGACGCGCTGGAAGCATCCATCCGTGGACAACCGAGACAGCTTCTACATTAACCTCTATCCCGAATATGCCTCCATAAGTCGAGCCGTGCTGGACATAGTGCAGTACTACAAGTGGAAGACAGTTACCGTGGTCTACGAGGACGCGACGGGTCAGTTGCGAAAATCTTGCAACAATAAGATGGGGGTTGTTGGGTCCACGTTAGCTTGGCCCGCAGCCACACAGGAGACTAAATGCCAGTTGTTCTTGACAACCTCAATGAGCGGAGCTCAAAAACACGGCTCTCGTTTTTCGAGTTCAAAGAATTGAAATTGTGAAGAAAATTTGAATCATCGTGTGGCAGAGTAAATGCTAATTCGAATTTAGGGGCTCTTGTACAAGTAGAATGCCAACAATAAACAGCCACAAGGTGCACAGTTTTATCAGAATTGTTTTTGCATTTTAAACGTTTCGAGATTTTGCAAATTGAATGCGTCATTTTGACCCGCAATGAAAACAGGCCGCGATTTCTTTCACTGGTTGTGAGACTCGTCGAGTTCAAACCGGATCACTGATATCGGGTCAAAGCAGATAGCACATGAAGTAATCATGATGTTTGTGGGTTGAAGGCCTGATCCGCTTGCAAGAGCTGATCAAAGCTCCGTCCAGATACAGCATCAAAATCAAGATCCGCCAGCTGCAAATGGGAAGCAAAGACGCGCGTCCGCTCCTCAAAGAGATGAAGAAGGGGAAGGAGTTTTACGTCATCTTTGACTGCTCCTACCAAACGTCGGCTGATGTCCTCAAGCAGGTGAGCGACTCCAAGCTCACCAACACGCGCCACAGCAGAGGTTCTCTAAAGGACCCCCCTAAGAGATTTTTCACATTTTTAGGGCCCTAATTTGGGAAATTTTTTCTTCATCTTGAACTGGGGCATTTTGGACAAGGTGGAGGAAAAATATCAACAGTTTCCAATACCTGCCAGTGTTAGCAAAAAAAAAAATCAGAAAAAAATGTCAGGAAAAGCCTCCTAGAACAGCTGAATTTGTGGTGGAAAAAGTTTAAATGATTGTCGTTGATCTCATTATTTGAGATCACAAAAACCGAGCACTTGAACAGGGGTGAATAGACTTTTACATCTACTGTGAATCTTTTTTATTTTATTTTTATGGGACACTGACAGCGATTTTTTAATAAAAATTTTATGAAACAAGTCTTTCAAGTCAAATTTTCCACTTGCATCGGCGGATTTTTATTGCATTTATTTATATTTTATTTGGGTCAAGTTTTTCCGGTGTCGGGACAATAAAATTAAGAGACGTTTTAGCAGCTTTTGGCTTAATATTGACCACGCGGAGGATGCGCCAAATTGGCAATTGTGTATTCCCGCGCGAATCAATAGCCCTGTTCACACGGGCAGATTTATTTCGGCGCTGCTCCGGAGTATTTTGTTGCGATATAAATTTGCACCGGAACAAATTTTGTGGAGCGTTCACACGTACAAAGCCGCTGAGCGCAACAGCACGAGAACAGATCGGGACAGCTCCACTTGGTTTCACACGGGCAGTTCCTGTTGCGGAACAAAACGACAGGAATGCAGAAGTAAAACATGCGCATGCGTAAAGAAAGAAGAAGGCGGGGAAAAGGAAGTACCATCTCCTCCTTCTTTGTGACAAAATACCCAGGATGCATGTTGAGAAATCAACGATGTGGTCGATAATCAGACGCCGCGAGAGAGAGAAAAGACCATAGCCAGCATTTTCTGGAGCAAATTTACCCAGGATGCATGTTGGCAAGTGCACGGATGGACTCCTACTGACGTAGCGAGGCATTTGTTCCGAGCGATGATTTAAACCACCTCCTGAAGTGGTTTAAATTTGCTCCGGAACAAGCTGTTTTCGGGCACTAAGCCGGAACAAAGTTGCACGTATGAACCCTCGAGAGGAGCAGTTGCGCAGTAAGTCCGAAATAAATCTGCCCGTGTGAACGGCCCTATTGGCAGAGTTGGAACTTCATACTTAGAAACGAAACCTGTTGCGAAAACGAATCGCAAGCTTGGCAGGACGCCGCATTTGCTTAGAAAGGATTCTGCCTTTCAACCCTTTGCAGATCCTGTCCATGGGGATGATGACAGAATATTACCACTTCTTCTTCACCACGCTGGTAAGCAGGCAAGCGGGACTCAAAATAATCCACAAAGTGATCGCCCAGAGTAGGTGTGCTCACATGTACGCTCGCCCACACAATATCAGATATTCAAATGAGCTCTGATGATCTCCAACTGAAGAAATAAAACCAAACAACTTGAAATAATCTACATCGTCAAAAGTTCATTGGAGATATATCAACTCTTCCACAAGGTGAAAACTGTTTGCTCGCCAATGAGATCCATGCTCATGCTAAGAGCCAGCTAGCAGAATAGCAATAGAACAGAGCAGCAGAAAATAATCCACTGAGTCAAAAGTACATTTGCTTGTTCAGAAGCACACACAAACTTGCAAAGTAGAGGCATCACCTACTTCTTGCGATCTCTGATCGGTATCAATGATAACGAATGAGGAAATGCACGCACACAACCCCGCCGGATCATCTCGTTGCTGTGATTGCTAGTCATGCTAACCTCCGACCACCTCAAAATCTACAGTCAAAACTACGCACACGAGCTGGCAATTTAGCCACGTTTTGTATCAATGATAACCGTCCAGTGGCTCAAGAGACAAAAATAACAAAAAACAAAACAAAACCGGACAACTGTCTCCCATGCTAGCAAAGCGACGTTTTGTGACTGACTTTCCCCACAGGACCTGTTTGCACTGGACCTGGAGCCGTATCGCTACAGCGGCGTCAACATGACGGGCTTCCGGCTGCTCAACATCGACAACCCCAAGGTGGCCTCGGTGGTGGAGAGGTGGGCCATGGAGCGGCTGCAGGCCCCCTCCAAGGCCGAGACGGGAATGATGGAAGGCATGATGACGGTCAGTATTAGAACTACAAGTCATGGGACAGTGGTAGCGTGGAACTGTCTGTGTAGCCGCCACATTTGGATGGGGGCCCACAAAAACACGCAACCCTGCTTAAAATTATTTTCACGCTTGCTTTTTGCGATGGTCAAAAAGACGACTATGGTTCCGACAGTTTCACAACTTCGTTCGTATCGAGGAAATAGCTCCATTTATTTTGCTGCCTGCTATCGTGTGAATGCAAAATGGCCGCCACATCCTGGCAGCTCACTGATCCCTCTGGTGCATCGCAACCACATAATGCGGTTCTCTCCTGTGGCATAAACGGCACAAGACCGCTTCAATGCAAACAACTTTCTCATATCGCTAAAGTGAACTGATTGTGAAGAATGAAATGTCAATTTCATTCTTGATCAAATGTTATGAAAACAAACATTTGAAAATATGGATTAAATCTTAAAAGCGACTGATATTAGACGTTTCATCTCAAAATGAGTGGTGTAAAACAAACAAACAAAAAAAAAAAGTTTCTCATTTAAGATGAATCATCCATTTACTGGTGCCGCAATGACAATGAACACATTTGGATGATCTGATCCGGACGATGCGCCCGTTCAGAATGAAAGAAAAAAAAAAAATTCAAAGTTTGAAGAAAAAAAGTGTTTCCTTACAATTTTGGGCAGAACGCATTTTTAATTTGACGGTGACATTTTCCAGGGCCTACATTCATAAAAAATTCAAAAGACATCGGCCACAGAGGCACATCGACTCTCCGAGAAGTTTGACGCTCAAAGCGGGTGCTCCACCCAACAATAAATAGGGCGCATTAGGACGGTCTTCGAGCTCACGAAGCAGATCCACATGTTGTTTATCTGCTTTAATGAGGGTCATTAAAAGCTTACGCTACTTACAGCTCTTGCATTGGTAAACAAAATTAATTGACATAATTACCACCCAACCTCCCCCTGCCTGGTTGCTAATCCTGTTTGCGAACTCTACTGTACTTTGAAGTGAAAAAAGGCTGCCCCCCCAAAAAAAAATGGAAACAGAATCACTGAGAGAATCCATGTAAACACACAAACATCTATTTTGAGAAAGAATTAATGTGAGTTTCTGATTGCGCTCAGTCGCGTTCCGTTATTTCACCATCTTGATTTGTGAGGACGCTGAATTGATGACACATGAGCAAAAGTGAGTCAGGGATGTGTGTGATTGCAGACGGAGGCGTCGCTGATGTACGATGCCGTGTACATGGTGGCGGCGGCGTCGCAGCGCGCTGCCCAAATCACCGTCAGCTCGCTTCAGTGCCACCGACACAAGCCGTGGCGCTTCGGCCCGCGCTTCATGAACATGCTCAAAGACGTGAGTAGCGAGACGCTTTGACGCCGCCGTTTATTTCCTCCGTACGGGAGCTTACCTATTTGACTTTTGGGGATCCATTTATTTTCATGATGATAATAATAATGATGATGATGATAAGATTGATTGAGTCTCATTTTGAGGTTGTGTCACTCCTAATTAGCGACACAAAACCAAATCAAATGCATTCTCGTTTTAACGATAAATGACTGCAAATCAAAATATTTTCATCTTAATTAGATATCGACGATTTAATAAAATGAATAGACATGTCAAATGGTTATAATAAATGGTCTATTTTAGGTTTAAAATGTCATCATTCGATCCGTTAACTCAACGATAATTTCTGGCTTTGGTTTTTTGTTACACTCGTAACGATCCGAATTGATGCGCAAATACTATTGTATTTATGTTTTTTTAATGTTTTATTATTTTGGAATTCAAATGCATGCATTATAACGGATTATGCATTCTGACCGGTTCTGGACGAAAATTACACTGCTGGCCTATGACTTGGGCCAGCCCCAAAGTTTCCAAACTGTGCAAACTAACAAATGGCGACATTTCAAGGGAGTGAGGACATCAAGATGTGTGAGCAACATTACAAGGAAAAAAATAATGACAATTTGTGCCTCATTCGGATAAAAGCTTTGTGATCAAGTGAGCTCGCTTCATTAGCGGCGAGTGTATTCATGAGCCTCGCTGCAGACCCAGCGCTCTTCGCCTGCTCCATTTACATCATCATCTACGAGGCACACGACAGGCACACACAAAGAGACACTTGAAATGTCCAGCCAATGTACATTTGGGCCATTAGGACGCAACAAGCCGTCGTCTCCAAGATTTGACCTAATGCAGCGCCACTCACTCATCAATTATTCATCGTCTCCTCATACTCATTTACTCCGGCTTCTGCGGTAAACTGGATGTAGCATTTTGCGTTCTGACCATTTCAAAAGAAAAAAATGATTGAGGTTCATTGGCTGTCCCGCTTCTTCGCACAGGTGCAGTGGAACGGCTTAACAGGACAAATTGTCATTAACAAGACAGACGGCCTGCGCAAAGATTTTGATTTGGACGTGATCAGCCTGAAGGAGGACGGCTTGGAGAAGGTGAACCGTCCCCTCCCGCGTTTCACTTTGTCTCAACTGATTCTTAAAGCAGGAATTTAAAAAAAAAATGCTGTCATTTTCATTTTGTGCTGGTCACGTTGGAATATTTGACCTTTTGAACAATGAGCTGTCCTGTACCAACTCACTCATTCACTACCATTGACGGCTTTAAACATTTTTAAAAACATGTCCAAGGCTCACCATGAATAAGTTAAAGGAGACATATTGGGATTTTTCTTTGAACAATTGAAAGCAGTTTACATGAGTGGCATGACAAAAAATACCCTCAGGAACATACTGCACACCATTATTTCATCAACTGAAATCTAACCGTGAGCTGCCACCGAGTTATCCTCATGGAGTATGTTTTTCAGGGCATACGCGTGGATGAGGTTCTCGCACCGCCTGTCTGAAATTCAAGTGTGTAAACGACTGTAATGACTACTAGATTCCTGCCGATGGCGACGCTGTATCGCTTTGGATTTGAGATAAGCACTGCTTTTGAGTAGACGATAAGGATGAGGCAGTGAATCTCGGATTGCCACATCAGCGTCCGTCATATTATTGCTTGCCACATTTTTGCAAGAATTTGCTTTTCTCCGTATTTTGGTCAGAAACCGGTGCTTTGGGTGAAACCAATCCATGTTTCGACTGCTGACGACTAAAGAACTGAAAAAAGAGAAAGAAGAAAGTCAACTCTCCCTTCGCTAAGTTTGGCGCTTACATTGTCAACGGAACACAATATTTTGTGGGTGTTGAAAGATCAGTCAAAATGCTGGGAGTTCAAAACTCCATTTTACACGTCTCCTTTCCATACGCTTCTTCAAACCTTTATGATGACTGTCAATGCGGCGCTCTTTTCATTTTTAGCTTACAGTACAATATGCTCGTTACGAGATGACACCACAGCTCAAAGTCAACAAGTCATTGGCTTCGTTTTGCTCCATTACCCTTGACACATGCAATGCCCTCCATTTCAAAATGCTTTTCCTTTTTTTGTTTGTTTTCTGCAAGACAATCGCAGGCAACAATCGCTTGAATAAAGTGTGGAAAAAGGTCGGTACTTCGGTACAGATAGTAATAGTAACGCTGTTCACTTATGGACTTGTCATTTCAACCCCCCCCCCCCGAAACGTGTCCATGTTTGGTCTCTCTCGTTGTGCTTTGATGACTTTCCCCTTCTGTGTCACTTCAGCCAAAGCTTTGTAGCCCGGTTAAATTGTCAATCTTCACACTCTGTCGGTTACAGATTGGCGTCTGGAATTCCCAGACGGGCCTGAATTTAACAGAAAACAACAAGGACTCCAGCACAAATGTCACCGACTCCATGGCCAACAGGACCCTCATCGTCACCACTATTCTGGTACGGTAAAGAAGAAAGGGACCCACCTCTGCCGCAAATAACAACAATTAACTCGAGTCACTGACCTTCCCCTCCTCCATCTGAAAATTTGTATTATTGCCTATATATATTCAGAAAATTTCGATACATTTTACACACACACAAAAAAAATAGACATAGAAGATGTGGTTTCAAAAACTAAGAGTGTAACTTCCGCTAACAACCCAGGCTAAACTTGGCTCCTCCCCAATATGTAAACACAGTAAACCAGTTGAGACGTGTCACTTCAACATACATACTTGACAACAATTGCTACTTCCCAATTAGCCAGGCCTTTGCTGGAAAGGTCGATAATTCAGGAATAGTCGTTCACTGTAATGACATGGTGAAACTGTTTGCAAAACGGAAGGCACTGGCGTTTTCAGGAAAATCCCTACGTGATGTACAAGAAGTCCGACAAGCCACTGTACGGCAACGACCGCTTCGAGGGATACTGCTTGGACCTCCTCAAGGAGCTGTCCAACATCCTGGGCTTCTCCTACGAGGTCAAGCTGGTGTCCGACGGGAAATACGGCGCGCAGAACGACAAAGGCGAGTGGAACGGCATGGTGCGCGAGCTCATCGACCACGTAAGTACTTGCGACAAAGTATTATTTCAGTAGATCATTGTGGGTTTGTATTCTACTCTGGTATTTATTTTGTGGGAGAGTTTTTTACGTATTCGGTCCACATTTGAAAGAAAAAGATATCTGTAGTTTCTAATCCTGACTCCTTTTTAAACCTCCGCAAATGACAACACACCATAAAATAAGATGCAAGTAAAGAGAGGTAACATAAAAAAAAAAAAATGATTGCGAGCTTGACTGATCGAGATGGAGGACAAAAAAAAAGTCATGACGATGACGCAAAAGATTGGAAGAAGAAATATATTCCTTCTCCATTCCTCATTTCAAACAATTAATTGATGTACAACAACGATTTGTTGTGGATGCCAGAACTGCCAGCCTCCGGCATGTAAAAGTTCAAATCAGGAAAAAAAATGTATATAGGTATATTTTTCCGTTTGTAATCATTTATCAACATGCCTTTTGAGAGCACAGAAGTTGAACCAATGCTGGTTCTGTCTCCGTTGCAAACAGCAGTCAGTGTTTTAAACGCTTTCAGACTTCTGCTCGAAAAAAAAAAAAAAAGTGTCAGTAAAAGCCTACTAGAACAGCTGATTTTTTGTTTTTGTTTTTTAAAGGTTAATCAGAGACACTTTAAATGGTGGCAATTGTGCGCTGTCTCCCGTTAAACACGAGTTAGAATGCCACCGGTTCTTTCTGAAACGAGCCACGTCTCCAGCTACAAGAGGGTGTGTACACTTGTGCAACTCCACAAGATCTGTTGCCTGTACTTTTACTTCCCCGCTCGAAAATATTTCTTTTTTATTAATTGAGTCAGAGGTGACCTGAATGCAGAAAGGCTTTTGAAAGTATTTCTCTTCTCTTCTTTTGAGATCACAAAAACCTGGCATTTCAACAGGGTTGTGTAGACTTTTTAGAATCACTTTCGGAAGGATCCCGACACTCTTATGACGGTTGGCAGGTAGCCGACTTGGCAGTGGCCCCCCTCACCATCACCTACGTGCGGGAGAAAGTGATCGACTTCTCCAAGCCCTTCATGACGCTGGGCATCAGCATCCTCTACCACAAACCCAACGGCACCAACCCGGGCGTCTTCTCCTTCCTCAACCCGCTGTCCCCGGATATCTGGATGTATGTGCTGCTGGCCTGCCTCGGCGTCAGCTGCGTGCTCTTTGTCATTGCCAGGTGACGTTCGTTTATTTGAGTCTTCGCGGTGGTTCTTAAACTGGTTCCCACGAGCTGTAGCTTTACAAAACATAACTGCAACTCAGTCACGTCTAAAGTATATCCGTATCAACATATGTGGGGGAGGAGTCAGTGTCGCAGTTTATATATACCGTATATATATATATACCGTATATATATATATATATATATATATATATATATATATATATATACATATACACACACACACATATCTATATATCTATCGATATCTATATACAGGGTGTCTCAAAAAAATGTACTCACTCTTAGAATGACGAGAAAACCTTTATTTATGAACATAGAGTGAAGTGAAATAGCATCGAATACATGAGACAAATGTAATTGAAGAATCATGTTCGCAAATGTTCAAAGTGATGACCATTATTGTCCAGACAACGCTGATAACGCGCACCAAGGGATTCACAAACGTAAGGAGTAACAGTGTGGTGTGGGATATCCGCATTGGGCATCATAGGACCTTTCTTTTTCAACGAAACTGTCAATGGTGAGAGCTACCTCAACTTGTTTCAGGAATTTGTTGGTCCACAAATTACAGAGTATGTTTGGTGATGACGGCGAGATTTACTTTCAGCAAGATGGAGCACCTACCCACTACCATCGCGATGTACGAGCTTACCTCGATGCAGTGTTACCTGACACATGGATTGGACGAAGGGGCCCCACTGAATACCCTGCGCGTTCCCCAGACCTAACTAACACCCATGGACTTTTTTTTGTGGGGATACTTAAAAGACTATGTTTATGGCAACAAACCAAGGACAATTGATGCATTGAAATTGGAAATTGAAAGACAATGTCGTGATATTCCTAATGACATGTTTCGCGACGTTTGTGAATCCCTTGGTGCGCGTTATCAGCGTTGTCTGGACAATAATGGTCATCACTTTGAACATTTGCGAACATGATTCTTCAATTACATTTGTCTCATGTATTTGATGCTATTTCACTTCGCTCTATGTTCATAAATAAAGGTTTTCTCATTCTAAGAGTGAGTACATTTTTTTGAGACACCCTGTATATCTATCTATCTATCTATATCTATATATATATATATATATATATATATATATATATATATATATATATATATATATATATATATATATATATATATATATTAGAGCTGTCAGTTTAGCGCGTTTTTATTGGCATTAATTTAAATGAATTTTATCGGGATCAAAAATTTTCTCGCGAGATTAACGCGGCAGACTTCACAGCGGATGTTACGTTGGTCTATAAATAAACCAGAAACAAAACATCAGTCGCTCTGCACAGGTCCACGCACGTTTGTTTTGCCAGCCACGGCAGCGCGAGACACCGAAAACGGATACTTACATAGTTTATGAATGGAAAGTTTACTTTTAAAAAGTTGCCAGATTGTTCCAATGACAAGACCAAAGTTACCTGTATGTTTTGCAGTCGTAAACTGAGCTATCATCATAGCACGTCGAGTCTGAAATACCACTTAATGGCCAAGCACACAGCTGACGTCCGTACTCCGCCCCCTCTCTCAGACCGACAGCTATGGATCATTTCAAAGCAAACAGCGTGGGCTAAAATGTTGCTAGAACAGGGGTGTCTTTATTTAGCTCATTTTTGCATAGTTGTCATGTTTGTCCGTCTGCAATCTGACGTTTAAACGAAGTAAATTGCGCTTCAGCTTGGGATAATCAAGCCGGCGCTCCACTTCCGGGATTGAGTATTGGGACTTGTAGTTCTTTTGTTCGATTCGACTTTATGTTTGTGTTGTATGGTTTCTTACGTTTAAAACAATGAATAATGATGACGATAATGATACATAGTGAAATCAGGGTTGATTACATTATTTATTAAACGTATTGTTAAATAAAGGTATTAATTAATGTCAATTATATACATATTTACATTGTGATGCAGAAAGATAGATATATTAATTTTTTACTGCATTTATGTGTAGTTTAGGTTATTACCTGCTTCTGATACTTCTGTTACAACTACTACTACTACTACTTCTGCTGCAAAGTGCTCCAATAAATGATCAAAAAGTACAGAACGCGAGATCCTTCCATGCTGGCCGACAATCCCTATTCAGGGGCCGTGAAAAGCGGAATTAAATGAACAACTCCACTACGGATTGCCAGCGAGAGCCTCCATTACAAGCATCCAAAATGATGTCGACACAAAACCGTAGAGACTTCCGAGCAAGAAGGACCAACAGAATCAGCAGAGCCTGACTGCTGTGTTCAAAGCAAATTTGAGAAAACGAAGTATGCAACCATTGCTTAAATCCATTATAGGCTAAGTACTAGTTTACCTTAGATGTGCACTTTATAATTTATATTGCGCTGTTTTGATTCCATAAAAGAGCTGTTCAAGCAGCTGTTGTGTGACAAAATATTTATTTCACTGTTGTTGATGGACAGTAATATTGTGTGAGAGATAATGTGTGAATAACTGCTCCAAGTGAAAAATGTTCATGTAAAATTGAAAATCGAAATTATTTCAGTAAATATTTGCATTTTGCACATAGAAAACGGATTCATGATTCCATGTTGATGAGAGCATTGAAATGGGGAAAATAGGACAAAAATATAAAAGGAAATTCAGAAACGATAAAAATACGTGAGCAATCATGATTAATTTTTAGTTAATTTGAGTTAATTATGACAGTTGAGTTTTTAATTAGATTAAATATTTTAATCGTTTGACAGCTCTAATATATATATATATATATATATATATATATATATATATATATATATATATATATATATATATATATATATATATATATATATATCCCCATATCCATCCATCCATTTACTGATCCGCTATCTGGAGCCTATCCCAGCCAGCCATCAGCCGTCTTCGGGCAGTAGGCGGGGGACACCCTGAACCGTTTGCCAGCCAATCACAGGGCTCACACAGACGAACAACCATCCGCGATCACACTCCCACCTCGGGACAAGTTAGAGTGTTCAATCAGCCTGCCATGCATGTTATTGGAATGTGGGAGGAAACCCGAGTACCCGGAGAAAACCCACGCAGGCCCGGGGAGAACATGCAAACTCCACACAGGAAGGCCAGAGCCGGGATCGAACCACTCAACCATCTGTCCGGCCATACATTCATATTCATATATACACACACACACATTTGCAGTACTGTATATATTTTTTGAATTGCAACTGTTTTGACTCTCTAGGTTCACTCCGTACGAGTGGTACAATCCCCACCCCTGCAACCCGGACTCGGACGTGGTTGAAAACAATTTCACCCTCATAAACAGCGTGTGGTTCGGAGTTGGAGCACTCATGCAGCAAGGTACGCTCGTCGGATTAACGGTATCGGCGCAGGTCGCCATCGTTTGTGACGCCTCGCCGTCATCGTCTTTCAGGTTCCGAGCTGATGCCCAAGGCCCTGTCCACCCGGATAGTTGGTGGAATTTGGTGGTTTTTCACGCTGATCATCATTTCCTCCTACACCGCTAACTTGGCTGCCTTTCTCACGGTGGAGAGGATGGACTCTCCCATCGACTCCGCCGACGACTTGGCTAAGCAAACCAAAATCGAGTATGGCGCGGTCAGAGACGGATCCACCATGACCTTTTTCAAGGTAAGCGTTCATCATGAAAGCCTGCAATTTGTCTGAGCACAAATCTATAAATAGGGGGTGGGGTTAGTCTATCCGGACAAGTTTCCAGTCTAATGATACTGACCACAATGGTCAAGGTTTTCAGGCCACACAAATTTTTATTTTTTTTTGTCTGTGTCGATGATGTTGAGCTGTTTGTTCAACCCGTCAAGACGTTTGGCTCTCACCGCGACAGAAATCTAAGATCTCGACCTACGAGAAGATGTGGGCCTTCATGAGTAGCCGGAAAAACACCGCCTTGGTGAAGAACAACCGAGAGGGCATCCAGAGGGTCCTCACGACCGACTACGCTCTCCTGATGGAGTCGACGAGCATCGAGTACATCAGCCAGCGCAACTGCAACCTCACGCAGATTGGCGGTCTGATAGATTCCAAGGGCTACGGCGTGGGGACACCAATAGGTACCTAACATAGCCCTGATTTTACATTTTTTGGGGCAACATTTTGAGCGCTTGATGGGGCAACATCAAATTTGGATGAAAATTAGGCTCAGCAGTAGCCTGAGGGATTCTTTCAAAATGGAGACTCCGAAGTCCAACTGTAGACATTTCTTTCCTGAATAGACTCGCCAAAATGTTTCAAAAAGCCACGTTTGGGGGGTGGAATCTGACATTTTTGTGAGATTTTTGCCACTTTCAGGAGTCCTTCAATGACGAACTCGTCCTCGAGATTTCATATGACAGCTTCTGATATATATATTTGATACATTTGAAGCAGTTCTTGAAAGACAAACTGGTTCTTGAGATTTTCTCTACCAAATGAGCGCCAGGGATACAAGACAAGCGAATGGTATAAAATGTGAAAAATGTGAATTTTCAATCCAGGCGGCTTTATTTTAATTCAACACATTTGATACACAAGGTAACTCAATGCGCTTCACACAATCAGAAGAACTGAATACAGAGCGTGGTTTTCAGTATTGCACCGACATCTGACGACCTGATGAGGCCTCGTCGCTTCAGTTGCTCTAGAGCACCGGTGTCAAAGTCAAGGACCGGGGGCCAGATCTGGCCCGACACATCATTTTATTGGGCCCGCGAAAACAATTCTATGATGCTTGCTAAAGTCTGAACCAAAATTTCAAATTGTCATGTATATAATGTGATAATGACAATGTTTGAACAATCTGTTCTTCTTGACCTGATTCTTGACTTCTGAGGTCCAAACTCATTACCCATCTATTTGTTGCTCACTGTGTATGTCATACGTCGAGGTGGTTCAACATTTATATGGTTCCGCAAAATTTACAGTCGTAACGGCCCTCCAAGGGAAACCAAAACTACACTGCGGCCCACGACAAAAACGAGTTGGACAGCCCTGCTCTAGAGCTTTGCGCTTTCTTCCGCAGGCTCCCCTTACAGAGACAAAGTGACCATCGCCATCCTGCAGCTTCAGGAGGAAGGCAAGCTGCACATGATGAAGGAGAAGTGGTGGCGCGGCAACGGCTGCCCCGAGGAGGATAGCAAAGAGGCCAGCGCCCTGGGCGTGGAGAACATCGGCGGCATCTTCATCGTGCTGGCGGCCGGACTGGTCCTTTCCGTTTTCGTGGCTATCGGAGAGTTCATCTACAAATCCAGGAAAAACTTGGACATCGAGGAGGTGAGCGTCGGCCAGTGCGAGTGGCACAACAAGTATTGACGCGCTCCGTTTTTGAAGGATGCGCCCGAGGACTTGAACGCTGCACGCGTTTGGGCGCCGCCTTTCACAGGTTGACGGAAAATGTCCGAATGTGGTGAACTGCATTGTTACAATCAAAACTTTTTAATCGCAGAGTTGAGTGTTTTCTGTAGCTTTGATGTAGAGCTCATGAATATTTTAATTGAAAGAATACATTAAAAAGTCCTGGGGGGTTGGGGGAGGGGAGGGGGGAGAATAATAGACTCTGGTCAGCGTTTGACATCATGATGCTTTACCATCATGGCCTTTCTGTTTTTATGCAAAACAAAAACACAAATTGTACCTTTTTTGTGTGTGTGTGGAACAAAATGTATTTCATGTTTTGTTTTGTTTTTTGGGGGGGTGGGTCAAGTCATGATGAAAAGGCAGTCAACAAACGGGTGTGCAATACTTACCGCCGTTTTTGTTTTTCTTCTGCAACTACTTTTCAAAACATTGTTTATCAGTGAATATTCTTTTCAAATTTATTGTATTTATCAAGTTTGTGTGTCGTTTTTCTCTTGAGCATGTAAGTTGTCGCGTCAGAATTGTTTCTGAATGAAGAAAAAGAAAATCTGTGAAAAACATGACACCCTTTTAACCCTTTGATTGCTGCTTGTTTCGTATTGCTGTGTTGACGTTCTTATTTTGTTCCCTGTTTGCCACCATTTCCAATCACGCACGAACCGTTTGGGTCACATGATTACACCAATGACATCACTGCAAACTTTGTCTTATTTTTGGCATGCTAAAGGTTATTAAGACGATCAAACCGCTTTGCTGTATACTAGCCAATGAATTTCTATGATTTGCTAATTAAATGAACAATTTGAGCTCACTGGTACGTTATACTTGACATTCCGAAACACCAGGGGGCAGTGTTAGAAAAAAATGCCGGATAATAAACAAAGGGAAAATGTACCACACGTTCCTTCTTGAGTTTTGTAAAAATGTGTTCAAGTGAAGTTTGCTGGTTGAAAATAATGGATACTATCTATTCCAACTCGACGTTCTTTCGTGCGGCGGCGTAGTATGTCAAAAATGCGAAATAACCGTTCAGTCATTTGTTCTGGCGCTACTCCCACGGATTTATATCGGACAGTCTAACAATTCTCTCCTCGCGGTTGAAGCCAGAGGGCAGCCATCTTACGCTGCCATTGTGACTCACAATGTCGGACAAATTTTCACTTTTGACTTTGACGGAGCATAAACTGATACGAGCCGATTGTTTCAAATCAATCCCTCTGAGCGCCAAGTAGGCGTGAGTAAGTGTTGCTTCAAAAAAAAAAAAAGCTTGCTGCTCGACGTGTAGTAAACTGTTGGCTAATCTCAAGTAGCAAGAGACAAGGGTGTTAGCTCGCTTTGCTAGCCTTGGGTCGATCCATCCTCTGGCCTTTCTCACTTGGCTGACACGTTTTAGTGTTACGGTCCTCCTTTCGATAATCCTGTCAACGGAATACTAGCCGCCGAAAATGAGGTTCAAAGGAGACTGCGCGGCGTGTAATCAGGATACAGTCGCTTAACGGCTTATACGATTAATGTTGTGTCAGAAAAAAGGTCGTGGGCCTTATGTTAGGAATGATAGTCAACTATTGTGTTTTTCTCCATGTGACACTCAGACCCCTGCGGAAAAAAAAAATCCAATATTGTTGCAGATCAAAGGTGGTCTGTATAATGCAAGCAATTTTTGGGGGGCCGGTACAGTCCACTGGCGATTGTTGTAGCTGATTCTGGGCAGAAAAAATTGTAACGTATACGTGCGTTCTATTAGCACGTATGTGGTGTGATTTAGCATAGGAAGTGGACAAAGCTCCAGATGTTTTAATTAATTTCTAATCCCCCTGTTTCCTAATCCTTGCTAGCAACTCTTGCCTTTCAGAGGGATAATCGCTGGTGTAATTGCGAAAAGTAAGCACAGCCGAAAGCAAGCAGCTAAAGCGACAAAGACTTACAATGATACAATATCAAATTGTTTTTTTTTTAATCAGTTAAAAAGATATAAGTGGAGTGACAACAGGCAGATCGAGTTCTTGTTCACGACCCATTTAAGTTTTGGTATTCTGATGAATTCCAGGATTGGTCTTAAACTGCTTTGGTTTTGTTTGCCGCTCTTTAATCTTCTAACCCTGCGTTCTTAATCAGAACTGGGGGCAGGTTTTTAATCTGGCATGAATGAGGCCGCGGATTAGCAGCCTCTGACCTTGCCATGCCGCGCAGCTGCCGCTTCTTCCTACTCAAATCAAGGCTCTATTTCCTGCACGGCTCTCAAAAAAGAGGACCGAGGTACTTTCTTTTGCCGAAACGCTGTAAAATGGCAAATGGAAGATGCGGGTGCCGGGGGAGAATCCGAATTGCGGAGAAGTAAATTAGGAGTACGCTGAATGAGGTGAGAGTGAAGGCAGCTTTGACACACGTCAATTTGAGGATTGTGTGTCACGGCTGAACGGAAGGAGGCGGGGGATGATATCTGATGTCTGGGCGTGTAATCCCTTTGACTTGCAGATGCCACATTGCTTGTTGGGACACAGTTTTGAAGGGCTGCTTGTGTGCCAACGTTGACTTCTTGGGTGGGAGGACGGTGGACCAAAAACTTTTGAGTTGGCGATGGGAAGTCGAGCTACAGGCCGATGCAAAATTATTAGCGTGCCGAGGCAAAAATGTCATCTTGAGTGGTGCACAATTGCGAGCCACCCACCAACTGCTCTCTGGTTTTTGCGTTGGTTACGCTTTGAGGGAAACTCTGTCTCGTTGCAGTTTGCTTTTAATCCATCTGAGTTTTTATTTTGTGTGTGTGTGTGTGTGTGTGTGTGTGTAACCTATCCCCAGCTTAATTATATAAGCACAATAAAGGAAAAACACTGGGCCCTTATTGGGGGTCATGTGGACCATTTTTTTTCTTTTTTAATTGTTTGCAAAGATACTCTAAATTACCAAAATTGTGTTTGGGAGCTATGTTTTCAGCTCTTTATGGTATTGCATTATATATACTCAAGCATAGAGCTATTAATAGTAAAATCAAGTTTGCAGGGGTCTCACATTATTTTTGGGGATTTAAAAACAAAACAAAACAAAAAACCCGAGACCATGGTAAATCATCTCAAAACTGTCATTAATGTGACCTGTAACATGTACAACTTGATTGGGGGAAATCTGTTTGAGAGGGGAGATAAAACTATACAATGAGGACAATTAGGTTGCAAATGTGTGCACACCCAGCTATAAAAATGAGGACGTTGCTGGGCTGTGTTCAGAATCAACTAATCACATTCAAAATGATGTTAAATGGGAGTCACCACGCAACTGTCACTATTTAAAATGATTCTGATTAACCCCAGATGAAGTTGAGATGTTCTAGTAGGCTTTTCAACAAAGTTGTACATGTTATCGGTCTCATTGAAGGTGGAAAAGGTTTTGAAATGATCTTGGTCTCATTTTTATGTGTCAGTTGTCTCAAAATGAATGAGATGAAACAAGGGACAGTCAGGACGTGTTTGAAAGGCTTTTGTACAAAACAATTCGTTTCTTGGTGCTGCTTTTGTTGACTTGATTTTTGGTTGGCTGCTCATCATCATTGAAATCCAAAACAGAAAATAAAAAGTCAAAGAAAACCAATCCTAAAAAGGTGTTAGATTTGTTGGGAAGATTCCCTATCCTACTGCATTTCCTATTTTTGAGTGACAAATATGGCAGAACGCTGTTTTACTTCTCACTTTCCAGCCGTGTCTTGAGTTTGTTGCCATGTCAGCATTTTGAAGTTCAAATTGCTTTCACTTCCTTCAAGCAAGCAGTCAAATCCACAACTGTGTCAATGTTTTGTCATATTTACAAACACATACTTTGCTAGAACTCATTTGTCACGCATCTGTGAATTATACATCTCTGACAGCAGACCATTCTGGCACTTGCATACGTTTCAGCCCGTGAGCAACGGAATCATTGACTTGTACTCCCACCTACAGGGGCAGCTGCGTTACTACTGCCCATTTTTTGATGACCAGTTCATCGGAGTTGCTCGTAAACACAAAAGGATGTTTTATTTCAAAGAAAACATTTACGGAAAAAACACACCATAAGCAGATATCAATAAAGGCTCTAGGTTAATGTGCAACAGTGCTTGGGAATTAGAAAGAAAAAAACAAATGCATAAGGCACAATTTGCACGACTCTTTTCTCTTGCGTGCCCATTTCAAGGCACTCGAAGCATTCCTCATCAAGCCATGCATTTATTTGTAACCAGACTACCGATAACGCGCGTTTAAAAAGTTCAGTTGGTACTTTGCATATTTGTTTCGGGACACAGTATTGCGGTACAGTATCATAACACTTGACAATGATCATAAAAACTCGTTAGGAGGGCGGGGGGGTTGTTAATGTGCCGGCGTAGGGATCAGGTTGAGTCTTTCCCTGAGAAATCAACCAACGGATGCCTACGCTAGGGTTAGTAACACACTCGTAATTACGCTACAGTAAAATTCAGAACTATGTTGATGTTAATTAAAAAGGCAATACAAGCAAAATCCATGTAGGAGTGACTACTGTCTGATATTTTAAAAAAAAAAGAAAAACCTTCCTTGGACATGGATATTTGGAAATGTTAAGTATGTCCAGGCCGTAGCCTCTGAACTTACCGCTTTTCGATTCGTCTTCACGCATCTTTATCCGCGAGGTGCGGCGACGCTGGGAAGTCCGGCGCCGAGAGCTTGGCCAGGAAGTGCAGGTGGTCCTGGTCCGAGGCGGTCTCGGCGCTGACGCTCTTGCACAGCCTGCAAAGACTCTGCCGGGTTTCCTCCAGGTTCTGCTCCAGTTCCGCGCGCTCCTGAAGCAGTTTTGCCTTCTCGCTTTTCTGCAACAAGAGAGAAACGCCATCTGAGTGGATTTTCTTGCTTCTGGAACGTTGGTGTTGGGTGCACCTCCTGAGTTGAGTGGTTTGCGCTCAAGTCAAGACAACAGAAAGCGAGCGTGAGAGAAACGCCGAGTGACTTACTAAGGTTTTGATTTCACTGTCGAGATGGTGGATGCTGTCCATCTTCCTCTTCCTGCATCGTTGCGCCGCTGCGCGGTTTTTGCTCCGGCGCCGGACGTCGTGAACGAACTCCAGCTGCTCGGGCGTCATGGAATGGCGCTTGAGAAGCTGCTGGAAAGCGCTGCGACTCAGCGTGGAGATGTGCTCCACTGGGAACGGCAGCTGAATCTGCACGGGGGGCGACAGCGATATATTATTGCAGATTACGCCAGTGGCCAAGTCGGGTCCTCGAGAGCCCCTATGCTGCCTGTTTTTTATATTTCCATCCTCCTGCATAACCGATTCAGCTCATCAGCAGGCTTTGAAGAAGCCAGATAGCGATCCCGATGCTTTCTACCACATTCAAAGCATGAAGCAAAATTTCACATGTGGTACTGAAGTTGAATAATGATGTGCATCCCTACTTTAGGCATGAATCCAGCATCTAATCAGTCACTTGATACACATGTCAACGAGGCAAAGACAATACAGGTGTCCCTAATTTACCGCCGGACTTTCTGTCTTTCATTTATTTTTGATTACCGAGCAGTGTTTTTTTTTCCCTACTGCAATTATGACTTCAAGTGTCATCATAGGTTGCTGATCGACCGCCGCACAAATTCAGGTGACAACCAAACACCGTCTCAAAATGAGCACTCCCTGTGGTAGGAATTATTGTCTGAATGTGACGCTGACCTCGGCCGCTCTCCTGTTGTTGGCCTCCGTATCTCCATCGCTGTCCATATCGGAGTCCTCCCCCGAGTTGAGTGAGGAAATGCAGGGGCTCTTCTCCGACTGGGAGAGCGCGTCGGTGCGAGAGTTGGGCTCCTCACCCGTGCCGAGCTCCCTGAGGAAAGGGCAGTCGGCCGGATTGGAGGCGAGGTCCAGCTGTTTGAGCCAATGGAAGTCCGAGGAGGCTTTCTCCCCATTGCTCTGGTCCAAGACAGGCATGATCTGAGCCGGAGGTGGAGTGCACAGGTCTGACCAAAAGCCCTTGGCCAGATGCTCGGCCACTTCCCGCTCCTCCCTGCTTCTCTCAGAGAATCCCTCATCCTTGGCTGACTCCTCTAATAACTGCGCGCGATCTTCGGCACCGGGACAAGGAACAAGGCCACAGCCCACGTCGAGAGTCTCCCCGGGCCCAATCACGGCTTGCGGATCCACGTGCTCCGCCGTCGACAGCTCGCACGGCAACTCCGGCAGACTCAACTGGCGTTGGCCGCAAACGTCTTCCACAGCCAAAATGTCCCCGGCGCACATCTGAGAGTCATGAGCCGCAACGTCCGGATCGGGCAGAGACAACATCGGACACACAATGTTGGCCGACAAGTCCAGGGATAGCGAAGGCATCTGCAGCCCGCAAGTTTCCAAACACAAGTCGCGAGCGGGAGCAGGAGCGGCCAAAGGGAACGGCGACGGGAGGTTCGTTGGCAAGTCGGAGCTGCGCGGCTTCGCCTCGCCACCTTGACAGCAGACCCGCTGCTTGACATGCTGCGCTTTGGGCTCAGAAAACTTGGGGATGAGGAAATCGAAGCATGCCGACTCCAGGTTGCAAAAACCCAAGAATTGGGCGCAGCTTTGAATCTGATGGATGTTTTCTTTGGTGAAGAGCAGCTTTGATGTGTAGGCAAACTGAAGCAAAGGTTCAAAGCCCTGCACTGTCACCTGAGGCAAAAGGGGCGGACAATTGATTAGGCACGATCAAATATAGACTTCCATTTTACCAGCAAAAACTGTTGCGCTTGAATACTTCCTATTGTCATTCTTTTTCGTTCACATTTATAGTGGCAAACACAATAGCCTGGATGGAGATCCCAAACTGACCTCATCCGGAAGTGTGACAACAGAGTTGTGTTTTGAGTCTGCGGCAGCGGCGCGGCTGTGGAAGTACTCGCTACACGAGGCCAGGACGGCGGCATGGGCGCGGAAGCGGCGGCCCTCCACCACCACGGTCACGTCGCACAGAACGTCATGCCGCCGCTGCTCGTCCAAGCACTGCAGGACATGAGCGCTATGTACGGCCGACTGGAAGGTGAACACAGACACGCGCTGGGCTTGGAGTAGCATGGTTCACTCGGCCTAGGGAGTGAAGAGAAAGCAGTGGCTTCATCAATGGCTTCAATTTGATTTCAGGCGATTTAATTCAAAAATGTTGATTTTGTGACACTGTTGTGATGAAGTAAGAGTTGAAATTGTGTCTTGGTCACGCTGGCAGCTCGAAACACTTGCCATTCCTTTAAATGTCACCATTTAAAGGAATGGAAATAAAAAGCAGCACTTCAGAGGATTTTACTTGATAAAAAAAAATGGCCATCTCAGGGCAGTATAATAAAGACATGCAGGGAGACCTCACGCCTAAATTTCAGTCATTTGGTTGTTATTATTATTATTATGCTTATCTGCCTACATGTGCTGCTCCAACATTTGTGTTCCATATATTCATTGCTTAAAGTGCTACAACATCACAACACCAATGTTATACAAAAGCTCGTGTCTTGTGTTTTGCATTGTTTGCATTAAAGTTGTTTTAAATACACAGTATGTAATTCTCTTTGTATCGTGTTTAACTTCCATCCTTCAAATGAAAGTGCTGTCACGGTGAATATTTTGGTCACTCTACTGCCATTGATCAAAACATTACTATTGATATTTTCTTACAAGAAATATAGCATGCATTTCAATTATCTATCGCTGATATCGGGGATTTTTAGCCAATTATTCCCCAAGCATTTGTTGGGAAAAATGCGGAGCATGAACTACAAAAGTAGGTCACTGAAAAGTACTTCTCAGTCTTGTTTTTATCCACACCTTAACGAAAAATTGTCTTACTGAGATGCGTATGGGTTCACACTGTTTTTGCAATGGTGTAAAACATGACCACATTATTAGGAACACCTTTCGGCGTCACGCAATGCATTTCCATACAATTTAAATCAAACAAAGTGCGCATTATTTTTGTAAAGGTATAACGTTTGGCACAGCTTACGTGGGAGTATTTAATGACTTGTCGCGTAAACTGTTAGCGACCTTATTAGCACTTTTCTGCTCGTCAAGACAAGTTTAAAATGCTGACTCATGATTGGCCAACTTGGCCAAACACACGGGGGAGCGAAGGGGGAACAAAGCTCGATGGCGACAAACTCATTTTACGACACGTTTCATTCTTTTTGGCAAAAAATGTTTATATAAAAGTCTTCGGACTAAGTTTGAAAAAAGGGGGGCACCCCGCTTAGGCGAGGCGCTTATTGTCATGTTAAAGTTAAGACTTCAATGAGCTCTAGTTGAATAAAAAACGGTTAACATGTAGATTGAACACCAACCTGGCGTGTCAGCTCGTTAGCGGTACCATTTGTGTGATATGGGTCGAGACGAATGTGCTCATCCGGAACGCCAGTCAGCAAAAGCGGTGCAGGGAAAAGCCTTACCAGCAACTGCGCATGCGCGAACGGCATAGCCCTTCCAGAGACAGGGAACATATTTTGACGTTCTGTTTTTTATTGCATGGGCATACAAAATAAACATGTATTTGCTTAAAATCCCACCACTATCGTCGACTGTATGGAATTACTGAGTTTTTGTCCAAATCTTTTTTAAACGTTTGGACCTTGTGTTTGCACACCATGACACATTCCCATGAGTCTGAGAAACAAAACAGCTGTAAAACATCAGCGCTAAGTGTCCTTTGAGAAGTCACCATCAAGTCAGTGACGCTGAGAGAAATTCTGTACGGTGTATGGTAGAGCTTGAGCAGCAGGAGGGCATAGAGGCACAGATTTGATGATTCTTAGCGGATCCTCTCGTAGAACAGGAGGTAGGCTTGGCTACTCTGCACTCTGCTCTCACTCACGGGCTGCACGCTGGTGTCGCTGATGTGGAACCACGATCCTTGGGGTGGCTCTCCTAATAAAAAGGTGGAGATGGGTTTCATCAGTTGCATTCGAGCAGATCTGATATGAAAACCTTGGTTGGGCTCATAATCAGTTCATTATTCTCAGTAAGAAAACATATGGATAGTTTTCTAGTAATCTCTTCTTTATTTGAGCATATATTTTTCTGAAAACAGATATCTGTACTTTCTAGTCCCAAAAAACTTATTTTTACGATGTTAACAACGTTGAGAAAAAAAAGACAAATATAGTACAGCGGGAAAGACAATTGCAGGTGATCTTGACTGAATGAGAACTTACAAATGTGGGGAAAAAACTAAATGGCAACAGCAGAGATGGAGGGACAGCAACCAAAAAGCATGACAGCAGATGACGCAACACAGTCAGAGATTGAAAATATTTGCCATCCATGGCCTTACTCAAGAAAGGTTGTTTGTATTTTTGGCTCCCATTTTTCATTGACTATTTTTTATTATTTACTCGCCTGTTCACAATATTGGCAAAAAATGACATTTAAATGTGATTTTTTGCTGTGTACTGTGTAAATTCACTTTAAAAAGTGCCAAGTTATCAAAATGGGTATTACAGCTAAAACTTAACTCTTGCATTTCCCTCAACTCTATCCATCCTGCAACTTGTTCTTACCTTCAA
This sequence comes from Hippocampus mohnikei, assembly GCA_026261675.1. Classification (NCBI taxonomy): domain Eukaryota; kingdom Metazoa; phylum Chordata; class Actinopteri; order Syngnathiformes; family Syngnathidae; genus Hippocampus; species Hippocampus mohnikei. The sequence goes on from JAKGUB010000327.1 coordinate 1,283,254, forward strand.
GCCTGCTGGAGGCCAATTTGGAGCTTTTGGGTCGCACTTTCACAAACGCTGTGTAGTGGCCGGACCTCATGGTGCCGCTGTGCTCCACGATGCCGTACAGGCTGTAGAGAATCTGACGTTCACCTTCAACCACGTTCTGCAAGGAGAAACAAATGTCTTATTATTCCAAAAGAAGTTTCCGTCACACTTTTTGGCACCCCGCCAATGGGGTACCGTGACCTGTGGGACCTCGACATGAACCCTGACTACTGAGGAATGAAAGCAGTTGCAGACATAAAAATAAAGTGAGAAATGTAAGAATTTTTAAAACATATTCAGCCAAGAGTGGGATGTTGGGGGAAAAAAAATCAGATTCTAATGAACAACAACGGCATCCTCAAAACCACATTACCTTACTCTTGAGGGCGCAAAAGGGGGCGAGATCCAGTATCAGGGGGAAGGGTACGTGTCGGTTCACTTTACAAATACCGTAGCCGTTCTGGAGGAAATAAAAGAAGGGAATTTAACAGAACAGGAAATGCTTGACTGCGGACAGATGGGGAAATGCGTGAATGTGAATGTTTGTTCCTCCTGCCGGCTCACCTGCTGAAATCTCTTCAGGTGAAGCGTGAGCACCGGTGGCGGAGAGGAGATCAGCATTTGCTTGGAAGCCTCCGTGTAAACGTTCTTCTTGGATCCTAGCCAGAAAACATTTGAGGAGACATATTACACAAAACTTGACTTCCAGAAAAGTGGGAAGACAACATAGAATCACTCAATGCGGAAGCCAAGAACCTAGCAGAGGTTCAGTGTCGGCACAGATCAGCATTAGCTTCTGATTAGTTGCAAAAATGTTGCCCGTTGAGCGTGGGGGATATTTGTGTTTGGTCCTGTGTCCGCTGCATGTGCCACATGCACGGATCCACCACATGATTAGGCAAGAGTAATGTGGCAACTTACGAAGAAAGCTCTGCCTCAACGAGTGAAAATGCAAGCGGGCTTTAAACTGCATTCACGTGTGCTTGCTATTTTCATCATACTCTGGGCTGGTGGCTCACCTTGTCTTGACCACTAGCTCCGCCCCCGGTCATCATAGTATTGAAAGGCGTATTGAGCGTTGGCCCGGTCAGTGACGGTGGCTCATTTGCTGTAAATCCAAATTTTGTCCAATTCTGAAAAAGTGTTTGCGATCAAGCCTTTTTGAATTTTCCCAAATTGCCACATGTGTCCGCTGCATGCGCTTTATGCACACAATCTCAAGTGTGGTGTATGAAGTGCTGCCTCTACAATTGAAAATGCATTTCCCCTCTCCCCCAACGCTCAGGGCTCTGCTGCCGTAAGTAGAAGTGGCTTGGCTCGTTCAATTTCCAAGCCCCACCCCCGCCATGGTAATGAAAAGCCGCACTTGCCATTGGTTCCGCAATACAGGGGCGGGTACTGTCGCTTGTTTGCATGAGACAAGACCGAAACGCTGGTTGAAAAGTGTGCTATAATTCTGGATGCTTGGTGGTATTTGGACGAGAGGATGTCACAGTCTAGACAAGTTATGAGGACACCTGGGAAATGTTTTGATTAGTGATCCCCGCCCCTCAAAAAAGTGTCCCCTTTAAAAGAAAAAGTCATTCCACTCTCCCACGCACACTTTCTTACCCGCAGATTTGTCCTTGTTTGCCTGCCGTTTCGTGCAGCAGACGCAGAGCAGGCTGTTGTTCTCACTGAGGATCTCCTCCTCCGTGAAGTGAAAGAGACACGACTCCACCGAGCACTCCTGCTTGTCGGGCGAAGGCCTGCGGGCCAAAGTCTGGAAGGCCAGCTCCGGGTCCTGGTTGACCACCACGTATTCCTTGGCCTCATCCCCCGGCCCGTCGTCCTCGCTCTCCGGGCATGTTTCCACCGAGTCCGACTCGATGAAGGCGTCGTTCAAGTTGATTTTCTCCATCTCGTTGGCCAGCAAGAAGTCGTCGTCGTCCAAGAACGCGTCGCTGGAGCAGCGCGCTTCTGGTGAGGCGGTGAAGCGGTTGCAGGAGGATTCCGAATGAGAGTTGTTGACAGAGTCGCCTTTGTCTTCCTCCTTGTCAGATTGGACCGCGTCGAGGGTAGGCGGGTTTTGTTCAGAGTTGCCCGTTTGCGCGGACTCCCCTTCCCGCTTCTCAACATCTTCTGTGAGATCTTTCGCTTGATTCAGAGATGCGAGACTGCTGAAACTGACTCGGCTCTCCAGCTTCTGCTGCCTCTTTTGATGCTGCGGAGACAAAAAGGAAGAAATTGGAAGTCTTAAAGTTGTGGGACCACGGAGTCGCTACCATGTGTAGCTCTGAATGCCATAGGAATTAAAAAAATACTTCTGAAGAAAAGAAAAAAAGTCAGAAGAGTTGTATTCAATGCTGAAATCTTTCAAAGAGCAAACCTATGTTTCTACGGTGAAAGGTTGCAATCTCACGAGAAACAGGTTGTATTTTTAAAAGCTCACGCCGTAACATCACAGTAATAAAGTCAAAGTTTAACAAGGGGGAAATCCCGTGTTAATGAAAGACCAGCAATAATCCCAGGGTCAATTTGACCCACGCATGTTTCCTTATCCAAAATGGTCTGTAATGAAAAAAATGCCAATGCGCATTGTTTGCATCTAATTAACTCAATGACAAAATATTTCATTGCAAAAATCTGAAACGAACTATTTCCGTCGTGACTGTGGACGGTCAAGTGGGGCAATCGAGAAAGAGAGTTTACCTTGGCTTGTTTCTTGGCCTGCTTCTTGGCTTTCTTCTGCTGGTACTTGCTACCCGCGGGAACGTCTTCGCCCTGACTTTCCGGGCCGTCCTCGCTGGCTTCGCTGCTTTTCCGTACTGTTCTTTTCTGGGTCTTCTTCCTATATGCCTGTATTCACACAAAGAGACAAACGCATGCAAGATCCAACTTAAAAAGTGCACATAACCTTTTCTCAAGTGAAATTCAAAGCCTGAGAGTTGAGCTAAATTCCATTGGTACTGTATATGACTGCGGTTGTGCTTTGAGTTTTCCATTAATTTGCTCAAGACACTCATATCTCAAATTATCTTTAAATCATATGAATGGAAATGCCATCATTCCGTTCCAACGTTTGTGCTCCTTCTGGTGTGCAGGGCATTGGCCACCAGGGGGCAGTATAATGCAGTCATACAGACACAAACGAAGCGTTTCACATCCAAGTACAAGTGTAAAAGGCAGTAAGAATATCGTTTTTTTTTTTACAGAGGATAAATAATATATACCTGTGATCATTGTTATCTATGAAGATGTATTTTTGCACCATTTGTGTTCAAATATCCATGGCTTAGACCGTTATACCACAGCCACATCGATGCCATTTTCTTTCGTGTGTTAGCATTAAGCTAGCGGACATTCAAAGTGATGTGGTTGTTTTAACTTCTCTTTGTTTTATGTTTAGTTTAACGGTAAACTTTGACTGGGAGTGGCAAAAATAAACAGCTTGTTTTGAAGATTTCACTCCGTGGCAAAACACTACTTGTGAAGTGAACTGCATTTGTTGCCAGCACTGAATTTATTTTGCTCTCAAGTCAACTCGCAGCCGTAGTTTTCAATGTTTTTTTTAAATGGGAAAATAAAACACACACATCTTTTTTTTTTACCTGATCAGAAACTGGAAGAGAAAGGTCCAAAAACATCTCGGTGACCACAGACACCTGTGAGAGTAAAAGAAGGAGCCGTTGAGCATCAATATGTGTTGGCATGATGAACTGTGAACGTTGTCTCGTTTGGGGTACCGTTTTACACTGCTGACACATGATCGTGCTGGTCATCTCTCCACCAAACACCTGGTCCACAAAATTTTGAGGTAGCCCGTTTTTCTCATACTCTGCTCATCAAACAGATGCATGGCATACTTTAAGCAACAACTGCAACTCCCACCCGCCTCCCAAAAAAACCCAAAAAACAGCGGCAATTTGAACTTTACCTTTAACGACGGATTTGAGTTCCTCTGCATCTGTGACTTTTCCCGATCGTTTCAGTGCCTCCGTGATTGCAGAGCTCACCCTCTGAAAGACACAAATCAGGTGATTAAAAGTGACACAATAAAATAATAGTAATAGTAATAATAATAATAATAGGTTCATATTGCACCGCTCACAGTCAAAGTGCTTTGCAAGACAATCAAATATCTAAAATATAAATCAACCAAAGAGTAGTGCAGGATACAGAAAGAATGCATGAGAATGCTACTAGAATGCACGCGTGTCATGCAAATCAAATTCACGTCATCGCAATCATTTGAGCCTTTCGCTGGCCACCAATGGCATACTTTGCTCTCCTCTGCCCTCATGCCGTCAAGGAGGTAGCGCAGCAGCTCTTGGCTGTCTTGCTGCTGAAATCCTTTGAACCTCGCAGCCCTGCGCCAACGAGACAAAGAAAGCCGTGACGCAACACTCAAGGTGCCGGTTCTGACGTAGGCATTTGTAGCGGTCGGTGCTCACTTTTTACAAACTTGCGCAAACAGCTCCAGTGGTGTCACCACGCCCTTCTTTGACTCTTCGATTTCGTTGAGGAGCTGATTCATCGCCATCGTTAGCGAGCCGGGCCGATCCAATTCGGCCACAACGGCCTCCTGTGCTCACAAAAAGACCAAGTTAGAATTGGCCAGGTTTATTTTTAAGTGATTCTCAAACGACATTTTGTGCCACTGTTTTTTTTTATTTTTTTCTCCAAAACAATGTGGGCTTTGTTGAATGAAAACACAGCGTTTCCCAGTATTTTTCCAATTTATGTTCTATTTTTTTTGGAGGGGTGGGGGGGGCATCTGTGTCCATGTTGCTCAGTAAAATATGTCATTATTGTTACTGGTCACTCTAAAATGGTTTAATGATTTTCTGCACCAACTGTACAAACTGTAATAGTATTGTATTCTACCACTGATCACTTTAGCTCTGCTTGAAACTACGGTTCACTTACATTACGAAATGTCCTTCCATACCTATTTGTCATGTTCTTGTTTATGATGATACTAATGCAGCGTGTTATACCGGAGACAAATTCCTTGTGTGTTCTACATACTTGGCCAATAAAGATGATTCTGATTCTGATTAATCAGAATATATAATGGTGTCAGTCATTGATCCGTTCAAAGGCAATAATTACATCATTCTTATTTTCAGGTACGTTATCGACATTATGCGGCCTTTCCAATTAAAAAGTAGACTTGAATAAAAATTGCATCTAGCCGAGGGTTAGCTTGGCTTTTGGGAAGCTGACATTTTTTGCAGTTGGGAACAGATGTGTGAAATAACTTATTCCAGGTTAATACAGTCGAGTCAGAAAAATGTACCAGTGTGGAGGAGGAAGCAGGTTTGACACTGAGGCTGGTCTTGTCTTCTATCACCTTGTTCAGGGTCTGTCTTAACATCTGCGTCTGAGAGAGGTTCTGCAACGAGGATACAAAAAAAAACATTTGGTGACACGTCACATGGATTCATTTGTCTTGTTTGGAAGGTCTTTTTAAAGCTCACCTGGATGACGGCGTTAAAGAAACAAGTATTTCCCAGGTTGCTGAGCCCCCGGACGGGAACGCCGCTGTTGTCTTCCGTTGAGCTGCTGGAGTTTGGCGACTTGCACACAGACACTTTTCTGGTGGTCTTCCTCTCGCAGCTCCGGTTCCTGACGTTCTCCTTGTCTTCATCTTCTTCTGTCTTGAATGTGACGCTTTTCGGTCGCACCTCCAACACGTCATTTTCTGTGACAGCGATGGCAAGAGGAGAAATGACAATGACGATAGCCCATCGAACAAGAAACAGAACTAATGGTGACAGCAGTCAAAGGCAGCACTGAATACGTGTCTGGAAATGAAGGATGCAGACAGGTGCAATGGCTTAAAAAGTCCCGTAACAGATTGTGTGCTGGGTCTTAGCGGTTCCGCTGTATTTTACACTTACTTGTCTCTGTTTTCTGTACAGACTCCAGCTGCATCTTCTTTTTGATGTTGCTCACCAGCTGAGCCAACTGACTGCTTGCAGAGTACCGCACCTCATCGTCACACTCGTAGCACCTGAAGGAGGAGCAGTGGTGGAAGTGACTTACATAGGTGAAAGGCCAAAAACAAATCTTAACTTTCACATTTCAAGCAAATCCCACGGAAAGTAAACACGTACACTCACCAAACACTCCAGCTGTCCAAGCTGATCACCAGGCAATGAGTATCAGACCGCGGCGTTTCGTAGTGTTTGATGGCGTGTTGGTTCTCTGAGCTTCGTCCACATCCCTTCAAAAAAAGTTTCAATAATACCCTTCTTGATGTACAAACAAATTAAGAGGTGACGTGAACTCACTCTGTGGCCACATTTCATGCACATCCACACTTCCACCACTGAGTCATTTTCATCCTCAGAGTCGCCAGAAGGGTCAGTGCTTCTGTTCTCTTTATTGTCCTCATTTTTGCAGTCCTGGCAACGTGTCCCGTCAAATACGCCAGAGATCTTCCTGAGAAGAGTCTGGTCTGTGCCTTTCCTAATGTGCCTGCAAACTGGACCTGAGAGGATAAAACACAGTTGTGAAGAAGGATCAAGCTACTCTTCATCACTTTTGTGAAGATGTAAGCATGCGTACCAGTCATTTCAAACTCATCATCCTCTCTGGAGCTCCTGTCCTTCGCTTTTTTCTTCCCCATGTTTCGCCTATTTTCCGCTATTACAGACGGAAACAGCACGTGACGTATTTCTGTTGTAATATTGCTTATAAATAAGCCACTTACGTGAAGATCAAAGTCGAATTCGAGCACGTAATGCCATCACGTAATTCAACTCCCAGCTTGAGGAGACTTACTGGACACACACGGAGGCGACCCACGTCACACGTTCACTTTCGCTTACTTTTTCCGCCAGACGCCAACTTTAATGTAGACATCTCACCAAATTCCCCATGGAATCACGCTTCGAGGGCACATTTGTACGCATTCGGCGAGCGAAAATGCGCTGATTTAACGGACCAAACAGGAGTCAATCATTTCTATAGAGGAAGATAAGGAGGCGGAACTAAAAAGTAACTGCTTCGTTTTCATGTGTGCAGTGTCTATGCTCTTCCGGTGCGTCTTGAGCGTGTCATTGCCAAGCTACGAATCAAGTCCATTGAGGTCGCTCGTGTCACTTTCTTTGCATTTAACACAGACGTGTTACTTTTTTAATCAGCACGGGTCAACTCTCATGATGCGATTTTAGGTACATTTAAAAATAAGAATTAAAAAGGAGCGCTATTGTCAGGCGTGTTTTTCCGGTGCGCCGCCTATAATGTTCCGGGGGTGAGCACAAGCTGGTAGCATGCTAAGTGCTATTTTGGTGCGTCGTCCATAACCTTCCGGGTGGAAGCATGCGTTTGTGCTAGGCTTCAACGTGGACGTGTCATAGAAGAGTCTCCTAAAGCGACTTTAGGTGCATCTAAGTGGGAAATAAAAAATATGATCGACTTTTGATAAAATAATTAATAATCACTTTAACATGTCGTTCCGGGAGTGGGCAGCAGCACAGCTGGCAGAACTCGAGCTGCTGACCAGCATGTTCCCCACGCACGAGGAACTGGAGATCGTGGACCAGCTTGCTCTGGCCGAGCTCCGGGACTATGCCGGCGCCGAGGGTTCGCCGTCGGTTTCCACCGAGAGCCCACCGGCACCACCTCCCTCCTCCAGACCCCAGTTCGTCATCAAGCAGAGGCTGGAGGATGACACAGGAGACCCAGAAGGGGGTCAACAAAATGTAAAGTGCCCCATTCTGTCATTGAGAATTGATGAATAAACTATTCATTTATCAATATAATTGTCACATTCTTTCATGTTGTTTTTAAGGTGGACTTTATTCTCACCTGCACGTACCCACCTGAATATCCTAGTGTGGTCCCAGAGTTAACGGTTCGGTAAGAACAAAGACTGTTAAGAAGTAAAAATACGGTTTATGTGTGTTTATTCATTTATATAAGGTTATTCTCAACTATGTACAGAAGTGGCAGCTCAGGCGAATTGCTGTATTATCAAAGGAAAAAATGCATTCTTAGCATTGAAATGTATCCATGGTCACTATCCAATCACTGAGTGTAATCTATTGACAGTCATTCACATCTTCAAAAAAGAAAAATACACTTTACATCAACCCAGTCAGTGAAACGTGGCTGCCCGCAGTTACACCAGCGGCCTGTTGGCGGTCTCAAGGTGCATCGAGTTGTGGTCATTCCCTTGAGGCAGAGAAGAAGAGCTCAAATTGTCACAGTAGGAGGTCCAGAGTTTGATTTCCTTTTTTGTGTTATTAGTAAAGTATGACAGTGCCAGGCACACAAAAGAAAATAAAATACATTTTAAATGTGGTTGTATCACTTATAAAGGATGTTTCTCTAGGTGTTGTGGGCTGAGCCGTGCGCAGCAGACACAGCTCCACGCTGGACTCAAAGCGCACCTGGCGGACGCCTGCCTGGGAGACGTGTGTGTGCTGTCAGCGCTGGAATGGCTGAGGGACAACTTGCGCACCTTTGTTGACAAAAGCTCTTCGGCGCCAACGCCTCCTGCTTGCAAGGGCGACGCGGCCTCGCCGCCGCCGCGGGAGGCGTTTAGTCGCCTGTGGATCTACAGCCATCACATCTACAACAGCACCAAGAGGAAGAACATCTTAGAGTGGGCCAAGGAACTCGGACTGTCCGGTTTCAGCATGCCCGGGAAGCCTGGCATTGTTTGTGTGGAAGGTGCACAGGGGGCCTGCGAGGAGTTCTGGTCCAGGTAACTTTGGTTGACATTTCCAGACATTTGGGTTTCAAATGTATTCTTGCATTTAAGGAGTTGGAAGACAGTCGAGCTTCAAGACAAGTTAGGCTTTGAAACCAAGGCTGGGGTCTCAATTTAAGGTTTTAAACAAGGGGTAATGTTATTAGGGTTTCAAACCTGGTTAAGGGCTATAAGGGCATGTCAGGGTTTGGGTTTCAAGCTTGGTTTAAGGTGACACCCTGGTTTCGGGTTTCAATTTAAGGTTTCCTGGCTTGATTTATGCCAAAGTTATGGTTTGGCCTTTGAGTAGAAAGACAGGGTTACAGTTTCAAACAAGGCTAAGGCTTTCAAATTAGCATTTTACGCCTGGTTTAGGGTTTCAGTTACTGGTTTCAAGCCTTGGTTAGGGTTTCAGTGTGTAAAGTCAAGGTTTCCAATAATAAGCGAAGAGACAGGGTTAGGGTCAGAAGCCAAGGCAGGGTTGTTAAGGTCTCAACATAAGGTTTGCTGTGTAAGGGTTTCAAGCCCGGGTGATGGCTTGAAATTAGTTTTTCATTTTGGGTCAGGGATTCAAATTATGGCTGCAAGCCTGTGGTGGGATTTCAAATCGTGTATGAAACCAATGTTTCACTTGTTCATCATACAGTATTACCCGTCTGAAGCCAAACCGTTAGCTCGAGACGCTAAACGTTGTCGACATCGTGCAGAGTGAAGAACCTGACTTGGAAGCGGATCACGATTCGACACCGAGAAGACGTTGGGCTACGCGACACGGCGAGCAACCAAAGCATCGACTCCCTGCGCAAGTTCTCCGGCTTCGAGGAGGCGGCCTTCGACCCGCGCGGGAGCCGAGGGAACCACATGGACCTGGGCCTGCTCTACCAGTTCTTGCAGGAGAAAGGCTGTTGCGACGTTTTCCAGATGTACTTTGGTGTAGAAGGGAGGAGGTAGTTTCCACGCACGGTGCCTGGTTCTGCTGCAGAGCCCTGAAATTGGATCGTCTGCACAGCGTCATCACATGGACCGAGCAGAATGGTCCACTTCCTCTACTTTTTCCATGTGATAGAGCCGAGTTATCTCAACCCAAATCCCAGAGGACGCTTTGTAATTAAGTCCCCCACACTTACAGTAATATGTCGCAGCGAGTGTTTCTCCTGAGGTTTGCGCAAAAGTTGTCGGGGGAGGGGGGGGGGTTGCTATTTGCTCTTCTAATAGCGCCGCACACCCCGCGGAAGCGGCTCACTTCGCAAATGCTGCTGTGCCGACTGCATAGATTTGATCTGAAGAATTATAGATAAGAAAATCTCATTTTCTTTTAATGCTAAGGTAGATCAATCAGGGCGCACACTCCAATTAAAAGTTGTGATTATTCAACGTGGGTCTGAGTCGCCAATGACCGGGATAAAATCGAGGACTAATTAAGAAAACTGACACAAAATTAAACAGTTTGATCATGTTTAAAAGATGCTGGACTGTCAGGCACAACCGTAATGGGTTTCAAATTAGGGTTTCTAGTTAATGTTAGTGTTCCAAGTCAGGGTTAGGATTTTAAACAAAGGTAGGTTTTGATGTTTCAAATTAGGGTTTGAAGACTGCTTTGGTCAAATTGACTGTTAGCAATAGCAACAAAATGACATAGATCAGACTTTTAGTTAAGGTTTCAAACAAGGTTCTTAAACAAAGGTTAGCGTTTGAAAGTGAAATGACGGTTTGAAAATAGGGCCTCTAGCCTGATTTTGGGTTATCAACAAGGGTTAGTGTTTCAACCCGTTCACCGAATGGGCATCCCCAAAAAGAGACTTCTGGGGGCGCGTCGTACATGTGCGTGTTCGGTTATGGCCAGCAGATGTCAGTGTTGAATAAACTCAGTGCTTTTGATTGAACCGCTTGCTGCGTGCCTCCACTTGTTGTGCAGGTCATTAACGATGCCAATCGATACCACTCCATAACACCTTCACGGATCACTCATCAACATATGCTTTCTTGTAGTAGTTGTTGTTGTTGTGACCCAGCTCAAAGTCTACACCGACCGCTGCGCAGCGGCACCTTGCTTTGCTCTGAAAGATGATTCATTTTTCACCGAATGGGCACTAACATTTAGTCTCGAGAGGTCATGTATCTTTCTTCATTTATCCATTCATTTAGCGACTTTTGGCGACAGGGCGAAGATCTCCTGCACTACCTTCCTTACGACATCATGACAAACTCCTCATTTGGCCTCATTAGCCGCAAGCAAGTCCACTGAAATGCTGTGTAGCGAATGCCAGCATGTACGAGTAAACAGTACAGTCCTGTCAAATTTATGCTAGTCGGTTAGCTAGTTTTGCTCGCTTTAAACTAGCCAACAATAACGTCTATGAAGAAGGAGTCCAAGCCTGGTTTAGGATTTCACACAGAAGATTTGAAGCAAAGGTTACACTTTCAAATCAGGACCAAAAGCCCAGTTTAGCTTTTTAGACACGGCTGAGTTTCAAATTAGTGTTGTCAAGGTGAGCGTATCAAAATGGATTCAGTTTTAAAATTATGTCTTCGAGCCTGTTTTGAGTGTTTTCGAACATGGTCTTTAAATTTAGGTTTCAAGACTGTTTCGAGTCACGGTTCGGACTCCAAGCTGGTCTTCGCAATATCGTAATGAATAGTCCAAGTAGCGTGAGTCTGTTAGCTGTAGAAACATCCAAACTGCATGGAGGACTAAACACAGTCCAGTCATGTTCTCCAGTATTTTGCCTATTTAAAACTTGCCATTGTTCTTTTTGTGTTGTTTGCCCTGTTTGGCCCGGCACCATCCCATCCCCATTACAGTCATTTGGAGCGTCTTTGAAGTTGCATCGATAATAGGATCTCTCTGGTTAATGCAAGTAAATAGCTTGGCAAATGACTGCGGGAAAGAAAGCGTCCGTCTTCCTTTCCTCTCCAGCCAAATCCTTTTTTTTTTCATTCTTCTTCCAGCACTGAACTTCATTCATACACGATTTCCTGCTATTTTTCTTTGTTTTCAGCAGACAATAGCGCACTTCTGGAGGTGTATTGGAGCGCTGAGGCATATAATTGAATTAGTACGCTTGCGCTCTTTCAACACGGGGATTTCATAGCCAGGCTCTCAGTCAGCGCTAAGCTAATATAAATAGCATTGACTAACTCTCAGCAAGTGAAGAGTTTGCAAAACTTTGACATTAGAATTTAGGACGTCTCAGCAGGCAAAACTCTTTGAAACCACAACCCTGTTTTGAAAGCTTAATTTGAAAACCTTTTTATGGTTTGTGACCCTAAACCGAATCTTGAAACTCAAACTGAAACTGTAACCCTGGTTTAACACAAGCCTTGCCTCGGAATCCGACTTTGAAAACGGAGCCCTTGCTTGAGATCCTAAATTTAAAGGTTAACTTGAAAACCCAAAGCCACACTGGAACCCTCATTTGAAACCTTAACCTTTGCTTGAAACCCCACCTTTGTAACCCAGCCGTGCCTCGCACCATATTTTGAACGGCTAACCCTGGCTCGAGAGCCAAATTGGAAATCCTGACTTGAAACCGTCAGTCTGGTTTGCAACACTCATGTGGGCTTCAATCTTTTTTCTTCATACTATAACTCTTGTTTGAAACCCTGTCTTTGGCTTCAAACCCTAATTTGCAACCCTGACCCTGGGTTTTAGCCCATATTAAAAACCCTAATTAGAAAATGTGACGCTGACTTGAAACCCTACTTTGAACCCTGAATCTTTTCTTCAAACCGTATCTTGAAACCCTAATGTTGTCTTCAAACCAGTCTGAAAACCCTCATTTGAAAGCTGAATTGGAGACCGTAATCTGGCCTGTAAAATCTCATTTGAAACCCCCAACCCTTGTTTGAAACCCTATTCCACATTTGAAATCGTTGCCCTGGCGACGCATCCTAATTTGAAACATGAACCCTTGTTGGAAACCTTAAGATAGGCCCAAGAGCACTTTCCTTGGCTTCAAACGGTAACTCGAAACTCTCTAATTTGAAGCGCTAATCTTGTTTTGAAGCCACAATTTAAACCCCTAACCCTGTCTTGAATCTCCAATACTCTAATTTGAAACGCTTCTCTTGGCCTCAAAATTAAATTTGAAACCCTCACCCTGGCTTCAAAGTCCTAATTTGAACCGTGGACTCCTTGTTTGAAAGTAGACAAAGCACCGAGTGGAAACGTTTCATGAATTCCTCACGAGTAAAGTTGTGATTAAAAATGCCATCGTTCTTTCCGGGCGCTGTCTAGAAACGGGGCCCCTGACGGATCTTTGGCATTTCGGACCTCTCTCTCTCTCTCTCTCTCTCACTAACCGGATGACCCGTCAAGGTGAACTCTCGTGCCGTGAATACTAAATACGGTGGGATTAAACGTCTCCTCTCTTCCGGCGACAAACTCATCAATTGTCTGGCCGCAGTAATCCCCGAGGTTCGCGATTTCGCCAACCGCGGCCTTGCCTGATGCTCTGGAACTATTCAAGCCGTACCGCCGGTGGAGGTATTTATTTCAGAGTTTTCATCTCATTTAAAACGCAACACACCGATCACAAATCGACTTTGCCCATTGAAATGAATGGAAAATTCCTTTCCTCTTGCCCCGCAAACTTTTTTGGGTGAACATGTTTTTTGATATAAGTAGCACGGTACAGTATTGCGCTTTATAAATACCCTCATTTGAATCCTCATTTTGCCTTCAGCCCTAACCCACACTCGAAACCTTAATTTGAAGTCCTTATCCCGGCTCGGAACCCTAATTTGAAAGCCTAACCTTGTCTTGAAACCCCAATTTAAAATCCTGCTCCTTATAATGTCCGTAGCAAGTCCTTCATCCTCATTCTGCTCATCGCTCACGACGACGGCGAAATGAAAAATTGGAAGCCTCACCACGAGCAGCCGACGAAGACCTCGCAACTCGCTACGCCGTTTACGCGCATACATCAGACACCATTTCGTACACGGCAAGCGCGTTTTCCGAGAACCACGATAACAATGTTTCGCAGTTTTGCATTTGAACGCGTTTTGCACATTTAATTACAGTTTGCTAAACAATGAAATGTGGGAGCATATCAATTAGGTGATAACTGTCAATTAACGGTAATTAAATGAAAGGAAACTCAGCAGACTGAGCGGGGCTAATTAAAGTATTAGTTGATAGCCCGCCTATCTAATGGGATGCCGTGCAAGCGTTAATCCCCAAATTCGGCTTTCGCAAATGATAATGAGCAGTTTTGCGTGCATTTAAAAGACGGATTAATATCCGAGATTTAAGAATAAACCACCAGCTACGCCATCATGTAAAGCAGCGATCGGCAATTTAAATGCTGGGGGCGGGGCACACATTTTCATCAGTGCAGCTGGTGGGCAGGGGCCCCAAATCGGAGCGCGAGCTTTCGAACCGGACGCATGACACAAATGCTATTTGCAATTTGATCCCAACATATTTGAATACATTTCTGAATGCACGTATGAAAGAACCACAAAAACAAAGATGGGAAAAAAAAGAACGAAATGACCACATACTGTGATATACAGTAAGCCCTCGTTTATCGCGGTTAATGGGGACCAAAACCACCCGCGATAAACGAAAATCCGCCAAAGTAGACCAATTAACATATATATATATATATTTTTTTTTAAATTGCCCCACGTGGGCCTTTGCGCTTGAGCAGAGCGCACTAACACACGCACGCGCACACGCACACACACAGGCAAGCGATCCCGCTGGGTGCAGCAGACGTGTTTATGATTAGTCAATTAAGGTTGTTTAGACAATTAAGGATGGAGAGACCTGCTTTTGTTCTTATAAGTTTCTCTCTCTCTCTCTCTCTCTCTCTCTCTCTCTCTCTCTCTCCTCACACATTAGCACGCGTAGTAAACAACACTGAGACGCTGATTTTTGCGGACTTCCCCCCCAAAAAAAGTTTTTCTTTTTTTATTGTTTGAAAAAATCCGCGATGCACCGAAGCCGTGATAAACGAACCGCGAAATAGCAAGGGATTGCTGTATATCATTTTTGGGGGGGTTGTCTTGCATTAAAATTACCATTCAAGAACGGCACAAAACTGCTGAACAGCAAACTAACATTTTTTTTTTTTTGTGCAAAAATATGCGCCCATCCTTGATGTAACGGAAAGCGTGCAAAATGGCCACAGGAAATCCAAACTCGACCACCGCGTTGCTAACTACACAATTGCTCTATGTGGCATTGCCAACGTGAGCATGTCTCATTCAAACCCTTTGAATGCATCAAATATCCAATTAGTTCTTCATTTAGGTTTTTTCTTAGTTTTTTTTTTCAGCGACCATGCCAGTATCATTTTTTTTTTTCAATTTAGTGTAGAGACTGAAACATGAAACGCGTCCGATGTTTGTGTTTCATGGCATGTGACAAGAAGAGCAGGTTGTCATGGATACAGATATGAATGACACAAGTGCTTGGAAGTGCCGTAAAAAAAAAAAAGTTTTTTGCGTGAAATGACAAAGAAAGTGAAATCCAGCTCTGTTGTTTCACTTTCAACGGGAATTAATCTCAATCAAACAGCTGCTGCGATATGCTATAGCCGCCATTCCATTGGAAGAGTATCAGTCTGCCGCTTGCTGATATTCCAACTTTAATTAAGTCTCTGGCGGATTCCGTGCGGAGGAGCCACGAGTGCTCCAATCCAAACAGATGGCACCTTATTTATTGCATACCTTATGCCACAGGTACTCGCCCCGCTCTCTCTTTGCCTCAAATGACTTCCCAAGACAAGATTTCCCTTTCTGTTCTCTCGCCGGGCCGGGTGTGTGCGCACGCTTTCCGGATGTAGCCAAACACCGTGGGGAGGTTTGTTTTAATTAGATCCCCAAAATACAATATGGAATAAATCAAACGGCGGACGCTTCGTCCCTGGGCGGACTATTTAAAGACGCGCAGCTGAGGACGAATACGGAGAGCAGGGCCCCACTCGCCGCTGTCATCCATCCTTGCGGCGGCCTGATTTGCAACCAAAAAAGTGGCTGGCTGACCTCACGCGGCAACCGGGGGAAGCGTAAGCGAGCGCTGGCATTCATCTGGACTAATGGCACGCCGATGCTTTCGTGTTCTTTATTTCCGCATCATTTGACGCCTTCCGCGCTTCGTCACGAGCGGCGGGGCCCGGCAATCGCTTTTATCTCAGCGAGCCGTGATTAGGCAAAGCACGTCTCGGGATAATATCCCGCCGTTTCCGCAGATGAGGCGTGAATGCCGGAGCTATACGTCAAAGGCGCCTTTGCGGCTCTTTTGCTTGGCGGGAAGTGTAATTTAAAGCTACATTATGCAACTAGTTTACCTCGAAATAACTGCGGCGGAATCTCAATTTCATGCGTTGTGTTTGTTGTGTCATCGCAGCAGTGGCATCTGTGTCGCACTGATACTTGGAAAGCCAAACATTGACACGATGCAACCGTTGGGACGATGCAGTGGAGCCACGCTATTCGCGAGGGGGGGGGGGGACAAAAACGGGGATACCAGGTTTTCAAAAACAAGCTAAATAAAAAATATGTAGTTTGAAATTTGGAGGGGGGGGGGGGGGATTGCGAGTTGATGAACCCACGGGTGCTAAACGGTAACTATGCGGGCGGTTCGTTGCCGCTATTCGCAATGCACAACAAACTTCTTGGGAAAAAAATGGGGATAAACTTCCAATACGTGTTTTCCAAGAAAACGGGGGTGGGCTCTCCCCAAAAACAAAGACCCCAAAAATATTTCCACTGCCACCATTCACGATGAGATTCGAGACTGAAAATTCAATTGATTCCCATTATGAATGTTTTTTATTTCCAACCTCGATATTGCTTGTCTACACATGTTGCTCCACCGTTACAAATGTCCGTGTGGTCACACTGCGACACTGGTGCTAAACATTAGCATGTCTGTGGCATTGGCATTGTTTTGTTAGCATGATGCTAAGCGAACTTTCGTAAGGCCAAACTCAAGTGGTTGTTTTCATCCGACTTTGACAGAAAACTTCAACCTGGGACTTGCGTTCAACGGTTTGAAGTACAATTTGTCAAGAGTTGCTCATCCGGCAAACTGCAGGTTGAGGTGGGTGCCACCGGACAGTGGCGCTCGCTCAAATTTTGGCTCGCAAGTCAAAGCAAAAACCAAGCGAACGATGGCTCGTTTCCTGAAAAGCCCGTCTGCCAGGTCGCTTGTACTGTATTGCAAGGCACCGCTTTCAAATCTTTTCACTCACTGAACTGTGGCGAAATGCACACACACACACACACACACACACACACACACACACACACACACACACAATTTTAAACAAGACAATTGAGCATATCGACAAGAATGAGAGCTCAAGATTGTCTACGGCTCAGTGATTACACATATTGCAAAATATTGAGAAAGTTCCCCCCCCCCCAAAAAAAAACACCTCCAACTCTGTGTTGTTGGCGATTATTGACTTAAAGTTGTGGAATTGTCTACCTCTCCGTGGCTAATCTGCAATTAAAAACACATTCCGCCGCTCCACTTGCCATCTTCCCCTTCATCCTTTTTTTTTTTTTTTTTTGTGGGACTTTCTTTTGCCGCTGAATTACACAAGCCAATTGACGTGCTCGGATGGTGAAAACAAGCGCAATTACTGTTATTTTCCCATTGAAAGAGCCTCGTCAGCGAGCATCGAGTGTAATGCACGCCAACACTCCGAGAGCTTTTCTCGCCTCACGCCACTCGTCTCTAATCTACAAGATGAAATGAAAAAAGAAAATGACGTCCGGGCTTGAAAAAAAAAAAAAGAAAGAACTTTTCAAGTCAGTGCAACACTAAGTATATGAATGTTTCTTTTGTACGACAGAATTTTTCCAATCCAAATTTAGCTATGAGCCGGGAATCCGATTTGATCAGTCGAGTTCCGTGTCTGACCAAGAATGGCTTCAAATGTTTACGTTTGTTCCAGAAAACTGGAGAGGGCGAACTGGCCGATATGCCATTTTCAGTCCCTGTAAAGCAAATCGAAACGTCTTTTAAATTGGACAAACCACACAGAAAATTGCCAAGTACATAAAATGAGGAATAGGAGGAAAAAAAAGCCATTCTCCCCGCTCTCAACTCATGTGGGCGTGTCTGCTAATGTGCTTGAAACCACGCCCACTCAAGCATCAGCTGTCAATCAAATACGAGTGACAACCCAGAAGAATGATCTGCATTTCTCTGTTTTGTAACTGAGCAAACTTATTGACTTTAGACTTGAAATTTGGAAGCGACCTGACTTCCTTGATTCCCCCCCACAGTAACTTTGGACTTGCTCAGATGTGTCCACCTCTGGAAACTGGTCTTCACCTTCACAAAACCACAACCCAGAAAATCAAATCAATACTTGCATAACGATTCTACAAATTTTGTACCCAACAGTTAAAAAAACAAAACACAATTTTTCATAAATGTGTGGTAACAAACTGTTTTAAAAAAGTCCATCCAAATGTAGTTGAATTATTTAACAAATATTGGATTGAAAAAAAACATTCTTAAATCTTCTCACAATTTAGAGATTTTTTTTGTTTCTTTGAACAACAGAACATAAGGGAAGGATTAAGCTTCCAATATAGCCCCCCCCCACCACCACCATTTGGGGTGATGATATTCCCTTCACATGTTGACAGAAATCTCTTTTTCTTTGTAATGGTTTTACATAACGACTATCCAATGACGCAAGGCTAATTTTCCGGCCCGCCCTTATGCGCGGCGCTGCTAATTTCGAGCTTAACGGAGCGCTTGAGCTTTTTGATAAAGCGATCGCGGCTTTTTGTTTGTTTGTTTGTTTGGCGGCAATGATACGAGGCGAGGATGGGGCTCGGGCAGATGGTTGGCCAGAGAGGATGTTGATCATGTTTCTCAGCTGGGAAGCAAAACGTTAGCTCAAGGTCAATGGCGTTGCCTAATGACTGCAGATATGCAACACGACGGCGGTCGTTTGGCGAGGCCGTTAGATCCATCCGCCCCACTTCACGCCGTTCATCCGGCATAAATATTGATTTTCAGAGCCGTGATGACCGTACGCTCCGCTTTGCAAATTCATTCAAACAGCCAATTCCTTGATTTCTGCTGCCGACCGAGAACATTTCACCTCAAAAGATGATGCCATCTGTTGGTATCTAATGAGGGGCCGTGCGGCGAACTCGTGATTAGCGTGTCTGCCCAACAGCTCGCAGATTCCGAGGTTGCATCCTTTTTTTCAGTATTTCATACGTGTACACTAATATTTATTAAGAACTGGAACAGTATATGCAAGGCTGTTTTGGGCACCCCTGATACAAGTACGGTATTTCCTTTTTTTTTTTTTTTTTGCTACATACAACACTGCTGACTATTCTTGCTGCTGTCCAGAGGTTGTGCTCAGGGCCCCCTTGATTAAAATTGGTTTTGAGTATCTATTTATTTATTTTTAAACAAGCCCAAAGAATTCTCCCCAAAACGCTGATAATGACCAAAACGTGCGATGGAACATGGGAGGGATAAAGGGGGAAAATCTAAAACAATTTTGAAAAAAAAAGAAAACAAAAATCAGCTCATGTTAATTTACGGGTGCCGAACTGCGAATATACTTTGGCTGTAGTTTGAAGTTGTAATACCACCATTCAACACTAAATGACAGACATCGTACGTTAATAAAATTGACATTGCCACTCAGCAATTTTGTGCCATTCTTGAATGGTAGTTTTATGCAAGTGAGCCCTTGCCACTGGTGGGGGTGGGGAGCGGGGGGGGGGGAGATCAAACTTTTTAAAAAAATCATAGTATGTAGTTAATTTGGCTTTTGCTTCAAACCCTTTGTCGGTGGCTCTCTTATGCAAGCATTGAAAAATTTATCATGAAATATACTGAGGACAAATTTCCAATCGCATTTTGTCATACATTTGGTTAGGAAGCGCCTGGTGCTTTGTTTACCCCAATGATGAGAAATCGTGGCCCCCCCCCAATCAGCATTTGAATTGCTCATCGATGTCGTTTATACCGTCGTAATACTCACGTAGAGGAGCGATTGAACAAGACAGAGCAGAAGAATTCCGCAGACAAGTTCTTCTGACACACTTAAACTAAACTGAGATGCCTTATGATCGTGAACGTACAATTGTTTACAGCGACTGGGAAGGTAGCGTTCAAGAATAACCTTGCCTAATGAGCCCCGCACAATGTTAACGTCCACCATTGTTTCTTTTATCTATTTGGTCCAGCCTTCATTTGTCCGCTAGCACGCAGCGTATCGCTAGGCGCGTTTTTTTAATTACCTCGTTTCCCCCGGCGGGATCAATAAAGCGCAATCATTTCACCTCCAATTAAAGCCGAGCAAACTTGACCGCCATCTCAAATCACAAAGTGCTTCGCCTCCACTTTTAGTCCGTCGTCTCCGGGGGTGTCAACGCGGGAGCGCTTGGTGTGCTGACGTCTACGTGCTGCTCCACAAAGACGCCCCGAGAGGCTTTAGTCACCTTGGAGACGACACACTATCACACTTTGAAAAGGTGAATTCTTTGATTTGTTTTGAAACATATTAGATGTTTTCTGAATAATTGCTGATGTGCAAAGACCGAGAATTATGTCGTACTCCATTGTTGAGCTATTGTCACCGTTTTTCACTATTTCAGTTTTTATGATTTTTTTGGGGGTGGGGGGGCTGAAATGGAGCCTTCAGCAGTGGGTATTTTTTCAGACGTAGTTGTAAATTACTGAGTCATGATTGCTCGGCGGGGCGGCCCGGTAGTCCAGTGGTTAGCACGTCGGCTTCACAGTGCAGAGGTACCGGGTTCGATTCCAGCTCCAGCCTCCCTGTGTGGAGTTTGCATGTTCTCCCCGGGCTTGCGTGGGTTTTCTCCGGGTGCTCCGGTTTCCTCCCACATTCCAAAGACATGCATGGCAGGTTGATTGGGCGCTCTAAATTGTCCCTAGGTGTGAGTGTGAGCGTGGATGGTTGTTCGTCTCTGTGTGCCCTGCGATTGGCTGGCAACCGATTCAGGGTGTCCCCTGCCTACTGCCCGGAGACAGCTGGGATAGGCTCCGGCACCCCCCGCGACCCTAGTGAGGATCAAGCGGTTCGGAAGATGAATGAATGAATGAATGATTGCTCGGCGTAAATCTGGTAGCTCACAAGCTCGCTAGTGGCTAGCACCGCTTGTCGTGGCATGAAGCCCCGCAATGATCAGGTGGGATATATTCCAGCCACCGTAGGCTTTTAGATCAAATTTTGCAACCCTCCTCTCCCCAAAAACAAGATGAATAAGTAGCATCCGTTTCATACACTGAGCGGACATGCCCACGATATTTGGGAGCAGAGACAAAGGCTTGATAGTTTTTGATTTGGAAGCCTCACTACATAACTTGTTTTGTTGTTCTCTGTTGTGTCAAATCTACAGGACACATTTACGTTTTACTCAAACTCTCAGCATGACCCAAAAGTAGTACATTAGTAAAATGCAGTTGCAGGCATGTGCATTTTGGATCTGGGCCTTCAGTAGACATTTAAGTGACCTAATCCACCCCCTAATCCCACCACTAGCATGACACAAATTTCACAACCGCAATTTGACTGCATGGCATTACAGCAAGAAAAGCAAGAAACTTTGACACTTTGTCTTCCAATACCACACTGCCGAATCAATTCCAAACCCTGAAACTAAACAGCAGTTCACACTCAATATTGATCCGATACCATAACAAAAACATAAAAACTGAAATAAAATACTCACCAAAGCTGCTTGTTATTTTTAGACCCCCCCCCCCACCCCCTCAAAAAAAGAAAACAAAAATATTCATCCTGTTTTGCTTCCCTGAGCTAGCTAATTGTCATTGTGTAGCCAGGGATAGCTAGCTTTCAGCCAGTTCGGATGCTGGCTGATCTATCCTCACAATGTCCAATGTTTCCGCCTTGAAGATAAAAATGTCATAACATTCGTCCTCCTCAGTCACATCGACGTAATAATTCTGCCTAATTATGAATGCCTGCACCTGAGGTCGCGGAAGGACACGCCCCGCTGCAATATGATTGGCTGCACAACGCAAGGCTAATAAGCTTTGAACAGCCAATCAGAGGACGGCGAAATGCTGACATCACATGCCCAAGACACAGTTAATCACAACAACACATCCAGTTTAAATCCATAATTTAATCCACATTTTTTTTTGCTCGCTTCTGTTTTACAGTGGCATAGTTGAAAAATGAATATTCAATATTTAGCCGAAAAAACATCTCACACATTCTCTCACACACATTTACCCTAACCCATAAAAAGCAAATTACTTACAGCGAATTTAAATTGTTTTTTGTTTTTGTTTTTTTTTAAAAAATGAGTTCTTTATGGCATGAAGAAAAAAGGTGAGCGTCGGTGGTCCTTTTTTTTTTTTTGTTTGTACAGTGACAGCTGACGTTTGATTCAACAACGGTTTGCAGCAAACTCAAAGGCCATAATGGTGATCCTTTTGTCCATTTTGGGTGATGTCACAGAAGAAGAAGAAGAAAGAACCCATTGAAGACAAGTACTTTAGTAATAACAGCTAGAATATCCGTATTATATAGTAAGTGTCGATCCTGGTGATAAATACACACATTTTGACTCCCCTCGCCCCCCACGTTACAATCACTGTTTGAAGAATACAAAGGAGCACACTGGAAAGGGGGGAAGTCGTCATTTCAACGGTTGAATGTTCCTCTGAAATTCCCACTCGGACCTCCACAGAACAGGAAGAGATGAACGCTCAGATGACTACTTTCATGAGATGAGTTTTTTTCCTTGAAGAAAAATTATTTTCCCCCGGGGGTGGAAAAAAAAGCCCTAAATTGCTTCATTTTTCTATGAATATGAAGTTATTATCGCAACACTTTTTCCTTGGAAAAAAATCCCTAGATTTATGAATTTATTCACAACTTTTCACCTTGGAAAAAAATGTATATATTTTTACATTTTCTTAAATCTTAATTAATTTATCTCATAAGATTGCAGATGTGCTGCATTAAAGTTGTGTCGTTATTCCTTTAAAAAAAAGTGATTTTTCTCACATCATGACTTCTTTCTTGTAAAATTCCATAGGTTTTCCTCAAATCATTTTAATTGTTTCAGTCAAATACACTTAAAAACAAAATTCCGGTAATATCACAACTTAATTTCCATTATATGATGAGCCTTTTCTTTAAAAAATAAAATACATAAATTCTAAAACTTCATGAAAAACTTCCTATGGGATCAAGATTTCATCCCATTTGTGAATTGATGCTTTTTACTTCAAAAAAGGGTCTTTTTGAATGTGATTATCTTTTAATACTAGATCTTTAATCTTAAAATATTATTAATGGAAGTAAGTTTTCCTTGTAAATTCACAAATATCTTCCTGCTTCACACAAGTGTCAATTTTTCTTTCCCCCTCTTCTGTGTGGCTCCTCGTCCTTCCCCCCTCCACAGCCGTCTAAAACATGTTGTTATGAAAACTCAAGGTAGAACTACTGAATTTCCTTTACTAAAATCGTATCTTTACTTACATGTTATTTACATACCTTCTGGCCCACAGGAAAAAAATCTTATGGGGACACCTCAAAAAATGTATCGCGTCGCTATCCAATGAAAAGCTCGTATCCCCAAGTGATCCACGAAAACCAAGAAGATTGTTTTTACAGATTACGATTATAACAAATCAAGATGCTTTTCATATTTTCACAGCAAGCACCACCAAAAGAAGTATTTAGCTCTTCACGTACCATCATCGTGACCCAACATCGAGAACCATCCACGGCAGCGAATGAGTAAACAGTGCCTAAATATAATTTTAAAAAAAAAAACAATTAAAAATGTACAAGTGCAATATAAATACTACCTGAATAAATATTCAAAAACAAACTTGTTCTTAAAGATGAAATACAAACATAGGGAACTTAAAAGTTAAATATAACTGAACCCTACTTGGCCAATGATTCTTTCTTGCACCACTCGGGGGCTCTTGAGAATCACAGAATCATTTTTCGACGTGCTTTTCATTGAACAGTGTCAAAAAGCGAGAAATGTGCCAGGGACAACAACAAAAAAAAATGATGTGTATATATATCAACAATATTCCTCACTAATATTGACATTATAGCAAAGTATTTAACAGCAATATGCACACCTTGACGCAAAGAACTACCAACCCTGCCGGGTTCCACTCACTCACTCAGGTTCTCACATTGGGATGGGTCGGGGGTGGACCGAATTCTTTCCTCTCTGATCCCGATACGAATCCTGAGACAAGAACCAGTTGACGTCGGGAGCCCTCGCAAAAATGTGCTTTTTAAATTGTCGGCCCAGGGTACACACACAAAAAAAAAAATGGCTGCCGAGAGGAACCGGCTTTAATCTACTGAAGATTGTGCTTCTACATTTAGTTTTTCAGGGTCAACTTTGGGCTATGTGGCACTGTGGGGACAAAAATCCCCCCCCCCCCCAACCCCCTCAGGATGCTAACAAACTTAGTGAACGAAAAAACAGCTTTGAGCGGAGTTGACATAATGTCGCTAAAACGTGTGCAAAAGAAGGACGATCAAAACAGGCACCTTCAACTAAAAAAAAAAAAAAAAAGAAAAAGAAAAAGTTGTCCGTGAATAACTGTAGAAAATAAATCAAGAAAAAGGAGGACGAGATACTGAGGCAGCTTCAAATTGCATGTCTGTTGTCAAAAAGTAAAAAAATAAATAAATAAATAAAAAAGAAATTGGACCAAGAAGCCTAAATGAAGTACTCCTTCTTCTCCTCAGCGTGCACGTGGTTCCCTTCGGCGTTGATGATGGCCGTGTCGGCATCAGGGGCGTCCTCAGACCCTTTGGCCTCGTGCGTTAGGTACGTGCCTGGGCAGAGAACACAGTTCACTGCATAAGCCAAACAGGCACCTGCTTAGGGCCCAGTGGCCAATAGAGGGCCCCCAAGAGCACTTGAGTCAAACAAAACCTGAACTATTGAGGAAGTACAGAGGACCGTAACGTCAAGAATCTTTTTTTTTTGCAAAGTTTGAAAGAAAGCTAATTCAGATTTGCAATACTGCACTGTTTTCTCAAATGGGGGAGAGATAAGAAATGCAAACAAGAGGGAGGGGAACGCAGACCCACTATAAGATCCTGTAGGAGCACCTCTCCATCGCCGGTTGCTACCAGACAGTCGCACTATTTCGCAGCTTTTTTAATTTGTTGACGTTTTTTTGTTGTTGTTTTGTTTTGGATGTAACTCCACTATTGGCCACTAGATGGTGGCGCACTATTAGGTTTGCCACTGTGTAGATTTGAAAGAAGCGTGACAACAGCAAGCGAAGAGCAGCCGAGATTTTGTTGAAAAAACAACTCTCGTTCATCCTGCTGTTTGGGGCGGCCGTAAATCAAGGCACCGCTGTGTGTGCAAGTTGGTTTATTTTGACTTTGATTTTACATAAGGTAGACTGACATGAAAGCGTGGACATAGCCAAAAGTCGGCTTACCTTTATGTCTGGCCAGGTAGCGGCCCAGGACGATGATCAAGCACAAGGTGATGAAGACCACCACGGCGACCACGCCGCCAATCAGAGCGTGGTCAGGCCCGTGCTGCCCGATGGCGTTGGGGTCTGAGCCGGGCCGACACCGGATGGCGACATGAAGCAAAGGAAAACAAAACGAAACAAGCTGTAAAGCAATTTGCTGAACCCCCACCAACACATTTCGGTGCTCTCTCTGGAATGCCCAAAAATGGATGGGCAGATACTGCGAATATAGAAGGCGGCTTGATCGACACGGAGACGAGATGTAGATTGACAATTCTGTATTCATTTTAGCGAGTGAAAAAGGACATTTCTGCGCCTCTATCCAGATATCCCCCGGAGCAGTCATCCGCTTGGCAAATAGTGAGCCGCCCGCTCTGATGTTGTGTTAGCGACCAAATCAAAGTGTTTACATTGTACGGTCCAGTTGAACATTCAAACCGTGTCAGTGATCTTCGCTTGGAATAAAGCTGAGCGGGATGAATATCATAAAAAAAAAAATCTAATAATAATATCCACACACGGCAGCTCCACCTCCTCTCTCTTATCTTGACTGTACTCTCAGCGTGCTCTTCGTCCTGCTCCGACTTGATAAAAGCAGCCCACAAATAACCCCATTTTCTAGCTCACAGCTCGCTTTGTTAGCTCATCCATCATCGGCCGCACGCACCGTGTCATGTTGGCCAAGGCGGGGTGCGGCGCGCGGAGCATGCGGACACGGAATGTGATTGCCTGATGCGGGAATGTCGGTGGTTAAAAAAAAAAAAAAAAGGCTCTCTGTGGGGAAGGCGTACAAGATGAGGAAAATCAAACAACAATTACTTGCGTGCGCGCTTTGTGTTGATTCTCACACCTGACCGACTCAAGCGAGGGCAGGTGAAGTCAGAAAACAAAACGGAAAAAAACATTCAGACACTGTGTGCATTTTCACTTCGAAAGGCGGAAAAAAACGACTGCCGCGATCATTTAATTTAATCGACCAGCCAATTTATTCAGCTAGTAGTTGCTCTTTTCAGGACAAAGTAATGTAAAACACACAAATGTTTTGCCTGTAATTTTGATCCTTACTGTTGTTAGCGCTAAGGGACACAAAAAAATAAATATATTTTTAAAAATTAATCTTTCTACAAATCGGTGACCAGCATCTGCTACGGCATCGGCCTCAAAAAGCCGAGATCTCTCGGGCCGTAGAAAAACAAAACCCGTTGCCTTCCAATAACAGTGATCCCATGCTGACGTGTACTAAACTCGCATGAACACTTGAACACTTCTCGCTTGAGTTTCGGTTCGTTTGCAAGCAGCGTCTACCAAAGACATCATTTCCCCTGTTTGACATTTTCAAACAGATTTTTAGAAAAATGATGTCACAGCTGGTAAGTAATACGGTGAGCATGTGGATAAAAGTGTATAACCTTTAAAAAAAAAAGTATAACCTTTAATTCTGTTGCGCAATGATGGCCAGGGGGGGGGGGGGGTCAAAATGTTGTCGTCTGGGATCACGTTTGCTTTATTTTGTTATTTTTCAACGGATGAGCAAGTACAGTCCTGCTCCCTGAATAAAGCCGTTGATTCATTTCCGGCGGCACATAAAAGTCAGTTCGACTTCTCGCCTGTAGGGGGAGCGCTGTGGCAAAATCTCCCTCGGCGCCGGCTTGCTGCAGCCACCCCGACGCAGCCATCGCTCAAGTGTACTTAACCGCGCCGCATCTGCTGCGGTCTTGCCGACATCTCCGAGTAATTACGACACGCCGCGTTGCCTCGCTGGGCTTAATAAAGCATATTAGGGCGCATAATGGGCGCCGGTGATGAATCGGGGCGCGGCGATGACATTTATTGTCTCTCGGGTGCTGCGCAAATGAGTCTTCCGGGCCGAGGCCATCCGAGGAGTCGGCCGCTCGGCGCTCAGCCAGACGTGATGGAGGTCCCGAGGAATGACTGACTGGCGCTTCCTCGGCGTGTCAACCGCAGTTGGATTGATCATCGAGGGGATTTGCTGGGAGAATCGAACCAGGCTAACCTCATAGCTCACCCGAAAGTGATGATTGATGTGAGTTATGGATGTGACCGCCGTTGAAGAAGTCACCATGAACAAGTAACTTAGTTGCACTACGGATGGCTTGATTTTAAAAGTAACAAAAATAGATGACAAATAACGCGATCCGTTACATTCAACAGTTGCTAAGCAAAACATCGCCGATCGCTTTGACCGATGCTAACAGACGTCGGAATTCCATTTTCGACCGTTCCATTTACGCTTGAATGTGCATGTGTTGCGATCCATGAGTTTTGAAGCTAGATAACACTTTGTCAACAGCACAGAGTGTGCGACGTACCTTGGTAAATCGTACATCACTCTCTTGGTATTTTTCAAGTGTTCGTGACAGGAATGCAAAAAATGCTAACTCACTCTCAAGTAGAACTAAACAATAATCAAATTCAAATCAACGAAATGCAATTTTCAAATTTGGGAAGAGAAAAAAAAATCTTTTTTATCAGTTGTTTTTTTTTCTATCCATGTATATTTATTCATAAAGTGTCTCGATAAGATCAGTGCGGTTCACATGTTTAATTGTTGAATGAAAGATGGCCGATTCATGACGCACTGACTGATGCTGCACTGATTTGGGCCTTCATTTGCCTTTCATTGAAGCGTAAGTCTCACCGATGAAACCAAACGCTTTTAAAATTCAGAGCAGAGTCAATATTCACACTCGAGATTTCTCACTTGATTTGAGGCTGCCAATGACACAGAGTCAAGTGGAGCATTGCAGATTTAAAAAAAAAATCTTTTGACAACTTTTGTGTGTCATCCTGAGTGTGTAATTTGTTTGTTCGACATCGCGCACTTTCACGTTCCCCTCTGCTCATATACAGACTTAGTCAAAGCTTTTCGGTGGCTTTTAAAATTCCGCACAAAGTCAATAATCACACCGAGGTTTTCGACTCCATCTGTGGCTGTCAGTGACATGGAGTCAAGTTGAGCCCGACGGGGACACAAAAACGTGTCGGAGAGTGTTCTCACCGTAGACAAAGAGTATATACTCTGCGCTGCTGGTCCCCAGGTGGTTGCTGGCCTCGCAGCGATACGTGCCGTTGTCAGTCTTGTTCAGCGTCGTGATGGTGAGCTCCCGGCCCTCCACGATCATACGCTCCACATCGGGCAGCTCGCCGCCATCTTTGGACCACAGGACCGGTTCTGGTCTGAATCAGAGGTTGAGGACAGAAGGTGGATGTTACGAAGTAGCACATTTTGCGGAGTATCACTCACACTTTTTTTCATAGTTTGGTTAGTGGTGCGATGGATACTCCGGTGGGACAAAGATTTTAAGATGACAGCTCAGACTGGCACCCAAAATCCTGGCTAAGTTTTACATTTTAGTTTAAAACGGCTTCCCCTTGGTGGAATTCTGCATCGCATTGTGGCCAAAGGTCGGTCATGACGCTTTTTGGTGCTGTAAATAATAAATCCTCGTGGTGGCGGAAGCCACGTGCTAAACTAGCAATATGTCACACATGAGTTGCCATGACTATCTCGTCCTTTTTAGCATGTAGCGTTTAGCATTAAGGACTGACTGTTTACAGCACCAAATGGCAAAAGAACTGCTCAGGATTCTCTCAACACATCCCATGTATTCTGGTACAAATAAGAGTCATTGCTTACAAGGCACGTCAAGTCAACTTTGCTGACAGTCTTATCATCCAAATCAATCGGCCCTTGATGTCCCGTCAAGTCATTTGACTCAAGTTGCCACCCGTCTGCTATTTGCACGGGAGCAATCCCCCCATTCAGGACTTACATGGGGTTCCTCTGGAAACACACTCCAGTTTGAAGTACTGGCCCTCCTGCGGGATGATCATCGAATGCGTGATCTCTAGATGGGGAGCATCTGCGAGCGCAAGCACACACACACACACACACACACACACAAAAACAAAAACAGTTAGCTCTCCAGGTATTGGGCAGCTCGTATCCCTCCGCCCGTCTTCTGCTACTAATCCCTTACCTGCATGCTAATCCGCACTAATCCCGGTTGAAATGCAAAACTAAACCCGCAGACGTACGTGTAATCTCAGTTCTAGTATTTCCGTCTCAATGCTAATCTTCATGCTAATCCGCGTGTGTGTGTGTGTGTTCAGGACTCACAGTGGACCTCCAGGACTTCGGTGGTCATGTAAGGGTTGGACAGAGACAGGTGGTCCACCATGCAGGTGTAGGCCACGCCGTCGTCGCCTCGGCCCACCTGGAAGTGGAGGCTGCTCCTCACCGTGAACGACTTGCCCGAGGCGCTCACCTCCATCGTGCCTGCGCCAACGCAAATGACAAGCAACTCTCACGAAACGTCAGTAGGTGACGGCGTCCGCCCCCGCAAACGCCGTCGTTGCTCCTTCGAAATTTTTACTTTAGTTCTGTTTGATAGCAGTGCAGTCAAAACCTGGGTTTCCATATGCCCCGTTTTTTGGTTTTTGAATCTTTGGCCCAATTTTAGTCCAACTGCCTGACGGGCCACTATAAATAATTCCTCATGTGGCTTCAAGTCTTTTATTCTTGTTGTAACCTTCACAGTTGTGATTCTTGTTGATTTCTCGCGCAAAAAAGAGGCGAGACCGTCCAGAGCAAATACCAACAGAGGCCGCGTTGCTCGCAATGTGAAGTCTCACATTTGTGCAAACAAAGCGATGGACTCCAACCGCATGGCATGTTTACCTGGAGCTTTCTCTGATCGGCAAAGAAAAACCCACGCGTCGGCGCATGAATTAAACACGACATGTTGTTGCTATTATACCTGCTGTAAAGCCCCCCCCACCCCACCCCCGCTAACCCCTCAATGCCCTCCCCCCCAGCTACGAGAACACATTTGAGTGACAGCGCAACATAGCGCTCGCAGCGTAAAAGACATGCTTTAAAAGCACGCCTACAAAGGATTGCCTTCCCGGAGCGATGATTGACGTCCTTCCCCCTCCCCCCACCCCCTTCTCTCTGACACTTTGACATGGAAATGAAGTTTTTAAGTCGAGCCCTCCAGTCGCTGTCTTTCTTCTACGGGCGGCTTTGACGACGCTGCCGTGTTTGCCCGAGCGGCCTGACAACAGCCACGCACGCACGCACGCGACTCATAACAGAGTCGCGAGGCGCGTGCCGTCTGAGCCAGACGTTTTTTTATTGTTTTTTTTTCCTGGTGACTCAACGAACAAGCTGTGACATCAGCAAGCAGGTGGAAGATTGATGTTTAGGCAGAAAATCGGGCCGCGTGAGGTATAGGCCCATTTCGGTTAAATAATCAAAAAAAATTGGTGTTGAGCTCAAAGGCGTCTTTTTCCCAGAAAATGTTCTTTTTTTGGGTGGTGAAGAGAATAAAAAATGACCCGGCTGACAATTTCGGCTGTTGCTTCGGCCTTCATCGGAGCTGTCATTACTTCGTGGCGACGTGTCTTAAAAGCAGGAAAGCTTTGAAATGAGACACCCCGACCCGGTCAAGGCTGCTATTGACAGCTCCAATAAAAGCTGAAGCGCAACCCCCCCCATCCCGAACCTTAAACCTAATTGACATGACTGACTTTGTCACATTGCGTCATTTTTCTCTCTCACGGTGACACGTACCTAATGAGGTGTCCCGTGAGCGCCGAGCCGCAGGCATGCTCAACATCTCGAGTGGCTGAGACAACTTTTGACGAGACGCCCAAGAAAGAGCCACGTCATCTCCACCGAGACGGACAGCCCCCTCGCTGGCCCTTCGAGAATCTACGTGTGCGCCATCTCAACGTGGCGAGCCTTTCACATCCTCGCCGCGCCGCCATCAATCACGCCACGCCGACCCGTCGGCCAAACGGACAGACGGCAGCCAGACGGAACCTCCGGAAGTGCAAAACTTCAATAAAGAGCCACCGTCACGCTGCATCGCTGCCCCGGCGGGACATTCAAGAGCTGAGCGCGGCGAAAGCAGCCAACAGAAACATTGCTCTCCCCGAGATTTGTGTCTTTTTTGTGTTTGTCGTTTTTCGTCTTCTCAACTTGCAGAAAATAAGAAAAAGCGATCAAAGCTACAGCGCCGACCATGTGATCACTGCACCATCTGCCGCTCTCTCGTATCATTTTGTCAGCCTTCTTTCTTCGTGACGAGGCGCGACAAATGTTCCTTCATGTTAACGTCGAGTCTGTTGTTCTCGTTTTAACTGACAGAATGTCGACCAAAGTGTCACGCCAAATGCCGTTGACACGGCGGAGTGTTAGTTGAATTTATGCTCGAGGGACCATCACTCGTATAATTAAATAAATAATGAGTGACACCAATTGGGCGTCCCTCAGGGTAATGATTTATTTTAAGTTTCCTAATATTATTCAGTCCCGACGTAGAGTTAGTTTAACCAAGAACATACATCAAAGTCACCAACAGTTGGTCATAATTTGGAGTGGGGTCCCTCAGGGAAATGATCTCGGTCCCCTCATAAAACAATATGCGTTTCTCTCCATATGGCCAATGGAAGTGGAATGGCGACCTACCTTGGACCTCTTTGTCGTTCCGTAACCACCGAATGTGAGCGGCCGGCTTGCTGCCTGCCGTGGTGCACGTCAGGGTGATGACCTCGCCTTCCAGGGCCGGACTGGTGAAGCCGGTGATCTCGGGCCGCTCTGGCACTCCTGGACAAACGACACCCGCAACGTGAGACTTTGTAGAACTCGGTCCATGTGTTACCGGTTCGAACTCTGACCTAAGACGGTGAGGAAGGCCTTGGTGGTCTTGACGGGCATGGTGAAGAGCGAGCACGTGTACTGGCCCTCGTCGGCCAGGCTGACGTCATTGATGCGGATGGTGAGCTCCTGCCACGACGCTCGCACCAGCTCGATGCGGTTGTCCCGAAGAGCTGCACGGGCCAACGCGAGACACGCCCAAGAGAACGTCAGCATGATCCAGAAATGTGAACCTTTGCTTCAAACCCATTTTCACTTTTGACTGTTCCGGTCCAATTACAGCGGAGCCAAGTCAGCTGGTGACCCAGCAGAGATGGCCCCACCGAGATGGATTTTGCAGGCCAATTTTTGACAGAATAAAAATTCCAAAGACCGATAAATCGGACGGTGTGTGTGTGTGTACATATACATATATTTATATAATGTATATATAGAGGCAAAACATATGACTGCTTTACAAGAAGGCAGCGAAAATCGTCACTTTTTTTTTTTTTTTTTGGTCCTTGACCCTAATTTGCAATGTTAAGCCTGGTTCGAAAAAGTTTATCTTGAAACCCTACAAGAAATAAAAGAACATTTTTTTGTTTGCATCAAAGTGACACACTCGGACGGTTTCTTTATCAAACCCACACGGGAAAAGTGTGAATTGAATGTGTTGAGAAAAGTCTGGCGCATTTACCTGCAAATACAGCCTGCAAGGTGTGTGTGTATCTTTATTTCTTTGCAGAACGCTGATGGAACTTGATCTTTTTTTTTTTTTTTTTTTTCATTTATTTGGCCATAATCATATCATCACGAAACATTTGGCAAGATGGATTTATGAGATTAAACACCTTGCGTTCAGATCAATCCATCTGCCTGGCAGGGTTAATTCTCAGGCACGCGGCTGAGAAGAAAACATCCAAGAAACGGCGCACATTTAATCCAAGTACTTTATGTGCCGCCACTGGCACAAACTCGGCAAGGATAAATGTAGACGTGATGCACTCAAAAGTACATTTAGTCGGCACACGCAAGAAAAGCAAATAAAACACTTGATTATAGTCTTCGAGACGAACTCCAAAGAGAAACTTTTACGTAATCGGTCAATCAAAAGCGTTTCTGAAATGAACGAATAAATAAAGCTGGGCGTGATATTTTTTTAAACTATACCCAAGGTCTCAAGATGCGTGACTTTATTCGAAGAAACTTTATGCAAAACAACCAAGATCACTCAAATAAAGTGAAGGAGGGCGTTTGTCATGGACACCCGCCTAGATGGGCTGCTGTCCAATTAGAAACTGACATTCGCTCGGCGCATCTAGAATTTAACTTGACAATACATGTTCGTTCAGTCATGTCTATCGAGTTCAAAGTCACGTTGCATCACAAAGCATCCACACGGGGGAACTTTGCATACCTGCCTAGATGGGCTGCAGCCCATCTAGGACATTAGGATGCAGTCGCTATTCTCTGATTTCAAGAGTTGCAGAAGAAACCCGTTGAACCGCACAAAGGCTGGACCCCGTCGTTAATGTGATGATGCGTCCGTCACCCGCGGTGCATCCGCAACAACGCGGCACGCCCCCGTCGTCAATCGCGACCCACCGACCCCCCCCCGGGCTAATTACGTTCGGTTCGGCGGCGCGAATGAACGTTTGGGCGCGCACATGAACGCTTTCATTTAGCGCGCAACGGCTCTTTGATTACGACGCGGCGGCCGAGATCCGTTTCGCTGGCTGACCTTTGCTGATCCGAGGCAAACGTCCCAATTAGACGCGGTGAAGGAAGGACGCGCAAACAACTGTGGAAGAAGGAAAATGGAGGAGAGGACTGCGCGTGCACGCAGGTCGTGTCGACATCAGTTACGGAGGAAAACGCTTCCGCCAGCCAAAAAATGTCATTGTCGTTTGTAATTAAGACAGAGTCCGAAATGAAGGCGTTTCAAGAAACATTGGAACTGAGAGAGGACGGGAGTTGTTTCCGCTGACCCGGCCATCGGGCAGTGGCGCTGCAGTCTTCTGAAATCGAAAAATAAGGGCTGCTTGAGTGGTATCGGGGACTGTTTTTTTCTTAAACTTCGAGGGGCTTCATTCACGAAGGATTCTGCTCACCCTGACTCATTTATGTCCGCATCGCCAGGGAATGCGGATGTGTTACGATGCATGTGTACGATCGGAGAGAACCTCATCGTTAACGCTGTCGCCGCCAATGCATGAGCTCATTGAGCTGTCGCCCTCCCGCTCCCTCACCCCGGCAAGCCTCATTCCTTCTCATGCGGGAATGAAACGACGGACAAATTGTACAGCTCCACTTGGAGCACACACGCGGCAGCATGGCTGTCAAAGCTGGCTGAGAGCTCAGGAGCGCGCCAGTCACACTTAGGGAACCATATTTTTCCAGACTTTGACTCGCGCAAGTCAAAAACCGCATTTAATCATGCCAACTGTGTGTTTTGCATATTCTTGCCCATACCAGAAGCATTACAAAGGATTTAACATCCGGTGTGTCGCCCCTTTGAATTTGTGGAGAGGGACGCGGATGTTTTATCCATTTTTCTTCCTTTCATCGGATCGAATCGTCTTTGGGGCTTTTTCATCCTCATTTGTCCGACCTGAATTAAAATGGAACAAATTATCCAAAGGCCAAAGATCAGATTTTGTCTTCAGCTCTACCCAGCAGTCGCTTAATATTACGCATAACTCAAAGTCATTTAAAAAAAAAAACCTCCAACACGGCTGTTAAAAGGTCATTTTAATCCTCCCTGCCCCCCCATTTCATATCAAACTACAAAAACAGAACACCTTATTTGGAATACTTTGCTCCAGGCTGCATGAGACGTTTTTTTTCTTCTCCTTATTTAAAGACAACACAGAAGATGTTTTAAAATCATCAAGATCACCATCAAGTCACATGAAACCTGTAAAAGCGCCTTTGGATGAGACACCCACGGCGTGACAAACTGCCTTTGAAGGGGCCGGGGGGCTGCGCGGGACACAAACATATGGCCACGCTGTCACGGACCCCACCCGAGGGGAACGACATTAACCACCGGCGAAGTTGTCCAACGCTAACGGCAAAAGACAGCCAAGACTTTTCATCCCATTGACGTTCTGACGCGACAAAAATGCAAATATGATCTCAATTCACTCAAATCAATTTTTTTTCAGATGATAACAGGTGCCAATAAGTTTGCTCAGATGCAATCGCATAAGCCCGTTTTGGTCAAAACGGATCGCTGTAATGCTGCGGTGATCTGAATGGTGTCCGTCATAAATGTAGGAAGTGCACGCAGAGTCATTTCCTTCTCTTACTATCTCGAATTTAGGTTTCGAGTCAGGGTTAGGGTTTCAAGTCTTAAATGTCTCTCATGGTTTAAAAGTAGGGTTTCAAGTCAGGGTTATCATGGTTTCCTATGAATGCTCCGGAGTTTTAAATCAAGGTTTCAAGACATGATTAAGGTTTCAAATGAACTCATTCAGTACCAGCCAATTCTGGACCAAGTCTGAAAAGACGTTTAAAAACATCTTTGGGAGTAAATGAGTTAAGGGTCAACATTGTAATTTTCCTCAGTTGTATTGGGCTTTTAAATGACACTTGGCCCCCACAGCAATGCTGTTGCCGCTATTATCATCAGGTTGTTGTTTTGTTTTTTTAATGAAGTGTTTCCAAAAGTGTAAAGATAGTTTGGCTTGCGTCCGGACTTTTGCGTCCTCACCTTTCTTGTCGCCGAAGAAGAGCGTCTGCTGCGCAGGGTTGGACCACTGGAGGGAGGTGTTATCGTTGAAGTCCACCCGGCAGGTCATGTTGGTGGCGGAGCCCTCCAACGCTGTCACGTTCTGAGTGATGGGGAACTGACCTTGGCCACCTGTAGTGGGGGGGGGGGGGGGGGGTGGAAAGTGGCACACGGTTGAGGTCATGGCGGTGACGTGAATAGATTGCCCATTTGGACAAGGTCTTGATTTCAGAACCACTCAATGCAACTCTCAAAAATAACACCAGGGGGCACAATCGCCTAAATAATGGTGGCGTCGTTCACAAATAACATACGTTGTCATTTTAATGTCACGTAGAAAGGTACATTATTTTAATATCACCATGAACTTTGAATCACAACAATTACAGTCAGCTTTATTTTGACGGTTATTATACAATTCTGGACTATAGAATGAAACCAAAAATCAAAACCGTTTTTGTCAACTTTGGTCTACAGTCCCTTAGCCAATCAGGAAGCAGAACGCAATGAACTGTTAAAAGAATTTTTTTTTGGAAAAGCGAAGCCTTGAAAGGTGAACCGTGTTATCACGAGGGTTCACTGTAACCTAATAACTAGCCTGTTAGCTAATGTTAGCTTACTTGGCTTTGAAATGCGAATGTGTTTGATTGTTGACAATGTATGTTCTTTTCATAATTCTCAGTACGCTACTTTTGTTCTCTCCGCTTTACCTTCGAATGTCGTTAGCGGTTTGTAAATGCTTTTCGGTATTGTGCTTTTTGGTGGTGTGAAGCACATCAAGTTGCCTTGTGTATAAAATGTGCTATAAAAAAATACCTTGTCTAATGTCACATATGAACTAAGGCTGGAAAGATCATTTCAACCTTTTACCTTGTGTTCTTGATTGCTCTGCGCCGGTCCAATGACATGGAAGTTTTTGTTTACACGTGTGATGTCATGGTGAATACAGATGAGCCCGGTCGACGCCGCTAATCATGTCCGCCTGCATACGTCGCCCTCAAACCCCCCCGACGTGCGATCCCGTCGCGCCCCGCCAAGGTGACATTGACGCGGTCTCCTCCCAGGTACAGTTGACCGCGTCGGCTGAGGGAGCAACTGCCCGCCTCATTAGTCGAGTGAGCACCGGAGGGCCCCTCTTCCTCCCCACCGCACCCCCCCAGGAGGCCCAAAGATCAGCGGACCTTCCTTGACCTCCATTGTCCTGATGGCCGCCGCTCGTCAGCTCAGGGACACGCTGAGGCCGACTATAAATAGCAACGAGAGCACCATTCCGGCGGTGGGGGCGAGGGGGCTGGGGAGGTTTTACAGGTACTTTAGCTCATTAAAATATCCAACCATGCCCTGGTTTGAATGTGTCTGGTTCAATATATCATCTGCCTGACAGAAAGGTAGGAGGCCAACTTAATCCGGCAACGTGTTGCATGAGACTTGCACAATCGCACGAGGTCCACTACTGTATCCAAAAATCTGACTTTAAAAACAATAATAATAATAATAATAATACATTTTGTCATTTTGGTTGGTTGCAGTGAACAACTGCGTCGCATCTTACTGAGATCTGTTCTTAATATTTGGTTCCCATATTTAGTAGAGCACGAACTCGCACCAAGAATGTGCATTCGCTGTTCCTATTGGCATTAGCCACTGAATGACCGAATCAACTCAAATGTGTACTTTTGCCCCAAAAAAATCCACATTATAGTCTTATACTCGAATTTGATGAAAATGGTCAACGGAGCGCATTTACATAGTGGCTTTATCTTGATGGGACTGTATATTGCTAATAGCCTCATTTTGCTAACGTTAAGATAACAAAGTTGGTCTCTCAGGTCCGGCGTCCAACTTTGCAAAGTCACTTTCTTGACTTGCAAAGCCAGCGTCAGCCGGCCAACGGCGAGACGTTAGCCAGCCAGATATTGCCATTGCTAGGACGACGTTAGCAGAATGTAGCACGTACGTAGCTTTCACGCATGTGCATTCCCCCACGTTAATGGGGCAGACATATGGCGCATTTGGAAATATTCCTGAGCACGCACTGGTTTACTCCCAACAACCATCAGTGGTAAAGCGTAGAATTATTATTTTTTTTTTCCAGTTTTCAAGGTGGTGCTACGTAGTGAGATTTGAAAATCTCATCAGGATACACATGCTTGCTAACTTTTGAAGTTTCCAAGTTATGCTAAGGCCTTACAAAAGCCGACGACAACAAAAGCGAACATTTTTACCTTTGTCAACTGATTTTGGGTCTTAAATATTTTTTTTCTATTTCATCATTTATTTATGCCAGTGATGTATCATGACATGGCAGAACAATTCAGACGATAGAATCAACCTGTTGCCATTCATACAACAGAATAACAGCTTTGTGTTCAACTAAACTGGCCCGCCAAGTGCATTTGTGTGTCATTTAAAAACAAGATCATCACAGTTTTAGAAGACATACTTTTTTGTGGTATTTTTGTTTGATGTTTTACCATGACATTTTCATTTTCATTTTCCAAGGCTGTGCCTCGGTTCAATAAAGTTGAGCAAAGACCGTTGTTGTAGAACCACAACCCTTTACCTACAAATTCAGAACAAAACAACACTTGACTTTTTTTCCAGATGAGAAGTTTCTCTCAAAGGCACACAATACAATGCAGACGGAGGTGTTGGCATGAAACGAAAAGCGTCAAGCTGATGTCTAAAAGCACAGCGAGTCAAGGCTTTACGTATGCGCGTGACAAAAGACGCCAAGGTCGCCCGTTGACACGTCAAATAATTTCTGTGTGCTCGCCAGAGATGATCCATCGGCCCCCCCCAAAACGTAATTCATATCAGCGCCGAAGGCTAAATTGTGTGAAGAGCATGCGCTGGCATGTATTTCGGGCATGAGGTGGAATGAAAAGAGGTTGGTCGTGTTGACAGGTTGCAACGTTTGCAGGCGACTGGAAGTACATCAAACCCATAGACAGCCATGAAATAACCCTGAACATCAATACATATACGGAAGGGAAGCCCGCCAATAGCAAATATCCGCGTATAATTGACGATTGAGGCCAATTATAAATGCACTTGATTTTTGGGGTGCGCGTCATTTCTCCTGAATTGCCAAAATCACAACAAATGAGCAGTTTCACGTGACGGTTGCCTTATGTAACATCTTACAATACCGTGTTAATTTCACCAAACCACGTTTGTCATTCTTGTTGTGATTTTGTGTGTATGTATTTTGCATTTTGAGTCGCTGTCCGTTGACGGATGAAGCTAACGTCGCTAACTTGGATTAGCGCACAACCCATTTATGATCCCCAGGAGAGCCAGCGAGACCGTTGAGTAAAATACTCGTTGTCTGAGGTCATTTTAGGCACACAGGTTGGAAAATATAATCATTGTGAGACCCAAAAGTGAACTCAATATGAACCTTTTCTTGCCCAATCAGCATGCTTTTAAAATAAATTCGTAAGATTCATTTATTTGCTTTGTGTGTGTGTGTGTGTGTGTGTGTGTGTTCATTTAATCAAAACACCCGCTTGTGGGCCTACTTCTATAAAACTTTAATGAGTCCCACGGTGGTGCTTTGTGTTTTGTTAACAATATAATAATTTTTTTTTACAAACATCACGTGGCGGCGAGATCAGCCCGAGCCGTCACGTGATCACGGGACTCCGCGTCAGCACGTGTCGGATTAGTCGGGAGCGGCGCTGGAACGTTTCCCCACGCGCCGCCATTAACTTTCTTGCCTACACAATCGAGTGGGGCGCCTCATGAATGAAATATTTCGCTGCACAGCTGGAAGGAAAAGGGAGGGCTTGGTTGCGGCGTTCTGTGAACACAAATATTTGACGAGAAGATGTGAGAGAGGAAACCGCGGCAACAGATGCGATCGAGGGGTGCTGCAGGTGCAAAGTGATGATTTGTAGCAGCGGCGCAGGGAGCAAATTGCAATTTCCTGCGCGTTTTTTTTTCCTGTGGATTGAAGCCAATATCTTTTTTTTTTTTTTTGATTGGAGGATTCTTGCTCAGTTTGGAGGAAGGACTGTGACTTGACATTGCTCGAGTGCCGGAAAAGCGACGAGTGGAGTGCTGAAAGGAAGAAAAAAAATCTCCCTCACTGAACTACCTGACGCAACGCCATATATCGCACATTAGGGGTCATTAGCAGACGACTGTGCATGTTGCCACTTTCCGAAAAGATGAGCTCAGACTCGGCATGCCGGCCCGAGCGTTGCTGGGTGGGAACGTGAGCGTTATCATCTATCGAGGCCAAGAAGATGATACTCTGGGCGCTATTGATTTCGCCAGCGCGCGGGGTGACGTGGAGAATATGAATACCGGGAGCACGGGGGCGGGGGCGGGGGGGTGTTCTCGACTACACCGGCGGGGTGGATCAACAGCGAGGCCGAGCCGATGAACGTAAATATGAGATTTATTCATATCGGAGGAGTCTTGCTGAGAGACCAGCGCAAGGTGGTCTTCTGATATGTGATCCACGCCACTCCCCGAACCCCGCGCACCCCCGAAGGCGTTCGTCAGTTCCAGCTGACTGCGCTGACTAACGGAAGGCGGCATGTTGATGAATGCTTAGGGAGCGTTCGAGCAGAAGCAGCTGCAAACTGCGGGCGGGAAAACAAGCCGTGTCTTCCTTTCCTCACAGAATAATAACACCTCGCAGGACGCAACATCGTCAGCGACATCAAGTGGCTAGAAAAAGTCTACACACCCCTGCTCAAGTGGTAGTTTTTTTGCGATCTGAATAAACGAGACCAAGAGAAATCATTTCTCAACATTTTTCTTCAGTGTTTGACGGGCCAAATAAAAATAACTGGAATACATAATGGGGTTGCACCCGAGTAACTGGACTGCGGCTGTGATTCGAATGAACCGATCACATTGAACCGCATGTTAAATGAAATCGGCGCACACCTGCCACCATTTAAAGTGCCTCAGATGAACGTCATATAAATTCCAGCCGTCCCAGTCGGCTTTTGCTGTTTAACTTTTGTGCTAACAATGTCTGGTATTTGGAACTCTTCGGAAAATGCTGTGGATGGGGAATTTCTCCATTGCGAGACTAATAAAGGATTTCTTATCTTATCTCGGTTCGAGATGAAGAACAGCCTAGAAGGATGATTCCGCCGCCACCGTGCTTCGCTGTGGTTACGACATGTTTTTGGTCGATGTTGCGCCAAATTTTGTCCCCCGTATTTCGGAGAAAGTGTCTGTGAGTAAGCTGGGAACCAATGCAGCAAAACGGAACACATCGAATCATTTTTACCTCTAAATGTTGATAACAACAAAACAAAAACAACAACAAAAAAATGTCAGTCTTTTCTCTGTTTTCGCACATTGAACAAACACCCGTGGGAATGTGGGAATTAATCACCGCTAATGCCGCGTCTTGACAAAATTGTAATTAATTGGCCGAGTCTAAACGGCGTGGCCCATTTGCCAGCATGTTGGGGGAAGAGAGGGAGGTTCAACACGTACGCTGTATAAATATTCAATTTAATTAAGAACTGCAGCGGGCCCCTGGTGGCGCGCGGCGAGAACAAGGAATAACAGAGTTTGCCGTCTCCCGGGTGACTCGCGACGCGAGGCTGCTCGCTCCTCTGACAACAAGCGTGCTGAATATTTTGCGCCTGACAAGTTGTTGGCATCACGGCATATCGAGAGCGCCTTCGAAGTTCTTCAAGAACACCAACTGTCATTATCCTTCCCCTCAAAACTATCTTCTGTGGATCCGTATCTATAAGTCTCACGAAGCTCTTCAAGGACATAACAAAGAGTTTCACCGTCGACACAATATAACTGTGCCGAGTTCCCTCAAGTTCATCTCCCACGAGAACAGACGCGGATGAAAGTGCTCTGATAAATCGACTAGAGCAGGAATATTTTGGGCTCGCGTCGGTGGGAATTTGCATCACCTCGTCAGATGTGTCGTGTAAAAAGGCGCACCCCAAGGCTCGCTGCCAAGACCGCTTTGATTCTTCCTGAACGTACTCAAACTACAATACGTTCACGCATGTTCCCCGTTACGCGATGAAATTCGACATCACGGTTCACGTTACGATATATATTCAGACTATCCATCAAAAGGTAACGCTATAGACCAGGGGGGCTTCAATCGTGTTCCTCGAGGGCGGCTGTCCTGCCCGTTCTCCATCTCTCCCTGCTGCAACGCAGCTGATTCAAATGATCAGATCATCAGTGAGGTCTGCAGAAGCTGCATCACGATTCTGATCCATCCAGGAAACCGGCCCTCGAAGAACAGAATGAAAGACCCCTTAACCACGTGATGAAACCTCAAAACGTGAAGGAAATTAATCATCGGCGTATCCTTACACTGAAGTGACCTCGCCATGCCCTCGAAGTTTTAATCAGCGCTCTTCATCAAAGCCGCGTCAAGCTCGTATCGACAGCTTCCATCAAGACTTTGCCAACAGTCCCTTTGGGTGACCTTTTGGTTCGCCAGGAATTTTACGAGTGCGGCGTTTTGCACCGCGGGCACGCCTCTTGGCCTTTTCAGGAGCCTGGGCTCAAGATGAAAGATGACTGGATTTCACTGTCAGGGCACCTATAGGCTGCCAAATGTCCCCCTCCCCCACCAAGACCAGCTCAGGAAGCGCAATCCATATGGTCCACTTAAACCCGAAGCAAAACAAAATAATAAAAATCTGCGATACAGTGAGGAAGCAATGGTGGATATTTTGGAAGAAAAACATCTATGACAGGGGCTCGCAAAACCTTTCGGGTCCCTTTCCAGGGGGAAGAAATTTTCCAAGAAACCCCTCCTAATGCTAATGCTAGCGACACGAAATACTTTGACGATAAAAAAAAAAAAGACTTTTCTTTGTTAATTTTGCCATAAAAAATGACGTCTAATCAAGTTCAAATATGTCTTAAAATCGTGACTTAGTTTAGTTAGTATCACTTTGAGAACATCTCCAAATTTAGCGAAAAAACATTTTTTTCCAATGTTTTATTTTTATTTTTAGATAAACAAGAACAATTGAGGTATATATTTTTTTATTGGACTGCAATGATAAAAAAAATGTTAAAGATGAAATGTACTCAAAAATCTTTTGATATTTGTTGAGAGTGATATAATACATCGCCATGTACAGTATCTTTGAGTTTTTTTTCTTTCTTTCTTTCATTTTCAGAGTGATAACACAACTTGGTGGGGTGGGGGGTGATTTTTTAGAAACAAATGGAAAAAAAAATCCCCTCTCTGAATTCGGAGCAGATTTGATGCTGGAGTATCGACAAGGATAGAAACGAGTATGCTCGAGTGCCAGATTTTGTTGCGCTCCTTTTCAACAACATTTAGAGCAGCGCGACGCGACAGACGAGCGAGTCCTAATCTAATATAACCACAGCCACAAACGGCAATTACGTCGAGGGAATAAAAATCCTATTAGTGCATTCAATCAGGTTCACTTCTAATGAGCACCCCGGTGAAAGTCACGGGAGTTATACTCACTTAACCTTCACTCCAATACATTTCGCATCCTTTTCATCACTTCTATCGCCGCCCGGCCGCAAATAAAGATATTCTTACGCTTATAATGAAATCTATTACTCCTCGACTGGCCTTGGCGATAACTCAGCGGCTGCAGCAAGAGTTTAACCAGCAATCGCAAACGCTGAAGGCAATTTCAAACAGCCAAGGCCTTCCCGTTTTGGAACGCCACCGCGCTTCGGTTATCATTCACGCCACAGCTCAGGAAAATGGGAACTGAGCTAATATGTGTTTGAACGCAATTTGCAATTAAATGTAACAAAGGTGACGGGAGCACACACGCTTTGGAGCTTTCAAACTGACAGAAGGGATGACATTTATAAGAAAGGATGGAGAGTAAACCCCGCCCCCTCCGTCACGGGCGTTACCTTCCAGATCTGCGATATCGAAATGTAAATACTCTGGGCATGTTTTGTTAGCATTATTTTTTTAAAGGTGTTTTAAAGCCCTTTAAAAGAATAATCATATCTAAAAACATTCAATATATTGAAAAGAGTACAAAGAGTGTACGTACAAAAATCTATGTGTTTACAAACCAACAAACGTATCCTCTCGCC
The DNA here is from genome assembly GCA_026261675.1 of Hippocampus mohnikei. Classification (NCBI taxonomy): domain Eukaryota; kingdom Metazoa; phylum Chordata; class Actinopteri; order Syngnathiformes; family Syngnathidae; genus Hippocampus; species Hippocampus mohnikei. Next base: position 1,326,899 of record JAKGUB010000327.1, read on the forward strand.
AGGTAAAATGAATTTACAGATTTCTGTAGTCATAAAATGCAGGATGATAGAGGATGGAGACATCCAACCATCTTTCTCATCTCTTCGGCAAAAGTCAGCCTGTGTTGAAACACTTCCTGTTTTTTCTTCTGTCAAATTTCTCGTGTCAAATTAAATTGCGTGTCACCACCTAGTCGCCAAAAGTGGAACTACATGTCAAAATAAAGCGCAAGATTGAATTACGAATGGGCAAAAATATACAAAGGATTTTTTTTAAATCCGCAAATATATTTCCGAATTCTGTTGGAGGGAAAGACCTCGGTAACAATAATAATAAAACCAGTAGAACCTGCGGAAGAGGAGGCTAAATCGAGTGAATGTAGTAAATACTTGTGCAGAGATTGCAAGACTGCCTTTTTAATTTAGAGTAACTATGCTGATGCTCAATACTTTATTTTCATATTTATCTTCCACGTAGCTCTCCTTCTGCGCCGTCCAAAGCATGCAGAGGCATATCATACCCTTTACTGTTTCCTCTTCAAAGATGACCTTGCTACCGACATGAAAAGCGCGTGGCGTTTTTTTTTTTTTTGTTGCTTTTATTGGATAAATGTGAGCCTGCAAAATGATTACATGGCTTCCACTGTGTGCTGCATACACTCATCCATACATTATATTCTTCTCGAATATGCGCATTCCCTATTTAATCCGTGAAAATGTCGAGCGATTATGCAAACGGCGTGTTGAAAGCGTGTACATTCATCATGAGGATCATGTGTGAATATGACACAGTCATGAACCGGAAAGTGGTGATAATGGGGAAAGCAGATCGGACTTGCTTGCTTTTTTAAAATTGTTGTTGTTGTTGTTGTTTTGTTTTAAATCAAGTCCTCCTTGAAGACTTCACGTCTCCACACGCCGTGTCACCTTCACTGACCTTCCGTGCCAGCCCAAAGAGGAATAACACGATTTACACCTAAATTGTTGCAATAACGAGAGAAAGGTCATATTTGTCACCGCCAGTCATCGCTCACGCTGACAGAAATGTTGTTCCCGCCAACAGTCGGGCAATAAAGCCTCACCGCCGAGCTATTGCTCTCTCCTTGATTGGAAAGATTTAAGAAGTCTTTCAGCGCGCAAGCTAATTAGCACTAAATCTCACTCGGATCCATTAGCGGGAGCTAATCGCTAAATTACCTGTCCAGAGTGAGGCATGTCTTCAAACTTAAGATGTAAAGCGGGTTTCGAGCTGCCCGTCACCCTTCAGAATCTACGAGGTTCACCAAACAGGCCTTTGTGATATGCCGCTGATTTGGTTACGGAAAATCCAGAGGCTGGGAAAAGCAAAGGGCCACGTTACAAACGAAACGCACGTCCGTCCTTGTTTTTAAGGGGATTTATGGAAGCATCCTTTTAACGGCCGTCTTGTGTTACTTTGCGGACTTCTTGGTGAGTTCGGCACTGTTTTTTTTAACCCACACAATTTACGAGCATTTACTTTTGGGGTCATCTTAGTTGGTGGAATTGCGCAATGTTTAGCAGATTTCCTATTTTGGACAATTTGGGGTGATTGATGGGAGTCTTGCTTTCAGCAGAGCCATTTTGGAGGGATTTTCAGTCGCATTATTTCAAACTGTGGAACTTTTCGGACACTTACGGTAGTCTCATTTTAATTGGAGAAATCTTTCGTCGATTTAGTGGCGTGTTTTTTTTTTTTTAACCTGTGGAACTTTGGAGGCATTTATACGGGTTTCATTTTACCCTGCGCGGTTTTTGGTGAATTTATGGTTGTCATGCTCTGACTTCTGGATTTATGGTGGTCTACTTTCAGCCCTGCATAACTATTTGCAGACTCAGAGTCTGCTGTCATTTTTTATTTCAACCTGTTTCTGCAGGATTTATAGCGGCCTTGTTTGAACATGTGCAACATCTAGTGCACGTACAGTATTTTATTTTATTTTATTTTTTTACCATGGTCTCATTTTAACCTGCGGCACTTTCTATTTTGACGGAAACTTTGAGCATCCATTTGTTACCGGTGAAGGCTTTCATCAGTTGAACCACGCTGACGTGCTTTGCAGGGAGTGCGATGTTTAATGAGTTAATTAAAATGTTAAAGAGCCCATTAAATTGAAAGACAAAAAAAAAATGCAATGAGCTGCACTCTCCGTCAAAGAGGACATTGTTGTTTTTGAGGCTACGAAGTGAGTAACTGCGCTCGACTCGGGTGGTGCCGGGCAAAGTCCTCCCCTGTGATTTGGCGCAGTGAGGAGAGCAAAGGATGGAGTGGCTAAAAAAAAAAAAAAAATCCCCTGGGGAGGAGGGAGTTCTTGTCATTGTCGCTTTTTGTGTGTCTGTGCAGCAGGAAAGAAAAATGGTAGGGGGGGAATTCAAAAATGGGTCAGGTAAACAGTCTGGTCTCGTGCTATTACGCAATCAGCGTGAAGAAGGAATTAAAAAAATTAAAAAAAATAAGCAATGAAATGGAAATTTTGGAAAACATGCAGTCATGAGACTGAAAATAGGAATGCATTGATGTTTATTTGTTAGTTCCAGACGAGGTGGAGACTTTGAATAAAGATGACCCTCCCTGAAAAACACCCATGCACAATTTAAAAAAAAACAAAAAAAAAACCCCAACTGTTTTGGTCATTGAATCATCATGTGAGGACAACAACAAAATACTACAAATCTGCAAAGCACTTAGGGCAGCTTCCCAATAATGAGGCGTCACTCAATATGGTTTGTTACCTTCTTACTAGCAAAAATAAGTAATGCAAACTTGAGCATTTTTTCACGTTTTAATATTACCAATAAATGTTTACATCACTCCGGTTTCCTCCCACATTCCAAAATCATGCATGGCAGGCTGATTGAACACTCAAAATTGTCCCCAGGTGTGTGTGTGAGCGTGAATGGTTGTTTGTCTCTGTGTGCCCTGCGATTGGCTGGCAACCGATTCAGGGTGTCCCCCGCCTACTGCCCGGAGACAGCTGGGATAGGCTCCAGCACCCCCCGCGACCCTAGTGAGGATCAAGCGCTTCGGAAAACGGATGGATGGATGGATGGATGGATGTTTACATCATTCTTTTAGCATTACAGTATTTATTGTCTTAAGTCTTTCTCCTTCCAGCTTTTTGCTTGTGGGCGAGAGCAACTAAAAAAATATGGGTTTTTTTTGGTCATTCTATCACCACATGAGAACATATTCATGAAATCATTTCAGATCTGGAAAGTCCTCAGCATGGCCTTTCATATGAGGTGTGACTCATTATGGGGATTTTTAACTGCAGTTTCTTCCTGCAGGCTTTCTTCATCTATAGGTGGACAAAACCGCTGGAAAACCCCCCAAACAACCCCCCCCAACCACCCCATGTTTTTGGGTGACTGTGTGAGGGCACAATGACAAAATAATGACATAGCTGGCAAGGCCTTCCACGTGAGGTACGACTCCATCTGGTCTGTTGTGATTTTTTATTTAGCGAAAAATGACCATTGGCAAACTCAAATCGCCGCTTCCAGCTGATGTCCTTGAACCGGCCCCGACCAACCCCATTTGAGTATCCGCGAGCCTCGCTTGCACATGACTTTTAACAGTGAAGAAAAACAAACCGCTTCGCCACCAAAGTGCCATATGTTAATGCCCCCGTGGCTCCGGAGGTGAGGCGGGGATGCGTTATAAAAGGCGAGCCACATGCGCTTTATTGCGAGCGGTGCGCAACATAAATCATGGAGCAAGAAAATGGAGGCAATAACTCACCTCTAGGTTTGCTTTTTGTCCCTTCCACTGATAGCGTGAGGGAGGGGGAACGAGAAAACAGCAGGTTAGATAGGAAGCGTGGAGAGGAAAGACACAGCGATAATTATCAGTCGCAAGGAAATATACATTTGTATTTAATACAGCTCACGGCCAAACGTGTGAGTCGGGGACCCTTTTGTCACAAATGGGTGATTTTGGATGGAGTGCAACATATGGTGCAAATCCAGGCCCCAATGCGAAAAAAAGAAGCCTTTGGATATGATGTGAGATGAGATGAAAATACAACAATCCACAATTCAAAAAATGCCGTCTACCTTGACCCCCCCCCCCAGTTCGGACTTTGTCGTCTTTTTGTCCGAAGCGATACGCAGCACCTCATGCGCTCTTTCGAACAAGGACGCTTGAATGCCGCCACCTGAAAGTAGCGGCAGGCCTAGTCGCGAGAATTGAACGCTCCTGTCTGCACATTCATCACGCCTTTCAATGTCAAACGCTACGGCGGTGAAACTATGCCAACTCTGACAGTTCTTTTGAAATCACGACGACGCCTCTGAAAGCATTATCATATGGCGAACGAGGCAAACAATTAAGAACAGAAAAGAAAAAACAATTGCAAATCACAAAGGAAATCATTCCCGCGAGGCTCAATTTGGCAGACGGCGACAAGTCGATAACCTTCAACCTCCATTCTGATGACTTTCATCATCCTTGCTTGTTTGTCTTCAGCGGTTTCAGACGGAGACGTGTAGGCTTGAGAAACAACTTGAATCTGTTCCGGTTTCATGTTCATACTTCAACGCTTCCATTCAAAACATTCATCTCTCAAATCGTTTTACCCCATTGAAATGAATGGAAATGCCATTAATTCGTTCCGCCCATCACCGCCAAAAGCGTAATCTTGTTTTTTTAAAATAAATACCACTCAATAATATTGTACTTTCAGAAAAACAAACAGTTCTAACGTCATTAAAAAAAAAAAAAAACGTTTGGGCCGCATTTTATTTCGATTCCGTGAACATAGCGCTGCCCCCTGTTGATACACACGGAGGTGGTCACAGCTCCTCAGTAAGCTGCGCTAATATTTGTCATGTTTCGTCAGACGATAGAAGTCCATGGCCCTGAGCGTTGTTACATCAACTGTCTACATGTGTGGCTCCACCGTTTGTGTACTACACCGGCGCAATTGCTATTAGTTGGTCCGTCTTGGGTCTTTTGCCCATGCGCTACTGTCAAAGCTAACGTAATTTAGGTTGAGTCATTTCTCCTCCTCAATGAGAATGATTGAAGGTAATCATTTAAATCGGACATGAAGTTTGACTTTAGCAACAGCACGACCGCCGACGTGCTGCACAGTGAGTGGAGGTCACTTACTGTTTGTGACGTGGCTGAGGGCGCCGGTGACATTGTTGCTCGCGGTGCTGTCGTCGTCAAGGACAACCGTTTTGGGCTCCTTCTAAGCCAGGCGCCGGCAAAAATAGCAACAACTTTTTATTCGACGCGATCAATGTTGAAACGGCGACTTCCTCTCTGCTGATATGAGAGAAGTGCGGCCATCGATCATAACAACGGCTGACACGTTTGCAGAGGAGGCGCTTTGAGAGGCGGCCCTGTGTGTAACACTTTCCCTCCGCGTGTCCCATTTTCTCACAATATTTTCACACATCCAGCACTTTTCCTGTTATTGCTCAAATATAAGACCCCCTCGGAAAAAAAACAAACAGTAATTTGTTTTCATTAAAACAACCACGAAAAGGCACGAAATGTAGCACCTAAAAAAAAAGGGGGAACCAAAACCTGTACGGATATGACCCAATTATTGTTGTTTTTGTTGTTGCATTTGACTGTGAGTTACTTCTTTTAAAATGAGATGCGCGAGGTGTCGCTGTGGAGTGACTCGTCAGTGGAGCCGCCTCTGACGAACCTCCGCGTTGGGCTCACCGTGGGCAGGATGAAACGAGATGGCCCCACGAGACGAACGAGTGGCGTATGTGTGTCGAAACAAAGCACGTCAGCGGGAACCAGATAAAGGAAGCCATGAGACAAAAACAACTAATCGAACCGGACGAGTGGGCTAGCAAATCTTTCTGGTCATTCCTCCCACTGAGAAGCGTCCTTCGAATGCAGCGCAAGCCGCCGCCTGGCCCTCACCTCCATCGGCGTGGCGTGACAAAGTCTCCCGGGACGACCGCCGTGGAACTAACACGTGGAATGGGAGCGTTTCATCACATTCCGCTCACGCGCTCGGCGCAGTCGGCCGGTAAAACGGCAGCTAACTGAGATTTGGTTTGGGAAAAACACATGCAACAATGGAAGGGGGAGGTTGTTCCCCCCACCCCCCACTGAGCAGTCTTGATAAATAGAAACACTTTTTTTTGGGCTCCACAAAGTTATTGAGACGTGTGAAGGGCTATCGGTGTAAAAGCAAAAGATATCAAAATGCGAAGATGCCGGTTTTTGAAAGCTATCAAGACGATGTCATCGCCAACATGCGTGAAAGCGACAATTTAAGCCAATAACGAACCGATTTTGTCAACAAAAATGTACAACCTCCAAACACCGTTTTTGTCAACACCGCATACAACATCGGCGCCAAAGAAGCGAACAAGCATATTTTGCAAGCGTCAAAGACGCTACGGTCGTTGGGAGGAGAATACTTGGGGAGAACTTTAATTTGCACCTTCCATTTGATTCCTTTCACTTTATGGCCAAGCGCTTCCTTTTGGCAGCACTGCCTTTGTTTCCCTTCAACCATGACGCCAATATAACTCGTACTCCACCGAAAGTGAACAAGATAACATAAGATAACAAAAGATCATTTTTGGCTGAGTGACAGTCTGAAAGATGCTTACAGACAACGTGCGACACACTGCTTCAGAAACACCCTCCATTACTCTCTCTGACTCACACGCACACACACGTGCACGCGCGCACACGCACTTGATTCCTCCGTAATAGAAAATACTTTTCTTTTTACGATACATCATTATACAGCGCGCACACATCACATAATCCGTATCTGTGCACTTTGCATTTTTCTGACTCCATCTTTAATCTTCTTAATACAACCTGCTCATAAAATGCCAAATAAATGAGCGTGAACATTGAAGATCCAACCGTATGCGTTTAACTTTAATTCCGCGAGATGTTTAAGAACGACTGCCTCCTCGGAGTCTATTTTGATGAGCTTAATTGCTGTTTTACGGCGTAGGAAGCCGCGTGTTCAGTCATTCTAGGCTAGCCTACGATGGCTCACTTGTTGGCTCACTTGCACAACGGTACCAACCACATTTGAAATCTATTACCCTGTTTTGTTTTGGTTTTTTTTGGCCGTTGTTTTCATCGACGCCATCCCAACTGCAACAGCCTTGAACTTGACCACAACACTTAAATCTAATCAGTGGGGGGGGGGGTGTCCCCAGCCTCAAGGGCTCTATTCTTTTTTTTTTCTTGAGACGAACGGTGTAGGTTTGGGACAACAATTGCCTTTTTGGACAATGGCTGTCATAAGACATTTTCAATAAATCAAGCGTGAAGGATTCAGACCTGCGCTTGCAAAACAAATAACAGCAGGCCACAGCGCCGACCTCAATTTTATGCAATACGGAAAGCGTGTTTTTCATTTGCAGCCTGTCCTTTAAAAAGGGACACAGGCCTCTCTTTATGTGACCCCCCCCCACAAAAAAAAAAAGTCAGCTATTATTGAAGTGTGCCGGACGCGTGCATAAAAGATGTTCCAAAACAGCTTTCACTCAACACCAAGAACAACACGAGAAGCCAAATGTATGACATTTGTCAATGCTAATGAGCTCGTCTGTATATTTGAATGGCGAGATTTGAAACTGTTCTTGTCCGGTCTTGCTTGGCAACATTGGTGCATTTTTTGGAGGTTGTCAAGGGACTCGCCGCGCACGCTGCAGTCCAGCTCAGCCGCGTTTGTTGTCACGCTGAGCGATTTTAAACCTTGGTTAGCGTTTCGAGTCTGGTTTAGGTTCATACGTTGAGGCTCTACCCGAAAAGGTAAAGTGGGCACAAGCACTGCTTTTTTATGTATTTATTTATTTAAAAAAAAAACAAAAAAAGACATCTTCTTACATATATTTTTTATATATTAAAGAGACTTCCCTCCATCTACAAAAAGGTTTTGGGGATATAAAGAGGTAAAAGAACAGAAAACACGTTTTTGTTCCCTTTTTTTGTTTGTTTTTACACAAAATAAAATTCCTGAAAAATGTCTTGGTCACGCATCAAGACATCTGTGTAATGCCACCCACCCCAAAACAAACAAAAAATATTGGTTTAAAATTGGGGGGGAAAAAAAAGACTTAAACAATATTTTTGTGGGGATAAGGGGAGGTGGAAAGGTCCAAGCGCAACGCTCACCTTAACTCCAAAGCTTGAAATCAAACCAGAAATCTGGGTGTCATTTTTGTCCCAGACCTAAATTTTAACACCCACTTAAAAGCTGTCAGTCCATTCGTTTAGTACCACCTGAACAATAAGAGCCCAATTTAAAGGTTTTCTGGCTCAACCGAAACAGAAAAACGTGTTCTTCCTTTTATTTTCAGTGGGCCAGATTGCTGTCTTTTCATTTTTAGTTAAAACAAAAGAAAAGAAAATCTTCGTACTGGCCTTCAAATCTCTTATTTTGCGTGACCCTTTTGAGCGGGCGTCGACGGTTTGGATTTTCCATAAACGGCTTGCAACTAAAAAGTACATCAGTCTGTTGGGACCACTTCAACCCAGCCTCCGCTTTCGCGGGCAAACATCTCCCACCGAACAGAAAACAGTCGCCAATGTCTCTCAAGTAGATAAATAAATAAATAAATAACCTCCACGCACACATACAAGTCCCGCATTTAGCCGAGAGAAACGATCCCCCAAGACCTCTTGCGCAGTGTTGGCTCAGCAGATGAAAAGACACGAGCCGCCTCCGTAAACACCGCGTCAGCTTTTCTTTACGACCGCCGCTAGTACAGGTGCGAGCTACGTATCGCTAGTGCTTCGCGTTGCCCTGGAGACGCGCGGGGGAGAAAACATATTCCCACCTCTCCGGTGCCGCACGGATAAGCAAACGTGAACAAGTTCCAGTCCGAGTCGTGTCAAAGTCTCCGATGAGTTTTAGCCAAGTTGCTGTCGAGAGACGCGGCAGCACGGCCGCCCCGCGGCGACATTTTTGCCCCCTTCGTGAATCGGGCCCTTTGTGAGCGAAAGCAAAAGGAGCGCAAACCGAAGCCTTTAGTGGAAGTCTGCCGCTGATCGATTCAATGCCATAAAAGCGACGAGACGGACGACCGGGTTAAAAAAAAAAAAGCTCCAGGAAAGAAGAAGCGAGTTCACGCGAGGTGAACACTTTGCCAATCGATCCACGTGAACGTTTTGGATTATTCATGGATGCCTCCACTGTGTAAATTCAAGGCGGCGGCTGCGTTTTTTTTTTGAGGAGACGTGCTCGTTTTAAAGAATGAATGGACGACGGTTGTTCACGCCGCTGGCGTTCCTGCCGTCACCTCCAAGCTGCTAACCTCGGATGAAGCATCAAACCGTGCTGGAGAGACCATTTTCTTATGAGCAAGGCAAAAGGCAGGAAGTGACAGCGGTGATGGGAAATGATCATCCAAGTCATCAGAAATCATTTTCGCAGACGGCACGGTGCGCTCGGAGTTAGCGTTGAGACTCAGCTCAGGCTTGCGTCACTTTTCGACAGTTCCTCCCACTTTTAATGAAACCGTTTTCTCCGGAAAAGAAAAATCAATCTTAACACACGCCCACTACACGGACAAGCATTCAGGGCGAATTCATCTTCATACACGCAGCACCACAGAACAACCCGTAGGATGATCTTTAAAAAAAAATCACTCTTCACACACCCGAAACATCACAAGACAAGCACTCAATCTTACACACAAGGGAATAATCATTTAAAAAAATCAGTCTCAACACATCCTACACCACAGAACAATCATTCAAGTTGACTCAATCGTTACACACCCCACACCACAGGATAATCACTTGAAAAAAAAAATCCCTCTCAACCCACACCACATGACAATCACTCAGGTTTACTCAATTTTATTACAACCCACACTACAGGATAATCATTTAGGATAATCTTTGAAACAAAAAAGCGACTATTAACCACCCCTCGCAACAGATAATCATTTAGGATGATGTTTAAAATGAATAAAGTCACTCTTAATTCATCCCATATCACAGGATAGTCACTTTGGTTGTTTTATTTTTGTAATCTTAACACACCCCACACCACAGGATAATCACTTGAAAAAAGTCCCTCTTAACCCACACCAGATGACAATCACTCAGGTTTACTCAATCTTAGTAGAACCCACGCTACAGGATAATCATTTAGGATGATCTTTGAAACAAAAAAGCCACTATTAACCACCCCTTGCAACGGATAATCATTTTGGACTCTTAATTCATCTCATATTACAGGAGAATCGCTTTGGTTGTTTTATTTTTGTAATCACTCTGAACACACCCCGCACCGCAGATCATCACTTAGGATGATGTTTTTATAACAAAACAAAAAACAAAGACTCCACACCACAGGGCAATCACTCAGCTTGACTTCAACTGAACACAACCCACACCTCAGGATAATCCCTTCGGCATCAAGATACGGCTAACGTGCTCGGGCGAATGGTGACTGGGAAGAAAAACTGCAGAAGGTGTTCCTGAAAAGAACCAAGGGAAGCAAACGCTACTCGAGATGAATGCAATTGGCAAGGGGCACAACGTCACATTTTCAATTCTCCCAGTGACCGCATCTACGTTGCGAGTGGAGAGGCGACATTTGCGCCCATCGGCACTTCAGTGCAAAGCGTGTGGAATACCGGAGCTATTTGTCGCAGAGCATCCGACGCACGACTCCAAAGTAGCTGCAAGGTCCTGGAAGGCGCCGCCGGCGCTTCCAGGAGACGTTTGCTCATCTGTGACATGTGCGCCGCGACGTTACGGAAAACAGATGGGGGTCTATCTGGCGTCGCCCTCATTAATGAGCCCGCGGAGCCCTCCTTTGCCATCGCGCCACCTGTCCTGCAGGTCTAATGTTATTCCGGCACCTGGGCCGGCCATCGCAAGCGATCATCAAAGCGGCGCTCCAAGGGCCGCGTCCAGCCGGCCGGTGACATCGGGCAGATGACGCGCCGTCACCCGCAGACGCGGCTTTATTGCCGAGAAGACAATTTGGAAATTGGCGTGTCTCTGTGCGACACGGTAGCAAATGGGCCGCGGCCCCGTATCGGTCCGTGGAACGGTGGTTGGGGGCCTCTCTTCTTTCATCACAATAAAACGTTGCTTTTCAGCTTACCGCATTTTTTTTTCATTTTTTTAGTCAAGTTGGTTTTACCCAAATCACCTGTTTGGCACCCCCAAAAAAATCTGTCATCTTTTCTGACTTCTGTTAACTTTTTGTCATAGATTTAATGTCAAAACACTTTGATCGATCACTGTCAAATCGTCCATTTGATCGTCCATTTGCTGGCCAAAGTTATTTTTTTCTGCTAAAGATCACACACACACGTTGGCCAAGACTCCGCCCATTCACATTGAAAAAAAAAAACGTAGTTGACGGCAGTTGACGTCATTGGCACTCGTCGTTAGAATTCCCAATGACGGAATTCGCTTAAAAGAGTTCCGATAAAAATATGAGCGAAAGCAACTATGTCGAACTCCGAGGAGGAGCTTCATTTGATCAGGCCATAGCCTCGACTTCAAGAAAAGATAGCTTTACTGCCATCTTGTGGCATCTATAGCCAATTACCAACATTTTTGAGTCAGTGTCAATAGCCAGTGCAAGAACTTTCTTCTTCATCTTCTATTTATAAGCCAAAGAAGAAGAACGGCACACATGGCAGCTCGCATTCGCTTTCCATAACAAGAATTTACTGCGCCAGAAGGCGCACTAACCCACCGAGAAGGCGACGCGAGACTAGTGATGGTAAAGCCACGTTAAACCTACAAGAACAACTTTTAGGTACTTATGAAGCGGACGTTTGGTTAATCGGCGTCCATCAGCGTTAAAGTACGTGGCGGAAGCCGTCCATCCAGTCTCAGGACGCAGGTTGATTCAAAACACACGTTGGCTCATAGACAGCCAAGACAAAACAAAGCAAAAAAAAAACCCCGAAGTCTCCACGGCCACCGCGCTAATATCGGTTCAGCCCGGCAGACACGAGCGGTCGATACCAGGGTCTCCGTGACTGACAAAGGCAAACAGCTCAAAGGGGCCCTCCAATCCCACCTGATAAGACGCATCGCCTCAGTCACTCCTCACTGGAGGAGTTAATGGAGTCGGGCTGACACGGTGAACCCAGATAATGCCCCAAAATACCATTTTCTCACGCCGCCTTCCGTAATTGTAGCCCTCTAAGCCGACAATTTCCCGGGTCCCTGGGTCGTGAGTGGCGCGGGCAGACCAGACTCGGGATGCTGTTGTTTGGACGCTACTTTTCTGCAACTCGTGTATTCACGGGGATTACGCTGTTTCAAGTTGAGCATTGAGATTTCACTGTTTTTACAATATTAACTGGGGTTGGATCGATTAATCGGCTGATATTCGTTTTGCTGTTATGTTATTTTACATGACACATGGGGGGGCAGATTTTTTTGATTTTTCTCTCCGTTGTAAAAGTAAAACAAATACTAAAGGACGATTCTTTCTGGTTGTAAAAGTCAAGGGACAAAAAAAAGTTAGTCATGAGATATATTTTTGAAAATAAATGCCCGATGAATCAGTTATCGGAATTTTATACTAAATAAATAAATAAAATTAAAAAAGTTCCAATAAAATAATGATTGTTAACTTACATTAGAGTAAATGTCAAAATTTTGTTTTTTGTGTATGTGTCAAATGATTTTTCTACATACAAAATTCACGTTTCCACTGTCGCTGCCTCGTGCAGCGTTGATCCCGCCCAGTTGAAAGCGAATCCCCGTTGACGAATGCGTCACGTTGGTCGTGATGGATGTGCCCCGAGAGCGTGAGGCGGGATGGAGACAGAGCATCGCGGTGCTATCGTGTGCAGGCCCGGAGGCGGGGAAGTGAGGGGTGGGGTGGGGGTGGGGGGGGCGGAGGGCAGGTGGGGGTGTCAGCAAAGCCGTGTCCCCGTCGGAGCTCTCCGTCACTTTCCTGGTGAGACGGACGGAGCCAATGTTCTTCCCCCGCCGGGGAGACGGCTGTTGGGGGAGATTAACCTTGCAAGCGGCCAAATATGTCACAGCTTCTACTTCTTTTCAGTCCGGGCTCACTTTGGAATCCGGCGCTTTTGCATTAACCGTAATCAGTCGACATCAGAAAAAAAGAAAAAAAAGGTAACAGTCAGCAGGACTGTAACTTTGGCAATTGCATTTTTAGATTTGGTCCTCGGACACTTCAGTGGGGACTTGCCCGTCTTGATCCGCTTCTTGAAAGGCCGAACAGTACACCAACAGAAGCGCTTTTGAATCAATTAAAAAAAAAAAAAAAGCGTGCCAAGTTTAACAGAGACTGAAAATGGTCAAATATTAAATGCATGAATATGTTAAAAGACAGCCGCACATATCGACACATCTGCTTTTCTAGTCGAAGTCGGCTGAACCAATCAGAAGAGGGCAAGCCCACTGATGTCACTGTGAGCCGGCTAGCTCATTCAAATGGTCAGGATCGTTAGCGGGCTCCTGCAGAGTTTGCTCACGCGCTGATCGTTTCAATCAGGTGTGTTGTGGAGGAGGGAAACATCTAAAACACGCAGGTCGGTGGCCCCCGACGACCCGATTTTGACACACCGTGAACTCCTTCAACAGCGCCAAATCCCGTTTACGTCGCAGCGAGCTGATAGCATGCAACGGTCTTGACAAATCCTCTTGAGCACTTCGCGTCAAAAACTTTCTGCGGCGCTGTCCAAAAATATCAAATGAAAAGCTCGCTCCTCTCCAAGGTGGAAACTCTCAACAGCTCCTCAAGGAAACATGAAACATTAATCTCGACTCCGCCTCGCCAAGAAGTTCAAATGACCTCACATTACGGGATTTTCCCCAAGTCGAGCACAAATCACGCGAAAGTTGACGACGCCTCTCCAAAAGCCTTAATTAAGCCCCAAAAGCTCATAACACACTAGATTACACCCTCCGAGACGTTAAGACTTCAATTTACTGCGCCGTCCCGCTCCCCGTTACTGGCGCATCTGTCGCCAGCTGAGCACGCCATCATCCGGGAATGGGTCGGCTTTTACGGGGGGCTCGGATATTGGATGGCAGATTGCAGCCCAAACAACATTTTACACCTCCACGGCAATAAACGTGCCAAATGGGGAGAGCAACTATCAAAAGTTGACTTTGTGGGGCCACAGGTTGAGGTGGTGGGGGTTGGGGGGGGGGGGGGCTGAGCTCCGTGAAGAGACTCCGTCCAAGGAGACACTGAAGACTTACAAAGCTGCAGATGATGCACAACTTGAAGAGATTTTTGCCGTCTGTATGCGACCCCCCCGACCGCATAGTTGTGCTTAGGCGTGGGGGTGGGGGGGGGGGGCGATTTGGAGGGTTTGATGGACACTGTTATCATATTTATAAATCAAACGCACGTACCAGCGGATTGCAAAATCTGTTTTCCTGCTGCTCGATCAAATCCACCAAAATCACAGGACGCCGCGCCGCAACTTAGACCTGCTCTGACCTGGTCTAAGGTCCAGTCTACTTCCCGTCACCGAATTGTCAGGCGCGCCAAGGGCGGGTAAAAGAAAAAGCATTCGGGCTGCCAGAACGCCCAACATGGCACGGAGCGCTCTGACAAATTCAAACTTAGACTTCCCCCACCTAATAAAAATCAAGCTGTGCCACTTTTTCCACTGAGCGCACTTTAAGTGTGACAGACAAGTAATTGTGAAGATGGTGTCGGAGTTATTTTGCTCGCATTCATTTCCACATATTTACATCAGCGTCTGATGCACAACTCGGAGTGTCCCCGTTGTTGAATAGATCCATTTTCCCAACGTCACACAACGGCAAAAAACGGAGCCGGTGAAAAATTGGTAATTTAAGCACAAAAAAACCCCCCACGGATGCGTTTTAGGCCACAACGCACCGAACAACACGGCCCATGTGGTCTCGTACTTCGACAATTATTACAAATAGTGCAGCCTTTGGGAATTTCGCTCCATGTTCGATCGCGCTTGGGCGCATTTCCACCACTCATTGACGGGAAGTGGCTAATGTCCAATTAGTCGGGACCGAAATAGCGCCGCAAATAAATCATGTTCCGAGCGGCGCACGTCACAACCTGTCAGTGGCGCAAACGAAATTACACTTCCCACGGCGAGCCCGGACCGTGTACTTCATTATTCCTTTTCTGGGGGGGGATGAAAATGCACTCGACGCAGTTTTACCCCACACACACACCATTTCTCCATGCCACACATTTCCTGTGCCATTAATTCCGACACCGGTGGCTCGGCCTGACACAACTAGGAGGGGGTCGGTGGGGAGAAAGGGGGCTAATGAAGGTCTCGGCGCTGGGGAGACACCATAGCATTGCTCCCGCATGCCGCCACATGTGGAGAATACCAACATGAACGGTCCTGTTTACAAGGCAGCAATGGAAAGGCATGTTTGCACCTGCTTTTGGGGGGTGGGGGGGGGTGGGGGGGTTGGATTATATACGTCATTAAAACATGTCACATTACATGACAGCAACTTGTTTTTGATTTGTTGAAGAGTTAAAAAGTTTATTAAACCTTCTGCCAATTCAGTGTTCAAGTTTGTGTGTCACAGACGCGTGGGGGGGCAATGAGGAAACTACACCACAAACCCAATGACAGGACGATTCCGTATTTTACGGGACAGGCGGCAACTGATGGAGTTTTTCTTCGCCAGGCCCTCAAAGTTCACGTTGTTCACTTTGTCCGAATTTCGTCTATTTTGTGGGTCGAAATGTGAACTTCTTCATTTTCGAGTGACACTTCACGCATTCAAACGACAGCGCTCGAGAAGAAGGCTCGAAGACACGAAAAACGTCATTCAAGGCCTTGAACCGATTTTCTCCATCACGCTGCCTTGGTCAAATGTTGGTTTGCATCGGTGACATTGGCAGAGTTTGCCACTTGGACGTACGCGCGACGTCATGGCGCAAAGGGGCGCCTGCTGCCAAGTAATCACGTGAAGTTGCCTGTTGACGAGTTCCTCACGCTTACTCGGGCAAGCCAATGTTCTCGCGGGTGGGTGGGGGGGGGGGGGCCAACAACAACAGCAAGTTATTGCCTTTGCTACAAGCTGTTGTGCACATTCAATTTCAACGGCAGGCGCTTTCAAATCTGTGAAAAGAAACCAGTGACTCATGACAGGAGGAAGGGATCCAATTTCGGAGAAAACGGGGGCGGCGGCGGCGGCACTTCCGCCAGACTGTAGCATCGCCGGCTCGGCGGCGACGTTCTCGTTCTGGCGAATTGGGACGGCGACCAGCTTGACGCGACTTACGACGGCGGTGAGTCAGTCACAACTCGGCTTTGGCGCACTGCCCGGTGGACTTCCAATGCTCAGGTCACGCACACGCACACGCATACGCACACCGCTTGTCTTTCCGGCGACTTACGGCCAATGGCGGTATTTATTCCAAGTCTTCGGTTACAATGAAGGAGTGAAACAAAAGAGGGATTGCATTTTTAGTTTTCTAAAAGTGGCCGGATCATCACAAGACATCTGTAACAGGAAATGGGAATTGTGAGCGGTCAGTGTTTTTCCCCACAATCGTTTGTGTATACTCTGCCAGAACGAGGCTGTCGAATGGAGTCAACGGCCTTCATTTTTGTGCAACAAACACGCAAAACTTAGCCAGCGGGCTTGGTTTTTTTTTTGAGGGGGGGGGGGGCCGTCGTGAAAGGTTCAGATCAGATTGACTCGAGTCGCGGTTAGCATGGCTGCCATCACTATCGGGAGACTCTGCGATCAATTCTTGGATTGGGGCTAATGGCCGCCGAAGAAAACGGATACAACCCCGACATCTGGAGTTATGTTGCAAACGCACGAGATCGAATCCAAATGCAAATTTCCTACCAAGTAAAACAATTTCCAGGTGTCTCGCGACGTGTCTGTGGTCTGTGATCGAGAATTACAGCACATCTGTTCAAATGCGTTTTGCTTTCCCGTCTCCCACAAATGAGGCGGAACATTTTTCTAGTGCAGCTGTCAACAACCCCTGGGCCGCGGACCGGCACCGGGCCGCACGCAAAGACTCAATCACTTACAAAACATCTGTTTTATTTATTTCTTCGGAATCTGTAAACATTCTTTATTTTGAAAAATTACCAGAATCTCTTTTTCATCCCTTGACAGCACTGGTGTCAAAGTCAAGGCCCGGGGGCCAGATTTGGCCTGCCACATCATTTTATTTGGCCCGCAAAAGCAATTTCCATAATCCTTGCTGAAGTCTGTACAGAAATATCAAATTGTGATTGTTTAATAAATCACGTTGAAATTTTGCAATTATTTTGTTTCCTGTTTACACTCACTCGAAAAATCATCGAACAAACAATGAATAGCTGTTTTTAAGATACGTCACGAGGAAGCAGTGACGGACGGGTTCGACGAAGGCTGAAGTGACAGCCGAAACTGTCAGCGAGGTAAGAGTTTTTCTCTTCACCAAAAGAGACCAATGTCTTGGAAAAAAAACTTGAAACCTAATTCAACAAACAGATAGTTGATTTTGAGTGATTACAAAACTAGTAATCCATCAATTTGTTGTGAACAAGTAATAATACAATGAGATGATTAGGTAAACATTCCGAGGTCGGATGTAACTCCAAAGTGGCCCGCAACAAAAATGAGTTTGCCAGCCCTGGTGGACAGTCTGCCACTCTAGAATGCGTGATGGCTTTTGCCACTTCTGCCAATGAGTAACACACGAGGAGCGGCAGCTGCTGGCCTCAAAAAGCCGACGACCGTTGCGCCCCCCTCGGGGTGGGGGGGCATCCGGAAACAGCGAGCGGCCGACCAACATCTGCACCCGGCCTGCGGATTCTCTTTGACCCGAGACTCGTCTTGCCAAGTGCCTCTGTTAGCTGATTATGCGAGAGGGGGCGGTGGGAGTCGTTCGCCCAGAGTGTATTTCCCCCTCCACAATTTTAGACAGCGCAGTCCAAAAGTCGCACAGACCTCATGGCGGAAAACGTCAGCAGAAGTCTGAGAGCGCTTGTCTCGAGAGGATGTCTTCATGACATGCGGGCATCAAGTGCTAAGCTGCTTTTCCAGCCTTCAAATGAGTGCAGCCGCTCTCTGAAGACGCAACCGGTCCAACTTACAGTAACCCATTTTAAACTAAAGCGTATTTAAAAAAAAAAAAAAAAATGATAGCCAAAACTGAAATCGGAACTTAAGATGGCACACAAGTGGAAACTCAGGAGACTACGACCATTTTTTTTCCCCCATGAATGAAGGTAGTAAGAAAGTGCAACCACAAGCAGCGCTGAACAGGCCCTCACACCCGACGGCAAATGAAAATGAGCATCAAACATTGCCCTAGTTAGACAACGTAGACCAAAAAAAAAAAAAAAAAAAAAAGAGCTTTACAAATTTGCATGGCCCTTCTGTCTTGGAGATTTGCTAAAGAATGGCGCTAATTTGGACAAAATCGCTTTCGGGATTGGAGAATAATAGTTTTTTACTACACCATATTTACTGTGCTTTTTTTTTTTTTAATCTTGCACAAAAGGAATATGTTTATTTGGACTAAAATTGGCACTTCAAGCACCAAATCTAACATAATTAGAAATTTAAAACAAACTATAATGAGCCCCGGAGTTCCGTTTGAAGCGAGCAGACTTTGGGTGGACTCAATTCTTTGGCTGGACATTGGGCTCCTTTTTTTTTTTTTGCTTTGTTTGTCAGTTTAAGTGAAAAACTACAAGAACTAGAATGAAAATTCAAAAATAACACCACATAGTAGGAGCCCTGAAACAGGCTGCTTCAAAGCAAAATGAACACATTTCCGATCACTTCCTGGCTTGGGTTCTTGAGACTTTTTCTCGTGCATGTTGCGGTGACGGTTACAGTCACCGCATTTCATGTCGATTGGTGAAATTGGTCTCAGGGGCTGATTTTTTTATTTATTATTTTTTTTGTCCTTTCCAAATGCTCCAAATGACTAACAAACTTTGAAGCTGTGCTCCCTTCACACCAAATGGCCAAAGCAAAAAAAAAAAAAAAGCTTGGCGCTTTAGCATAGCCCATCTGTCTCAGAAGCCGGCTTCCAATTGGGGTTTGTCAAAATACACGCCCTGAAATTCACCCAAAATGGCTGCTTCAAACCAAAATGGCAGACTTGTTTTTCAATATCACACCTAGGTTCTCGTGATTTATTTTTTATTTTTCCGTCGTCGTGTTATGAAAGCTCTCCAACCAATTTTGGAACCCCAAAAATACATCACCGGGATATACACACAAAGGACATGTGGAGCCCCCCAAAAATGGCGCTTCACTCCTTGAAAGAACAATTCCACCACTTGGTCCGGGGCAGAGCTATTTGGTGGGCAAGCCTTTCTGGACAACCCCCCCCATCTCCTGAAAGATTTTGATTACCTGTGACTTTTCTGGCAGTTTGTGTATCAGTCTGCATTTTATTTCATGAAGCCCCGTTGCGGATGGCATGATAAACAAGGCCGTCTCGGTGACAGAGGTTGCGACCAATCATGGTTGTGCGTAGTAGTCCATCTCATGAAATACATGGATGGTGAAAAATTTCGGAGTCATTTTATTAATTAAAGCACATATTTACATGGTGTACAATATTATCAATGTTCTTTGTGGGATCAACTGAGACTGTTGTTCGATATAAAAACTCAAGTTTTAGTGTCACGGTGCTGTGCTAACAACCCGAGCTAAAGCTAGCACCTCCTCGTCACGCAAAGCTTGTCTCTTGAACAGGAGGTATCACTTCAGCGCACTTCCTGGAAACCAATCTACGACTTTTTTGTGAGACGGGGATTTGGCGCCACCTTGTGGGTTTTAAGGGTTTTCGGAAGGAGAACAACAAACACGAATGGGTGCCTTGCCTGTAAGTAGCTGGGGATAGGTTCCACCCCAAAAAAACAACAACCCCAAAATGAATTCTTGAAGAGTGGACCACAAATATCTAGTGAAGCGCTTGGCCTTGGCGGAGGTCTGCGCTCCATTGTGTGCCATTTTTTACGTCTGTGGTCTTTTTATATCCTCGTTCAAAGAAAACAGCACGTCCACCGGCATCCAAAGACTTTTGAACAGGAGCGTACGCGCCCGTCATCGCGAGCGCTCTATCATCAGAAGCGCAGTCTGTTCGCGACAGTAATGTCCACCTCTCAGGGGTGGGCTACGGTGCCGCGGGGGACTCCGTGAGCGCTCTCAGCCAAGTAATGCGATGCTGCCCCCGCAGCCCCAAAGCCCAGCTCATCTTTCGGGGGACGGTGTTCGTTTTAATTACGACTACAAGAGACAAAGCGGCGGCCTTGTTCTGCTTTCATGCCACCCATCCAGCGAAAATCCCTTCAAGAGATTCCAGCGCGGCGTCCGAGGATGCCGCAAGGAAGCCAGGTGAGGTTTTGAATAATTGACGCTGTAATTTCGTTTTTCCAACCCGCCGTCTCATCATCATTTCACAAGAGGACGACATCAGAGCTTTACTGTGGCCATCAGCTCGAAAAGCTTTCCCTCCGTCGGGGACGTCGAGGAGGTTGCTCTAATAAGGAGCCGTTACATATAATGAGGGGCCCCCCCGCCTTCCCTTTGCGAGGGGCTGACAGCGGTCTGGAGCTCCACTGTAAGCGCCCCGCCTCCCCCCTGCCTGCGGTAAGCCTCCAGGCATCGTGACCATTACGCTCGACCTTTTGGAGATTCAGCTCCCAGGAGGTCCAAGAACTCAAAGATGCTCACACTTGCAGGTGAAGGATCTTCCTCGCAGCAAGAAAATTAAAAATGAGACTGGTGAGCAGGAAGGGAACACAAACTGGGCGACGGAAGATCGCAAATCACTTCGGTGGCGACAGTTGGATTGATTAATCCGGCCACAAAACGTCTCCGGTAGGGCAATTGAATTGATTAAGATTCGGTTGTTGAAGGCTTTTGGAATTTGTTCGTCTCATTTATGGCCCTCTTGGAAGAAATCTCCATATGTGAAGATTAGAGAGCGTATGAACTCTTTTTGTTTTTTTTATCCATCCATTTCTTCGTGTACAGAACTTTGTAAGTGGCGATTTAGTTTCAGAGACTGAACTTTTTTTTTTTGTGCGCACAATTTATTATTTTTCAGACTAACCGGATTCTTCTGATGCTAATTGTATATTTTTTTTTCCCGAATTTTTGATCCCCGATAGTGCTTGTTTTTTCGGCCACAGATCATTCTTGGAGCCAACCTCAAATGATTCTCTTAAATATGGCCATCATTTTTGATCATGATACCCCCCCCCCCCCTCCCCCACAATATCATGATCGAAAGTGACCTCTTTGTATTCACGTCTGTTTGACATCATCATTCTCAAAAGAGATTGAAAAAAGTAACAAACCTATTTTCATCAAGTTTGGAGTACAAAGTACCGCCCTCTCTTTCCAAAGGTCAGCAGTAAAGGCCGAAAGGGTCAGAGAAATAAACACTCAAGAAACTGAAAACTCCAACCAAGTGCAGCCACGAGACATGGTTCAAATCAGACAAAACAGGAACAAAAGAAATGAAAAGCACTTTTGACATCTTCCCCAACCAGCTGCGGTGTGTCAGCGGTGGAAATGCGAATCAAGTCCAGCGCGGCGGCTGACATGTTGTGCTCGACTCTTTCTTGGCCCGGGGCCTCGCCAGCTTTCCCGGGCGAAGCTGGCCAAATGTTCGCCGGCATATTGATTCCCATATCAGGGCTGATTTGCATAATCCCGCCTGCAATCGGAGTCAGTGTAACGAAGGCTGGTAATGCATTCCTCCAACAATGCTCTCTGTCAGCTTTTAATTCCAGATTTTGCTCGTTTTGACCACCTAGCTGTTTTAATTAGTACACGTTGAGTCTTCACAGGTAAAGCAAGATTAAGATGTTAGCTTCTTGCTTGTTTTCACAATTACACTGGTCAACAATTTTTTTACTGCATTTTGTTTTGGGGTGGGGATGGGAGGGAGGAGCTGATTCTGAATCTACCCTTCATAATAATAATAATAACAACAACATCAAAAAAATCTGACAAGCTACAAAAAAGTACGGATATTTTTTATATCAGCGTCCTAAATACACATAGGGACACATCTCTGATTCAAATTTGCTGTTGAGCAGTGCAATTGCACCGATTCTCAAAATGATTGATCGAGCGATCGGATATTGTATCCATTTTTTGCATTCATAAACGCCAAAATGTGGCGTAATTGTTAGTGTGGCGTCGCCATTCTCACACGTGACGCCGTATTTGTGATGTACTGTGTGGCTCTGTGTGCGTTGAAAAGGCGGGGCCTGGCCAATTGATTGACGCGAGACTCGGCGAATGAGAATGCAGACGGGCCTGCCGTGTGGTAGTTAACCGGCCAATCGCGAGTCATCCCGCTGTCTGTTACGCACACTTTGGCCCTGGCTCGCTGCCGTCGCTTCACTTTATTTCCAAACCGACTCCTGCAGACGTCTGCAGTCACATTTGTGTGGAAAAATGATCAGGCAGAGATGTTGCTTCAACCGTTTTGTCATCAAATTAATTGATGAATTGTGTCAGCCCGTGTGGAGTCTTCATAGGCCCGAGCGCTCAATATGCCATCTTATGCCCCCCCGCCCCCCCTACAGCCTCTCATCAAAGTGAATTTGTGGATTTCTGCTCTTTACAAGACACAAAGGCAGAAAACGTCTGTGCCGGCATGGTCGCGCATCACTGAGTCCCTGGTGTCCTCGCTTTCAGGGAAAAGTACTGCTTTAAATGATCGCCTTGCACTTAACCAGAAAGCCATGTGCAAAGATCCACGAAGCAGAAGCAGACGATTTAGCGCTTGGACAAATATTGAACCATCAAAAGTGGGAAGGCGAGACGCATCTCTCGGCCAAATCTGAATTTTTCACGAGTTGCAATCAGCTCTGTGTCGTTCATTTCGCTCTCATTTGACTCACAAATGAACACGACGCCTTTCAACCTCTGCTTGCCAGACACGAAGGTGGCGCCATCCAAGGCGGGACTGCAGATTCTGTCTAGGGACCCCAAGCGACTTCCTGTTGACACACACCTAACACCCCCAGCCCCCTCCTCCCAACTCCTATCACGGTCATCATTCAAACCGATGACAGTTGCTTGTGAAATCAATCACAGCGGACTTTTCACTCTTTCGACATCAGCAGTCCTCTTAAAATCTGCCACTTAATGAGTGGGGGCTGTCCTGTTTTTTGCAAACAGCATTGCCCCATTACCCCCATCCTATTGTGGGAAGTACAAATTCTTTATTACCTAGATTTTTATTTTTTTTACTATACTTTTATTTCAAATCAACTTCCCCCATTGAAATGAATGAAAATGGCATTAATCCGTTCCAGCACTCCTAATAACAGCAAGTTTTCGTGACTTGAAGTTTTTAATAAGGAAAAAAATCACAAGTCACAGTACAGTCGTTGCTAAAACACAGTAATGCCATAAAATAGAATGTTTTCCTTAATTGCTTCCTCTATTCACTTCACTCTACATCACTTTTCTGCTAGCGGGTCACATCCCCCGGGCTTGCCTCCTCCTCACCGCAAGCGCACACACACACAGGCGACTGTTTTTCAACATGACTTACATAAATAAGCAGAGTGCTTTTTAGCGCCCACTCAAAGACTTCCGAAGATGTCCCCAATGATTTCCCAGTGTGCCAGCAGTGAAACCTGTGAGTGTTTTTTTATTTTATTTTTAACTTTATGTGGCTATGCAAATGCGTTGGGCTTCAACATGCTTGAGTTGAATCAGGTTTCCGGGGAGGGCGGAAGAAAAATAAGATCACAGCCTCTTAGCTGAGAGTAAAGGGGAGAGAAATTCAATTCCAAATGCTTCAAAGGCGGAATGCAAATAAAAGTCTGTTCCTGCGTGTTGTGATTTATCGCCACGCCGAGCGCTCGAGTGTATCGACTCTCCTCGGTTATTAAGGGGAGAAAAAAAAAGAGCGACTCTTCAACAAAGCGGTGGGAAAATGGAGGCAGATGGATAGATGACCTTCTGTCCTCCTTGGTGGCACGGAGGGGGTTTTTGGGGGTGGGGGGCAAATGTGTTTGGAGAGCTAATCGTTGCCGCTGTTAAAATAATTATCCCAAGATTCTATCCATACTGGAGAAGAGGGGAAAAAAGTCACTTGGGTAGTCCCCAAAAATGATGAGGGCATGAAAGTGAAGAATGATAGCCCGTAAAAAAAACAAATGAAGCAAGTGATGCAGCTAGAGGACATATTTTAAACTTGGTGCGCACAGAATAGTACTGTAATGAGGGGGGGGGGGGATCTTCATTCAAGTATGTGAAAGAATACTTCTCATTTCTAGAGAGATATTCAGGAAGCCCATCATCTCATTTTAAGGCAGAGTTTGATATGATATGTTCTGTGTGAATTTTTAACCTTGACTGTCAGTCAACATGCCGCACATTTCATCCTCAATTAAGTCACATTCAAAATATTGACAAAAAAATAACCATGAAGTGTTCCGTCTGGTGATTTTTCAATCAATCGATCAAAGATGGACACCCTGAACTGGTCGCCAGCTCGGTTCTCCAGTCGGCAGGCACTGTGGTGCAAACACAACCTCGGTGTCACGCCCAACCTCAATCATGACTCTCGACATCCCTCAACATGTTGCCGCAGCATCAATCTCCAACCTCGGACCTGTGCGCCCGACAGCTGCAATGATCGTCCATCATGGCGCGGCCGCCGTCTGATTCATATCGACGCAATGAGGCGCAAGGGGTGACCGCCTTCTCCCTCTTGAGGATTTACAAAGGGCAACAACGCAACCATTCTCGAATAAAAGGTTAAAACGCGAAAAACGGCACGCATGTAACACTTGTGTGTCTGGCTGTTGAAAATGCAGTTGGCGCCCGAGCTGTCCATCAAACATCAACTCCTTCGGATGACTCTGGGAAAGAGAAAATCAACCAAGAAACTCTTTACCTTTGGAAGGAGCATTCTAGGAAATTGCGCAATGCTTCATGTAAAAACGGGATTTCGACAAGAAAGGCTTTTGAACGTGTTGATTTTAACGTCACACATTTGTGTCTCGTTTTGATATTCCCTGCCAAGTCGACATTTCACCACGTTACAAATCTTTCCGTCTGTCACAACCGAGAACTACAAATGTCTCACCGACTAATTAGAGAGCAAGGTTATGACGTGCCCTCCAGATATTCACAATCGAGGTCACTTTGTGCCTCGGGACGTGGGAAGTGGTACTTATTCTACCTTTCATACGCTTAAAATAGGAACACACAATGAGGAAATTCAAAATGTCCTTGACTGCAAACGGAGCAAGAAAAGACGACTGGAAATTCCGCACCACTGTTGGCCATGTTGTTCCGGAGATTAGTCCCAATATTGCTCACACCTCATCTCGCAAAGTGGTGAGGGGGGGGGGACATCTCTCCAAGGTGTGCTCCGTTTATACCTCAGTCCTTATAAAGTCTTTAACAGGAGGGGAGCTGCTTCACAGCCACATAAAAACGCCATCAGGGTGGTTATTAGTGTTTAGTGGAGCTCAGAGGAAGCAAAGTCCTGTAAAAAAAAAAATTAAAAACTCTTGAGCAATGAAACTCCTTTGTGATTGACACTGACTCAGAGGCTTAATTGCCTTGTTAGCGGATAGCTTGAAAGTGGCATTTATATTAGACAGTCTTCCGGTCACATGATCTTAAGTCTTTGCACCATTTAGGAATGTACGCTACATGTAGATAAAAGTTTTGAGGGAGTTCGACTAAAGGAAGTGAGAGTTTAACAGAAAACAAGTGGACTTAAAGCTTTTCCCTGAGGAACTGCACGTTGTGTCTGACTGACTGCTACTTTGGATGGGCGTGGGACCAAATATTTTTTCTGATACACACTTTTGTACATAACAGTATATGCAGGCATGGCCTTTTTACCAAGTGTAAGTTAGCGTGGACTTCAGACATTTCCCTGGGGAACTCCACTTGCAGTTTCTAAACAAGATTTAGTATGTGGGGGAATTGATATCTATTTGTGAATTTGGTGGATGTTTTTGAGAGAAACGTGAGAAAGGTTAACACTGAAGGACTTCAAGCATTTCCCTGAGGAACTCCGCTTCAAACTGCGTCTGATTGATTGTTGCTTTTTGGATAGATGTCGGAGTGTTGTCCACACCAATATGAATGTGCGAAAGACTTGATGTTCTTTCCAAAGAAAGGTTGAGTCTTGATGGAAAATGTGTGGCCCTCGAGGATTTCCTGAGGAACGCCACAATGAATTGTGTCTTACTGTCGTGTTGTTGTCCAAAATCGCTACCAATGTTTTATATGGGGAAAAGTGTCAGGACCTGAGGCCATTCCAAATCTGGAGTTGTTCCTCACTTTTCATTCTTCTGTTGAATTGCATTTGGGGATTTTTTTTTTTTTCCAACCATTTGTGAGGATTGCCCAAAAAGTTCTACTGCATGATTGTCAGAAATGACTCCCGGTACAGTGAGTACAGCTGTACAAAGTCGCTTTGGCATCAGCACAACATGAATTATTGGCTGGCCCACTTCGAGGACTCGTCGTGATGTTTTTCCAACAGCAGAGATACAAGCTCTCCAAGTCCAACCTTTCATTGGCGCTGACACCCTGCAGCATTCGTTTTGATTTATCTTTACCTTTGACTACTCTCCCTTTCGTCTTGCAGTACTCACAGCTCGCAGGCATTTGCATACACATCGAGTCAGCACGGAATGAAGAATAGGCCGCGTCCCTGTTGTGTCATGAGTACAGCGCGTTTACATTTAAGACCTTTGCGATTTAAGGGGTCGAGACAAAGCAAATACGGGGACTGGAAATGGACGGGCAACTTCACGAGGATCAGGATGCTGTTTTTTTTTTTTTTTTAATGGAGATCAAGACTTTCTAATATTAAATTACAGTCAGGGTTACGTTCCAGACCAGACCACTGCGATATAGAAATATGCTATCTAAAAAACTCCCTACGCAGGTTTTTATAGCTATTGTGGCACGTATTCTTTCAAGGTCTCACTCTTTTAAATGAATACCAAGACGTTTAAAAACACAGAATATATATTGAGAGAGCAAGAGCAAAGGATATCAAATAAGAGTGTTGCAGTGTAACGATCCACCAGTCGTTGCTTTCCCTGGGCATAAAAAGCAGGATTACAGAGGATTCGAGGTTGTCTACATTTCAGCGCAAACTGGCTTGAAATCTTGCCAGCCAACTTTCTCTTCCCACTCTTCTTTCAAATTTACTGTGTAAAACAAGAGTGCCACCATCTTGTGGCCAACAGTGAAATTACAAAGAAAACAGCACACGCATAAAAATGGAGTCCGAAACTGCACACACACAATAAAAGCAAAATCATTTCTACAACTTGCTTGTGAAGCAACCAATCGAGTTTCCCTTCAAAACGGGAACCGAGGCAGGAAGTTGTTCTGCCCGCACGCGAGAAACGCCAATTAATTCCCTGTTTAAACCCCAACAAAGATTAGCGCATCTTCCTCTTACGGGCCACAAAGCTACGGAGGTCACCACTCGCATAAAAGTTCTGCTGCGATGGAAGCCATCCGTCCTTAAAAGGTAACGGCAGCCAAAGCCCGGCGGCGGCGGAGCAAAGCGACTGATCGTCGCTGCAAATATCTGCAAGGATGGAAGGTGGCGGGATTATCAAAGACAAGATGATTGCTTTCTCTGCCGTGCGCGTTTCAGTCTGATTTCATTCAGTGGCGTGCAAAAGGGGGTGTGAGGATGGGGCGGAGGCACCGGGTACTCGCAGCGCGAATTTTATGGCTTTGTGGCCGAGACGGATGCCCTTCCTATCAACTATCGACATTTTTTTTTCTGTTTGACATGCATCTGGTGTATTAAAAGACAATTTGCTGCCCATTGAAATTCTTCACGAGGTGTGGTGGGGGTGGGGGGGGGGGGTGTTGGATGACACCCCCTCCTCAGGTGGATAGTCAGGACGCCTGCCCTCTTGCCCCGCCTACTGCACATCAATCCAACGATAAATCGAGCCACGAGAGATAACGCATAGTCACCGTTAGTCACGCGCTTTTCATCAAAAATGACCACATCAGCCGCCACTTTGCTCAAAAGAAAGAAACGACCACCACAAATAATCCACTCATGGGAAAAAGTCCACAGCGCTCTCCGTCCCGGTAAAGGGACGTGCGCCCCAAGCACACGACACGTGTCGCATGATTAACGTCAACTCTCCTTGAGCACAATGGAAAATAAACGGAACCCCTAGAAACCATGAGCTCGCCACAAACAACGGCGTCAACCTCTTTTTTTTTTTTTTGTTGCAATAAACGCTTATTCGCTACCTGCGAGGATTAAATCTCATCAGTGGAGGCGGCGGTAAATAAATGTGATTCCACTTTCCTTCCCGCTCGGTAAATCCTGCGCGTTTTGACTCTATTAAAAGCTTCACATAAAAGCTCCTGCGCGGCACCGCTTGTTATGCCGCGTGAAAAAAACGACATTGGCGTCACCTTTACCGAGACACACCTGCCAGCAAAGAAAATAAATAAAAATAGTAGGGGGGGGGCGTGGAAAGCGGGATGAAGAGAAAAGTAAAATAAAAGGCAATTAAAACAGGTTTGTCACAGTGGGGGGGGGGGGATTAAACACGTACGTGGCTTAGCTTTCACAGAGTTGTAGGAGACAAGATAAGAGAAACCATAGCGGACCACAAAGGGAGCCTCTGATAAAGACCCGTTCGATTACCAGTGTGAAATTGGCTTTGTGTTTTTATAGGAGTCGAAAAAGTTGACCGAGGAACTGGTCCGGCATGGGTGTCGTCAAAGCCGACGGAGTTCTGGCTTTGGGCATCAGAATGAGAAACACATTTGCACCGTCGTCAGCATTAGCAAAGCTTGCGTTTCATGTCGCTAAACACTTCCCGGTCCGTGCGAGCGGAGATGATGATGATGATGATGATGATGATGATGATGAGGAGGAGGAGGAGGATTCATCAACGTGCCAAATGAACAATTTGGTCGGTCTGACAACTAAAGCAGGAAAGCACAAGTGTAGCGTGACGGTCCAGATAATCACGCTGAGCTTTGGCTGATGCGCCTGAAAACAAGCATCTGTCACAACAAATGGATTTTTTTTTTCTCCAAAAGTATGGGGAGGGGGCGCGAATTTGTAATCTGTGGGTGATTTTCTCACGAGCATAAATAAGCATGCTAATCACTTCATTTTTACTCGGGCGAAAAAGGGAAGAAATGTTTCCTCGTGACATTCAAAAATATATTACGAGGGAAATGAGCTTCACAAGTGCTCGCGCAAAGGTCAAAACAAAGCCGCAACGAGCAATGAACTGTCCCTCCTGCCCGCCCCTTTTTTTTTTCATCATATTTGATGCCATAAAATCTGGACGGTGCCTGGCGCCATATTGTCACCCAGCTTGACGTCATGTTGCAACGCAGTGCAAAGCAATCCTTCATCTAACGTCTGTCAAGGGACAGCTGTTGAAAGTGTCACATCACCAAATCTCCACTTAAAAAAAAAAAAAGTCTCAAAACTGACCAAGGTTGACAAAACGGAGCGTCCGTAAAGCATGTGAGGTCCAAATTATCTTCAAACTTTGTTGCAAAAAAAAAAAAATGGTTGAACCATCAGCGCTTATGATGCACTGATGACTGTAAAAGTTCCCCAATCCAAAAAAAGGTTGGCAACAACTGCTCTCGGAGGAAATCACAAGTTTTTCAAATTGCTGCTTGGAACCAAAACGACGGACCTCCAGTCCAAATGTGTCCTTCACTGCCAGATATGTCTACTGATGTCTATTTTGTGAACCTTGTTGTCGGGGATCATTTCTTTTGTAACTTTCCAGAGGGCACGACTGCGGGAATTTGGGGCATTATGTTGAGGATTGCACACAAAAAAAATGTATACAAGCACTTGTCAAATTGGGCGTTTTTGTGTATATTTGGGCCCTCAAAAAAGGCAACTCCTTTGTTGTGAAATTTCCGCCAACAGAGATAAAGGATTACAATGCTAAAATGGATTTTTCAATATTATCCCCCCCCCCAACAACACGATGGAAAAGAGACAAGCGGGTGTAGGAGTGATACGGGGATGATACGGCACACCGACAATGTACCTTCGCCGCTTCAATCATTCGGAGCCGCGAAGAATATGAAATAAATAATTGATCTGCCTTCCGATTGTTATTCAGAGGTCGTCTGGAGCGGGAGGCGGGGACACACAACGGATGGATCCGCACTTCATCACGGGCCAACGCCATCATCACTCACGCTTACGCTCGCGCCGAAGGGCAGCGGATGTGACTCGCATGTGCAGCGAATGGACCGGCCGAGGACGGCCGATGTGTCACCTTGGTCGCCGTTCCCGCCACATTCGGAAGAAAGACGCAAACTTTTGGGCGTAACGTGAGCATGCGGGACGAAGCGGCGTGCGGTTCGTCGCCCGAGATCACGTTGACCCGCAAGACACGATCATCACCGGTAAACGGCGGGAGCGATGTCGCCTTGGTCGGACGTTCCGTCAGAACGCCCAACGTGTTTGCGAAGCAGCGTGTGGCTCATTCGCCGAAGGCTGCTATGATGCTGCATGTTTGTCAGCAGGGCACGAAGGAGCTCAATGCTTAGCGTGAAAATGACTAAGCAGCCATGTTGGTCAGAATACTGTGGACCCGGCATCCAGCACCCATCCAGAGTTGGAATATGGATTTGGGGAAAGTATCTTTTGACTTGAAGCAGCACGCAGATCAATGACGAAGGTACTGGTAAACAACAATGTAGCGCCCCCCTCAGGATGCGGCATGAATGATGACACCAAGTCCAATGTGAATACCTGGCAACCCGTGAGAACTGAGTACCACGAACATGAAACATACAAAACAAGTGGCATGATAAAAACAAACAAAGGACAAAACCACGAAGACAATTGATTTCACATAAAATGCACAAAAAAACCTCGCGGGCTCACACCCACGAGTGGCTAAGCCTTCGCCGAAATCCTGCCTATCTTCTTGCCTCATACAGTCGGCTCTCGGCACTCTCGTCGCTTTACAAAAAATGGCGACGCAGAACTCACAATACGTTTCTTCTCCTGTGCCCCAACTAGAGTCGGGTGGAACCTTTCGACGCGATAATTGGTTCCTGCCAACAATCGCCACTAGATGGCGACAGAATACCAACGGTGAAACAGCTTTGTGGAAAATATCGGCAGTAACAAACAGAATGTTTCCTAGTCTGTTTAGCGTACGTGCACCCCACTTTTTCAACAGCTACACTCTTAACACAACCCACCCCCACTCCCTTTTTTAATCGTATTTTTTTTTTAACTAGCATTGCGGGCCATGTCAAAATAATTTTGAATGTGCCGCTACAATGGCTAGTTGGCCATGAATGGCTCCCGTAACATTGTAGACCGACTACTCGGGTCAATCTCTCCTGTTTTGGGGCCAACTCAGAATCTGGCAGTAATTTGTGAAATCACCCCATTCAACGACTTCACGAGATCGTAAACTGGATTTTTTATTTGTATTTTTTTGGCTCCCCCAACAATGTGTTGTCATTTATTTGCGTTTTAACCTTCAAACGTATGTTTGGTCCATTACTTCCTGAGTCAACAAAAGCGCTTGTCAGAATCAAACGGAGGTTGGTCAATAAAACAAATGATCCATATAATGCACATCCGGATGACGGGGATCAACAGGCTTTATGGACCAGAGAGTTTTTGCGCAAAGCGAGGGGGCAGAATTTTGGTTTGGGTTTTTTTTCGCTCCCCGCCCCACCAAAACAGTCGGACATGCGCCGACGTCGTTGACCGTCATCACCTCGCACGCTGGAGACGCGTCGTATCCATTTGCGCCAGCTCGTGCGGTATCGCGACGCTAATTAGGCCAGTTGCCGGCGCTAAAGACATCATTTGGAGATGAAGTCAACGGCGGCCCAGCTGCTTAATGGCCTGCTCGGGTCTCATCTCCCATTAAAAGATCTGTCACGCAGGACAAAGAAATATATCCTCGCTCCTATTATTGTCCTAATCCAATTATTCAACATCAGTTGACAATCCGTGGCCCAAAGCTCCCGACAATTCAGACATAATTGAATGCGCCATCCCGACAGAATGCGTCGCCCGCCATTGTCGAGCGCAATGAATGTTTCATTTGCTGTACAGACACTCCCCGAGTTACGAACATCCGAGTTACAAACAAACGGTACATACGAACATTTTCACGGGTCTGTCGAAAAAAAAAAAAAAAAAGTTAGATTTTGTATTGCGCGCTTTTTCCGAGTGCCGAGCGGGCGGAGGAGGGCGGCGGAGGCGACGTTCGGCGGCGCGGGAGAGGCATGGGGCGGGCGTGTGACGGTGGAACGGGCGGGAGGCGTCCGGTGCGCGGTCGGCGACCGATCGTCTACTCTCCCCGCTGAAGCTGCTGCTAGTTTAGCGGGCAGCTAACCCTCAAGCCCTGAAGAACGTGACGAAAAGCTCTCTCCCCGTTATATGGATGTCAATATAAGCCTTAAACATACATTCCAGACAAAATATAGCACTGAAGCAACTTACGAACGAATTCACCTTATGAACAATCGTCCGGAACGTAACTCGTTCGTAACCTGGGGAGCGTCTGTACTGGGCTCAGAACAAGACGGTAAAAACGTGCCACAGCCATGCGGAATAGGCCGCCAATCGCCCAATGACTCTTCAGTTAAGTCTTGTTTTTAAAATTCCCCGCCAAAATAAATTTTTTTAAAAGGTGGGGGCGAACCATCTAAAAGTCACGCAAAACTTGACATGACTTGGCTCGCATCGAAAGATAACTTGAGCTTAAGCAACATTTCACGATCTCCCACATATTTGGTGACAGACTCGGGGGCAGGTACCGTCGGAGAAGAAGCGCGGTACATTTTGGGGTCTTGATGACATTTGGCTTTTTGGACTTGGGTCTTTTTTGGCAAAGGGTTCCGACCGGAATTACAAATGCAAATTCGTATCCATCCGGGAGAAAATGCTTTCGACCTTAATCGTGACACATCACAAAGTGCCCGTCTCAGCACGATGGCGTGCAGAGCTTTCAGCCGCTCTGCCCCCAAACTCTGGAACTCACCCCACCCGACATCCGAAATATCGACTCTCTTCTCATTTTCAAAACTCATCTCAAAACCCACCTCTTTAAAATTGCATATACAGTTTAAACTCATCACTTTTTATTATTTATAATTTTATCTGTGGTTTTATTGCTCTTTTTGATTGTAAAGTGTGCTTGGGTATTTTGAAAGGCGCTTATAAATAAAATGTATTATTATTATTATTATTATTATTATTATTATTATTAAAGTCACATTTGTTTCTCAAACTTCCTCTCACGGCAGCAGCTGATGTCGCAAACCCTCGGTCATCGTGAATCCAAATGGACACATGCCAGCCCCACCTTGAAAGCCCCCCCCCCCCCGATGCCCCCCATGACCAACCCTCAAGCCCCCGGCCAATATGACCTCTTAGCTTGAAATCAGGAAATTCCGTTGGCCCGGCAACATGACCGCAAACATTTGCGTCGGCGTGCACTTTTGTTCATCACTTTGCTGCTGATCAAGGTTTGCGCAGCCACGCGCTCTTCCGCAATCTGCTGATGGCACTTTATCGTCTGTGCGAAGGACGGATTTGGTTTTCCCCAGCCGCAGTCCGCCATGTTTAAATAATCAAATCCCATTTGAATGCTGAAAAGCGACTGCGGCTCTGCTCGACACTGGAGGTCACATTCAAACTCTTGAACTCACTTTGAGGAGAAGTTTGGCACCACTCTACCGTCACCCTTGTAGCGATTGATCGAAATGATTTCCCACGACATGCAACGCTGCTGACCACTCGTGCCGTATCGCCTTGTTTCTTGAAAGCTCCTTCAAGCCGAGTGGACCGACTTTGCATGTACATATCTACATTTAGAATACACAAGGAGCATCGCAATCCATCTCCTCTTTATGTCTTCATCAAATTGTGTCATCATTCACGACAGTAAAAAAAAAAAAGAAAAGAAATCAAAGTAACAAACCGATTTAGACAAGGGCAAGCTCATGTTGACGCAATGTTCCCTGGTCGCTACGCAAATGGGCAAATATCATAGGCTGTGATTGCCGTGGATACCCGGCGAGATTTTTTTAATTGCGCCCACCCCCATCCAAAAAACCCCAAATATTTTCCGCAGAGGTGAGAGCGGGGGATGAGAAACCTGGTTGGGCAGAATAAGACACCGTGGGCCACTGTGCAGCGCGTATGTAAATAACGTCCTCTTTTGCATGTCGTGTTATCAGAGATGGATTTGTGAATTAGTCGCTGACAGAAAAACAATAAAATTGATGAATGGATTTGAAGCAAACACACACTTCTCTCGCACACAACAACAAAAATGACAAAAAAAAGCCCGCGGCTCAATGTTTTTTGGATACTGAGAGACCTGAAAACAAATTGGGGTGATGTCCCCTAACAGGCAAACGGCGCACACACTTGTTGTCCTTATTTATTTCGCCGCGATTCAGCAGTCGTCCTTGTACAGTAATCGATGTTGATGAACGAGCGGCGAGGCTGGCTTTTATTCCGATAGAAACTTTCCATTATCTCTCACAATGTATTCACTCAGTCAAAGTGACAGGGGTTGAGTCGAGCCGCACACTCCGCCGCCCTCGCCCGGCCGGCCCCGCAGCCGCCGTCATCCGTCTACTCGCGGCCCC
Organism: Hippocampus mohnikei; assembly: GCA_026261675.1. Taxonomy (NCBI): domain Eukaryota; kingdom Metazoa; phylum Chordata; class Actinopteri; order Syngnathiformes; family Syngnathidae; genus Hippocampus; species Hippocampus mohnikei. The sequence goes on from JAKGUB010000327.1 coordinate 1,361,475, forward strand.
CGAAGAATTACAGAAATCAAAGACGGGCGAGGGCAGGAAAAGGCTGCAGAAGAGACACAAAGCGATGACATCTATTGAAAAAAATCAATAAAATAAAATGCTCCACTTTCATCCATCAGAGTTGTGACGATGCCAAAATCAAATCAGACCGGACTTCCGATGTCGCCAGCGATCAGCAAATTCATTTGCGGTTGGCTTTCTCGCCGATTCAAAACGAACGGACGGAAAAACTTGAGCGCTTCCAACGCTGCAAAGAAAATGTAGAACAATGAAAAGCTAACGGGAAAGCTACTTTGGCGGACTGGAAATCGGTGAGCATTGCTGGGTGCCAAGATTACTTCATTGCACTACATTTTGGAGTTCGCCAGTCCTCCCTTCATCAACTCCAGTTGCTCCAAAACACTGCTGCTCACCCACCTCAAACCCGCATCTTACTGAGCGACGAGGGTTGGCGAGTGTTTGCGCCCAGCCCGACGGTTGATTTTTCATCAGGGTTCGGTCAAGGTCGCAAATAGTCACAAATGTGTTTTCCTGACGTTCGCTAACCGTTTGAACGGCCGCAAAGAAGCTTATTCTTGAACATTTCCTTTTGTTTATTATCTTTGGGCTAAAAAATTTTATCGGTACATCCCGAGTGAGTCGTGTATATATTTTTGGGTCGTCATTTATGCACATAAAAATGTGGGATTAAAATGATTTATAGCTAATGGATGCTAACGCTAACATTCAGGACCAAGTCTTTCAAGAATGTCCTTCCTTTACTTTAAAAGCAGGCAGAATGAATGAAGATCTCACATTCTCCTGTTTCGTTGTAAAAAACAAATCAAATTAAAAATAAAAGAAATAATACAAAATCAAAGGATGTATAGTATATTGAAATATTAACGCTTGGATGCTTTTTCTGGAGTCGCTCAGGTATGGAAGGACCACACGACTCCTCCCACCCCGCCGGATTGCCCTCGACGCGGCTATGACAGCGGCGCGGCCCGAGTAATTGCCGCAATTCATTCTGTTTATCTTAGCGAACGTAAGTCTAATTCCTGGCGCATCCTCCCCCCACCCCCGGTGATGACCGATAAACCACACCTCTCTCAAACGATGATGGACGATAGATTAATCGGCGCCAATGTCTTACCCGGAGAAAAACAAACATACCAAAATATATCATAATAAACATAATACTTAAAATACAAGTTGGAATGCAAAATAATCAATATCATGTCAAACAAAGAAGAGACAAATCACATTCAAGATTTAAAAACTAAAATGAAGTTCATCACACGTAAAGGCTTCATGAGCCCCCCCCGACCCCAAAAAACGCTGCGTCCTTTGCTTCATGGTGACCTCCTGCAGGGTTGGCGGCGCTTCAATAAAAGTCTCATAAAAGTTGAAATAGGACCAAGAGTTGCCTTGACATTTGAGATCACAGCGAGGCCTTTGCCTCTCTTTCAGCACTTGTCATTTAAAACCCCCGTAAAGGCGTCTAATTCGCATTTCCGCCCGCAGATGCGCGCACGTAAACGTGCTTTATCCTCGTCCTGAGGAAACACCGAATGCTTGCAAATTTCAAACCCCATTCTTTTTGGGAGTACAGTTTATCTTATTGCGTGTTTTAAAAAAATACACGGGAAGAGAACCTTGACAAAATACAGTGGTGCCTCTACTTACGAACGTCTCTTCATATGAAGTTTTCAAGTTACAAAACACCTCAACAGGAAAATATTGCCTCTTGTTACGAAAGAAATTTCAAGATACGAAAGGTAAAAATACAGAATGGCCTGCTAGTCGCAGCTACGAGTTTCCTGAACGCAACATACTTATAACTGCTCTGCCATTGGCTACTAGCGAGCACCATCCTGGCACCCCATTGGCTAAGAGGGACCTCTACCGGATGGGTCTATGTGTGCAGACAGATAAATAGATAGATCTGTGTCTATGCAGCGATCTGTGTCTATGCCACTCGGACCATGAGGCATTCTGATAGTTTGACGTAAATGTGAATCACCCAGAAAAAGTGTTTACCAGTTGGGCGATCGCTCACTATGCTGATGTTTGCCTTGGACATTTTCGAAGGATTGTGAAAAGCCGACAAAAGCAAACGTCCTTGGATCAGTTCTTGACAAAACGCCAGGCAAAAACCACTTCTGAGAGAGAACATGATGTAAAGAGGGCAAAAAATGATGAGGATGCAGTTCAAAGTTAAATGACCATCATTTTTATTCTTTACTGTATTCTGTTTTTTACATTGTGCACAACTGTCATTTATTGTGCAATAATCTAATTGTAACATGCATTTGTTACATATTTTGATGCGTTTTTAGTTTTTACGCTTTAGAAAACATTTATGTCTGAATTTTGTGGGGCTTGGAACGGATTAGGGCATTTACATGGAAAACGTGTCTCGACTTGCAGTTGAGAAATTTCTCCCAGAACATATTAATTTCTGAAGTAGAGGTAACACTGTACTGTAATCGCTTTTTTAATTGCAATATTGGGAGGGGGTGTACAAAAATAATCGCAATTATATGAAAATGTTTCAGTCCTAATGCAAACCTGCGCCACATCGACACCTCTGCCGCCTCGCAGGAACAGGAACCCTTGGAATGCAAATAAACCCTTTCGTTCGGTTTCTCCCTTTCAGCCAGGCGCCGATGAGAGCGAAAAGGCGGCAAGACGCGATCAACACCGGGAGAGTGAGCAAGACGTACATGCTCAGCTATTTCAGACGCTTTCATCAGGGAACCTCCAGAGAGGCCAATTTTTGGCTGCTTCCAATATTGATGCCACCTGAAATTAGACTGATGGCTGCCTCCTTTCCTTTTTTTTGTTGTTTTGCCTGTCGGTGTCATCAGCTCGCTGGGAGGCAAAGAAACACTTGGCCGTGCGTTCTGCCCGGATTTTCATCACTTTGTGGATTATTCTGAGTTGTTTCTGTTTCTTTCCGTTGAGTAGAGTGGCCCTGATGTTGAATAACGGCCCACTGGAGTGAGTTCGGTGGATATAAAAAGTCAACAGCCCAGCCAGGTTTTTGCATTATGTTAAAAAAAAAAAAAAAAAAAGAGACCATGAGAAATAATTTTAAAACCCTTTCTCCCACCAATGTAACTTTGATCGAGTACGACAACTCAATTGAAAGCGTGAATAAAGTTATGGTACATTAAAAAAAAAAAAAAAAAAAAGGATGTAAAGTTAAAATGTTCTGGTAGGCTTTTCCAGACTTTTTTTGGGGGGTGAGGGGGCAAAGAACGCAAACCTGACTTTTGAACAGGGGTGTGTAGACTTTTGAAATCCACTACGGCACGCAAATAGCACATGCGGCCGCATGACTAAACTCACTGTAGACTTCTTGAATTATTTCCGGACACGCTGTACATTTTAATTAAGCAAGGTGGCAGTATCATGATGAACTGCTTCATGGTTCGTTTAGTTTGCTGATTTTGACCAGCATGCACGATATAAGAAACATCTACACCTTTAACATCAATCCCCGTGCAAATTTCATTGCTGCCGCCAGCACCGTTTTCAAACCTGGATCAAAACAATGTCAGGAAGGGCAAATGGCCTAAAAACTGTGCCAAAGAGACTCTCTGTGACAACCGACCCATGGTCAAGTCGCAACTGCCAGCCCCATTAAAAAATAAAATAAAATAAAATGAATCCCGTTCATTACTTTGTCACCAAAAACCCCAAAATCACGAAGCCTCTTCGCATATCTCACGGGCAAAAAAAAAAAGTACAATAACGCAAGCTGCAGCCCAAAACTCTAAATAATCATCCAATTAAAAGGTGTGAAGCCACAAAAGAAGGGAGCCTGGCGCACGCGCCGTGTCAAGGTCAAATGCATTTAAATGCAAATAAGGCGTTCGGCGAGGCCGACGTGCGTGTTAAGGCCCACGTACAAATGAAACCATCTGCCTCCGAAGTCGTATTGTGCCGTAAATGAGCAGCAAATGGCCTCCGACGAGCTGACCGACGGTGCAAATGAAACCCGCACCTCTCGTCGTTTTCGTAGCAAAAGGGAAGCGCCAAAATTGAATCGGGGGGGAAGCTTGAGGTGGATTGCGCAATAGCACAACGCATCGTGTTCAAAGCACATCAGCCGAGACTTGATTCCGAGACGATCAAACGTTTTTGTGGTTTCACTCTCATAACGCCCCTCCGAGAGACGACGTCACTCCAAAGTGGCCCGCGACAAAAATGAGTTTGACACCCTTGTGCAAGGGCTACATAGCAACCACGTTGCGGTGCTATAACCCTCGAAGCCACACATTCTTTATCCTCGGCAAGGATCAACTAATATTAGTGCCGTGCTGAGGAGTTGCGATGTCTCACTGAACACTAACCATGCATGTCTGTCTCATACTGCCCCCTGGTGGCCAGACACCAAAAAAGCACCACAATGGATAATAAATATGGCTAATTTTTTTTTTTTTTGCTGCTTGTCTTGTGGGTGTGTTGGACAAGGTTGGTGTACGTGTGCATTTTTGCTCATGACTGCGGATGGTTGTTGTGAAGTCAGAAGTGCGCGCTAACATGAATGCACATGACTGGATGAGTCACCCTGACCACCCCGCTGAAAAATGTCCGATTGCGCCTCTGTTTAAAAACATCAATTTGGATGCTTCTAAAAACAGACCTGAGCTGACATTTTGTCAGCTTTAATTTGAAAGTTTTCTCTGGACGCGGCAGGACTTTGACAACCTATCAGGCAGAAAATAATCATCTGAGCCCATTTGTCAGCACCGAGAATGTGCCAAGACACTAGGTACAAACATTATTTGTCAAAACACTTTGCCGGGACTTATTTGCTAATAAGATTGCAGGAAACAGAGCCACGGTGAATAATAACACACACACACACAAACACACAAACCCAGACATTTGACAACAAACTCTGGCGTGTCCTGTTATTCATGAGAGGTTCAAATTGAATGAAAATAATGCAATAGGTGGTGGGAATAATTTGTTTTCGCATTTTTGGAGAAACGAGAAAAATCGGACGTCTGACAGGCACCTGAATGAAAACGTTTGTCACCGAGGAAGGCAGCGGGAGAATTGGCGCGCAGGCTAGCTCAAACGCAGACAGCAGCACAAAGAGACTGAATAATACAGCCACGCCGGCACAAAGAAGAGTTTCACAAACCACGCAAAATTATTCGGCGAGCTGCTGTGGAATTCTTACGGGAGGATAAAGAATATATGCCTGCGAATAAACTCGACTGTAAAAACGTTCGCACAACATTTTGTGTCCTTTAAATACACAAATGGTGTCACAATAGTGTGGACAGTCAGGAGTATAGTACTTGGTCATATTATCTTTATCCTCTACGAAGAACGACTATTAATAGTGACGCACTGATAAAATGAAGGGAGGTGAGATGTCTCAATGAGGAGTATAGCCTTCCGATTTATACTTCCCGCAAAGTTACTAGTGGGATCACAAGGGAACTCCGTGTTTAGTCGACATTCGTGCTTGGATCAGGCCATTCGCTGTCCATTTCAGACAAAACATTCCGGTACAGACGGGCGGCTATCGCTCCATCGCGCTCCCAACCTTCCTCAGAAGTGTCGCGCCGATAGTCGGACTTCATTTCCCGCCTGAAACGGCAGCAATATGCTCAGCCGCCGGCTCGCTTTTTCTTTTCTTTTTTTTTTAAATCTCTCCGCCCCCGGCGGCCATCCGCTCGTAATTGCCGCGTCTCATCGGACGACGCGCATTTTGCAGCGGGGCGCGTTGCAAGACAGATGGGCCGAGGATCCGCAACGACGTCCCGGCGGTGTCGGGCGGGCGCTACCTCACGCCGCTTTGGCCCGACAACAAAGCGGGCCCTCCGCGGCGCCGTCATCTGACATTCTGGCCCGCAAGCTGTTCCGCCCTCACGTCGCGTTACATACGCCGGCGCACATTTCATTTACACGTCTCCTGGCGGCGCACCAAGTGGACAAACGGCAACGGGAGCCTGACAAAACGCCTCGCTGATATGTCACTTTGGACTTTACACCTTGTTGGCCGCGCCATCAACACGCGGCGAGGAGAGTACGAGCAGGTACGACTGGAAGCGAGGGCTGGGCCATCTGGGCTTGGATTAAATATTTTTTTAAAGATAAATGTTTTAAAAAACGGCAATGTGGATGTCATAACATGCCGCCTATTTTCGTGGTCGATTGCGACGATTTATGCCGGGTTTATACGATATCATTTTCAGTCTCAGACTAAAAACTGAAAAGTCTGAAAAAAGTTTGACTGTCGTCAGCGCCGGTGCCGTGCCACCATCTCAGCTGCCGAGGGCAAAATGACTTGCGATCAATTGTCAGAAGGCCGAGACGAGGAAAAGACTGATGGCTAGCAACTGAGATGACCGCCGCCGACGGAACGGTCGAGATGTCGGAAGAGCGCTGGGACTCCAGGGAAACGCTAAAACTTTCAGTTTTTAGTCCGAGAGTGTGAAAATCCAAAATTTAAATCCAGCATGAGATGACATACCCCCCGCCCCCCCCTTCAGAGCTACTAAATTGTCACAATATGTGTCTAGTACACCCAAAAGAACGGCGCATTGAATTTAAACCATTTTATTTCTGTCGTGTTTCGGTTTGTGACCAACAGGTGGCACTGGGGGGGGGGCTTTACCCTGCAGCTGCACACCTGTTGGTCCTTTGGCAATTAGTATAAGAGGACTCCCTCCCGACCACTCAGTGTCGGGTCATTGTTTGCTCTTGGCAACTGTCATGTTTGTTTGTTACCGTTTGTCTGCTGCTGTCAGGTTTGTTTCGATCATGTTTCTGTTATCGAGTTTTTATCTTCAGTCATGTGTTTTGTTTGATACTTTGGACTTTGTTTTGGATGTAGTTTTCTCTGTGTTTTATTAAATACAATTGGTCAGTTTACCCTGCTCCTTCCTCCTGCCTGCTCTTTGGGGTCCACCTCGCATCGTGACAATTTCCATCAAGTGATTGCATGAAAATAAAATCCTCTGGATCCATTTTTCTGATGTGCAGTCTACTTAGAAATGGTTTTATTTTGTGCAACAAAATTCCGTCAATTCACCAAAATATTTTTTCAGTGTGGCGTAAATGCACGTGACTGCTCATCGCTGTACGTCGCCAGCATAGATAGAGGATCAGAAATACGATATTTACCCTATGGAAGAAAAAATGTGGATTTTTCTTTCTGCAAAAATAGTGAACATATGAGTTGACGAGGGAACCCCGCCCCCAAAAATGAAAAAAACAAAAACAAAAAAAAAGATGCAACAGTACGAAATAGATGATGCAAACACGAGCGCCTTCCCGACTGCCTTCACAAGCGATTCCCAGACGCCTTTAGGCGACGTTTACTCCGGGCGCGTGCCATCTGCCGTCAATGCGTTTGACATTCATTCCTACCGCGAGACATCTGCAACTGCAAATGCTTCCCACACTCGATGCTGAAATGAACTTTTGCTGAGAAGTGGAGGGTGCGGGTGGGCAGGCGGCGGGGGGGTGGGGGGGGGCGTAAATTAAATCAGCAACAACCTTTAAAAAGTTACTCAGTCCAATTTGCATTCATCTCGACTGAATGCTTTCAGTCAATGCCAGACATTTCACCATTAAATTGCGACACATTTGATCGTATTATGCCGCATATTAATGCCGCATGTGTGAAAAAGTGTCTGAGACACAAAAGAATCTCCCTTCAAATAAGCGGCGGAGCAGAAAATGTTCCTTCTGTGATAAGCTCTTTGAAATGGCACTGTGACAGATACCCGCCAGCGCGGGATCCCGCAAGGCGCTTGACGCCTTCAACATGAGACGCCCGCGATCCAATAGCCAGGACACAAATCGGGCCCCCGATGCCGCCATCGCCAGGTGAGCGTCTGGAAAATTAGGTCACAATGTGAACATTTGGATTGCTGCCAAGAGGTGGGGGGGGAGCCGTTTGAAGGGATATTGAGTCCTCGCGTCTTGTAAGCTTAGTCCCAGAAGAATTGTCTGTGACCTTAAATCACAAGTGTGATTGACATCTTTCAGTCGTCTTCGAAAGCACCATTGTGTGCCGCTTTGCTGCACGGCTGGTTCTTCGCGGCGAAACCGTTTACACTCGCATGTCCTTTCTTTCCACATGATCGCTCGGGCGGTAGGTGAAATGATTCGAACGGTGTTGGCCGTGTTTGAGGGCGGACCTTGCGCAAAGGCTCCATTTCGTCCGTATTTCTTTGGAGATCCTGCCACGCAAAGCGAGGACGAGGAACTTTTGTCAAAATAGCTCCAACCAAGATCAAAATAGCTCCAACCAAGATAACGCCAAGTCATGGCTGCCCATCCGCTGGCCGTTTAGCTGCTCATTTGGTCATTGGTTACATCATACTAGTACTTTCTTTTTGCTTCTCCAACTTGCAAACCAGACAAAAACGGAGAGAAGGAAAAACTGGATCGAATAAATATTCTTACAGCTGCTCATCGTAATATCACAATTCTTCATCGTAAACGTGGTGTAGATGGAAAAAGCAGGATTACTGAGGATTGGCTGTTGAATACTTGAGAGTAAAATGGAGGCTGCTCTTGAAATAGGCCTACTTCCTGTTTTCCATTCAAATTTAAAATGTAAAATAATTGTGTGCCGCCATCTAGTGGCCGACAGTGGAATTATATTCAAAATAATCGCCAGACACCACAAAACGTCAAAGAGTTATAAAATTGTTGGGGGGAAAAAAATCATCCAAGAAATCCATAACCAAAAACAATATTTACTGTTATGTATTCAGAAACTAATCTTTCAATTCACTTCACACGATCATTAAAATTCCAATTTTCACGATTGGACTGGCTTCTGATGTTTACAGCCCAATTTTTCCCATTCAAAGTGTGAAGCAAAATTTCACACCCTTTCCTATTTTCTGTCAGGGTGCCTGGCTTTTGAAATCACGCTATTGTTGATGCACTTTCTCCTCCATTCTTCATCAGGTCAATTCATTGATGTAGAGTTAGAATTCCCCTTCAAATTATTATCTGCTGGTACATGAAGTCATGCGCCAATTAGCAGCAAATCTGACAACATTTGGATCCATTTCAATTTGTATCCATTTTTTAAATGTTTCACGTTGGGTCTTTTTGGATGCAGAGAGCGAGTCTCCAGGTTGCTTCTCATTGAACGCATTTGTGCAAGTGGGCGGCTTGCAGCGTTTGCCATTTATGACTCAGCACTCTTGAGAGAGTTTGGACTTTAACTTCCAGCCAGCAGGAGTGCACGACGTTGTTTCTTGTATCGCCGGAGGAAAAATGAAAAACAAACAAACCAAAAAACACTCTTGGTAGCCGTTTCCAAAAATAAATATGCACCTTGGTATGATGGAAGGATAATTGGAAATGGAGTGCAGCATGACCTTGTGTACTCTCACTGCAGATGTTTCAGTAGGTTTTGTTGTTGTTGTTTTTGTTTGTTTTTACTAGAACATTTTGTAGGTCAAAAAATAAATAATAATGGCAATATAGTGTAAGCTAAGGCTTGCTAGTTTACAGATAAATTGGCAATGAACAAAAGGTAGATTACAGATTAGATTACATTGTCTTTCACTGTTTGCTGAGGATTGAGAGAAATAAATTTCATCCATGCTACATGTCAATGTATGCATATTTGACAATAAAGTTGAACCTTGAACCTTGAAGGTAGACATACTTTCATTATTTAAAGCTAGCTAACAGGATAGCTAGCAAACTAGCCGATAGCTAGATGTGGTCAGATGTATTCTTTGAATCTCATTTTTAAAACTACACTACATTACTTTTCGTACAAAATTCAACTAACCGATGAAGGATTTGCCGTTCTTATCGAACCACTCAATCAGTTAAAGGACATTTTATTTTTATTTCATCCTGCCCGTTGCTCCAAGATGCCAGCCAGTGAGACAATGTGCAATTAATTCAATTGATAAGAGTCAATGTGTTTACGAATTTACGGTAAATCAGGGAGGAGATCAATGCACAATGACCTACTTTTGTCGTCTTGCCATTTACCTTTTGAATGTCACAGATGATGCAAAAAATAATAATACTGATGAAAAACTCTCAGAGGCTTTCTAAACGAGCCCAAAAATGAAACTAATTGAGACGTTGACATTTCAGACCAGAGAGAAGTAGTCGACTGCAAAGAAGCAACAACAACAACAACGACGATCATCATAACAGGAGCGGTTGTGTGAGAGTAGATTTGCTGTTTTTGTTGTCTTCTACCACTTCTTCATTTTCACATCTGCGTGTTATCCTAAATACAGCAGAATACAGAATGTCCTCAAGCCTCAGTAAACACTACATCAAACAAAACAAAACAAAAAAAAGGATTGTAGCGCCGTGTGGATTCAAGTTTAAAGAGAAAGTCCCACCAGATTGTGGGACTGCTGGAGGTCCCCATATTTCATGTTTATATTTATAAACGATAGAGCATAAATGTTGAGTTGTGCCCTGACAACATTTATAGTTGAATATTGTATGTCAAGTAAAAATGACTTGTTTTAAAATGTTATTGAACATTTTTTTTTCTCAAAAAAAAACAAAGTCTAAGAAAGAATACAACCAAATTTGTGTTGAGCGTCTTAAAAAAACAGCAAGTGGTTATACACCTGCTGATATCCTGGACCAACGGCAAAACAATATCAAATCTCTAATTCAAGTGTCAAGATCATAAAGTTTCAATCGAGTTTCCTATAAAGTTTTCCACTTTGTCAAAATTTCTCCATGTCAAAGTGCACATTTGTGACTAAACCAAAGTTGGCGTTCACATGCACCTGCTACCTAATGGGGGAATAACTTCAAAAAAATCCTTGGATGACAAAAATCCCAGGTGACAGCCGTGCGTGTAAAAAAAAAAACTAAAGGAAAACGCACACAATAGATGAGTTTGTTTATTAAAAGAAAAAAAATCATGGGGGCGCTTCCAAATAAATCGTCTTTTTAAGTCGCTGGTATTGAGAACGGAAGCGAGGAAAACGTGATCACCTGCCAAGGGATTAGGAAAACAAATCCTGGCTGTCAGTATCCCGTCTTGATGCGGAGAAGGAGCTACGTGCTTGATGCGATCGGGATGGAACGCCAAGAAGCGGGAGATGATGAAGGGATTGCCTCGTTTCCTGGTGGAAATACGGTTCTGGTTCGCTAATGCTTTGCATCCCTTGCGTTCTCCTTTGGAATAACTGCTAACATAAACAAGTGGATCAACGTGAAAAAAAAATGAAAGCAGCTCATTAAAAAAGAAAAAAAAAGAACACTAATGCTACTCGATTGATCATTCGACTTGATTTTGAAGAATCCTGGAATTTTAATATAGCATGTGACATCCGACGACATTGGAATTGGATTAACACGCTTTGATTATTTTGGGACCAATTTTTTCACTAAGGACATTTACTCGCGGATTTCCAATCCAATACGCACCATTTCCCAACGTACATCTCTATAAACGCCATGTGTAGTGTATTCATTACACCACTGATGGGCTCGGTGCCTTCAGACGTTTAATAGGAAACGCTAGCTAGCTTCTCCTAATTGAACGATAATATGTTAGCACTCTTTTCCTTCTCTCGGACGGTGCCAGAATGTTCGAGGATAGACCCAATTATGAGGATCCATTGTACATGTGCGAGTGCGTTTTGACATGCCGGTTGGGCGCTGCGGCATCCGTTTCCATGGTTACCATTAATTCAGCATAATGAGGATAATACAGCCACAAACAGAAAAAGTTTCCATAATGGCACGGCATATCGGGAGTGGGCAAGGAAGGATCGCTGTCGTTGCTTTCAGGAGCACTAAGCGCCAATAACTGACATTAGCACATTCATGCTAAAATGGAGACTCTCAAAACAGATATATGGAATAACAATTCATCGAACAATAATTAAATACGTCATGTAATTATGTGAGGCTGTTATGTCGCTATGCTATATGTTATGTTATGCTATCATACATACCATACTCCGCTAGGCTATAAGAGGATAAATTTCGTTTGGTTATGCTATCTTATGAACATTTTTGGTACTTTTATGATTTGCTTTGTTACTATGCTGTGATATGCTACATGTTAACATGGCTATGCTAAATGTTTGTAAGCTATATTTCTGTGCTCCTGTACATGTATTGTTATGTTATGCTAAGTTATGCTATGCTACCTTTTATTTTCCATTAAATTACAGGTGATTATGTCCTGATGCTATAGGCTAGCTATGCGATGCTAGGTTACGTGGTTGCAATGATCAAATGTCCTCCAGTTCTAGACATGATGAAATCCGCTAGGCTTGTTTGTCAAATGTGTCAAAGTCCACCGTGAACCTTTTCTACCCTTTTCATTTCTGTCTGGTGACCAAATGATAGGAGCGGTGGATTACAGTCCAGGATTGCAAGTGCGAAGACGAGAATGTGCAAAATCCCCCGCGGAGTGTGTCAATCTCTCATAACAAAGACTTTGAGGAGCTAAGAATAAAAAGTCTTATTTCATCTTGCCACTGGCACCAAAAAAAAAAAAAAGTCTCATTAAAATATCCGCAAGTGGAACGCGAAGGCAGATGTCATTCCAAGTATGACTTTCCACGCACTGCACTTGGTTGCAACGTGTCAGTTAGAGCTTCTCAAACGGGGGTCCTTGGGCCACCAAGGGTCCGCAAGCCATAACTTGAGGGTCTACAATCGTATTTACAAAACAAAAATATTGCTCTCTTCAGTCTTGGAAGATATTTCTCGAGGTTACATTTAATAGAACTAAACTGAAGTGCAAAGGTGCTGCAGCAATTTTTATAACGTTGGCTTACTTTGCTCCTGAAACTTGCCGCGTTTTAGCCATGAGAGGTGAACTTTACGTCGGCGAGCGGCAGATGTATCAATTTGGTACATATTTAGTTTGATTTTTATTTGGAGGCATGAAGGAAATAGGGGAGAAAAAAAATTGCAGCAATGCGGCTAATCACATGAGCCCTTTTTAGCGTCGGACGCGTCGCACAAAGCCTATTTAGATGTGCCCTTATCATCCTGCTCACACTAGCACACGTGGCATTTGCGTAGAGGGCCTATATGCGAGCTTTAAATAGCACAGAGCAGGTACTGTACATCGGAACTATTTCCATACAAATTTCAACATTCTCAACTGTGATGAAGTGGAAAGTAAGTCAACAACTCGCAGGAGGATGACATAGCATCCCTGAGAGGGGAAAACACAGCTTTTTATCTAGCAAATACATCTTTTTCTTTGGGGAAAAAATGGCACTTCATCTTATAACTCATCTAAAAAATGCACCAAAAAAATTCTTGAAAATATATTCTGCATATCAAGAATATACCCTATGGTGTTCATCTTTAAAACACTGTACATGGCATCATTTTTTCTTTAATTAAAAAAAAGAAAAACGCTTTTTACCTAGACAATATTTGTATATTTTTTAAACATAAAAAAGTACAACAAAAACATCCTGAAAATACACGTCTTTTTTTTTTTTAAAGATTTTTCATGGAAAATGATTTTCTTTATCTTGCGGTGTGGCCATAATGCAGCAATTTTTAATTTTTTTTTACACCACCGTGAAATGTTCTCAATCTGTCCAAAACATCTTGCAACACAAACCAGGTGCACTGGAAAATTGACAAGAATCGTCCATGGTTACATAAGCCCTCTCACTTTGACCCGCCTCCCATCGCCAATTACACCAAGTCAAACCATTTGCGACAACCTCAGCTGAGGTGATGTGGACTCTCTTTTTCAGGTCAGGACTTTGAGAAATTTCTCGGCGGACGTCTTGCCACCCGGCTGCTGCGAGTGGACGGCAGCCCGAACAAAAAGGCGGCCTTCGATGAACCTTTTTCGACAATTTTGCTTTTTATCGTCTCTTTTTCTCTCGCCGCGGCAGCCGAAGACACAAAGGCCTCCGGCGAGCGCGGCGTTGTCCAATTGTAAAAAGCCGGCAGCTTCCCGCCGCGGCGCTGTGTATTTATGGCGCGGTGATGGCGGCCCCGGAGGTTGAGAGTGGTCATTATGTGGGGGCTTGCTACTGCTATGGTGGTTAAGGTCACCTGGAGCACAGCACATCGGCGACTGAATGCGTAATTATGTTTGCCCGGGAAAAGGGAAAGAGGAAAAAAAAAAAAAGGCAGCGGGTGGGTCAGCCCAAAGTGGGCACTTCTCGGTCTCAATGGTTGCTTTGCTGTTCCCAGTGAAGTACGGAGGGACTTTGGGTGTTACATAAATAAATAAAATGATCACAATTGTTTGAGTACCTTGCTGATCATCTTGGAGGTCCCGAGGTGGAATTGTATAACTGATAAACACAGAGAAACATTCAATATAGGTTTCCCCTGGAAAAAACTGGGAGTAACTAGGGGATGGGGGACCTTAAGATAGCTTGTCCTAAAACATGCTTAGTCCAAAGAACCCAAATAAAATTCAGATTTGGGGGGGGTGCTCAAAATTAGTCCTTGTAATTGGTTTGTTGTTCAGCAGTTTTGTGCCATTTTTGAAAGGTCATTTTTACCCAAGAGGGCACTTTGTATTGGGGGTGGGGGGGGTCCATAGTACTGTATTTCTTCAAATCCTTTCCCGTTGGAGAGTGACGACAATCACACAATCCGAGAATCAAACTTTCCGTCAGAAATACGCTGTTCCAAACGTTGCACGTAGCGAGAAGGCTAAGCGAGCAGCAGCGGGGGCAACGCTTGCCTCGAAAGATGATCCCCACCAGCACGCCCCCCACAAGCCGCCCGGAGCAAGTCGCGTGCCGAGCTTTTGCTTTCTGTTTGTGCATTTTGCTTCAGACTGTGACAAACTTTTTTTCACATCATAGGAGCTGTACTACATCACCGCATTCGAAATTCAGCCCTAAAATTCTGTGAAGATGGGTCCATAGCACTGTATATTGCTAACTTTTTTGGGGGGGGCGGGGAAATCACAGAATAAAATTAACACGTCAGGATTTTTTTTTTAAGCCCTAAATGGTATATTAAGGAATATTAATATTTTGGATGATCGTCCTGCTTCACATCATTTTTTTTTTCTTTGTCAAAGGGTTGTCATCTTTTTTGTTTTTTTTTCCTTGCCTCCTCTGAGGCTCCATCTTTTCCTCTTGTTCCTCTTCACGCCCCCCACTCCTCCATCGGTATGCAGCTGCCGTACGGACCGCGGCTGATCCCTCTTTATGAGGACATGCGATTCTGGGCTTTTATCTCCCACCTTGCTTTGCAAAATACACACGCCTGCATTCGCCATCTCACGTGTATCAATCTCCAATATGGCAAGCCTTGAAAGACGAGGAAGATTGTCTCTAGCTCTGAGCAAAGTGAATTTAAAAAATTTAAATACACGTATATTCATAATTGCTCTTCAACCAAGCAAAAATATATTTTGTCCAAATATTTGCTTCTTCGATAGAATTTTCTGTAGGTTACAATGACTAAAATAGTCGATAACCGACGTGGGATTACACTGCAAAAAAAAAAAAAAAACTTACAAACTTGCTCCTGAAAAGTCATTGGAAAGTTAGAACAAATATTTTCAGCAAACAACTGGAAATTGGGGAAGGGGGGGGGGGGGGGGAGCCCACCGTAGGAGGAAGCATGAAATAGTCTCGAGGAACAATGTCAGGAAAATAAAACAGAAGTCTCACTTTTTTTGTTTGAAGAAGCCATTCTGGGAAAATTTCAGGATTCATGCTTGGACAAATTCCACACTCAAATGAGCCTCGATTGCAAGCATGTATCCTAGACAAACTAGTAATAATAATCATAATAATAATTGGCCCCAAGACCAGATTTACCGATCAATGCGAAATTGGGTGGAAAATCCTCGAACACACAAAAAAGTCTCAAGGACCCATGCTCGAAATTGAGTCGAGTGGCTAAGCATCAGAAAAATGAGCTGATCGCCGTGGCAAAAGGAAATTTGCAGGCTCATCCGTAATTGGGCACAAAGCCCACTTGAGCAGGGTTGAGAGCCAAGAGAGACCGGGAAAGGTCAACGCCGCAAAACGGCACCAAAAGAAGCGGCGCAAGCTTCGATTTCGGAGCAACACTGAAAACTGAAGGGAACATTTTCCGCAGCTCCCACAACACACGGCAGGTGTTGAAGGACCCCTGGAAATGGACTAAATGGGCCAAGATTGCAGAGTCAGATGTAAATGGCAGATATCCTGTCTTTATGGTCATGGGCTTGTGAGACTTTTGGGGGGGAGGTGTGGGGGGTTCTACTCCCACGCCAATGAAACTAAAAACCTTTGCAATTAGTCAACTGTCTAATGTATGTGGTTCCAATTCAGGAATCTCTGACACTTTTCAGTGAGAGACCCCTGGAAATGGCCAAAATGACCCTAAGATGGGCCCCTTCAAACCAAAATTGTGGACTGTGAATGTCTTTTTAGGTGGGGAGTCTTGAGTCTTGAGTCTTTTTTGTGGGTCTACTCTCTGCTACTCAAGACGTCCCTGGAAATGGCCAAATTGATGCTCAAATGGACAGTTCAGCGCAAAATGCTGGACTTGCGATGTCTGTTTGGGTATGACTTTTTCTTGTGACTCTTCTTGTAATCGACATGACCACCAAATTTCACGCTGCAAAGTGAAACTGGCTTTGGGAGCTGAATTTTCCCAAAATTCTTCATGCCCAAAAAATGATGACATTTGCCCCAAATGGTGAACTTCCTGTCTTTTTGGCCATGGCTTCTTCAGACTTTTTTGTCTACTCATGCTCGACATGTCCACCAAATTTCATCACAAAACTGGCAGGTGAACGGGCGGCTACAGGAATAGGGAGGCACTCACTGTGTGTGCGAGCCTGATATAGGTGACAGCTCCGAGCTTCACTCGGCTTTGCCCTCAAGTTCATTTGACAGACATTTTCTATACAAACACGCACACGGAGTCAGATGAAACACAAGTGCATTTTCTCAGCTATCAAGTGGCGTAGAAAAGTGCCACCCCGCCGTATGCGCTCCCAATGAAAAATTGCTCTGCGTAGGTGGCAAAGAAATACTGCAAATATAGAAGAAAGCAGTTTAGAGCAGAATAGCACTCAGTGGAGCACGAAACCTCCAAGACTTTTTTTTTCGTTTGACAGTTCTGCATTCTTCAATGAGCGCTGTGACAAAAACGAGGCCGTGGAGGACAAGGGGAAAATTAAAGTCTTGCCTTCCGAGCAAACAATCCAAATCTCAAACGTTTTACTCCTTTCGCACCAAGTACCAACGTCATGGCCAATGTTAAAAGTCAGTAGCGTAGTAGGCCGAAGTGTTCCCACTGCAAAACGCCATGGAAGGGCTAACAAAACCTGCATTGATGTTGCAGTAGTTGCAATTGAAGCATTGGAGATTGGAACACAAACGGTGCAGCGGCACAGGTAGACAAACAATTCTCAGGGGTATATATTCTTTATCCTCTGTTGAAACCAACTAATATTACTGCAGATTTCTCTACCAGATATATACTGTCGTGTATGTAATATTGTCATATATTGTGCATGTCAGGACCTATGGCACTCAAATGTAGCAAATTAACAACACAATTTGATTTTGTGAAGAGAGAAATTATACAGAACCAAAATATGAAGGCAACTCTTAATTTTTTTGGTCCTGCTTTTTTTCTGACCAGAAATGATCGTTCAATCAAACAAGGATTAAGGCGTAATTCAACCCGCGGGGGCTTTCTTTCACCTTGACCTGTAATTTCATGTTTGCGGTGAGAAGACACGAGATATCATTTTGGCCTCCCTCACAGCATGTGCGTCACACGAGTACACGCGGAGATGCAAACAAAGCCGTAATCAATAAAACGTGCGGCAGCAGAACTCCTAAAGCCGGCACAAAATGGACGACGTGAGAATCAGCATGTTTGCCCCTTAATCAATACGTCAGAAATTAAAGACGCCACAAATGGACCTTTTAATCTGGTTACTGAATCTTTATGCCACACTTTGGGCGGGGTGCTTTTGATCGAAATGTCCACTGCGCGCACTTCCTTAGAAAATAATACCCCATGTGTTCAGCAGATGGCAGGTTACGCAGGTTTCAGATTTTGGTTTGACGCAGTTGAGGCTTCAAAACTCCGTCAAATGCTCTAATGCCTCAAAAAAAAAAACAACAACAACTTGAAGTTTATTCCAAAAGCACCACAAACAGCCTCGCTAGACCTTTACCAGCACAGGGCCGTTTAAAGCTATATACGCTTAAAGTCACAGACGCCGCTATGTCAAAAGTGAGGATGACTACCCCAAGCGGACAAAAATAAATAATAATAAATAAATAAATAAATAATATCAGATAACCTCTCTAGAGGAGTCCAAATGCTTGAGTTCCTATGTCTTTTTGCTCATAGTTAGTTTTAGCTCAACTCATGAATGACATGATTGCCAAATTTCACATTGACAACAGCAACAGGCTCCGGGGCTTTTTTTTTTTTTTTTTGAGTGCTCACAAGCCAATTTCGATGTGTCAGGACAGCGACTCCATCCAAATGTCAATTTTCATTCGGATGAAAATGTCCTCGAATTTGCTGAGTTTTTGAGTATGGGAAGCACTTAAAATTTTAAATGGCCGTTTTTTTCTTCTTTCTAGGGGTGGGCTGGGGGGGGGGCACCCTTGACTCATTCTAAGTTGATAACAGCTTTCATGAAAGACCAAAATAGCTCGGAAAAAAAGGCCGTTCCATTCATTCATCCAAACTTTTTTTTCCCAGTGCCACTACAAACGAATCATTTGAGATGGGGCCCCAATCATAAGAGAGTTGCGCAAAGCATCCCAGCGGGTCGGAACATCAAACGTGGGCAACTCTCCAAGAAGCAAAGCGGGCGGTCAGCGCTTGGAAGTGTCATCGGGCCACAGCTGGATGGGAGGCCATCTTCAGCGAGGGTACAGATGAGGAAAGAAACGCTCCGCTTTGCTCCCGAAACCAGAACAAAATCTCATTTGGTCAAGACCACCGTACAAGGACTTTGCTGGACTTCACGAGACAGCAAACGAGTTTTGTGCATCCACAGCACCCCCGTTGGTTGCCGACAACCGGTGCGCTCTTTTTCATCACCCTCAGATGTGATTCGTCAACAGTCAATTCCACACAAATCAACACAGTTAAGAAGGCATAATTGATGAATGAGGCGTTCCTAAGATGAATCACATATTGAATAATAGTGTTACAGTCACATACATTGTGTGATTATTAAAATGCAAGTACATTGAATTTGATGAACATTTTAAAATGTAGCGTACATGTTTAAAGTTAGATCATTCAAATTGCAAATTTTGTTGATGAAAGGGTGACTTGTGACACATTGGGATTTTTTTTTGTTTTGTTTGTTTTTTAATCATTCGAAGGAGGGAGCGACTCATTCACGCGCCTCCGACTTGTTACGTGCACGCGCACGGTTAGCAGTCCTTCAGGGGTGGCGGCGGCTGCGCGTGCACGGGACGCTCTACATTACGAAAGGGTGGGGCGATATCGGGGACGTTTTGGGAGACTTTTGGTATTGAGGAAGGGGGGGGGCACCTGATTACACAACCACACACGTTCCAGTAGCGGCACATCTGATTGCTGTACACTCGAACTTGCCACACAAACCCCAGTCAAATATGCCAAAGGCGCGTGCAACACGCACACGCCCGCGCGCGCGCACACACCTGAGCGAGAGGTGATTGCTGTGGTCAAAACAGCGCGATTGAATCCCCGAAACACAAACACACAACTTCTGCTCTCCTGCCAACACACAAACTTGTGTCGTCGCAGTGTTTTCGCCGGGAGCACGCGCGCGCACGGCGCAACTTCCACGCACTCCAGCGCACGCAATACAGATGACGGAGAATCGGAACAGCCGTGCTGTTTTTTGGGTTTTTTTTTTTTGGTGTCTTGCCTGGATGTCCCCACGCACACCACGCCCCGGTTTTGCAGCAGCTGCAGCCTCCCCGCATGCACTCACCTCCAAAAATGCTCGCGGCCAGGCTGGAGAGGAGGAAGAGCAACTGTCGCTGGCCCATCATCATCTTCACTTCTCAAGTGTTACGCTGCCTTGTCGTGACTCGGCGCTCCACGCGTGGGGAACGAAGAAGGGGAGGGGGTAGGGGTGGGGGGTTCACTTATCCAGACGGGGGATGCGCAGACTTTACATGGATGAACTCTGACTGGCAAAGACGATGGTGATGCTCCAGAGGAGGAAGAGGAAGGAGGGAGGTGGCTGAGGATTGGGGAGGGGGGGAGGGGGCAGCTGGTCCGCTTCTGGAGCAGGACGACGCTGACTGCTGATCGGCAGCGTGCACGTGCAACCCGCGGCTCCCGTGCTGCTCGTTGATTGGATGACGGGGAGGAGACAAAGCCACGCCCACTCGGCGGTTCTCAAACTGGGGTTGGCGAACCGTAAATCTGAGGGTCCGCAACAAATTAGGTTGGCTCTCTTAACCCTTCGAAACTGGATCAAAATGACCCATTACTTTGACGGCTGACAACAACAAAAACACGCCAACATATAATTGTTTCGCCCTCAAAAATTGATGAGTGCACAAATATACACTTAAATTAAAATTTTGTAAAAAGTCTACAAAGCTGCCTTGTGTCTAATAACGTTTATGCTAGATTTCCAGTTGTGTGTGAATCAAGTAAAAGGTCATCATAATAACTCAAGATTCCCACATCTTGAAACGGTCCCATGCCATAAATGGGTGTCTTTTTAATGGCAAAATAAATTTAGAGAACTGTCTCTGTATATGAGTGTGTGCATATATATATATATATATATATATATATTAGAGCTGTCAGTTTAGCACGTTTTTACTGGCATTAATTTAAATGAATTTTATCGGGATCAAAAATTTTCTCGCGAGATTAACGCCGCAGACGTCACAGCGGATGTTACGTTGCTCTATAAATAAACCAGAAACAAAACATCAATCGCTCTGCACAGGTCCACGCACGCTTGTTTTGCCAGCCACGGCAGCGCGAGACACCAAAACGGATACTTAAATAGTTTATGAATGGAAAGTTTACTTTTAAAAGTTGCCAGATTGTTCCAATGACAAGACCAAAGTTACCTGTATGTTTTGCAGTCGTAAACTGAGCTATCATCATAGCAAGTCGAGTCTGAAATACCACTTAATGGCCAAGCACACAGCTGACGTGCGTAACTCCGCCCCCTCGTCTCAGACCGACAGCTATGGATCATTTCAAAGCAAACAGCGTGGGCTAAAATGTTGCTAGAACAGGGGTGTCTTTATTTAGCTCATTTTTGCATAGTTGTCATGTTTGTCCGTCTGCAATCTGACGTTTAAACGAAGTAAATTGCGCTTCAGCTTGGGTTTCATGCCGGCGCTCCACTTCCGGGATTGAGTATTGGGACTTGTAGTTCTTTTGTTCGATTCGACTTTATGTTTGTGTTGTATGGTTTCTTACGTTTAAAACAATGAATAATGATGACGATAATGATACATAGTGAAATCAGGGTTGATTAAATTATTTATTAAACATATGTTTAAATAAAGGTATGAATTAATGTAAATTATATACATATTTACATTGTGATGCAGAAAGATAGATATATTAATTTTTTACTGCATTTATGTGTAGTTTAGGTTATTACCTGCTTCTGATACTTCTGTTACAACTACTACTACTACTACTTCTGCTGCAAAGTGCTCCAATAAATGATCAAAAAAGTACAGAACGAGAGATCCTTCCATGCTGACCGACAATCCCTATTCAGGGGGCCGTGAAAAATTATAGGCTGAGTACTAGTTTACCTTAGATGTGCACTTTATATTGTGCTGTTTTGATTCCATAAAAAGAGCTGTTCAAGCAGCTGTTGTGTGACAAAATATTTTTTTCACTGTTGTTGATGGACAGTAATATTGTGTGAGAGATGATGTGTGAATAACTGCTCCAGGTGAAAAATGTTCATGTAAAATTGAAAATCGAAATTATTTCAGTAAATATTTGCATTTTGCACATAGAAAACTGATTCATGATTCCATGTTGATGAGAGCATTAAAATGGGGGAAAATAGGACAAAAAATATAAAAGGAAATTCAGAAATGATAAAAATGCGTGAGTAATCATGATTAATTTTTAGTTAATTTGAGTTAATTATGACAGTTGAGTTTTTAATTAGATGAAATATTTTAATCGTTTGACAGCTCTATATATATATATATATATATATATATATATATATATATATATATATATATATATATATATATATATATATATATATATATATATACACACACACACATATATATATATATATATACACATACATACACACACACACACACACCTATAAATAAACAGGATAGCCCTATCGCAGGGATGTCAAACTCATTTTTTGTCGCGGGCCACTTTGGAGTTACGGCTTCCCGCTGAGGGCCGGTGCAAAATCTCAATGTTATTTATAACCCATGACAATTTGACATTTCGGTACAGATTTAAGCAGGAATCATGATAGTTGACACACATGATTTGCTCCCATGGGTCACATAAAATGACGTGGGGGGCCGGATCTGGCCCCCGGGCCTTGACTTTGACACCTGTGCCCTATCGGGTAATACCGGTGGAATGAGACCATTTTTTTACTGTCTGCAATTGTTGTAAATGGTAAGAATACATTAAAGTAAGAACAGTCGATCAATTACTCGGACAGGCCCCCAGAAATTACTCATGGTCCAGTTAGGGCTGCATAAGTGAACCCCTAGAATCATTTTTCTGTTCATATTACAACAAAATGTGAAATAGAACAGGAATAAAATCCCATTTTATTGGGGGGGGCATTTTACTGTTTTTCAAAAGAAAAGGCAGAGGAAAGCATTACTGGCACACGATTCATTTTTCTACTTGAATTCTGCCTAGCAACAAGTTGCCAATTGTACATATATATAATCACGAGTCGGTGCCATGGTTAGTTAAAAATAATTTTAAAAAACAGTGTAATGTCGGGTGGCTGAAATGTATGCATCGGTGAAAACTAATATACATCATTTCACACGTAACATGTTTCTTCTCTTTTGTGGTCGCGTGTCAGCCGCATGAGACTTATCTGCTCTCACCAATCTAATAAAGTGATGAAGAATTGCCCTTCAGGGCCTCGCGGGATTCAATCTGTACCATCGCGACCGCACGCCGCTGCTGTGAATCATAAGCGAGCTGTACGATGAGTGTGTGTGTGCGTGTCTCGCTATCGTGCCAGGTTCAAGGGGTTAACTGTATTGAAAGCATTGATGGCTCCTAAGGGAGTTAAAAGGCTGAAGCGGAACAACATGCCAAGAGGCTGATTAGGTTGAAAACACTCCCCTTATGTTGCAGGTCAATGAGCAGTGTTCCGATATTCTTTTTAAAGAAATCCTCTGCTGGTTTTGGTCTTTTTGTGTTCCAAACGATTTTTTAAATGACACTGCATTTGTATTGACCTGAAATGACCTGTTAAAAAAAAAAAAAGTTCGAGAAGCCCCGAGAGAACTAAAATCAGTGGCACGGTGGACTCAGTGGGGCTAGCGCTCTGCGCTAACAAAAAGGCCACGCTACTTGGCTCCAAAATGAAGCTGTCACAACTCTTCAGCGCCTCCGCTGCAAAACGCCAGTCACGTTTCTTCGCTCCTCCTGACCATCTGCTCTCCTTGGCGACTTCATCACACGCTTCCTGCCTCCTCCCCCCTGACGTCTTTTACACAAACGCGCCGCCGGACGCACGAAGGGATAATTGCACGAGTGACACCCTGACAGGGAGCTATTTTGTAAGGCGTGTCCACGACCACATTTGAAGTCCGGTGGAAGCAATCAGCGGAGGCATGCGAGATACGTCGTTCCATGTACAGCGGTGCTTTGAGATACACATTTAATTCATTTATCTTTTCCCACTAAAATCAATGGAAAGGCCAGAGAGAGAGAGAGAGAGAGAGACATTTCACATCTGTGGGATAAATGCCATTCTTACATGAGCAAGATACATAGTTAAGGCTCCATCTCCAAAGTTCCCCACTACAATACCATTTGGAACAGTTCACAATCAATATTCACTCAATAACCTGACAAAAACATAAACACTTTTAATAGAACAAATTTTTTACTCACCAGAAATGTTGATCATTTTGAGACAAAATCCATGTCCTTTCCTTGCTGCTGCCTGTAAGCTAGTTTGCGCATTCAAAGTGACAAATAAATCCTTTTTTTTCTTTCAAAACTGAAACAGGGCAGTCTCCGATGGCGTTAGCTGACCTATCCTCACAAAGTCCAGTTTTTCTTGAAAAGTCCACCTTGCAATTTAATTTTGGGGTTTTTTTGTTTTTGTTTTTGTGACTCATGTCTGATATTCGTCCTCCTCTAGGTATCAAGCTTCCATGCACAATGCGAGACCAATTAGCTCAACCAATCGGAGGAGGGAAAAATAATGACATCACGCGTTACGACAGCTGGCAGGCCTCGTTTGGTGAATTTGAAATCTGATTGGTTAAAAAAAAAAATGCCATTACTAATTGTGTGTATGTGTCATGGACCGGCATTTATGACATTGAAGACATGAGGCAGACAACTTTGCCATGGCAACACATCAAAATGAATTCTGATTGGACCAAAAAAATAAAAATTTAACATACCAACCAAGAAACGGAAATGAAAAGAGAATAACATACAGTTGAAAATTGAAGACTAATACGAGAGAAAGTCTTGCTGGCCTTAACTGTTAACCACTGATATCAACCATAAAAAAACAAAAAAACAAAACAAAAAATGAAACGTGTCTTCACACATATAAAATTTTGACGTCGATGATGTTACCTGATTAGTGTTGTATATATATATATTTTTTAAACTAATGAAAACAAACATGAACCAATTTAGCAGCTGTTCTGTTTCAAGCCAACTTACCCTCCACATCTTGATGCCCAACATGGTAGACAAACACTGATCATGTGCCAATGGAGTTATTTTACTCCAGGAGAATAAAGTCAGAATTTTTCAGAATGAAATTCGATTATGATTATTATCCATCCATCCATTATCCGAACCGCGTTATCTTCACTAGGGTCGCGGGGGGTGCTGGAGCCTATCCCAGCTGTCTTCGGGCAGTAGGCGGGGGACACCCTGAATCGGTTGCCAGCCAATCGCAGGGCACACAGAGACGAACAACCATCCATGCTCACATTCACACCTAGGGACAATCTAGAGTGTTCAATCGGCCTGCCATGCATGTTTTTGGAATGTGGGAGGAAACCGGAGTACCCGGAGAAAACCCACGCAGGCCCGGGGAGAACATGCAAACTCCACACAGGGAGGCCGGAGCTGGAATCGAACCTCAGCACTGTGAAGTCGATGTGCTAACCACTGGACTACCGGGCCGCCCATGATTATTATTATTATTTTTTTTTAAATGTCATATTTGATGGTTGTCGAAAAAAGTGTCGAGTGAAGATGTCTTTAAAATAAACGCATTTACATTATTTTGAGGAAATGAAGGGACACTTTTTGAGGAAGTAGTAGTCCAGTGAGAATGAAGTCTTTTTTTTTTAGGCGAAAAAAAGTCCAAGGCTATTGTTTAAAAAAATTGATAAATATGGCTTCTTCTTCTTCTTCTTCACAAGTGCGCTTCATCCCGGTAGTCCATTCATCCTGACTTTTGCTGATGGCGACTACGACTTCGGCATTTGTTGTTGTTACGGCCTTTTTCATCATTTGCAGATTCATAGTCAGTGTCTGCCTTGTGCACCATGTTGTTGACTCGCTGTCGTTTTCCCAAAAGGCGTCCACGAGGCCTCTCCTTTCTCCCGAGGTCGGCGTCTGGCCTCCACTTTAAGCGTATTAAGATGTCCGCTCGCCTCGGCTTTTTAGAGTGACTAATGACTCAGACTCTTTGCAAACCGCTAAAAGACGGCCGTAAAAAAAGCCAAGCAAAGCGATGCAGCACTTGCGCTGCGGTCAACAACATCACAACTTTTCCCCGCAACTTCCATTAGCAGCCTTTTATTTTTATGTGCGTTTTACAAACGGCTTAGAAACAAAGTTTGCTAAAGATGAGCAACTTGATGTTTGCTTTCTTTGCCATTTTTTTTTGCCCAAGATTTTGTTTTTGAAAGAAAAATTCCAAGCGTAAGTTCACTATGCAGTGGCGATGCATAATTCACACACGGATTAAAATTTGATCAAGGAAACATGATGACTGAGGTGCAGGCAATTACAGGCCTTGCTTGCATCAAAGTGAACTAAAAGTGAAATAAATAAGTGATGCGATGTAAGGAAGCGCAAGTGAAGTCTCCATTACAGATCTGGATTAATACTGGATGGATGTTGATCACGTGCAGGATTGGATTTACAAACACAGGCAACTGCAGAGAGCTCTGATATCTTCAGGGTCGAAAAAAAACAAAAACACTGTGAAAGTTTGCCTCCATTTTGGGGCACGGGGGGAAATCACATTTCTTCAAGAACATTACGACGATCCAAAAACCTTGGTCTCAATGGCTCGCTAGTTCTTGCATTCATTTTTAGGTGAAATACCCTGGAAAAGTAGGACAAGTCACATGACCACGTGGCCTAATGGACAAGGCGTCTGACTTCGGATCAGAAGATTGAGGGTTCGAGTCCCTTCGTGGTTGGGTTTGTGGATTTGCCAGGCTGGCTACACTTATCCACTAGTGATTGTGTAATGTCAGCGAACAACCCAATGCTAACAATTTACCGAAATTACAAAAATATTGGCACCAGGAGTGCATCGCTAGCCTTGTTAGCTGATGTCAAGTCGGCCTCACGTTAGCATTTTTGTGAACAAGCTAAAAACCTCAAGGCGGTAGCTAGCCTCATTAGCTCGGCTAATTCACGGATTATGCCAGACTATGTGGGCGAATGCGTTGCCATATCCAGTCCATGTAAACTGCAGGAATTGTTATTGTTCTTATTGTTTGACAAGCTAACCCACACCGGCACAGAAATTCCATGACCATTTGGCATTCTTTCCGTTTAAACTTGCACAAAAACATCTGTTTAGAGGTGAATACGCCTTTGGAGCTAATGGGTACTTCACCTACAGGATCTATTAGCACGGGGCGCTACCTACCTGCTGGGTCTCAAGCGGCGCAGCTAATTTTAGATGACTCTATTCCTTGTGCGACGAACAAGGTGAAGCACAAATGCCTGCATCAATATATGCGCAAAAACAGTGTCTGTGCGTGCGCATGTGTGTGTGTGTGTGTGTGTGTGTGTGTGTGTGGCTATTATTCATCGTCCCTGTGGCGGTGCTTTTTTTTTTCTTTTTGTCAGGCTAAACTAATAGTCACTCTGTTTCACCTGCCAGCTACGTATGCTAGCTTCAGCTTGGACTGCGAAATTGTTTTTGTAACCTCACAATATTTTTTTCTGAACAACAAACACAATTCAGTCTTCTTTTTTATGAACATCAACGACACCAAAACTCTTCAGTGAACAACATTTTTAAATTTTTTTATCAGTAAACAGGAAAGATGATTTAGTCTCCACTGAACCTGACGTTTATGTTTTGGTAAGCAGCAAGTGCAATTTAGAGTCGTCACTGAAGCCGACATAAATGTTTGGTAAGCATCAAAGACAAATAAGCGATTTGCGCATGTATTTATTTTTTTTGACACGGAACCGCACATGTATATTTTTGTAAACATCAAAGCCATCAGTATCATTAGCTGTTTGTTTACAAATTGAAATAAAATGTATGAGTAAATATGATATGGTAGGTTCTGCTCGCAAGTTGAGAGCGGTGGTCTTACGGTCATAATTTGTTTGCCCTCTCACTGAGCAAAAACTTAATTTAAGTCAAGCAAATCAACCACTTTGGTCTCAGTGACGAATGACCAGACATTGAAATGAAATGGAAAAAAAGACTCCCTCCTTTTCTGGACAAAGCTATTGGCAAAAAAAGGATCCTGCCACGCGGGGTCGTTCGCTATCACCACCAGCGCTCGGCAGGTCGGAAAATGCATTTTTAATGTGGACCAACGAGGGTGGAAAAAATGAGCGGTGCTCTTCGTGTGACTCACGCGTTGAACGAGTCGCATACGGTACGAGCCAGAGTCGCGACAGGGCAGGTGTGACTGATCCCCGCCGGCATTTCATCTTCTTCAAGACACGCCGCCACCGCCTCGTCTAATGTCTTTTCATCTTGCCATCCGGCCCCTCGCGTCCGCCTCGTTCTCCCGTTCCCGAGACTCCTCCATCCTTGAAATTGAAGACTGGAAGCGAACTTATCACCTCTCATTAGCATCATCCGCCGTCTCGCACGGCGTTAACCTTTTCACTTAGCGGCGCTCACGCCGAGGCGGAGGCTCTCTTTCACGTGAATTATGACTCATAATATTTCAGCACACTGATCCCTGACATCCAATTTGATCCCGTGAAGAAGGAAACCACCCGTGTGGCGTCTGTGTCCGACCTTCCTGGACCTAATTTGACGAACGTGCATTTCCATTTGGAGTTTGACCAGCTGCTTGACTCGTCAATGGGAGTCAGCGAGGTTGTCAGACGTCACGCGACTGACTTTCCGCTGCGACATTTGCTAAACAAGCCGTGTTATTCGTGCGCAGTCAACTTCAGTTTGTCGGATTGTTTTTCGCCTCTCGTTTATTTACTCATCGTTGTTACCTTCTGGGGAAGAAAACACAACTTTCCAAGGCACGGCTTGCTGTCAAATTGTCTTTTGCCGAGATGCTTTTCACAAGAAGTTACTTTTTGATTTGTTGTACCAATTGCTCATTTGTCTGTGACCACGAAGCGCTTTCATCGTCAAGTAAACACTGCTCACATACTTTGATGATAAAATGCTTAAAATGTGTTTTCTTAATTTTATACACCCTCCGAAAAAGCGTGAATATTGACAACAGAGGGCACATGATAGCAGTGAAGTGCTTTTTTTCTGATTTGACAAGGATATGTCCTGACTAAATGAAGCTCCGCCCCTCACTTCAACATAATTCATCAGAACAAAATACGACAGCGGCTTGGATCTTGAAATAACTGTAGGGGGAGCCCTGGAGCAAGAAGCCAATTTTTCCTTTGCGCTGCCTTAAACAACGAATTCAATAAGCACTTTGGCGCGGTCGTTTCACAATGTGTTCCAGTAAGTAAAATATCCATCGGGAAACGTTCCAAGCAGATAGCACTGATTATTCTTTTTGATTGTTGAGTAAATGTTTCCGCCGCCGCTCTTCTTTCACACCTTTAAGCTTTAGTCTTTGCCGATTTGGGCGGCTTAATCCACCGTCACTTTTTTTTTTTTTTTTTTTTTGCCTGGCAGGTGTTTTGCCCAGCTTGACACACCAGGAAGCAAATCTCAGTCCATGTTTCACTTAAGTGCTTTGATGAATCATTACAGGCATTGAATGAGTAATTACACCCCTCCCCCCCCTTCATCTCCATTGCAACGCACAACAAGACCGTCTGAGACGTGTTTTTGCATCATGCTTTTTTTCTATTTCCATGGCAACGCCATTCTGGTTATGTATTAAAATTTGGATCTTTGCTGTGAACGCTGGGAGTCCACACGCATTGTTTTCCAGTTTTATCTAAACTCTTCAGAATGAATAAATTACGAAATGAGAGGCATCTCGGTGGAGGGGGGGGGGATACAGAAACACAGTTTTCTGGGGGTGAAATTCAGGTGAACGTGCAAACAGGGACAGGGGGAAATTTTGATTCAAGCGCCCGGGTGCCGATGTGGAGTCTGCTTTGAATGGTTTTGTTTTATGCAAGATCGGCTCGAATGTGGACGTTGGCAGGGCCGTCAACTTGAGGGCCAGACAACCCCTGAAAAATTAAAAAAAATCAGAAATCATAAGCAGGCCACAAAAACAACTGCAGTGTGATGCACTGCAGCATGCTGTACAGTACAGTATTTTCTATTGACATTTTAAATCAAACTAGTTACCAGCACTAAAATAAACATTCTAAAGTAAACAAAACAATTAAAAAAAAGAACTACAACATTTGAAAAGATACAGTTGTCCCTCGCTCGCGTTCACTTTTTGTCGACTTCCTGCATCAAAGATTTAAAAAAATGTTTTTGTTTGTTTTTATCATACTTGTCTCACTGATTATTTGCAATTTATGTGGTTATTTTTCCTGCCCTGCGATTGGCTGGCAACCAATTCAGGGTGTCCCCCGCCTACTGCCCGAAGACAGCTGGGATAGGATCCAGCACGCCCCGCGACCCTAGTGAGGATCAAGCGGTTCGGATAATGGATGGATGGATGGATATTTTTCCACCGGGACCTTTAGGGGAGAGAAATTAGCACTAGCCATGAGGATTGAGTGCATAAAAGACAGCTATACAGTATATGGCTATTAATTACAACACGTTATATTGAGCAAGCATTTGTAGCTCAACGATTATTGATGATCAGAAATAAAAAGTGATGAATTTGCTCATCGATTAATTGTCAAATAATTGATTAATTGTTGCAGCTCTTTGTTTGCTTTTGTTTTTTATGGCTCAGCTGTGTTTTGAATTAGGAATTTCACCTATTGCTCTTATTCAATGACAAATCAATCTTCACATAGGCAGCATAAATAGTAGCAACAGTCAGGAAAGGTCCTCAAAGTTGCCATCCCAAAACAAAATTGACTTTGAATGTTTTTTTTTTTCACTCTTCCCTTCTGCCCTTGCAAAGGTGATTTCATTTTGCCGTGCACAACACAGGTGACATCTCTTGACTTAACCTTGAGGGGCAGACGTTCCGTGTGTGTTTTGTTCTCCAAACAGATGCTTCCTTCCAATGACACTCCCTTTGTG
Source organism: Hippocampus mohnikei (assembly GCA_026261675.1). Classification (NCBI taxonomy): domain Eukaryota; kingdom Metazoa; phylum Chordata; class Actinopteri; order Syngnathiformes; family Syngnathidae; genus Hippocampus; species Hippocampus mohnikei. The sequence continues at coordinate 1,392,181 of JAKGUB010000327.1, forward strand.
CTTTGCCCCGCAGTGGTCAAAAACTTTCATTTTGTGACAAGGATGACACATTTCACAGCAGCGCTATTCCTTCATTTCACGTACTTTCAAACCCTAAGCATAGTTGGAACCCTAATTTGAGCATAGTTGAAACCCCAATCCCAGTTAAAATTCCTACTTTGAAAGGTTAACCTTAAATTGAGAACCTACCCCGAAGGCCTAACCTTACTTTGAAACCCTACTGCAAGTTCAAATCCCTAAACCAAGTTTAAAACACAAACTTGAAAACCTAACTATTTTAAAGCCCTATTTGTAATCCCCAACTCTAGTTCAAAACCCGTCTTTGAAACCCCTTGAAACCCCTCCCCAGACAGCCGAGCCCAGTAGTTTCAAATCCTAATATGAGTTTGTTTGTGCCGATGTGTTTCTAATTCTTTATTCCACTCTTTACAAAAACAAAATGTCAATAATCTGATCTAAACAAACATGGAAGACAACACATCACATTTTAATTAGTATCGTCATTTCATCTGTTGGCGGGAGGCCATCATAAATACCCAGAAGGTATGATTCAACCTCGAGGTTCAAAAGTTGGAGGTCACTGTGTTGCCTGAAAACAATTCATCACGTGAAAATAATACGTTTGGGTCTCTCATTTCTTGACATTGTTAAAGAGAATTATATTTAAGTAGGCTATGAAATATTGATGACTCTAAAAGGTCCGTCTGAGTCATCCATCTATGACGTGACAGTTGGCTCACGGCCTGGCAGGCGAAACAGTCGCACTCGGCAATTTTCGATTCAACTCGGCTCCTCCCGGCGGTAAACAAACCCGCGTGCTGTAATAGGAGGACGGACTTGGTTCGCTTCCAGTCACCGCCGGCCCCACTCAAAAGCCTCAGCGATGTAGATTCCTGCTCTTTGTTCGCACACACAGTGAGGCAGCCAAAGAGCCGAGCTCGGTGATCGATTGCTTCCGTCTTGGGACGGAAACTATGGCGGAACTGGAGGATAATATTACCATTCCTGGGTTTAACACTCTCCTTCAAATGGACCCGTACCTTAAACCCTACGCGAAGGACTTCAAGCGGAGGTAAATGCTTCCCGAATGGCGCTTTGGAGCAAAAAAAAAAAAGAAATACAGAAAAGAAAAACAGCGCCGAATGTCACGCGCTGAGGTCAATGCTTTAACATGTGTACCTTTGGACCCCCTAACCACACAACTTCAAGTTTGCAACACCTCCCAGTTCCCCCGTGTTTACGTGTGACCTTTTAAGGTTTTAATGACATTGTGGCTCCTATTCTCCGGCATCAAACCACAATACTGTATTTTGAAGATGCAGTCCTTGACTTACGTGACCAGACGCAAACACGAGAAAATTAGTCGCAAATTCGCGCTGTTGTGACAGTTGGGAGTCCTGAGCATGCGCAAGCCTGTCAGTTCTAACGAATAACTGGCATGCGTCATCAAGGAGCGCCATCTCCGTGACCAATTCATAGTAGATGGCAGTGTGGCATATTTGTGCAAGTCATAATTAAAGTCAGCTTTATTTGTAGAGCTCTCTAAAGCACAAGCACATCTGAAACAAAGTGCTGTAGATTAGTAAAATTCAACATGACATATATCAGGGCCCACCATTAAACTTTTTTGGGGGGAGGGTTCCATGTTGTGGTGGACCGACCATATAATACAATTAATGTCATGATTATTTCATATTTAATGTCTTTAAACTGTATTATTGAAGCCTTTAAGAAAACATTACTTGAAACCAAATGTAGTGATTTCCATATTCCATAATACTTAGCATACTGGTGAGTTCCTGCCAAGTTTGTGTGTACTGTATTACACAAAAAAAGCTCGGACAGAAATTGTCAAGTCACATAGTTTAAGTCTCAGTCAACGTCTCATTAATATTAAGTGGAAGTCAAGTCCAACGTCCTAAAATTGGCAACTTTTGTGCTGAATCAAAATAACACATTTGCCTATGTGTGTCTTTACTTTGGAAAACACCGATCAAAAAATGTTCAGATTTTCTGATGCCTATAACAGACAAAAGGAAGTCACTAAATTTTAGTCAGATTATGTTTGTGCATTTTCCACACTGTCAATTTGTAGTCCTCTTTCTGACAGAAAGAGTGGAAATTATCGATCATTGTCATTGATTAATCGGGGGGAAAATATTCGGCAAATTCATCGGTTATTAAAATAATTGTTAGTTGCATCCCTACTAGATATTTAATTAATGGGTTCCCTAGCATTGTCTTTTTAAGCCTTTGTGGTGGGGCACCTTTTTAAGCATTGGGTACTGTGTGGGCCATATGACATCTTGAAAAAAAAATCTCATCAAACTGTGTATTCCTATCAATCAATGCGAGTTAAGTACACCATCAAGTTTTATCACAGTACCTCCGTTGCTCCGAAATGTTCTTCAAATTGCCGTGTGTTGGCCCAAAATGCAACAATTGTCATTCTCTTGTGCTAATGTGCTGTAAGATGACTCCGTTCAGCTCACGCGTGCGCATTGTAATTGCGATACCATTATGTCTGCCTTTATACATGCATTAAAAGGTCCACATGAATGCGCGCTGGATGGCCGCCCCACTCAAGCAGTGTGCATTTAAAGCAAATGACCATTCAGTAGAGCCGACAATGTTTTTTTTTATGCACGGCAGACTGAATGAGTTGCTTGGATGTGAGCTCGTATTTGTGCAACGTGACCACTGACGGTGCAGTCGTTTAAACTTGTTGACTTGCTGCAATACCTTGGAGAGTGGGGTGGGGGTCTGTGGAGGGATACTAAGTGATGCTTCTGTTTATGATGCCATGGTCATTTAATAATGCTTCTTTGAGAATGACTGCACTCTACCTTCATTAATGGGCCGAAGTAGGCTCAATACAGAATTGCCCATTGCCAGAGTTAATTTAATGGATGTATGACACATCTTGCCTGAAATAGAAGCAGAATGATTGAGGAAAAAATATGTGTCCACGATCGTACAGAATCGTGGACACTTTATTATTTTTTTTAAACAGCCAGTATGGAGACACGTGTACAGGATCACTTTCATATCTCTCATTGAATTTCATTTGCGGGTCATTAGCTGTTTGTTGTCAACACATTTTCCCCCTTTCCTATCACCGGTAATGATAAACCGTAACAAAAGCGGTACAACAAAACATAAACCTTTTGGTGGTTTATCTGGCGGCGCCACCTCAAACACGAGATGTTTTTGTCACGGTTTTCGCTTCAAATCAGTGTTAGTCACTTGCTTCTCTTGCATTTCGCTCCGATGTAGCCACCCTTACCTGCTGGGCGTTCAATTAAAATCACAATGTGATTGACTTAGATGTCTCCAGTAAGAAGCAATTGCTCGCACGGAGCAGGATCTGCGCTCAGGGCTCACATTGTTATTTTTCTTTTTTAATATCCGTGTTCATGAGGGTGCGCTTCGGCAATGTGGCAGGTTAGGGACCACCCGCTTTGTAGTTTCAGCACCGCGTGGCGGGCCCCAACCTTGCGTTGGAGAAAAGAAGTGTCAGTTCCATCATACGCCCAGCTTGGAATTGCCAGGCTTCACCGAACCCGAGACGTGTGCGTCAAACATCAACCCCTGCTGGTGGAGCTCAAATAATTGTTCCCTCCCGCAAAGAGTTGGATTGATCGCTCTGCCGCATAGTTTTTTTTTTGTTTTCACCCTTTGGGCTCACCCTACAGTTAGACCAATATTGGATATCTCAGCATGAGTCCAAAATGTATTAGTCTTCGGGTTGGCAAATTGACATTTTTCCTCAAAGTGTTCACCAAGCGACAACTTGTTTATCGAACAGGTTGATCAGAATTTGATTAATTCTCATGGCAAATGAGAAATGCGTTCACATTGGCCAAAATTGAGATTAGGAAATCGTTTTTCGATAGATTCGTTGCTCTCACAAGCATCTCCACAGCAGCATTTTTTTCTACGACGGCATCATTCCAAGTTTCCTACTAAATTCTATTTGTGATTTCCCGATGTGGTCATTGGCGGAGCAGTCGGGTCCAGCAAAATCTTCTCTGCTCACCTAAACGCTCTCACAAAACACTGACCTCCATTTCCAATCGATGTTCAAATAGTGGTTCCACAAATGGTATTAATTTATTCCAAACAGTCTATCCTCTTCTTTTGGTCGGTTCTCTTGGGTGCGCTGCTTGCAGTTCTTTCATGTGGATATGAGATTAAAAAATTTTTTTAATCAGATTTCAGCTTCAACTGCATCAGCATTGGGACTCATTCTTTAACCAGTCAGTTTTACAGTTCGCCTCACAAGACCAGCGAGCCAGGCCCACAATAACGTCAACATTTTCCCGTCTTCATTCAGAGGAAGCCAAGTTTGACGAACAAAACATTTCAATATAGCGATCGGCACCCATTGGGATATTTAATGATCACGAGCCATGAGGATCTGTGAGAATCTGTACATTTTTTTTCTTCATGATTTCTGTCAAAATTCAGAACTCTCTGTTGCCGTATCGCATTTTTGATCAATATTTGTGGTGTTTAATAAGGCGTGTGTACACCGAATGCACGGCCGACCCGCCGCCGCTTGAGGTTGTGTACAAAGGGCCCATTGGTGGTGATTTTACCCGATGAGGCTCTCGACAAGCCTCCGGCGTTGTGCGGCCGGCAGTCTTCAACAGCGTCACGTGGGAAGTCAAATCTCCAGCTTTGGCATCACGCTGAGCCTTCTCGCCCGGCGGCACCGCGCCAAGAATCGGGCTGCTTTATCAGGAAAAAGACCTTTGCCCGCACAGACGGACCCTTCAGATCTCAGCGGCGTGTCATGGCCGAGGGCTGCGCACGTCTGTTGGACTTTGCCTGCCCCCTCCAGCTTCAGCCGGTGTGAGCCTGGCCGCCCCTGGGGGCCGTAGGTCAACGGAACGCCGGCAGCCGCGTTGATGATTGCGTGAAGCGGCATTGATGCTGCGCGCGCGTTACAGCCCCGCCGGGCCTTGCTCTGTTGACACGCTTCATTATTTACCCGTCTGTTTGCGTGAGACGGCAGGACATCTTGCGGCTCGCGGCGCCGCGAAGCCCTCAAATTGGAGCCAAGGAGAAAAGGCACGCGGGATGTCTCCGGTGCTGCTTATTAACAGCGGCGAGTTCTGCACGATGCCGGTTATTCAGAGCGAGACCGACATTGACGCAGTGACTGGAGGTTCCGATTTAACATCATTATCTGCGGCTGAATCTTATCTTCCATCAGTCAAGCTCTCTGCCGATGTCCAGCTCTCCATTTAGCCCCATTAACGCACTTCCCCTTGATCGAAAGCGAGGATGTTATTTCAAGTGCAAAAACAGTGCAAAAAAACGCACCAACTCAAATTGAGAATGATTCACGACCTGGTTTGGTCCAGAAAATGTCACAAAACAGTCACGAATGTGGATCATTCTTTCCCAAAAGTAACAACGGTTGTTCTTCTGTCTTCCGTCAATATTTTAAGACTAGTGGCGATCGCAAGAGCCGGGCTAACTGCTATGCTCCCCCACATCCACTTGATTTATTTATTTTTTAAACTTTCAGGATGGATGAAAGCTGTGTTGCCTCGTCAGCCAGATATTTTTAATGTTCTAGTCCGTCAATGGCAGCAGACGGCAAGATGAAAGCCCACTGTAAATTTGCCAATTCAGAAGCCAAAAACGTGATTGGCGATCGATCTTGACGCCATGCAACGTAGTCAACTAGTCGACCAGTCGACTAAGTGTTCCAACCCTAACTAACCCCATTTTGTGTTTTCACCTGGTCTCTCCTCCTTGCTGTTTTTCAGGTATGAGCTGTTCCAGAAGCAGCTTTCCCAGCTGGAAGAGGCAGAGGGCGGCTTCGACCAGTTCACGCGAAGCTACTGGACCTTCGGCGTGCAGCGGCAGCCCAACAACAGCCTCTTCTTTAAAGAATGGGCTCCCGCCGCAGAGGCTCTCTTCCTCACCGGCGATTTCAGTAAGTGAGCTTTCGGGGTGAGAACAGGCAACTCTTCCATCAGAATTCCCCGCCATAGTCTGGCAATTTCCTGCTCAAAGATGATGTGATGCTCGAAAATGACCCGGGCCAGACGAGAGCGAAATCCCCCTGCGATACAGTGGCGCCTTGACTTACGAGTTGAATTCTTCCCTGTTCCCTGCTTGTGATTCAAACATTGAGTCTGAGTTTGTTCCCAACAAAGTCAAGGCGCCAGTCATTTCCTTGCGCTTGGTGTGTGCAACTTGGCAACTTGGTAACCTTGACAACAACTTGGCTGAGCATTTAAGAAGAAATTCAACATGGCTGCGCTACCGAACACAAAGGAAGCAGAAATTAAGATACGAGGCAGCTGCAGGTGCAATGAGGCTATCTGGCCGACCTGGGAGAGTCGGAAATGGGGCAAGTATTGATCGGGCAAGGATTAGCCTGAATACCGCCGATGAGTGCGACTGTCTTCTTTAGAGGGTGGGAGTCTGCCTTTAAATGTTTTAGCAGCTGCTTATTTCATCATCGCCAGCTCGCTGATGAGAAATGCGAAGGCTCTGCCTTTGCGCTCAGACCTCCTTTTCACCCGCCGTGCCAACTTTGAAAGTCAGATCAAGTTAATGGTCTCCGTGTCTGTCGACATCATTTATTTTCATCATCATTAGCGACGTCACACCAGGCTGCCTCTCGTCTGTCAAATAGATAAACAAGATACCTCACACTCCAGGCCCCATTTTAGCTGTTTTCATATCACTTTGTGTTTTTTTTCTTCCTTCTCCCCTCTATCAAACCTATTTGCGCACTCGACTTTATTGCGCATACCACTTGTGATGCATGACTCTCATTCGACACATTAGGGGAGAAAAAAAAAATCCCCAAGCTAAAAATAAGTGCAGCTGCTTCCTACCTGTGCATGAAATGAAATTACTTTGACGCTATACGCTCAGCCCACGTTTGACTGTGTAGGCAAAAAAAATAAAAATAAATACGTTAAGTCGGGGATACCTGCTTCTGATTGGGGCAAATTGACATCTTCGAGATACAAATCGCTTTGCAATTACTACTCTGTATGTGTGTGCGTTTTTCTTTTCACTGATTCTGTTTTATTGTAGCGGCCCGGTAGTCCAGTGGTTAGCACGTCGACTTCACAGTGCGGAGGTACCGGGTTCAATTCCAGCTCCAGCCTCCTTGTGTGGAGTTTGCATGTTCTCCCGGCCTGCGTGGGTTTTCTCCGGCACTCCGGTTTCCTCCCACATTCCAAAACATGCATGGCAGGCTGATTGAACACTCTGAATTGTCCCTAGGTGTGAGTGTGAGCGTGGATGGTTGTTCGCTTCTGTGTGCCCTGTGATTGGCTGGCAACCGATTCAGGTGTCCCCGTCTACTGCCCGAAGACGGCTGGGATAGGCTCCAGAACCCCCGCGACCCTAGTGAGGATCAAGCTGTTCGGAAAATGGATGGATGGATGGATGTTTTATTGTATACAAATCTCTCCACCTCTTCCACACCAAACATTTTGAAGCATGCCTTGATGAACCTTGCTTCCCCAAACAAAGATGGAAGACTTACAATGGTCCAAAACGTCTTGCTGTGTTGAAGAATTACGATTCAGGAGCAACCACAGTTTCCCGTCCAACCCCCCCTGATAGATTGATCAGGAGTAGTCCTTCGATTGTATCGTGTCTACATCAGGTCTAATCTGGGTGCGGATCGTATTGAGTCTGATGTTCTTATCCTAAGCGTTCATGTTTGTGTTTTTGACTCACCACCTAGATGGCTGGGACAAATTCTCCCACCCATACAGCAAAAGAGATTACGGCAAGTGGGAGCTGATTCTGCCGCCCAAGCGTGACGGCTCTCCCGCTGTGGATCACAACAGCAAGCTCAAGGTAGGCAGCAGCGCATCTTCACGCCGACTTTCACGCTCTCGACGGGTGCCGCGTCGACGGCCTGCCCCCGCCCGCGTCCCGTAAGCCGGGTGCGAAAGGCTGGCGCGGCGCCGTGCGCGGCGAGCGGGAGGGAGATTACGGCGCCCGCGCGCACCGTGCACCGCCGAGGCTTGTTTTCATTTCCGCTCCCGCGGGACTCGTGTTTGTTCGGCGCACAACGCTGCCCATTGTGGCTGCGGATGATTGTTTTTAGCGGCCGTGAAAAATTCATCAAGGTTAAATGCAAAACACACACCTCCGGCTTTGCATTGTCTCACAAGTAAGCCGCGAGGACGGCGAATACGGTGAACATCGCTGGGTGGGGATACATTCAAGACCTGACACCTCTAGGTGAAAATCCACGATACGCAGGGACAATATCATCATCCCAAAAATATATTTTACCACTCCCAGATGCTTTAAACACATTTACGCAACAGTTAGTTCCGAGCCATTCCATGATTGCTGTCAACTCGGGTATATTTCTCGAGCACTTTAAAACAACCGCTGTATACTAAGCGCAGTCAGTGGAACAAAAGTAATTGACACAAGGAAACAATAAATGCATACCGAAGACAGGAGAAAGCACAAAAACAGTCAAACTAAAAATCAAGTCTCATTTCTGAGTCAAAAGCCAAAGAATAAAAATGAGTTTTAAGATGAATTCTAAAGACGGGCAGTGAAGGAGCTTACCTCACGTGCAACGGGGGGTCATTGCAAAGAGACGGGCCCAGCAGCGGAAAAGGCTCCATCCCCTGTAAGCCTCCGCTTGGTTCTCGGTACCTCTAATAGTATCTGGTCCGCAGACGTGAGGCGCCGGATATGTGCGTAGGAGCTCAGAGAGGTAAACCTTAAAAAGAACACAAAAATGTGTCGGGTGCCAGTGACGGAATGCAAGAGTAGGAGTCATGTGCTCCCTCTTACAAGTACCAGTCAAGAGGCGAGCAGCAGCATTTTGGACCACCTGGAGATTTCATGGAGGATTGCCTGACTCCAAAGTAAAGTCAGCAGCTTTTTGGACCAACTGGAGATGCTTCATGGAGGATTGACTGACTCCAAAGGAAAGTGTATTACAGTAATCCAGTCGGAATGTCATACCAGATGTACCAGGTAACAGCACTGGGACTTTTATCTTTCCATATCTTGTGTTCAGGACTATTCATTTGGCCTTACGTCAACCGTCAGCGGTTATCTGCGCGGTTTATGCCAAACAATGTTATCATCTTTTGTCGATGGGTGCCAGCAAGCACCCCTGCCCCCAAAAATCCAATAAAGTATGACTTAAAATTGTTTATGTCCGAAATGAAAACAGTTTATCCGCGCTTGTCATCGCCTTTCTGACACAGCTGGGATTTTGTCGGTGTTTCTTCAGCCTGAAGGTGAAAAACAACTGCTGATGCTCAGCTTTTACAATGGAGTGGACCGTGGGCAACTTGGGGCATTGATGAGCGAGCTGCTTAGCAGGAGACGAGGAACAGCTTATGTCAAATATTTTTGGAATTGATATGCCTCACCGAAGCAGAACTTTTCGAACTGCAGATCTACCCAGAAGACTTGGAAAGGTTGATTAACTTTGGACCGCTGCAGGCCAGGAGTTTGATTGCACTATTCTGGAAAAAAAAAAAATGGATGTATCGCCAATGAGTCAGTGGATAAAGAAAATAACAACTGAAAAAAACTGATTTATGTTATTAGAGGGAATGCAGAGGAATCAGAAGAAATGTGGAAAACATTACTCGACTTTATTAAACAGTGGGATGCATGGCCACCTGTGTCATTATAATACAACGTGGAATGCCAGGCTTTGTTTCTGTCTTTTTCAACTCTCTGTCTCTGTCTTTTCTGAAATATCTGAAAAATCAAAAATATATATATAAAAAAGGAAGAAATTCATTATCTTCTGCTGTAAATGGGCAGCAATATTGAGGAGAAACTCTTTAATCTGAAAATGAGATGCCAAGGTGACACGTGCTCCTGTCCTTGGAACCGGGTCATCACCAGAAGCCCCCCCCCGACCGAACAGGCCGCCTCGCTCCCATTGTCAACGGAGGTCAGTCTTGGGATGATAAGAAGCAGATGGAAGCGCTGGCACGTGCCCGCCCCCTGCGCACCCCCTGCTGCCCGTCAATGGCCGCAGCGCCGCCAGCCCGCACTTTCAAATCAGTTCCCTCGCCGAAGCCGAGCGCCAGTCCCTCTAATGTAGAGCCCTCCGTCCCCTTTGTTCTGGGCTCCAATTTGTCTCCACAAACAAAGATTGTGGGCGCAGCACTTGCTCTTGATGACGCCTGGCAGGGAGGTGTTTTTGAAGTAATCAAGCACTTCACACCTTGCATGCGGCGCACTGCCTGGCTGCTGCTTGTTTTTCCACGTGATTTTTCTTTTTCACCTTCCCGATTGCGGCCATTTTGTTTTGAAGGACCACCTGAGCGCATCTATTTTTCCTAATCCTATTCTGAAGTTCTGAAGGACGCCAGCCGAGGGTACTTGGACACCCAGGCGGCCGGCTGTAATGAAAACGAGCCCGGGGGGGTTTCAGGCCAACAGCACTCGGGCAGGTGGCACTGGTCATTACTGCACAGAAGCAACCAGAATTAGCCGGGATCTGCGGGAGACGGAGCACATACTGCGCGTAACATTGCAGAATTGACAGCTTTCTTTTCCCTTTCTTTTCTCATGGTTCCATTTATATTTTTTAAACCCTTAAAGCTCTGAAGCAATTGAAGCCACTTCAGCTTTTACCATTCTCCACCATACCCCAGAGAGTCCAATTGAGTTGTAACGCCCGGTCGAAACTTGGCCTCGGCAACAAAACTCAACATACTGCTGACATCATAGGTAGAAGCTACGAAACATAGTGCCTCGCCAAATTGCTCTGTTATTATTTAAAAAAAAAAAAAAATCTTTTCGGGCAGGTTTTCACAACACAATAAGGGTTGAATAGAGATTGACCGCAGCCAATTTTCTAATCAATACTGAGCAGTCCTCTGCAAAACGAGCCTTTCTCATGTTGACACACTGATAAACCAATGGAGCAATCGTGACCGTCCGTCTCTGTCATGGAATAAATGTTGCATCTCAATGATTTAAGCGCTTGATACCGACAAAGTGTCACGTTTTGTACCAGAAAAAAAATGCCAGGAGAGAGAAGGTTTCCCTGCATGCCGAACAAAGAGCTGACGTGACTCAGAGGCTTTGTAATCCGGTACCAATTAACCGCGAAAACAAGGGATGACTGGATTTATTTCTTCTTCTTTTCGACACGACGCAACCCTCTATGTGCGCCCTACTTTTGTGTTGAAAATGACTGTCCTCTGCTACTTCGACTGCTCATTGCTCATAATTAATTGGTTGTCTTCTTGGACCAGGTGGTGGTTCACACCAAGACTGGTGAGCGGCTCTACCGGATCTCGCCTTGGGCCAAATTTGTGACCAAGCCGGAGAAATCGGTCATCTATGACTGGATTCACTGGGACCCCCCACAACCTTACATTGTAAGCGGTTACTGTTTGGCTTTTTCTTGGGAAGCAGTTAAAATGAGTTCATCTTGTATTCACTGTTTATGATTCTTCCGATGTAGAAATTGCTTTTGGGAGGTGGTGGTGGTGGTGGGGGGTTATCCTCTGCATGCTCCAAAATGTGCGTATTGTGCTTCTTCTTCTTCTTTCGTATGAGGCAGCTAGGCGATCTCGCTCAGCCGCTGCAGCCAGCTCTCTGCGTCGGGACTCAGGTCATTCAGGTCAAGGTCGTTGGGTGGGGGGAAGGTGGGGCACTCGTGGATGATGTGGTGGGCGGTCTGTTCCTCGGCCCGCATGGGCAGGCTGCTGATGGGCGCAGACCCCAGCGGTGCATGTTGGCGTTGAAACGGCCGACACCTGTCCGGCCGGTTAAGTGTTGACCAGTTTTTGCGAGGAAGGTCAGCACCGGTGGTAAACTCGTATTTGGGTTGACTGAGAGTTGAGGGGGTCTGGGGTCTCCTGCCAGCGGGTTCTCCATACTTCGACCGTATTGAAGGGAGGACCACCAGAAGTTGCTGGGTGTCGGGAGAACGGGCGCCGGAAGGTAGGCGCTGGCGACCGAGGTCTTGGGAGTCTGCAACAAGTTTGTGCAGGAGATGTGTTGGATCCTGCGAGGCCTTACTCACAAGTCTGTGAATGTGGTTTTCCTGCGTAGGGCGGCTGGTGCGATGCCAGATAGTACCGGAGGAACTCCGTTGGGGTGGGTTTCAAGCAGCCGGTGACAATCCTCATGGTCTCGTTGAGGGTGGTGTCGAGTTTCTTGGCATGTGCACTACGACTCCATGCAGGGGACGCGTATTCTGCCGCGCTGTATACCAGGGCAAGGGCGCCGGTTCTTAAGGTAGAGGCACTTGCTCCCCAAGACGAGCCTGCTAGTCGGCGTAGGAGGTTGTTCCTGGAGGAGACTTTGGCACGCAACGATTCAAGATGTTGTCTGTACGTTAGCTGCCTGTCCAGTTTCACTCCGAGGTATGTGGGGGTTGGGTTGTGCGGCAGGGGTGACCCGTTGACGTTAACTGTAAGTTGGCGGCGGGCCTCCTTGGTGTTGAGATGGAAGGCTGTGGAGGTTGTTTTTGTGACACTCAGCTTCAGTTTCCACGTTTTCAGGTACCCTGCTATTTGTGTCATGTCTGAGGTTAGGGTCTCTCTACTGTTGTCCAGTTACTGTCGGAGTGTAAGAGGGCCAGGTCGTCCGCAGAACCATACTGCCTTGATGTTGTGGAGGGCAGATCGCTGATGTAAAGGTTGAAGAGCAGTGGGGCCAGTACTGATCCCTGGGGGACTCCATTTCTGAGGCGCCGAGGGCGGCTGGACTGTCCATCACTTGTCTTCAGTATGAAGCTACGGTTGGAGAGGATTGTACATATAAATCGTACTAGGTGGCGGTCTGGGACACTCCGAGGAGCTTCAAGGTAAGCCCCTGGTGCCAGACGGTGTCATAAGTCGCAGTGAGATCCACCAGGACAACGCCTGCTTTGTGGCGTTTTTGGCTGTCTTCGATGTCGTTTGTCAGCTTTACAATCTGGTGGACGGTGCTGCGTCCGCGGCGGAATCCTGCTTGTTGGTCAGGTAGTTGGGAGTCTATGGTGGGGTCCAGGCGGGCTAGAAGAAGTCGCTCCAGGACCTTGAATGGGACGCAGAGAAGTGAGATTGGGCGGTAGCTCTTGGGGTTGTCCGTTGGTTTGTTGGGTTTGGGTAGGGCAATGATTGTTGCCCTTCGCCAGATCTTGGGTATTGCTAGTCTGTTCAGGCAGGAGTAGTAGAACTCCTTGAGCCAGTTCTGGCATTTTTGGCCACAGTGAAGCAAGAATTCTGGTGAGATGTTGTCTGGCCCCTGGGCTTTCCCACTCTTCAGTTGTCCGATGGCGGTGGAGAGCTCTTCGGATGTGAAGGGTGTTGACATGTGGCCATCTGCTCCTGGGGCTTGCCAGAGGTTTGTGGTTTCTTGCTTGACGGAACGGGTGTGGTCTTTGCAGTGTCCTTGAATCGGCCGTTAGCAAGAAGTTGTTCAGCAATTGAATTGGCTGATACAGGGCATTGTGTTGGTCTGGAGCTTCTGCCTGTGAGGCGATTGAAGGTCTTCCAGGCCATTCTGCTAGAGTGGGTGAAATCGATACCTTGACAGTTTCCTCCCATCGCTCTCTACGCTTCTTATCGAGGCATTCTGTCAGGTCTGATGCTTTCGAGGCTGCTTCTTCGGGTTCAGCATTCAAGTATTCGTTGTAGTGTGTGTCGCACTCCTCATCCCAGTTGGGTATATATCGACGGCGGAAGCCGCGAGGGATGGCCTTCTTAGCAGCCCTGATGGTGAGTTTGCAGAAGGCTGAGTAGGCGAGGTCGGAGTTGGAGGAGGATGGAGGGGGGAGGTTGTCAATCCCCGAGTCCACTAGATTTGTGAACTGGTTCCATCTTGCCTTGCGGAAGTTCCACCTGTTCACAGGTTTGGTAGGTATTGGTTCAATTGGGTTGACTGGAGTGATTAGTGATGGCCTGTGCTGGGACCTTGGAAAAGGTTCCAGAATAGTGCGGTGGGGTGAGGGGCCGTTGAGTTTTGCGAATGCAAGGTCAGGGTTTGAGGTGGTGTTCCATCTTCCAGAGTGGAAGCTGTCTGGTTGCTTGGGGTCAAACAGGAGTTGGACACCGGACACTGAGGCCCAGTCCTCGAGTGCTGCTCTGCCTGGGTTTGTTGAGGTGTATCCCCAGGTAGTGCTGCGGTAGTTGAAGTCGCCAGCATAGATGCAGGGCGAGTCAAAGGCAGGGATAGTGTCTACAAGGAGCCGGGTTGTGGGGGCTTGTATACGTTGATGATGGACACGCCGATTTTGGTAGCTGTCCATTCCATTGCGGAGTATTGAGGGGAGGTAGCAATCGCTGTCCACCTTGCAGAGCTCTTAACGAAGGTGGCTATCCCATGGATGTCACTCTCTGTAAAGGCGGCCAAGGTGAAGCCGGGAATTTTGAGACGGGAGCTTTCACTAGTGTGGGTTTCTTGAAGGAGGATGGCGGTGGGATTATGGGCTTGTGTTAGATGCTCGATGATCGATGTCTTGGCCTTGGTGAGGCCTTCCACATTCAGATGAAGCACAGTGATGCCGTCCCTTATGACATCTTCCGACGCCTGCCCTGAAAAGGGCACGTGTTCTGGGTTGGCACCAGGTTGCATTCTGTGGATGTGTGACCAATGCAGTGAGTTGGACGTTTAGGCTGTAGCTGTAGCTGATGCTGCTGTCGCTGCTGTCTCTAGTTGTTGTCGTTCGCCTGACGGATCAGTTACCAGGGTTCACCACGAGGAGGTCGACAACTTGAACCCCCGTATTGTGCTGAAAATGGCGAGAGTCAATGACATGAAACCCCCACTTTCCCACAAACGTTGGCCTCATAGATTGCGGAAAAAAAAATTAGCCACCGGACCCCAGTTTCACGAATGGATATGAAATTTGATGAACAGCCATCATTAACAGGACATAAGACAAAGTCTCAGGGACCTATTCCTGAAATTTTAAACAGGAAGTCAGCCATTTCAAGTCTTGAAATATATATAGTTTTTCCTTTACAGAGCAGTATTTTTGTAATCCGATTTTGTAATCTGTAGATCATCATTCTTATTTTCTCAGGTTAATCTCAAGGAATTGAAGCAAGGGTTTTACGAAACAATGAAAATATCACACAGAAGTCTGTAAAGTACTTATTAGCAGTGGTAAATACACTAGCTATGTCAATCGTATGTTAGTGTAGCATTTAGCATGACTTTTCCATCTTTTCTTGTCATCCCTTCGCAAGTATGACACTTAAAGACCACGAGGTCTTTAGGTGCGCTAGTAGCCAGCCGAAGCGGTTGCTAGCTAGCTGCTGCATAGTAAGTACTGTAGCACGGAGCTTCCCTCGACCTCGGACTATCTGCGGCAGGCAACGTGATGCCAGCAAAGCTATTATGGAACAGTCTCGACAGTTCTTCCTCTTCTTTCTTTTGATGGTTGCCTTCGTATGATTCTCAGCTTCGCTATTTAGTGTTTTAATGAGCTGCAAAATACTCATTTTGCCCAGCAAACTGCGATGTCAAATCATTTATTTTGAGCCTCAAATTTTGGTTTGAAGCAGCCATTTTGGATGATTTCCAGGGCTGCTACTTTGATATCCTGCTTGAGAAAAATGTGCCCAAACGAGCTGTAATTGGAACTGCGATCACAAAATTACAAGTCTTTTTTTTTGCCTCAGCTTTTTGTTGTGTGAGGAACATGGCGTTGAAGTTTCGAGGAGTCGTCGTGAGGGCCAGTTTATCACTCCTTATAGCTTCACTTTCTCTTTTAACTATCCCAGGAGAGAGCTTTGTCAGTGGATGGAATGTTCAAGTGGCTAAATCATGCGCTTCAAATTGTGAGTTCAAATCTTTCAGTGTAGCCGTCAGGATGTTGGCGCCCAACAAATCTCCTGTGGAACAGCAGATACTGTGATTGACACCACAGCATCCTTTGTCTTCAGATTTTTTTTTTTTTCACAGCTCTGGGAGGATGTTTTTGCTCCATTTTCACTTTCCTTTCCAGCACATCCACCCGCGGCCCATGAAACCCACGCACCTGAGGATCTACGAGGCCCATGTGGGCATCGCGTCACCTGAGGGGAAGATTGCATCATACGGCAACTTCACAACGAACGTGCTGCCTCGTATAAAAGAGCTGGGTAAGACGTGGCGCTTGACGTGAAGCATGACTGCTTATTAACTCCTCTGCCCCTTCATTTATTCATTAACCGCAGTGTCACTGTAGGAGATATTAAAAATAAAAAGGAAAAATGCTTTTTGTGGCCTTACCCAAAGCGAGATGGAATAAGAATTTTCAATGACAGTGGCCTCCAAGAAATCTCACAATTTTGTGTACAGACGCTCCCCAGCTTACGAACGAGTTACGTTCCGAACGATCGTTCGTAAGGTGAATTCGTTCGCAAGTTGCTTCAGTGCTATATTTTGTCTGGAATGTATGTTTAAGGCTTATATGTTTGACATCCATATAACGGGGGAGAGAGCTTTTCGTCACGTTCTTCCGGGCTCGAGGGTTGGCTGCCCGGTAAACTAGCAGCGGCTTCAGTTTGAAGCTCCCGATCTTTCTGTTTATAAATGGTACCGATGGTCGAACGATTCATGTTGTATGCAAGTGCAACGCTCACCATTTTCTCACCCGCATCAAGCTTCTTTATTATTGCCACTTCTTTATTCTTTACACTTCCACTCTCACTAGAAGCCTTTCGCTTTTCACCAACCATATTGAATAATGGATGCACGAGATATTTAACAACTGGGCAGAGGAAGCCAGATTCGGGGTGGATGCTGGGCGAGCTCTCACAGCGCCACATGTCTGTATTAGCGGCGGAAAGAAGTACTACAGTACCTGTACTCGGAAAAAGGCGTGCAATACAAAATCTAACTTTTTCTTTTCTTTCTCGACATACCTGTAAAAATGTTCCGTTGTTCGTAACTCGGATGTTCGTAAGTCGGGGAGCGTCTGTACACATCTCGTTGGCTGCAGTGCCGTCAGCAACATTTTTCTCCCTTGTGGCCATTTGGAACGTCTCCTTATACTACAAACCAATCACAGTTTTATTTGTCCCTCTCAACTATAATCTTATGAAGTTTGTTAAGTCCAATTTCTTTTTCATTTTCACGTTTGTTTTGAATTTTGCACAATCTGGCAAATTATCATCATGCCATATTAGTAGTTTCTCTGCCCTACTGCCAATGGCGAAACACGGTAACAATAATTGCAACCCCTAATTTTGGGAAGAATTGTCTGTATTAGTTGTTTGAATAGTAAATAAGCCTCATTTTATGATCCACAACATCTTTAATATCAGTTCAAACTCATCTTACATTCCCCTTAAAAATGAATGTTCTGAAGATGATAAGAAAACAATTGCACTGAAAATATGGGTAGCTTCCAAACCTTCCACTAACAACCCAGTCTCACTTTGCTCCTCCGCCACATATAAAGATCGAAATGTAATTACTTCAACATGCTACCCTGACGCCGGTTAACAAATTTCAGGGTTTTGCTCCTACTGCGGATAGGTGATGTTTCAATGTATTTGGTGGGCCATTTATGGATCCGAAGTGTCATTCGGTGACTCTGTGAAGAAGCGCTGCCTCCTAAGAGTGAAAATGCAACCCGTGCTTGTACTGTAATGCTGTAATTCTTTATCCGTGGGGCATTTTGACTAAAAGGTGTCACAGACATGTTATGAGGACACCTGGGAACGGTTTCAAGTTGCGAAACAAATGCATTATTTGTCTCCTGTTGTGATAATGCACAGGAGCCATCTGATAAATGCTTTCCCCGCAGCATGACTCCTGTCAAACTGTCTACTCGCTGCAGCTCAGGGAATTCCCAATCGTAGCGCGCCAGAAGGTGAATCTCCGTCGTCTTTTTAGAGTTGATATAGGAATGCTGACACACTCCCCCAAAAGACGTTTCTTTGGTTCCTCTCCAATGTGAAGCGATGATGGGTGCCATGCGGGCAGCGGCAAAACAACCGCAGGGCTTCCCTACGGAGCGCTCGAAAGCCTCGAGTCATCTTTTACTCTCGTAGGAGCATGCCGAGAGATGTCATTCGTGAACGCATGACTCTTAGTAGTGTGTCAGAAAAGCGACGACGGCCTTGCCTGGCTCTCCAGACGATTGGCCAACTGATACCGATCATGCCAATGCTTAAAAAAAAAAAAAAGCATGAATATTGAAAATATCATCGATGCGTTCTGGGCACCGTTGTCGGTTCGGCGTGTCCGCCGACGTCCTACAAATCACAGAGAGAGACGACAACAAGGCCCGCGGTGATGGCAGGAAATGAGGCGACGCGAGCAGCCGGGGATGTTGCACTCCTCACTGAATCACGCTGAAAGCTTTTACCTGCAAAACAAACAAACAATCAACAGAGACGGCGAGATCGCGTCAAAGCATGAACAAATCTGAAGCGGGTGATCCATCTCGAGCGTATGTGCTGTTTCCAGGTTACAACTGCATTCAAATGATGGCCATCATGGAGCACGCCTACTATGCAAGCTTCGGCTATCAGGTCACCAGCTTCTTTGCAGCTTCCAGGTATGAAACTGTTCTTTTTTTTTTTTTTTTTTTTTTGACTACTGACTGTTGTCTTCTCCTTTGTCTGCTTCATTGTGCCTCTTTTGTGGAACGTCGCGACTGCAGATATCCAATACTGAATGTCCGTAATTCGAAATCGTTCTCCTTGCAATTGAGTAACACCGTAATGACCGTCCCGATGTCTCCACGCAATTTGCGTCTTGACTCCAAATATTTGTCGGGTCGCGTCGTTTGGCAACGCAGGCCGGCGAGACAAAACACCGTGAGCAATTTCCTGCCTGCCGTCCGATCAAGGTGAGCGCGCCTGACCCCGGCAGTAATCTCTCTGTAAACACATTTCCAGTTAATCCAGAGAGCGGGGCTCTGATAAAGCTCGACTAGTCTGAGTGTTTATCTTCTGTCAGAGATCCCACACCCCCATCCCACCTCCGCCGCCTCTTCCCTCGCCTTTTGGAGTATAGCCTAAACCCCCGAGTGTAAGGTATATAGTGTAATTTCACCCATGATTGATCTCTCAGTGTCATTTAAAACCGGAACGCTTGAATACCGGGAAGCGGCTAATGCTGGTGCGATGCGTGCTGCTTCACAAGGAGGCCGATGGGACGATAACCGCGAGGACGGGAAATATGTACCGAGCCTCTCCGCGCTGACAGCGTTGTGGCAATTCAAGTTGGTCATTAAAGTAGGATGCTAGCAATAGCTAAATTGTCCTGCTTGATTGACAACCGATCAGAATTTCTGCATTTGGAAGAATGCATGATCGACTGTGAAAAGGAAAATAAATGGCTGCGCATCTCACATGAGCAGTTTTAAGAAAACTTCAACGGTAGTAGGTTTGAAAGCAGGCTTCGAAACAGCCGGTAAGAATCTTCAAACGTAATTAAACTCTGCGTTTGGTGTCCTCCTCAGTCGCTACGGCAATCCGGAGGAGCTGAAGCAGCTGATCGACACGGCGCACTCGATGGGCATCGTGGTGCTGCTGGATGTGGTCCACAGCCACGCGTCCAAAAACACGGAGGACGGCCTCAACAAGTTTGACGGCTCTGACTCGTGCTTCTTCCACTCACCTCCCCGCGGGGAGCACAACCTCTGGGACAGCCGCCTCTTCAACTACTCCAGGTACAAAAATAGGGAGTGCTTGCCTTATGACGGTTTTGAGGTCTTGGCCTGAAACTGAGGCCAAGCTTTCTGATAATGGGCAGCTGCTCCAGAATGTTTTGTGCTAAAAATCGCAAAGCAGCCCCAGAACCCAACCCCATCCAAAACCTCATCTTGTTTTAGGCTTTCTGACACCTTCATGCCTTGATACTCCTGAGATTTATTTGCAATCAATTTTAGAAGTCCAGTGCTGCATATAGCAAAGCAGCCCCGCAACATAACCACTTCTGTTTGATTCCAGCGAATGTCAGAACACAGGGTGTAGAATGCGGTGTAATTCTTGAGTCTTGCAGTATTTTAACAAACGTACGTTACAGACATGTTAAGAAACTTGTGTGGGAAAATGCATTAAACGTCTCATTGGAAATGATTCAAAACCTTTAAAAATAAGACAAGTACAACATTCGTGTAAATGAAGTTCCGCAATCTACTTGAACATAATTTTTGAGGCGCCAAGATGCCGACAAACCAATACATTTTTTTGCACTGATTTGCCGTTTGCATATCACTGCTGTCAAAAAATAATACCATACATCCATTTTTGATACTCTGAGCGACCCCATACTCTGAATGTGAACAGGTTTAGCTTGTGCGCTTCTTGTTGTCCCTGCCCATGAGAAGCTTGTACGTTTGCTTTCTAAAATATTGAATAGATTAATTATTCATTTCAATTTTCCGGAGCATTTGCGTCCAGCTTGAAATGTCCTTGAAAACATGGAAGGATATTTTGTTTTCTTAGCTGATATAAATCCTTCCCTCCCCCCAAAAAAATTCCTGAACCTTTTGCGAATGCGCCGATACGAGGGCACGCTCACAACAACCGGCGGATGTCAGCCTAATTTTTTGGCCGCCGTTTCCTTTTAAAAGATGCCAAAGTCACCTTGAGACAGCCGCCAAGTAAATCAAGGCGGCGCGTTTGGCACGCCAGCACGCTGGCAGGCCGAGAAACCGAAACCTCGCAGGATTGCGGCACGCTCCAGATGAGAGAGACTTCAGAGGAACTTGTAATCCGACCACCTCTCCGGGATCATTCGCTTCTGTTCGACTTCAATGCGCCTGTGGATTCTTAAGATATGGAAAAAAAAAAAAAAAGGAGCCAGCGCCAGGCCTTTGAAAACTCCCTTTTCACCGCTCACCGTATTTTCACGCTGAGCGTGAGCACAAAGGAATAATTACTGCACCTCTGACAGGATTAATCTATATTTGTGTTTTTCGGAACCACAAAGATCTGATAATGATCTGTAACATGGGGCGATTGGAAATGCCAAATTGATCTTCTCTTGGTATGGAATGAAAGAATTCATGGCTACAATGTTATTAACTCGGCTTGATTTGTAATTTCAAATAAGGCAGAAACACTTCTAATCTATGAAATGGGATTATTAAAAGCAACTTCAAATTGCTTTGCGTGTTGAAGCATAGTGTCCGCCGATCCTTTAAAAAGTCTTGGATTTGCTTTTCCAAAGTTAAATCCCTGTCAAGTGATTTCAGAGATTGACTTGAACTGTATTTTCACGAGCATAAAAGTCGGACATTTTCCACAAAATGAACGGGGCGCCTAATAAGGCGGGTCGCTTTATGTATGCGCAGAGTTCCAAAATCTGCGAACGCTGTTGTGTGACTTCGATGAGGGGTCCGCTTGACTGACCGATGTTGTGCTGATGCGCTGCTTGCGTATAGGAGAGGCGGACGTAACTGATGACAGCCTCCGGACGTTAAAGTGGGAAGGGCGGGCTTGAAAGAGGACGCAAAAGGCACGCCCCCAGTAGGTGGATATAGCTTATATAGCAAGCGCGTTGTGTAAAACAACAGCCCGAAAATGGCACCTTGCGAAGAGACACGCTTACGAAGCACAGTTCAAACGCCAATTAAACGGCATCTGATTGACTGTTGACGGTTGAGCGGGGCGTGGTTTCAACACGCCCCAGAGCAGCTGAGAGCAGTGAGAACTTTACCTAATTTTGAAGCCACATTTTATGTACTTGGCATTTTTTTTCTCTCACGAGGGTCGCCCAGCTGCCACTTCATGGGAAGAGAGAAACTTGTAAATCAACAAACATTTGCTCACAGGCACATTTTGCCAAATAAGCGGTTAACAAGAGATTTACCCCGTTGTTTAGTTTCATATTTGACGGGTGGGGCAAGCACTCCAGAGAGCCAGCTATTTGTATTGAAATTGCATTTATATGTCCCCTTTTAAATCTGGATTCAAAGGCCCTAAAAACAGACACAATAAACATCATAGCAAGAGTTCCAGCACGGTGAGCTTAGCGTGAGAGATTTTGAATTTGAATCTTAGCTCTGGTCTTCCCGTTTTGCATGCTCACCGGGTGCTCGCGCTTCCTTCCACATTTCGCAACTATTTACGCCATCCATTCAATCCACCTTCAGTACCCACAAGTTCCGCTTGCTATCTTAGATAGACTTATTTATTTGTTTATTTTTACGCTAATTAAAAACAAAACAAAAACCTTTTGGGGTATAGCTTGCGCCACATCACCAAAGAAGTTTTTGTCACTCATTTCAGTCTTTGTTTACAAATATGATGAAAAGGTTTATCCACGAAGCATTACCTTCAGTATGCCATTGATGTCTGAACGGGCTGCCTAAGCGTCTTTGTCCCTTTTTTTTTTTTTTGGCACTACCCATGCACGTCCTCCATCAGCAATGCCTTTACATTTGCTTTCTTATCAGCAGCTTTTCCAGAGCTTCAATCTGTCCTCCGCTGTCGTGACAGCTTGACCCTCCGTCTGCCCGCGAACTCTGGTGCATCGCATTAAACGGGTCGCCGTCGTGTTCGGCTGGAGGGGAGCCGTGAGGGACGATAGCAGGGGTCGGGAAAGGGGTGGGAGAATAAAACTCGATAAGCAGCGACTGTGCATGAAGATGAGGCCGAAGGAAGCAGTGTGTTATTTGAATGGTGACTCATGCAAGCAGTGCTTGTAAGAATTGAGAGAAACTTGTCATCTTCACCATTAACGGTAATGGACCTGTGATTGCGATTTCATAAGCCTGTTAGTTCTTTTCATTTTTTGACAACAAAAAAAAAGTACATATTAAAATAGACCAAAAAAAAAAAGCTATGACATTTCAGAAAAAAAATCCACCTGTTGCTGAACTATATTGCATATTATTGGTATTAGGCGTAGAAAAATAAGTAGTGTGCTTCCGGTAACATGAAATTTCAGCATAGGGTCGGTAGGTCGGACAAAGTTTTTTTTTTTAAATCTTTTTTTCTCCCTCCCTCCCCCATCAAAAACGTAAACAAAATAACTATAAAACATAAAACAAGGAGACATTGAAACCAGTGCTCGTCTGTCAAAGAGGGGAAGCTCAATTTTGGTCGACATCATAAAATGTGTTCGTTTATTTATACGTGAATTCTACTCTAGCTCCGTTCCTTTTCAAGAAAATGATCTGTGACCCTGTCATACCAACAAGGCGTCTTTTCCCGGTACTTAATTAGTGTCCTACAACTATAGGAACTACAATAAAACCCACCAGAAATAAAAGATTAATTTGTCGCTAGTTGTTTGTTTACAACAAAGAGTGTCGCTAAAATGATTAGGAGAAGTCTCCAGCTCACCTCGGAACAGAATGCGAGTTGAAAAAATGCTCGCACGGATGTCTACACTAAAAGCTCGGTGACTGGCTCATTTCAATGTCAATCGAACTGGCACGCAGGCTCAGACAGATCATCCAATCGGATGCAGAAAAGCCTGGCGTCCGGTACCCTCCCACTGCCATCCAGTCCCAGAGATGACGAGCGTCCGTGGGCGGGACAAAAACCAACTTGTATCCAATGACTCGTCTCCGTTCAACGCATTGGGACAACCTACCCTGAACTCACTACCGTTTAAAGCACAGCGAAGCTGCGGGATGAATGAGAAGGGAGTCGCGTCGTAACCAGTAAGAAGAAGCTGATTAGGAACAAAAGTTGAGCACGTTGTAGCGCATATTTAGTCAATGACATGTACACAATGAAATTTACATTCATATATTTGATCACTTATTCTTTGACATTTTAGGGGAAGCCGAGCTTTCCTTGCAGTCCGAGAGCAATCGCCACTGATTGAAACCCCCGCTGGCATGCATCGTAGACCAAAGGCGGCGAGAGAGTTGGGTACCCAACGGCTGGGTGTTACAGCCATCTCGTTACCTCTGCGTCCCGCGTCCTAGACGGCCGGTGGTGTTCGTCAAATAGTTCGTTGAATCTTTTCGATACAGCAGTGGATGCTATTTTCTTCATATTATGGTGCGAGCATGCGACTGCAACACACAAAACGCGGTTTGAACTGTTGTCGGAGATCGTGGCCGCCGCCACGATTCAATGTTGTTGACAGACGACGGCAAACGACGCAACGTGAATATCGCGAGAGTTTGCACCAATGTAAACGCTCTAAATTCATCTTTCCTTTTATTATTTATAATTTTGTCTGTGCAGGTTTTATTGTTCTTGTTTTGATTGTAAAGCTTCCTTGAGTGTTTTGAAAGGCGCATATAAATGAAATGTACTATTATTATTATTATTATTATTACACAAAAATGTAGAAGGTTTGAAAAAAAAATGCCGACCGTAAAGTTTTTTTTCGAGGTCGAAATTCTCGGTCGGTCGGGTTCCCGGAAACACACTACTTTTTTTCCTACGCCTTATAAAAACTTGATGTGCTTGAAAAAAAAAGAGATCCTGAATCAGCGCAGAAAAAAAATCTAGAAAAGTTTACCTGCAGCTCTCAGAAAAAATGTAAAAATTTGTTGAACAGTGAAATTGGACATTTTTTGCCGAGTTTTCTCTCTATTGTAAAATTTTTGTCTGCCCTTACTAAGGGGGCCAAAAGGAAGTTATTTTTTTCAGAATATATATATTATTTTTGCACTAATCAGCCGATTAATCGGTTGCCTGAATTTTATTCTGCCAAATATTGGTAGCGCCTAAAAAAAAAATGTTAATCAGTGGCTGTCAGACTGTACTCGTTCCACCCAGCATCAGTGATTGGTCATTTGTCACTCACTCGTCATTCTTCAGTCTGCCTGTCAGTCTCCACATGCATATCCAGCAACGGTCAGTGATGTCACTCTGTCTTCATTTGTCCGTCATCACACCCAGAGCACCAGACGTTGGTCGCTCACATCATCACACATCCTTGGCCACGCGACATGTCAATTATTAGGCCCAGCCATCCGTTATTTTCAAAGCTGTAAGTCGATACTCAGGGGTTCCGCTGTACATCCGGGATGCTCCACCAGCGGCAATATGACTCCATTAGCGCTGCTTTATTCTATTAGCGCTCCTCTAACCATGTTTCACTGCCGCGCTTAAGCAAGAGCACTGTGTAGTTTGCAATTTGCTCCAGCATTAACACCGCAGACTGAGCGATGACTTCATTGAGCTGCGTATCTGTTCTCCAACCAGGGAGCCCAGCACCCGGCCCGTAATTGGGCTTGATGATGAAT
Organism: Hippocampus mohnikei; assembly: GCA_026261675.1. Lineage (NCBI taxonomy): Eukaryota > Metazoa > Chordata > Actinopteri > Syngnathiformes > Syngnathidae > Hippocampus > Hippocampus mohnikei. The sequence goes on from JAKGUB010000327.1 coordinate 1,417,280, forward strand.
GGTGCCGTGGCTCCTAATGTGGCAGCGCGGTTCCATCCCGGTGACCCCCCCACCCCACCTCACACACACCGTCCTCTCTCTGCCCCCCCTCCCACTGAGCTCTCTGGTTTGCTATTATCTCCATTCCCGGAGGATGCACTGTGCCGGAGTCTTTGTTGGCTCTGTGCAGCAGAGTGAAGGACCTAATCTATTTATCACAGAAGCTGCGTGACCACCCAGCTCATCCGCCGCTCAGCCCCCCACCATTGGCGCTCCTTCTCGCGCTGATGTAACATTTTGCTTCGCACCTGTCAGCATGCGCCCGGGTCAGACATCCCTGAGGAGGAGGAGGAGGAGGGCTCAGGACGAGTTGAAATTTGCAGGGGTGAGAGTGAACCAGAGAGAGAGAGAAGAGTGGGGGGAGAGAGGGGGGGATTATTGAGAGCAAGAACGGTTAAGTGTGGCGACGGATGTGACAGTTTGAGAGCTTATTGGAGTGGTCGTTGCTGCTGCTGCTGCTGCAACAGCTTTTTGACATGATGAAATGGCCCCAGCCCATCACTGAAATGTTAAATTGCTTCCTCGCTGTGCTGCCATGTGCTGGGGGGGAAAAAAAATGCAGTTTGATTTGGTGTTAAGTGAGCTCATCCTTGCAGGACCCGTCATTGGTTGCATCGTCGCTACTGACTGGCATGCATCGTAGACTAAAGATGACATCACCAACCAGTCACTGGCTTTCGGTGCTGATTGACATGAAGCACAACCAGTGAATTAGTCATAGCTCCCACTATTATTACAAATGATTCAAGATTCAAAACGTATGAAAAAACATATGTCGCCCTAAAATATCTGCAATCAATCAAACATTTACTTGGTTAAATCTGAACGAAACCCAAGACAAGATAGTTGAATGACACCCTTTATTGGCTGTGAAAAAGTGTTTCACACCCTCCCGCACTAACGTAGCAAGGAGCAACAGTCGTTCGGGTGGGTGACTCTACAGTTTGCAAATAGCCTACAACATGTCTTTTGTTTTTTGTTTTTTTTTTGCACAAAATGCTGACCGCAAACGGCTATGGACCAATGCTAGCAGGCCAATGTGGCTGTCTGGCTCTCAAACAAAAAAAATAAGGGCTATTATAACGGCAGTATACGATCACAGATTCAGGTACGGTACTTACTTTTCGTTACTTACTTTTACATTTGTTGTTGGGTTTTTTTTCTTTAAAGCTTTGGGAAAATGGAGGGTTGATTATGGATGTTATGGTTTGATTACGTCACTCACAATTCTGAATAAAGGACCTTTTTGTGCAGGTGCACGTCTCAGCACCAGTTCTCAGTATGGTACCCCGATTGCCCAAGTTGCAAAATTGGTTGAATGCAGAGTCAGACACTCACGCTTTAATCGGCGTCGCGGGTGTCCCCCATTTGCCGCTCATTATATGAGCAAATCTTTGGCGCGTTGCCATGGAGACGGTGGTTAAAAAGGCAGCCGTCCTTTTGAGAAAAGAGTCAAAAGCAACATTTTCACAATGGCGGGCCTTCGGGGCTCTCTGCCGGCCTAAATGCCATGAAAAGTAATGACCTGAATTGGACTGAAGGTCTTGCCAAAAGTACATTCGTTTCATTTTATCGCATTTCTCAGTCAGATTTCAGCCTTTGCGTGCTCTGCCATGTCAGCCTCTGCTCCTTCAGAACCAGTAGTGTCGGCCGATAGTCGCGTCAACTATATTAGCAATTCGATTGTTTCGTTTATGGCGCGTATGATGTATTTTCTTTTCATTTCAAGTTTTCTCATCGTATTAGAACACCGTCCATTCTGAACTGCTCCCGATCGAGTACACGGCACAGTTCAGGCTGCTGGGGACGCCGCATGACCAACCCCAGAAAACAGATGAGCTGTGACGCGCGATGGTTAAAAACGGATGGATAGTCCACAAATTCAATCTGAATGCCGTCTTTTGACCTTTATTTTGCAAAACGTTTTTAGCTTGACTTCCCCTTTCGGTTTTGATTGTCTTTTGTGTTTGTGTGACTTCTTGTCTGAATGTCTTTTCAGAAGTGAGCTTTTAGTTTTTAGGAAGAGCCGCTTACAAAAGGAGGAACGTTTCTTATGTGCAGAAAAGTAACTCATTCACTCCAGCGGACGTTTATATTTATCAACTGTTGTCCAGCCGTTGGCTGCCACCGGCAAATATATTCATCAACGTGACGACTTTCACCCGTCTCCCAAGCAACCCTCTCCTCAACTTAGTCTCGAGTGTGAGTACTTTTGGCACCGCTGCTTATTTCGGAGAAAACCTGAGCGACAGCGCGCAGCCCTCGATGTTAATGAAAACGCCTCCCACCGCCGCCCAGCCTGCGACATAATGACGCTTTGGTTATCAATATGTGAATGTCCTGCGGCGGTGGAAATTAATTTCTAGTGTTCAAAGTGCATGATGAGCCATGTGAATAATTCAAAGCCACTGCCGTGTCTGACCTTCAGTGTGTGTGTGTGTGTGTGTGTGTGTGTGTGTGTGTGTGTGTGTGTGTGTGTGTGTGTGTGTGTGTGTGTGTGTGTGTGTGTGCATTGCTAGCTGGGAAGTGTTGCGCTTTCTGCTCTCAAACCTGCGCTGGTGGATGGAGGAATACAAGTTTGACGGCTTCCGATTCGATGGCGTCACCTCCATGCTGTACCACCACCACGGCATCGGTAAGAAATGCCAAAGCTAGACATGGCTGCCAAAACAGAAAAAGAACTTGGGCACAGATTCGGATAAAGACAAGAGTTAACGTGATTGTTTAATTGAATGCCAGAGTGTTGTCTACAAGCAGTCACGTGTGTGAGCGTTTCCTCCGCAGGCGTGGCCTTCTCGGGGGACTACAGCGAATACTTTGGCCTCCAGGTGGACGAGGACTCGCTGGTGTACCTGATGCTGGCCAATCACATCCTGCACACGCTGTACCCCGACTGCATCACCGTGGCGGAGGTAGAGGTCGTCTTTTGTAATGACGTGGCCCCCGCGGCGACTATTAGTGGCGAGCACAGCTTCCTTGCCTATTCATTGCTGTAATTAGGAAGTAATACGCAAAGGCAATGAGATGTCACTCCTGTTGGCCTAAGGAACCTGCAAGAATCCATGCCGGGGACGCTTTTTGACCTTCTGATTCGTTCGGATTTCCGAGCAGCGTTCCCAAAGGAAGGAATGCAAATCGAAAGAATCCAAGGTCAAACTTGTTCTCAAACCTTCATCAACTGCAAAGGTTCGGTTCGGAGTGACACGTTATACAAAACGTGAACCACTGACAAGTGTCAAAAGTGGGCGATTTTGACCACGGAGATCGTACGGCCCTCGAAATGATCAAACGGGACCCCGTGCGCATCGGTTGGCGTGGGCAAAAAGTTTCGCTGCTTCCCATCGGGACTCATTTTGGCGATTTTGCTTGTCATCCTGGAGTTTGCCCAAAATTGCTGCTTCCTACTAAAATGATATGTGCTCTCTTAGGACAAACATGTCCACCCAATTTAGTGCCAATCTGTGAAACTTGTGTCCAGCATCATATTTTCTAACTTTCCAGGGGGCGCTATTGTGAGTTTTTGAATGGTCATGTTGGCTGCATCCCTTTTTTTTTTTTTTTTTTTTATCAGGACTCAAGCACGACAAAAACTAAATTGCCTGGCATGTTGAGATCACCCAAAAAGCCCATTGATCCCTTCATCGAAAGAATACTCATTAAAGCTGAAAGCAGTGATGAATAACTCCCTCAGGCTCCATTTTTCGTGGTGAATCCTCAAAGGGCTCATCAAACTTTGACGCCACAAATTTTACTGCTGACTTGGCTTCACTTCAGGTTGTATTCTTGTTCTTCTTCTTCTCACTTTTCTTAACTGCAAATCCAACTTTTTTGCAGGACGTGTCGGGAATGCCCGCCCTCTGCAGGCCAGTGGTGGAAGGTGGCCTCGGTTTTGATTACCGTCTCGCAATGGCCATTCCCGATAAGTGGATTCAGGTACGGCGATCTCCTCGTAATTGCTCACTTGTTTTGTTTTTGAAGCACATCTGATGAGTTATCTTTAGCCAACAGTCTCGAACTTGGGTCTTGAACTGGACAGTGATTTGAAATTGGAACGGCAAATTGGTGCCGTTGTCAAATTCAACTTCTTTCATCTTACGCAACTGGCTAAAGTCAAGCCTCTCCTTTCTCAAGAGCGCTTTGAAACATTCATTCGTGCCTTCGTCACACCCCGGCTGGATGACTGTAACCCACTTTACTTTGGGGTCAGCCAATCCTCCATTAAGCGTCTCCAGTTGCCACAAATTGTCCTGAGCAGCCTTGACAGCAACATGTTTTTGGCTACTGCTATCAGGAGGTTGCACCAACACTTTTCAGCGGCAAACACATTTGGCTCCCTCATCTCAGCCACAAGTCACATTTACATGTCAACATGTTCATTTTTTTTTCCAGATAATATGATCAAAAGTCTCCTCGTGTGAGAAGCACTTGAGTATTATTTTTCTCGCCCCCGAGCGGTGGAAGAGGTTTAATCATCCACGAACGAGCCCTTTGTTCCTCTTTTTTTTCTCTTTTTTTTATTATTAAGGCAGCACTCATTTTTTTTTCATCTTTAATCCCACCTCAGGACTGAATGGGAAGGTCATTATTCATCCCCTCAAACAAAAGACTTACGGAAGAAGCGGTGCGACGAGGCACAGTTGTTATAGTGAAAGTAAAACCGTTTGACCTGTTCTTTCACGGTGACCTTGCGCTTGACTGAGTAATTAGCGCAGTTCCAGCGCATACGCGTTTACATACGAAGGTTTTCTCCATTTTCCTTTATCATTGTACACGGAGCCGTGCCGAGCGTGTGCCTCACTTTGGTATGTCGTGGGTTCGAGGTGGCAAAAGCATCTGCGGCCATCTTTTTAGGAAAGCTCCACATCCATAGTTGGCTTTCTTTTCCGGAGTCGAACACCGAGATGGAGAAGTGCAGTGGTGTGAGCAGTGTGATGTTTTTTCTTCCTGCATTCGCAGCAGTAACAGTAGAGTCTGTCCTGCCTTGGGATACGAGTTCAATTTGTGTCGTCACAAGGCTCACAACTCAAATAAATTGCATTTCAAATCGTCTCTCCCTTGATGAAATGACTCAGAAATGCCATGAATCCATTCCAGCCCTCCCCAAAAACCTTGGGCTCAAGGCCGAGCGCTTTCATGGCATGACCTTCTGGGATAGTGGCGAAATTACATTTTCTTGTAACGATGACAATCGTTTCTACAAGAGGGGTATTTTGGGCAAACCTCCCATCAGACGCCACCATTTCCTCGCCTGCTGTTACATCTTATGAGTCCAAAATAAATGTTTTATGAAGGTGACAAGCGCTCATTTCTGCTGCAAATTGCGCCGCGACGTGCTCAGCCACATCTAAAACGTGCTGGTTGCAATTACTGCGCAAAAGTCTCGCTTTGTTGTTTGTAATGGACCTTTTTTTGTTGTTGTCATTTTGACGTTGTTGGACAGATACAATTGACCACTCGGGGCCCTTGTTCACACGCCGGATGGGAAATTCTTGGCACAGGATACCGTGGATGTCCTTCCGCACAACAAGTGTTGAAGCACCCTTGAGCTTGCCTCTTCAGCCCAAAGTGCCGATGCTGAAGTACTTAATGGCCTACCGTGGTAGGGAGAAAAACATTGTTTGTAAGAGCGCCGCAACGGGTCTAAAAAGCCATTCAGGTGGGATGAGCCAGTAGCCATGCGTACGTTTGCATTTCCATGCAAAAAAAAGTTGGTTTCATTTTGTTGTTACGAGGCACGCTCACATCTTGTTATGGATAGTTGAGGTGCTCGAAACTTCATCTGTTCTGCTTTTGCATCTGTCCAATTAGTAGAGATGGGAAACCTGGATTCACTCGAAATATGATACTACGATATTTTTGCAACAATGTGCTGAGTATCGTAATACAGCGCGTGTGCAATTGCTGATATGCCGGAAAATCATCACCGTGTCTGTGTTAGTGTATAAGAAAGTCAAAAGTTCTCATTCACATTGTTTCAAGATCCAGATTTATTCCAGTAATGCCACACGTGATGCTTTTCGAGTGGATTGTTATGCCACACAGATTTGAGACTCACTGTTTTGACACCACACACTTTATGCCTATAGCGCATTTCATACACGAGGTAACTCATGATTAAAAGTACAGCATTTTAAGGCATTTGCCCCCACAAAAAAAATCCGACATTGAAAAAACAAAAACATCACTATGAGACTGATTGTTTTGACACCACTGTGCGATTGTCATTCCACCCATAGCTTTGATTGTGATTGTTTTGATTGCCCCAGCGTGTGATTGTTATGCCACACCTAGCTTTGCGGGAGTGATTGTTTTCGTTGCAGCAGCATGGGCTATTTATGCCACGCATGGCTTTGAGACGGATTGTTTTGACACCAGCCTGTGAATGTGAAATTTCACACATAGTTTTGAGTGTGATTCTTTTGTCTTCCGTCAGCGTGTCATTGTTCTACCACACAGCTTTTGAGAGTGGTTGCTTTGACTGCGTGAGCATTTGCTACGCCATGCATAGTTTTGGGAGTGATTCTTTTGACTGCACTGTTGTGCGATTGTTCATGACTGCATATCTTTGAAAGTGACTATAGCTGCATTCTTTGGTTATATTGAAGGCAAATCTGAAGAAATAGTACTTGTAGCAACATTTTTGCAGTTAAAAAAAAATCCCAACATGTGAAAGTAAACTTTTTTGGCATATTTAAGTGAGGGATGTGACCTTCTTCGTCACGGCACGCTTCTTCCCGCCCTACACTTGATTGTTCCTCTTGACCGGAGGGGGAAAGTCCGTGGAAGCTTATGCATCGTTCATCAAGCCAGTTGCTCACAGCAGTGGCTGTTACTCCGTGTTGAAGATGGAGAGACAGAGAAGAAGAAGAAGAAGACTCGCAGGCTTGACCTTCCAAGTGCGCTTGCTTCTTACACCGGCTTTACTTTCCTTGGATTGAAGCCTCCAGCTCGGTAAACACTCACAGGATTATCCTCTGAGCTACCTTGGAAAACTCTCCTTCATGCTTTGACTTCTCGGTCCAATTTGAGAGTTGCCTGCTTGCTTTTTTTTTTTTTTTTTTTTAAAGATGTGTCTTCAAGGCTTAAGTTGTGCATTAAATTAATATCCAGTTGTGATTTTCAAAGCCGATGCTGATTTTGATATTTGTCAGGGTAAAATTCTGACAATCAATTAATGAGCCGTGTCGTGACTATCGCCAGTCGCCAGTTAGCACACCTTTATAAGCCTCATCATCATCAAGATGACACTGGTGTGCCGAAAAAGGGGAACATGAGTTTCAGCAACTAGCTGAAGTAAGGTCCGACCACCCCCCACCCACAAAATACCACTTAAAACTTTTCTGAACAAGACAGTCAATGTTTTAAGTAGCATTTTTACATCACTCATGGTCATACATGTTGTCAACCAGGCCTTAGAGATGGCAAAGGCTCGGTAACGGGAAAATGTTTGCATAACTCTCTTGTCAGGTATTGCTCAATGTTAGCATTTGCTAGCAAAGGTACCTTGTGTATGTTCTCATACATTACAAAGAGGGAGAACCGTAAATGCTCTGGTTGTTTATGTACATCAGCCTTACTCATTATTTCGGAGTCTCTCAAGGCTGCATACAACATGGTGGGATTGTTATGCCACGGATCGCTTTGTGACCGTTTTGACCGTATGGGTGTGCGATTGTTATGCCACACATAGCTTTAATTATGTCTCGCATTGCTAATATATGCCACCCGTAACTTAAATATGCCCCACGCAGTCTTGATACGCCTTTTTGTTTTGCCATGCTCATAAGCAAACAAATGACAAACTTTTTGCACAAGGAATGAATTCTCCATTGCAGAATTTCCATCACCATATGTTTATTCCATGTATGCCAATTAGCACAATTGCAAGGTGCCGGAAAGTCGATGGATGCGCTTGATCTTGATAAGACAATATGATGTATGGAACTCTCTCTAGGCTTTGCTCCTTCATGTCGTCAATTAGGGAATGATGTTAACAAGCTGGAACACGAATGAGAACGGGAAAAGATAGACATACGTAGACGGCGTTATTTTTAGCCTTGCATTTGTACCCACTGAGTCCCTCAGTTCCGCAAGCTTGGCGTCACGCTGTGTCCCGTCCTCGCGGTGACTCATTCGATATGACTCTTTTAAAGGCGGTGAGGAAAATGAAGATCTCTTAAGAAAAAGAAGTAGCGGAATATGCGAGGGCGGTAAAAATATTGATAAAAGGCCCCATTTGAAGCATTTTTCTCCCTCTCGTGATCAAATTCAGCCAAGGCTCGATTGATGGATCGCCGGTCAAAGAGGATTCTGAGTGATTATCCGAAAGTTTGGTGCATGTCAAAGTGGAAGTCAAGGTGCAAATTCGTTTTGCAATGTTTCATGTACCCGCCACGAGTCGAAACGCTGTCATCAAATTAATGTTATGTCAGTGGAACAAGAATCCAACAGATTAAGCCGCACGTTTTGACCGTGTCCGGGACGTTATATTTCTCTCTGCCGTCCACTGAAATTGACATCAAAGTGCCCAATCGTAAGTCTCCTCCCTCAAACCAGTTGTCTGTCGTAGTACCATGACTGACCTGTAAGAGGCAGCGCGGTGCCACGGGACATCCTGTTTGCCAGAAAATACAAATTTAAAAAGTGCGCAAACTCGATGTTGACTGCACACTTTATGATTTGCGGTCGTAAATATTGAACATTTATGATATCGGAGACGCTGTGTGAGGGGGGGAAAAAAAAACACTCTTGCCACACCCTGTAGAAATCGCTCAGGGATAGTCTTTCAAAGCCAGCAATTGAGCCTCTGGTGACTTTGATGAAATTAAGCCTGATTGTCTGGGAATGTGTATCCCACTTATGATATTAAAAATGGGAATATGTTTACCTCGGTTCTTTTGGGCCACGATTGTAAGTTCTGAATTCCATTACAATGACAAGCGTAAAATGCTGCCCTGCTTAATTGCTACGTGAACGTGTGGCCTTACCCCCCAGTTGCAGTCTGGATATAATTGGAAGAGTAAGAGGTGGGAATAAGAAACAGGAAATTCTGCCGGATTCCCTCGGCGTTCTCTCGAGCCCAACCACCTCTGAGCCCCATTTCTTTTTCTCCCCGTTGAATTTAATTGAATGAAAATACACGTTTCTTTCTGCAACGCTTTTCTTTGGACCGTCCAACACGGCGGAAGCGCTTTCAATTAGATGTCGCTTATCAAAATTGCTTGTTTACGCCGCATCTGGCTTTGACCTCCTTGCTTGCTGTCGCTCCGCCGGGTTGATTTTTAGTGCATAATGACCCTCCCCGCCCGCCGTGTTTGCTGGAAGACGATGCGGCGGGGGTTGCGGGGAGTCGAATCGCGTCATTGTTCAAAATAGTTGCAGAGTTAACATTGTAGTTGTAGTCATTGCTCTTACATGTCCAAGTATGTACGGAGTGATTTCCCGAATGGGAATAGAAATTTGAATGGATTTTAAAAAATAAAAAAGTTTAGAACAGTACCTCATAAAGATCTTTTAATGATGATTTGGTATTTGTTATATTTTAACAAGCACATTTCCAAAATACAACAGCAGCAATTTGCCAGTCCAACTTCAAATCACTGTCATTGATTTAGCAGGTTACGCTGGTCTCCATCTGTGGGATTACATTTTTAAAAAATGATATGACACCATTTATTGCAAATTAGCATGCAGTCGCCAAACTATGCCTTGTGGAAATCCAGAGGTGTGGGGACCCCAATTTGAGAACCACTGCACTAAAGGTTGCTCTAATGACCTGTAAAGCTGCACTTCCATCCTTTTTTTTTTTCTTTTTCATTTCCATCCCTGCCTAATTAATCCAAGTGCTCTCTGGCTTGGCTGCTGACAGCCGGCTTGTAAAGTAAGATTTGTTGCTCTGCTGCTCATTACCATTGATGAAGTGGAGTGTTGGCGGCGCCGGGGGGCTCGGGGGTCCGGGTCGCGGTTGAGCCTGTGGTCGCCAAGCGGGTCGTTCCCCGTCTCTGCTTGGACAGCGCCGCTACCCGATTAATTGCTCCCACAGCACTGGTGAGCTTGCAGTGAGCGAGAATGATTTGGAGTGACTGAATGGTGCAGTGATGTGAGTCCGGGGGTAGGAGGGTTGGGGGTCTTCCATACTATCCATTTGTCTATAACATTGGTGAAGCGGCACGTGGTTCATTACTCAAGGTGGGCGACTGGTTAACGTGTTCGCTTCGCAGTGCAGAGGTGTAGGGTTCTATTCCGGCTCCCTGCGTGCAGTGTGTATGTTCTCCCCGTGCATGAACTTTAAGGTTGAATACAACGAAATTGTGATTGTGTGTGTTTCCCTGTCAACAATTGCATGTTGGTGATGACTCGGCCCAGTGTTGTATACAGACAAATATATTTAGCACAACAGTCCTGTGTCAGCTGTATATTGGAGGATTCTGCTGAGGTGTCCTTCACTGAGTAATATGAACCCACAAGGTTAAGGTGAAGAGGTGATTCCCCCCCTCCAGTAAATATAGAAAGCCAAGAGCCACCATTTAGTTGGACCGGCCAGTTCATCTTGGACATATTGATCGGCACAATTTACTCCCCTTTACTCCAAGGATTACCTCTCTGTCGAGTAATATAAAGGTTTCCTCGGCTGTCAGTCAGCTGTCGAGGCCAATTCCACCTGGCACGCTTCAAGCCTGTCACCGGTTGGGACTCGTCACGTGCTGCCCCCATCCAGCATTCAGCCGGATGGGCCACGTACGTCCATCACCAAGGCCTCATGCGGGATGGGAAAATAGCATTTATTCTGTTTAGGAAGTAGCTTGTAGCTCACTGTTAACGATTACAGTGAATGCCCATTCCTCCTGGGAAATACTTTCCTGACCTCACCGTAATAGGTGAAAATCCTCGATTTAGAGAGACCAAAATAGATTCTCCCGGCTGCTTTGAAATTATTTGAAGTTATTAAAACACACCAAAAGATAATGTTATGAAGTATTCCTTCCTGCCTGTTCTCATATTCTCGCCTGCACAATTCTTCAAATAAGAGGCCCAGTGGGCTTGCTTCAAGCTTGCGAACAGTGCGCCAGCAACCCTCTTGATATTTTGGCTTTATTTTCTGTTTTCGGGGATTGGTGCTTTGTTGACGGGCGACTCTTTTCACTTTCTTTTGCCGTTGTATTATTATTTTATATGTCAAGTGCTTTGTTACAGCTGCAGCTCTTGTGAAATACGCTATATAAGTAAAGTTGTAGTGTTTTGTTGTTTGGATACACACACAACAAAAGATATTTAAACACCAAAATGTTGGAATTCTGTCATTTTGTCCGCGAGCTAAATGCTAACATACTGTATAACATGAAATGCCACAGACAGGATCATAAAAATTTGCATTGATTTCATGGTCATTAGAAACCTACAAACACCTGCTTCATTCACGCCCATGGAGCGGCAACACATCCGCACTAAGCACACCACAATTTTCAGAGGTGCGCTAGCTTAATGCTCGCATATCATGTGAAACGCTAACAGAAATTTGCGTAGATGTTATGGTATTTATAAACCTTCAAAGCGGCACTACTTTAACAGCAACACATGCAAAGTGAGCATATATCCTACTCAGAGATGTGCTAGCTTAATGCTAACATACTGTATTGTGAAATGCCAGAAATGAGCTAACAGAAATAACCAGTTCTTGTGATTATTAACCGCACACAGACGTTCTCTATTTTCTCTGAGCTTCGTAAGAATTACGACCGCTCTAAAATCTGCGCCACGTCGCGGGGGAACAGCGCATTAGCCATTGCGACTGCAAGGCGTGGGCAGGGTGAGCCCTGTTGTAAATGATTCCCAGCGGGAAGCTGGTGAGTCTGCCCGGCCGCCATCTGCCCATTGATTCTTCTCGCTGGGATTTATTGTGGAATCCCCGCGTTTGGATGAAAGGCTGTGACCTTGCCCTTCTTCTGGTACCGCCTCGCCGCCCGTGGGCTGCGGAGGAGTTATTAAAAACTCCATTAAAGCCACTCATCGGGCAGATATAGAGATGTCACAACAAGAGATTGATCTGAGAAAGAAGTGTAACCCAGAGAAAACTCCAGAATGCCTTCAAGCTGAAATAAAGGCCGCCTTTGGACATCAGTCAGAAACCCCCTAAATGGATCCCTCTGGCTCATCTATCATTACGGTTATTTATTATATGTTCCTTCTTTTTTTTTTTTTTTTTTCATGCTGCAGATCCTGAAGGAGTTAAAGGATGAAGAATGGGACATAGGAAACATCGTCCACACGTTGACCAACAGGCGCTACACGGAAAAGAGCATCGCCTATGCTGAAAGTCACGACCAGGTTAGCGATTTGCTTGGTTTTGTCGCGAATGACCAAAACCGCGTCCCCCCAAAAGCCGCTGACCTTCAAAGTCGAGCCATACGGTTAGTCGTCTTTGTTCACAGCGTTGTCTGCATATTAATTCAGATTTTGCCATCAAACGCCCATGTCGGTCTTTTTTTGTTGTTGGTAAAGCAAATAAATATTAGCGTCATAGACATTCATTGTCGAAAAAGCTAATTTTCTCCACATTTTGGTCAGAAATGTGTATTTTGGGTGACGCTACTCAAGAACATAAAAAGCGAGAAACAAACGTGATTTGCCGGTGAAAGAAGCAAGTCTCCATTTTGGTTTGCTACGTTTGCCGCTCATAATGTCACGGAACACAATAAAAGAATCCTTTTCAGTCCTCGCAGTTCGATGCTGCTTCCTAGCATGGACATCGCCACTTCCCTCACTTTTCGACATAGCTCACCAAAAGGGCAATTTAGTCTGATGCCAAGCCTCCATATCATTTTGCCAGGCCCTGGTCGGGGATAAAACGCTGGCGTTCTGGCTAATGGACAAGGAGATGTACACCAATATGAGCTCGCTGGATCCCATGACTCCCGTCATCGATCGCGCATCCAGCTGCATAAGATGATCCGCCTGCTCACGCACGCTCTGGGCGGCGAAGCCTACCTCAACTTCATGGGTGAGTCCTCGCAGCGGCGCCATCCTGGCTATGCTACTGTGAGCGAGAAATATCTGGATATAGGGTTGAGGGTTTTTTTTTTCCTTTTTAAACAAGACCGCTTATTTACCTTTGGCTTGATTTAAAATCGACAGTCAACCATTCCATCTCTCTTGGTGCACAGAATGAAAGTCACAGTTTTAATTCAATTGCATATCAAATGTTGTGTTGGGAACTTTACTTTAGATCTCAACCCGCACACAAAACGTAATTCCTGTCTGTCATTTTCAGTAGGTTACGACAAATTCCGATTGCTCAAGAAGCCATTATTCTCTCATGCGACTAAACAATTATGATTAGATTAGTCAAAAAATAATAATGTGCTGTACTATTTTGAAATACGCTTGAAAATTCACAGAACATAATTGAAATGTTGCTTAAAAAAATGATTTTGGCATTCACCAGGGCAGCTGTGGCATAAACAAGATTTTTTGTTTTCCACAAAATATCCATACGGTGATGTATCACTTTATTATATCTCATGCTAAAGTCTTGCTACCGTACGAATAGTCAAGTATGTGCAGGGGTGAACGTCATAATGAGTTTGAGCGTGACGTGAGTGATGTGTTAATATGTTGTTGGCCCACCTATCCAATTGTTATTTGACATGGTCGAGTATTTGATACGGCCGAATGAAATATCAATCCCGGGTGACAGTCCATCCGTCCATCTATTACCCGAACCGCTTATGCCGTATGCTAACTTCGGCACATTTACACCGGCTGTACCAGTGTTAATCAAGTCCTTTTAAATGTCCACCGCTGCGATCCGAGCACAGATTTATTCATCCTCACCATCCGCAGACCGCAGGAGGCAGCATGCCGCCGTGTAAATATTTAATAAATGAGGGTGGTCCCAACTGTGTTTTGTTTGGGAGGGACTTTCATGTCTTCATGTTTTGTTTGTTTTTTTTGCTTCAGGGCAAGACCCAAACTTTAATCTCTGGCAAATTCCAATTCATATCATAGCATGAAATACCCTTTTTAAAGTTTCATTCCATCAGGCCCCTGTCACACCTTGACGATTTAGCCAGCGTATGCCGACGTAGGAAAAATTTGGCAAATACGCTGGCGTACGTCGAATAAGTTATGGGTAAGTTTTGTATACGTAACAGCACGCTGAAGCACGTTGGTATACGTCGAAGTACGTCGAGGTCGTCGACGTTACGTATACAAAACTTACCCATAACTTATTCGACGACGCCAGCCGTATTTGCCAAATTTTTCCTACGTCGGCATACGCTGGCTAAATCGTCAAGGTGTGACAGGGGCTTGAAACGCCGAGCGCCAGCCTTTTATAGACTACGCCACGTGATCGCCGGCAATACGCTGCTGCACGCTATGCATAAATTAGACTATCGTTGGGCATAAGTTGTGTACGCCGGCAACACGCTAGGCATTCGTTGGAATAAGTTATCTATAAGTTATCGAAACGTTCTATATAATTTACTGATACGTTATGTATACGTCCAGCCCGTTATGAATGCGCTATGTATACGCCCAAAATTGAAAAAAAAAATCGATAATTCAGCGTATGCCAGCGTTTTAGGGAAAATCTGAACGTCGGCATACGCTGGCTGAATCGTCAAGGTGTGACAGGGCCTTTAGGAAGGGTGGGGCGGCCGGGGCATTAGCTTTCATGGCTACATCCCGAGACAAGTCACCACCAGTGAGTGATAGATTAGCATCGATGTAGCTTTGCAGTGTTTGAAAGCCATTTTGCACAGCCGGGTGCGGAGTAAAGCACAGTCGAAATCCAAACGTGTGGCCAAAAGCCCCGCTGCTAAAGACATTAAAGATTAATTAAAGATGTCACACATTGACCTTGGTCTCTGCGTGTGCTCTCCGGATTGATGTAAATACACATTAGGCGTGCGGCATTCGCTGCATGTTAGCGCCACCTGCCGATTGGCTGTGTAACCGCCTTAGCTTCCCCGAAGTCAGTCAGCAGCACTGAGTGATTCAATCATCCATCCACCTCCTCGCGAGGGTCGCGGTCGTGCTGCAGCCTCTCCCAGATGTCAGGTACACCCTGAACCAGTCGCCAGGTGATTCAATTAGAGTTTGTTTATTTGTTTTTTTAAACCACAACAAAAATATCAATGACTTATTTCTGGACTTTTAGTTTTTGTGATGATGAAAACATTCAGCGGCACGTGTCTGGCTAGATCCGAGGATACATTTGTTTTTTAAGGTGCCCAAAATGGGCAAAATGAACGCAATGCAGCTGAAGGTGACTGACGTTGGGTCTAGTGATGATAAAACAACCAAATTTCATCTTGCTGGCATTGGTGGCTGTTTTAGTTTGTTTTGTTTTTCATTTCAAACTTTGTTCATTGTCTGGCTCACTCGCAGTGAGGAGAACTGATTACTGATTGCCCCCCCCCAACTATAAATTAAGTATACGTGTCCATTAAATTTCACGTAGAATGAGATTTGGGGTCGGAACGTTCCATCCTGCGTCGACCAGGAAGTCGCCTCTTTTGAGACCGGGCTCCCTCTTTACTGTATTCAAATCAAGAGGATCCCTGCTGTGTATGGGAAAAAAATAATCCCTGAATGTTTGAGGAAGACTGAACATGAGAAGTGTGCTTGGTAGAGGTCATGTCATGCCGATCCGCGCTCCGACCCCCAGCGACATTGATTCCAAATAAATTAAGGTTCCTGTTTTGCGAAATAACCACCATTGATCAGTCGCCACTAATTGACTTGACATTCGAAAAACAGTCTTCAAATGTTTTTCACCTTTTGCCCAAAGCTTCCGTCACATTTTCGAAAACGTCGTGCAAATTCGTCGCTTATCATGAGTAATTATGCAACTCGGGGAACAACGTTGACCTTTATTGCTTTTTGCACCGGCGCAATACAAGCGCCCCGTGATGTAACGACGCGAGCGAGGCGGCAGCGGCGACCCAGTCTCGCTTTTCAGACGCGCTCCTCATTCTGTCAACGAGCGTTTGAAGCGCACGGCTATACGCAAAGCCGGCTGAAGTCAAGGCAGAGAAAAAGCATATTGTTCTCCTTTGAGAGCTGCTTGTCGGCCTCATTAAAGGGGTGGCGCTTGTCGTTGCAAGATAGCGTCCATCATGGGCGAAAAAGTTGAAACTTTTCTTACAGAGAAAAAAAAAAAACGCCAAATGAACGGGAAGAACAGATACTGCCGAGAGGAAGTTTGAGACTTGAAGCATCAATCAGTCAAATACATGTTAAAAACGTCATATTGTCACCCGTTAGCGATGTCAAGGTAGACCAGCGGTGAACGTAGCGAGAATTCTGCTTGTCCCCTTTTTTTTCTTAAGCCTACCCGCCGCGATTCACTGCAAACCTCACCCAAATGCTTTTCTGAAATGCCACAAGAGGGCGACAGAGCCTCTCTGAATCGGAAGGTAGCACAGTTTGTGCAAAGGGAGGACATGAAGTGGTTACGTCAAGCCCGAGAGACAAGCTTTGGATGTCGGGGAGGAGCCAAGTCAAGCCTGTCTTGTTGCTGCGAAATGTAATGTGCACGTGAACGCAAATTTCTTTTTTCAAAATCATAAAACGTGTCAGCCATTTTATCTGTAAAGACACGGTGATGCCTTGAGATAAGAATGACCCAAGTTACGCATTTTTAACGATAACGCGCCATCAGTCGGCCGCTGTTTTATGAAAAAAATAAATACAATCACTTGTGAATTTGCAAGCGCCAACATTGTGATCCGAGAGCTGTACGATAATAATAATACTAATAATAATAATACTTTCCTCAGCTAACTTTGTAATAAGCAACAGTTTTGCAGGCAGCAATTGTTCCAAAAGAAGCTAAGGTATTTCAGGCCACTTTCACGTGAGGTTGACTGTCAATTTGAATACAAAACAAAGTGAATGACGCACTGTGTGTGTCATTCAACTCAACAACTTTGACGCATGCGTCCAACCGCTAGCTTAATGCTAACACCTAACGGAAGACGTGATTGATGGGCTAACGCAGTGTTTTTCAAACTTTTTTGAGCCAAGGCACACTTCTTTCATTGGAAAAATCTCGCGGCACTCCATGTGGAGAAAAAAACGCTTATTTGAATAATGTGTTATATTGTTACTATAACCGTTTTTAGCATTGAAGAATGACATTATAACAGCTTGAATTGGAATCAAATGAACACAAAGAAAAAAGTATTTTCTCATCTTTCATATTTATTGTTTCACAGTCGTCCGGCATTCATGGGTCACAAATGTGCTTGTCTCTCGTCTAAAGCGCTATATAAATCAGCATGTATTGTATTGTATTGTAAACATAAGGCAATTGGCTAGCTTTTGCTGCTCCCTAGCGGTATGGGAGGGTACTACACTATTATTTTCTGTGCGATATAGACCACACAGGCATACAAATTGGATATTTGTATGCCTGGGCTAACGGATCGCATCGATAATTGGGGTGGTTATAATCTAGCCAAAATGTGACAATACGTTCTGTTAGGGTTGTTTCATTTTGAGTAAGCTGATTTTGCACCAGTTCGGTTTGGGGCTCACGTGTCACACTGCTGAACCATGTTTTTCTGAGAACAACCAATATGGTTTTGATCATTTGTTAAAGTGGAACGGCGGTATTTACATGTGAGGCGCTCATAAGTCAAGGGAACTGCGGGACCCGGTGCAAATTTGCTCGCAATCGGTCAAAATTTCGAGGGCAAGCTTGTCTTTGCAAGACCAGTTGGAAAATGTTCCAAAGAATCCTCAAATGAAACTCGAGCCCGAAGAAAAAGTTAGCGCGGAAGCTGCGATGACGTTGCTTGCCAATCGGATCAATGAAGGCAGAGTCACTTAGCGGTGCTGAGCCAGAGCAAATCAATTTGCCCAGCTTGGAAAGTGCCGTTTATTTACCCATGACCGACAGCGAGGCCGCGAGATGGATACTGTAACGTCGATGGCATTAACGCGGCGGCTGCCGTGAAACGCCTCGCGGCTTTTTATCGCGACATCAGCATACCTGCCGCCGGCTGACTTTCACAGCTCACCGGGACTGCCGATAACCTTGCGGATTTACGAGGCGAAATGACCAAACTGGAAACTTCTCCCGGTGTCTGCCATGTTAAAGACTTTCTCTCCTTTTAAACTGTTATTTTGTATTTTATTCATTTATATATTTTTTAATGCGCACCGTGAATCAGTGTATCATTCCGTTCTTTCCATTTTCAGTGTGCAGTCAAAAATGAAGAAGTGACTGATTCTTTTTTTTAATTGTCTAAAACAAAATGCTGGGCCACGGTGCTGTCTGTGTTTTTCATATCGAATTGCTCGGTTTTACATGACGTATTTTTGACAGCGACGATTTGGAAAGTATGTTTGCTTATTTGCCGCCGCGGTCAGTCCGGACCATGCCTTTGATCCATGAAATGATCCTTTAGCCGTATTGTATGGAGGGCAAACGAGATTGAAGCATGAAAGGAATTGCACGACCTGCCTGACACAGAAGATATTTTGCCGCGCTCTAAACCAGTCGGTGCGCGTTTTCCTTCTGCTCGGTCGATTTGCACCACACCGTACTGATTTTGTGGGGCCACCTCGCACAACCGAGATAAATACAAAAAGTTGGCGTTTACTATCAACATTGACATGTAAACAAAGAGAACTACAAGTTTTGCCGTAGGAACGTCCGCTTAGCTTAATGCCAGCAAACATTGCGGAACGCCTTTGACATGCTAACGGTTAGCATCAATAGTCGCAGGGTTTGCATCCGGGCTCCTTCTTGTGTGTCGTAATTGATAGACTTTCAAAAGCGTAACCTCATTTCCAGATTGCCTTCTTTATGAATTTTTGTCTTTTTTTTTTTCACTGTGATTAAAAAGCTTCCTCTCCTTTTTGACAAACATATTTTCAACACGCACCCTGGCCATGTAACTTTGTTGTTGTTGTTTTCCGTCCCCATCTACAATCTGCTCTCGCCTCGCCGCCGCCCTCATTGATCTTCCCTTTTGGCCAGAAATCCCTCCTGTGGTAAACACATTGATCGCGGCGGCTTGTCGGTCCGGCTAATTACTGAGGGGACCGTGTCACTGTCAGCCGCTTATCTGATGTGCGTCTGGCTTTGACCGCTAATGAGATGCCTGACGTAACCTCGCGTAAACATGGCCGCCTCGCATTCATCCCCCTCGTTATAAGGGAGCAGCCGCAACAGTGCCGCGCAATTACCCGACCGACGCCATCATAATGCTTTTGATTTCTATGCGGACGGCAGAATCTCGCATCAACTTTCCGGCCTGATTGGCCCGATTTTATGCAAGAACTGCATTGATTTCAAATGAAATATCCAATCTAGTCTTCATTACGCCCCGAAGGACCAGCCGTATGACATTTAGGTTTTTGTCATGGTAAACCCGAGGAATACGAGTATTACGAGCTTGATTTTGTCATTGTTTCAGTTGTTTTTTGTCAATTATCATATCAAATATTTTAGTCGCCCCCTTATGACCCTGCGGCACGATTACGGGTAGCGGTGGGGGTCCGTCCACAACGGCGCAAACGCCCCCTTTTTATTTTACCCGCGCGATTTTTGCAAAATACCAATAGAAAGAAAACGGCCCAGAATTCTTCGGCCCGTATCATCACTGGAACCCCCTCCTTCCATCACATCACCCCCATCCTCCAACAGCTCCACTGGCTCCCTGTCAAACTGAGGATCAACTTCAAAATACTCCTCTTCACATTCAAAGCCATCCATAACCTTGCCCCCCCTATCTGTCAGACCTTCTTCAAATTTCTGTTCTCTCTCGTTCCCTCAGGTCCTCAGCCTCCCTCCACCTCTGTGTACCTTCTGCCCGTCTCAGCACGATGGGGTGCAGAGCTTTCAGCCGCTCTGCCCCCAAACTCTGGAACTCACTCCCACCCGACATCCGAAATATGGACTCCCTTCCCATATTCAAAACTCATCTCAAATCCCACCTATTCAAAATTGCATATACAGTTTAAACTCATCGCTTTTGATTATTTATAATTTTATCTGTGGTTTTATTGCTCTTTTTGATTGTTAAGTGTCCTTGGGTATTTTGAAAGGCGCTTATAAATAAAATGTATTATTATTATTACTTGCGCACGACAACAAGGTCCTTAGTTTTTAGCTGCTGCCGGTTTTGGGTTCAAGATTAGTCTGTTTGACACAAGCACCTCCCCCCCCCCCTCCACCTCTGTTATGCTTTGGATGCTACATCCCAAGTCAACGCCACCTTACCTTCCGCAGCCATTTTCTTTTGTTCAGAGCAGCGATTCAGGAGAAAGACGACACAAAATAAAGGCTCTCTCGTTCACGGCTTTATTCCATAGATGCTGCATTGCAGTGATGACGGGCCAGGACTGATTGTTTGCTACTCATTTACCAGCCACATAATGAAATTCATTAGCATCTGCTGTCAATCTCGCTTACGTCTGCTTCGTCCTATTACCTTGACCGTTTTTTTTTTAAATTCTTGGAGGTGCCGATCGACAACCGCCATTTATTGTGCTGTCGCGCGGCTTCATCCGGCCGCACGTGCCTTGCCACCTCCGCCGGGAATTCAATTATAGCCGGCTGTTGTTTTATGATGTTGACGTGACATCCGCTGATGGATTCATCAACTCATCTCTCGTTGCGACGGACGGGTGAGAGTGGCATCGCGGCTCTTTGCCCTCCGGGATTTGTCCGGGTTTACGTCCAAGCTGATTGACCGCCTGGAATGTTGGTTGAACACCTTTTAAAACAGTTGTTGACATTCAAGGAACAAATATACAGGACAGTGGAACCTCGCTCGAGAGTGAAATGCGTGACAATGTTTTTCTTCCCAGACAATGATTCAATATTATTTAAGAACAGCTGTATTCTATCTAGCTTTTTACCGTGTAGAGGGAAACAGCCTCTAATTTGTATTATCGTGGACAAGAAAGACATATCGTAAACGTTTTCGAGCTAGTTTTGAATGCATTTGTACCAGGAGAACGATTACCCAAGAAACATTGCTTGAGCACACAACGTCGGTAATCTCGATCCGTCACATAGGCCAGCTCTTGCTTTTGCCGGCTCTCAGGAACTTGAAGTGCCGGCAGGTTACCACCAAATTGGAAGCAGATCTAAAAGTTCTGCAGCTCCGAACATGAAAAGCCAGAGGCTCCGCCGGGATTCTGCACAGGTCGTGGACCGTTTGCAACATGAAACGAGCCTCGAATAGCAGCGCCGGTGCAAATCTGCGGTGACGCTTCACTCTCTATTTTTGCCGGTGTGCCGCAGGGAACGAGTTCGGTCACCCCGAGTGGCTGGATTTCCCCCGAGAGGGCAACAACGAGAGTTACCACTACGCCCGGCGGCAGTTCAACCTGCTGGATATGACGCATCTGCGCTACCGTCAGCTCTACAACTTTGACCGCGACATGAACCGTACCGAGGACAAGTACGGCTGGCTGGCCGCCCCGCCGGTAAGGAAACGGGCACCTGTCAAGTTCACCGTGGAGAGGTTTCCCTCTCGCTCGGCTCGAGCTCTCGTCCGGCGTCGTGGCTCTTCAATTGATAGCGGCGCTTTAGCTGAGTGTTTTTCCGCACGAGCGAGATGATGTAAACGCAGAGTAAATTGATCGGGATTAGGCGCCAGTGTGCGTAATTGATTCGCGGGTGAGCGTGTCATCGCGCAGGAGAGCCTGTTCACCTTGCGACTCTGTCGTCCTCCTCCGAAGCCAAGTCGGGATAATTGCAACCGTTTTCTGCCGCTCGGCCGACATTCTTTTCTCTCCTTCACATCGATCGCGAATCGCCTACTTTTATTTCCCAAGCGCTTGTAACCGAAGTGGGGAAAAGTTGCACTGAAGTCCTCATCTGGCTGTGCTTCCTAACCTTCACACCGCTTAAGTCATTGAATGCCAGACGTTTTTCTGCCATTTTTGGCCATTTGACTCGTTTTTGAAAGTCGGCAGAAAAATGTCGTTCTCTGGCTGTATTAGCATGGAACCCACCAAAAGAACGCTTTCATACTCTTCTTTCATCTGGAAACAAAAAGGACATTTCTACCTTTAACATTCTTTGGTTAAACAGCATTGAACATTGATACGTTTCTTGAATGTGCTCATTTCCGAGAAATATTCTGCGAAGATGAGCTTATTAGGAAGGGATGCATTTCAAGCAGAATTCGCCACATACCTCAAATATCGAAACAATACTTTCCTGCTCAATAACAACATAAACAACACATAAAAAGGGCACTTGGATTGCGAAATCACAGTTTCAGAAAAACACTGCACTGATGCATGAACTTTGCATGAACGGTCAACTTTATCCACATGCTCACCACTACACTGCTTTCGCACGCCACCTCGCCAGCTGGGATCGATACTGTATTACACACACTCACCCCATGTGTGTCATGGGTATAAAATGAAAAGATATTTGTAAAAATGAGCCTGTCAGCATACTGACTACAGTGATAATACATTAGAAACGAATTTCTGGACTTGATCAATTGGCATTTACATGCATGTTGGTTCACTTACATGATGGCCATTTAGTCATGCTGCTTCGTTCTTTTGCTTCTCCTTGCAAAAAAAAAAAAAAAAAACAGACTCGTTTTGGATGTCATTCTGCGCTCCAGGGGAATACGCGTCCCGTTTGACATTGATAATGCCCGCTAATGAAAAATTCGCATCAGTCCAGTTGCACTTTAGCGCGCCGCTGACAAGCGCGCCCGTCTGCCGAGATGAGCGCCACCTGGAATCCGCAAACGCGCTTCCGACTGATACGTCGCGCGCCCCATTGTAATCCTCTAAATCCACGCCTAGGAGGAGAAAGATAATGACTATTCATGCCGTGCGCTCGGGTCCCCGCCGCCTCCCCTGCAGGCCTTCGTGAGCGCCAAGCACCAGGAGGACAAGGTCATCGTGTTTGACAGGGCCAACGTGCTCTTCGTCTTCAACTTCCACCCCAGCAAAAGCTTCCAGCACTACAAGGTGGCCGTGCAGGCGCCAGGAAAGTATCCTTTTTTTTTCTAGCTCTGCTGCTCTGGGTAGCGCCAAAGGTTGCAATGATTAACTGATACAACAACAACAAAATTGAAACCAATCACATTTTGTGTTATCGTATCGTTCCATGACAAATGGAATGTTACGGATTTTTAAAATGGAGGTTTAGTTGTTGCAGATTTTTCTGCAATTTACAATCACAATGTGTATTATTCAACCTTTCGGGTTCCATGAACAATGCCAGAGCAAGAACCCTGGTGATTTTTAGTCGCTTACCTCCACTTGAAAGCCTTTCATTGGGGACACATTAGTGCAATTGCTCGCTTTTATCGAAGAAATTGTCAGTTATTAAAGCCGATTGCTTGTTTAGATCCATATTTAGTTTGGGAGTGTGTTTCATCGCTTATTATCGGAGACAAAAAGTGTGCCGCGGATAAAAATAAAAGCGACGTGGCAGGCGGCAAGCAAAACATGGCCGCCGTGTTTATTTGCAGATGGGGAAGAAGGGGGCGGGGGAAAAAAAAGGAACAACAGCGGCAGCTGCTAATCTCTTAGTATCGAGTGCTAATCGCGAGCGTGTTAAACGCAGCGTAATTACAACCACTCTTAACGGGGTGAAGCCGGGGCGCAGCGCGGCGCTTAATCGCCTCGCCGCGCGCTTTTCATGTTTTAAGGAGAGGCCTCTGTTGCCGGATGCTGTCATTAGACGGCACGGACATAAACACACAAAGTCCGACTCGCCTGCGCGTGTGTGTGTGAGTGTATATCATATAGATATAGATATAAACATAGATAGGTAGATATATAAGTATAAATATAGATAGATAGATGCATGCATGTTTGTGTGAAGGCGTCGCGAGGAGATGCAGATGCTCGGATGGGGAACATGTGCCGAGGATCCAATTAGGGGCGAAGACCGATGACAATGCCACTCAAAGGCAGCCGAGGTAAACACGGAACGAGGCGAACGAGCGCCAAAGTGCTTTTTCATTACAAGGCGCCTGTCACGCGCTCAAACTTTGCTGCGCGAGGTTCGGCACGGTCGCGGAGCTGAAAATAATGGCGGCTCAAGACTGACCCGAGCCGCTCATGCTTGACTCGCCGCGTTGTTTTGAACCGCAGGCCAAAAGCAGACATGATACTTTTTTCTGCAATTGGAAAACCGTTCCCAGGTGTCTTCAGAACATGTCTGTCAAATGCTTTCACCGAGTTTCCTTCCACAGGGCGAATTATTTGGAGCTGATATGAGCCTGTTTTGAGGGGGTGGCCCTGTCTACGAGCTTGAGTGCTCTACATTGAAACGCCCGTCAATCGCATTTTGCTATTCAGGATCACTGATTATTATTGGTTTTTTTGGTTTGTTTTATTTTTTACCCTGTAGAACCAATCAATAGTTGCACTTTTGTGCTCTTTCTGCAATGCCCAAGATGGCACCAAAGCCCTGGCCCAAAGGAAAGTAGTAATCAGTGTCCAAGGATGCATGTCCAAGTCTTGCATCTCGGCTGATGTAAGATCTTTGTATGTTGGGGCGGAGCCAAGTTTAGCCTGAGTTATTCGCTGAAGGGGGAGGCTTTCCCGCAGGTTTTGGAGTTGTTGTTTGTTTGGGGGGTTCAACGATGTTTGTTGTGTTTTCAGCCAAGTTTTGCATTTCAGCCAATGGGGGGGGGACACTTCATCGTTGACATGTTTATTAATTTATTTCTTTTTTAAGCTCTTTATCTAAAAATATAAAAGAGAATGCAAAGGAATAAATTGTCTTTTTTATGAAGTGCAAATACTTTCCTTGTTGTAGCAGCCATGTGTTGGAAGCGTGTCTTTAAAGTGTTCGTGTGCATGTGAGCGTCGGGCTGTAAGTTGTGCCCTACTGCAGTTCCTTGCGAGTGTTCTTACCGCATTTGTATATGAGCGTTGGACTGTTTGTCCCATTCAATAAACGGCTGAACAAAACCAAAGCGGTCAAACGAGGCCCTGCTACGATAATTCCGAGTGTATTTACCTCCTATTTGTCCAAATTGGTGGTTGGACTTTAGAGCGATTCTGTCTTTGTTCGCGGCTGCAGACGGGCGCATTCGGGCTGCAAGGTCTTCCCATCAATGAATGTGAATAAAAGGCCAAGCTGGAAGAATTCTTATCGATTTTGTCCAATAAGCTGGGAGGAGAGCCGAGTTTGGGCACTGTGATTGCTGCCATTGATGACTAGAAAACAATCCGGCCAGGAGCGTGATTGCAGAGCGAGACATGAATTCAATTCCTCATCAGCTTGTCTTCTTTCCTGCACGAACACTAAAAAATTCCCTCTCTCTCGGCCCTTGACCACATCATAACTTTTATTTTTTTGTCAAACCTGTACGATTAAATAATTTGTGTGTGTGTGTGAGAGAGAGAGAGAGAGGGAGAGAGAGAGAGAGAGAGAGAGAGAGAGAGAGAGAGAGAGAGAGAGAGAGAGAGAGAGAGAGAGAGAGAGAGAGAGAGAGAGAGAGAGAGACTACTGGGTCTTTCTGAACGAAAACCAAAAGTAAAAAAGATTTCACAAATAAATGTCCATATAGTGTATGACCTTTAGTTGGTTTCTACAATACGCATTCCTTTTTGTGACTCTTCCAGTCTCTCTGTATCGAAGGTCATACCACATTATCTCATTTGTCCAGGCCCTGAAAGAGCAAAACAGCCCCAACCTACCACACTAACCACAATGCAAGACATGATCTTGTAAATACACTTCAACGAGAGAAGCGCGAAGGAATCGGATCCATTTCTATCGATAGCGGAAGCGGAATCTCTAAACTCTTGCCAATTCCCATCCCTAGTCATCCGATCATACAAAAATCAGCGAGCTTCTTGTTCAGGCCCAGCAGATGAACGTTTGTGTGTCAGAATCTGACCGTGAACATTGGATCCTTGGATCATGTGCAGAGTATGAGTTGAGCCAACATCGCATTGCGTTGAAGTGGCGCCACTCAAGAGTCGGGCGCGCAAGGACTTGCTGGAGAGTCTCATCCATTGAAACTAAAAAGTACTTTTCAATGACATTCAGCCCAGCCAATTGCTTTTAGACGGGCCGATAAGTGCGCACTGGATTACATCTTTATCCCTTTTTTCTGCCCCCCCTCCCCCCTTCCCATCCTGCCCCCCGTCATCTTTATCCCAACGTCCTTCACGCGGAGATGGACTCTCCGAACAGGCCCTCCTTTTGACTCGTCTTCTTGATTGCACTTGTTTTGTCGCCGCTTCGCGCTGCACAAATTGGATTGCTCAGTTTGTGGTTGCATTTTTTTGTGTGTGTGTGTGTGCGCGTGATGGACGATTTTATGTCTTCCTGGGCCTTGTCGCGAGATTGGAAAAGCAAATAGATGTGTTGGTAGATTGTTCAGAGACTCGGCTCACGTACGGGGAAAAGACGGAGGAGTTTGCTCTTTGCTGCAAAGCTTGCCAGAGTTTTCGCTTGAGCCGCTTGCTAGTCGTCGCTTTGGCCTTGGAGGCACCTTGTCAGATTGCAGCTTGACTGTGAAAAAGAGAAGGTGGCTTGTTTGGATTTGGCAAGAAATCGCATCTGAAGCTCAGAGAGCGCTCGCTCACGTGAGGCAATCCGTGCTTGGGCTCGCTTGACAACTCAAGTCTGGTACGTTGGACTGAAAGAAAGAGAAGGTCAAAAAATAATTGACAAAATAAAAACTCATTCGATGCCAAAGACGTTTTGTCATGTTCCCCCCCCCCCCCAAGAATCCAGGCATTCAATTCCAGGTAGGTCTTAATGTATTTTTTCACATCAAGTCAAAAAAGTCCTTTGGCACGGCCGCTCATGAAATGACTGTTCGCACTTTTTTCCAGTTCATTCCGATGGGACGTGAAGATTCATGCTCGTCAAATCCAAAGCACTTGTGATCCGACCTCCTCTCTTGAGGTCAATCTGCTTGCCGCCTGCAGTCGCTTGACTTTCCTTAACCGCCGCGTGCCAGGTACAAAATCAAGCTGGACTCTGACGAGGCTCTGTACGGCGGCCACGGACGGCTGGACCACGGCACCGAGTTCTTCACGGAGCCGCAGCCCTTCAACGGACGCGCCCATTCCATGCAGGTACACGCTCCGTCTTGTCATTATTTTGGGGATGCATTCAACGGCAACAAAATTAATAAATAAAACGAGTAGAGTAAGCCTGCATATGCGGAAATGTCGCGTGGACTGGCACGGTAAGAGGGCAAACCAACGATGTTAGACACGTCAGAAAAAAAAAAGACAAACCATTGACATTGCACTGAAAAAAGGAAAACCATTGGTGTTGCACTTTGCAAAAAAAGAAAAGTACCTTGGTGTTGCACTTTCCTAAAAGGACACCAAATTGACAGCCTTGAGTTTGCACCGTCCCAACACGAAGACAAACAACCAATGTGTGTTCCGAAAAAGAAGACACCTCGTTTAATGCCGCAACGTCAAAATACGTTTTCATTTAGTGTATAAATAAGTTTTGGTTGCATTTTGATTTCAAAAATATCAATCAAGGGCTTTGCGCACCTCCTCAGTCAGTATCGAGGCTGTGGGAATGATTTCAGTATGATGAATCACCACTAGGTGGCAGGAGTGGCTTTGATCAGATCTTGCTCCACACTGCGTGTGAGCGGGTGTGGTCAGGGGGATCCGACGTTGCGAGGTGACGTGCGGAAGCAGTGCGGTGTGGAGAGCCTGGCGAAATACCAGCAGCTCACTCTCCAACTGAGCTTTTTCAAATCAGTCCCATCGTCATCCTTGGCGAACACGCGCACACGTGCACGTTTCCAAAACCATTTTTTCCCAAATCTTGCTTTTATGCTCTACATTCTATCAGTCATTTTCCTAAGCTCTTTTTTATTGCTGAACTCAACATTTTAACTCTTTTGTTGGTAAATGTTTTTTTTTTTGTTATGTATGCATTTGCACAAAATGTGCCATATAAAGAAAGCTGCCTTCCTTGCCGATACATCACTTGCCCTATTTTTTCATATCATGATCCAGGGCGTATTCAGCTGCAGAGGGTAGTCAGTCTCCTCGGGGGGGCAATAGGCTGTATTTTTTACTTTGTACTGCTTGGTAATTCCAATGAGATTCCATCTATAAATATGAACTACAAAGAACATTCCTCCCGTAAGCTACATCGCACTAACTACTCTTTTCATCGATGCTGTCCGAGAGGTGCTAATTAATTTGCATCCCACCGAGAGCCGTTTCTATTATTGCGACCAAAACAAGCGAAGCGGCAGTGCCGATGTTGGCCTGCAAGCTCCCAGCCCAAGCGCCGGTCCTTCGTGCCAAATCAAAGCGTTTTAATCTTGGGAAAGGGGAAAAAAAAGCCGTGCATTTCCCTACGTAAAGAATGTAAATTATTCAGCGTGTTACCTTTTCATGTGCGGCCGTGAAGAAGTGCTAAAAGGGGGAACGACTCAAGGCGCCGGGTTTTGTTTACGTGAACTCAACTTGAACCTCGGCATGTCACTAATGCAAGCGTCGGCGCACTTAAGCAGATAAGAATGTTGTTCTTGTTCTTGGTTTTTTTTTTCTCTCATCAAGAACCAACTTATTACTTTTTCTCTACTTTTTGATGCCTCGCTTCAGCGAAAGGCCACATTTGCCAGCGCGTCATGTCATCGCGTATGTCGGAGGAGAAGAAAGGGAGGCGGAGTACAAAATGCTTCCACCTCCTCGGCATCGACTTTGTTGTTTTCTGACATGGAAACGTAATCAAACGCCACCGTCTACGGGGGGGGGTTTCAACATGCCCGCCCCGTTTCATTTGCCAGAACTCCGCAAAACCAAGAATGCTCCACCCACCTGACTCGGAACCCAAATAATTACAGTCAACACTTGTTACAACATACCTCGAGGAACACAGCCAATCTGTACGTTATAATGGGAGTTCGTTATAAGCATCTCCAATAAAATATCCGCCAACTACGATGTATCATACAGTATGAACTTTTATAGAACATGAACGCGTAATACAGGATAAACCTGCAAATGACGAGTATTCAGTCTGAAGAAAAAAATGATTCGAAACAAACAATTGTAGCGTTCCAACTTCATCTCTGAAAACATTCACTCGGCAAATGTTACTCGCCGTAGGAAATGATGTTGCACTTTCTTAAAAAGAAAACCTATGCCTAAAAAGAAGACAAACGATGGATGTCACGCTTTTACTTCGAAATAAGTTAAACCGTCATTGTTGCACGTCGCCCAAAAGGTGTTGCGCTTTCTTAAACACAACTATCAATGTTTACTTTACGTTCCTAAAAATATACAAAAACAAAGTAGCAATTCCCTTAAAATAATACCAAACTATTGATGTTGCACTTTCCCAAAAAGAAAATATTTATGCCGTTAAACATGATGAACTTGTTTTTTTGTTGTTTTTTTATATAATTCATTTTAAGTCAGGTTGAATCCTGTGTAGAGAAAAAAAAACCCTAATCATTTTTTGTTTGCTTTTCATTTTGCCTGAATGCAAACCAAATAATTAGCATCCTCCCGCGTGACCGTTTAGGCCACCGGTGGGCGCCAAAGAGACCCAGCAGCGCTTGGAAAGTTCACTACCTGATTGAATTGTTGACGGCTCTCGCTCCGGCGACTCTTTGGGGAAATCTAAGGGCCGTTTTATGTCTGCCTGACTTTTTTTTACTTTCTTTCTTTCTTCCATGAGATGACTAATGGCGCTCGGTGGCTCTTGGCCCGCCGAGCGCGCGCGGAATATCAAACAGATTGATCAAAGAGCTGATTAGCAACTGACGCTTTGTTCTAAAAATAAATACGTGCGTACGTTGCGGTTGCGTGCCCGCCGTACATATTGTACCGGGCACCTGATATTCACACGCGCCCACATTCTTACATTGACATTTTTCGCTTCAATGTTGCACGATGAGAGCTCAGTTGTGAGAATGAAAGGGCAAACTGGGTCCTGCATCACTTACTTCAAAAGAGGGCGTGGCCTTAACTAGGGCTGTCATCACTCAACAGCGCAGATTTTTTTTTTGTTGAGTTTCTTTGTGAGGCTTATTGTGCTTATCGTCTTCGTTAACATGCAAGAATGTTAAAAAATGAAATGGGCAACATTTTAAGGCAGTGGCTTTTTTTTTCTTTTTTTGGGGGGGTGGAGGCGGGCAATACTTTTTGCCTGGTCCACCATTTAACCCTCATCTCACTTGTGTCATTTTTTTTTCTTTATCCCAGGTGTACATCCCCTGCAGGACCGCCATTGTGCTAGCCAATGAAGAGATCGATTACTGTTATTAAAGGACACACACACACACACACACACACACACACACAGAGTGTCTAATTGGTCCATTTGGATGTCAAACGCTGCTCGGGTTTATCCGCCACCAGCACGCCAATGGATTTTAGCCGTGTTCGGTGTTGTCTTGTAAAATCCAAGTGTGGGTGCGGAATGATTCGGAATAATAATCATGGTCAAATCCTGGATAATCGCATTTTATTTTGCACTTTTAGATGCTTATGTATGGTTTATTTTTTTGTGTGGCGCTACTTAACAATAAGGGTACCCTTAATACATGATGAGTTGATGAATGGGTGATAAGATTGCCTGCTGTCAGGTTCGCACTTTGCTAAGCCTGTGAATGAACAGCCTCGGCATAATCGCCGTTGTGCTACTCTGGGAATAAATCGCCATAATAAAATAGAAAGCACGTCTCCAAAATGTGGATGCAGATTTTGACCCGAAAAACAAAGAAAAGTTATTTGGGGTTCAGGGAAGAATGAAATAGGATAGTTGCGTTTGGTTGGGGCGAATTTCCTTTCAGTTTGAGCACCTGAATTCACCCAAAATGGCTGTGTCAAACCAAAATGGCTTACTTCCTCTTAAGTTTGGGGGATGTATTCTTTTTTTTTTGTCCTCAAAATGATGATCAACCATGTCCAGCTCATTAGTCAATTTTGTATTCTCGAGGATCCGTGCAAAAAAACGTTCATATTTTTAAGCGTCTTTAAGGGTACCCTCATGGTAATGTGGCATGATATCAGTATTACGAGCACTTCAATCATTTGTGGGGGCATTGTCATGATAAACACGTAATTTGCACAGAACAAATGGAATCATGAAAAATGAAAGGATATTTGCATGAGCAACACTTTTGGCCTTTTTTGTCATTGCAAGTGATGTTTTTGCAGTGTGGAACATTAAAAATGTGCCATCTCGCAACTGTCATTGCTTTCCTGGTTCCTCTGTTCAATTTTTTTTACACTTTATAACCTCAAAGTCATTTGTCTTTTATATTAAAATTTATTATAATCATATATATATACAGTATTACTGTATATGTTTTATGTTCAATAAATAAACAAACAAATAGTATATACTTGGTGGAACAAGTTTGAGAACCACTGACCTCGTACACTGAGTTCAGTGTATAAAGCAAAGGTGCCCAATACGTCGATTGCAATCGACCGGTGGCCTGCGGACTGGTCCAATTTGATCGTGAGGAATATAGGGGGAAATGGGGAAAAAAAAGGTGTGTGTGTGTGTGTGTGGTGCGCATGGAGGTACTGTATGCTCTACTTCTTCGATCAAAGCGACTCTTACCCACGTGTGCTATACAGTATTATCAAAAACTCCACTTGAAGATAAAAGGGGTGTTCAATTATCCTCACTCCAAGTGAGTGACTGTGTGTGTAATGTAACCCTATACTTGTGTCATATACAGTCTACAGATATGTCAGCTTGGATGGATTCACGTCCCACTATCTCTGCAATGCCACTTGTTTGTGGCATGCTTTTGTTTAAACATGAGAATAAATACTTCCCACGTCTGTGTTAACTCAACAGGCACCAAGTACAGTACTTTGAATTGAGAGAATTTTTTCAGTGATTGAGCTCAATTTGGTACGAGGGCTCTACGTAGTGGTCGCATAAGAATAGTTGTTGAAGCTTTTTCTTCAAGTAAAAGTATTTTTTCTGTATTCAGGCGCGGTGTTGATTTTCAAATTTAGCATAATGTGAGTGGCTTTTAAAAATATTATTAAATGGCCCTTTTTACCGGGAAAAATATTTGGTACAGACACTCCCCGAGTTACGAACATCCGAGTTACAAACAAACGGTACATACGAACATTTTCACGGGTCTGTCGGAAGAAAAAAAAAGTTAGATTTTGTATTGCGCACCTTTTTCCGAGTGCCGAACGGGGCGGAGGAGGACGGCAGAGGCGACGGCGGCGGCGACGTTCGAAGGCGGCCGCGGAGAGAGGCGTGGGGGGCGGGCGTGTGACGGTGGAACGGGCGGGGAGGCGTCCGGCGCGCCGGTCGACGACCGGTCGTCTACTCTCCCCCGCTGAAGCCGCTGCTAGTTTACCGGGCAGCTAACCCTCGAGCCCTGAAGAACGTGACGAAAAGCTCTCTCCCCGTTAAATGGATGTCAATATAAGCCTTAAACATACATTCCAGACAAAATATAGCACTGAAGCAACTTACGAACGAATTCACCTTATGAACAATCCTCCGGAACGTAACTCGTTCGTAACCTGGGGAGCGTCTGTACTTGTAAAGCCAAGTGGGGGAGGGGGTTATTATTATTATTGTATTACTATTTGCTGTAAGAGGTTTGGGAATCTGAGCAATAAAATGCTACTTCCTTGTCGTTAGCCCCATCTTTTGGTTGAAGGCAGTGAGTACAGTCTGACAAGCCATATTTTTTCGTTTGTGTACCATATATATACTTTTTAAATACAATTTGTAAGGTTCTTAACGTAGACGAAAGATGAGGGAATATCGTCGTTTTAAACGTCTTATTTCGGAACAACCGCAACGTAACGGCCATAGATGGTACCTCAGCCATACACATGAACCTCGGTCGGAACGACAAGCCCTGCCTCCGACGTGCGCAAATATATTTGTTTTAATTTTTAATTGTATTGATTTATTTTTGTCTGATGTTGTGTATTAATACCACAAACTTGGCCATTGACAAAAAATGGGAAACCTCTTCAAAATCGGCTGACTTTCAATATCTGTGCAATGCCTTTAAAGTCGAGGTTGCCCTTGCCAACATGGCCGCCAGGGTAGTGTTCACCTTCACATTTTCGCTGTAGATCGTTTTACTATTCGCACTCGCTAAAACATCTTGCTGTATTAATACAGATATTAATACATGTATTATATTGACGCACATGCACGTGTGGACCCACGTTGCGTTTGTGACACAGCCCATGAATGGTTTGTGTAAAAGACGAAAGTGCAGATTCAAAAAGATACAAGAGTTTACCTGAACGTCAGCATGAAGGCTCTCGCGAGCC
Source organism: Hippocampus mohnikei (assembly GCA_026261675.1). Lineage (NCBI taxonomy): Eukaryota > Metazoa > Chordata > Actinopteri > Syngnathiformes > Syngnathidae > Hippocampus > Hippocampus mohnikei. The sequence goes on from JAKGUB010000327.1 coordinate 1,450,568, forward strand.
CTTGTGACGTTGAAGCGATTACGTCACTGAGACGTCCAAGGTTCTAAATAAAGAGAGGACATACAAATGGAGCAATGTCAAAACGCGAACTAAATAGTAATAAGTTAATGTTTCCGCTCTTGTTGAAGCTGTACTGGAAGTAGCCTCTGGTAAAGTAGCCCCTGCAGGTGGGCTCTCCTCCTCCGGGTGGCGCCAAAAACAACGCTTTTTCTCTGCGCCAATATCAGACTTATTGCGTTGGTCAATGTAAAAACTAAGGTAAAACCTTTAAAAAAAAGAAGAAAAAGGCAACTCCCTGATGGTTATATGGAAAGAATTATTAGTGCTCGGGGTCCAACTATTGAGAGAGGCAGTAACTTGACGAATGCCCAATTCACGAAAGGGTGTAGGAGGACCTGGAAAATGAAAACTTAAAACCCACTTTAAGAATCCTCATCGTTATGGTCATGAATCACGATATGAACCCTCTGCATTTCACGCCTCACAGCAGTAAAAGCCAGTGGTGGGAAGTGGCAAAGCGCAAATTCTTTGTTCCTGTCCTTAAGTAGATATTTCAGGTACCTATACTTACTATTAAATTTTCTGATGACTTTTTACTTTTGCTCTATTTTTTTCAAACATCAGTACTGTGTACACCTTACTTTGTGAATGGTTGCTTTTTCAAAAAAATCTGCACGGATGATATATTAAAAAAGAAAGACGCAGGTAAAATCAACTTATTTGAGATATTGATTGATCAAAATCTTGGGGTCTTATAAGCTAGGAAAAGTGTCACTGTAAATGGTGACACAGACCACTAACAACATGTGATTGTCAAGGAAGAATCCAATTGCCTTTGAACATGGCGATCGATCATTGTCAAAAATTTCTCAAAATATTTTATTTTCTCACATTTCTTTGTGGCCTTACACCTCTTCCTTGATAATTGCACCATGTTTTTGTGGTTCCTCCAAAAAAATTATAGTGCTGTTTACTGTATGTGCAGCCCTTAAAATCCAATGCAGGGTCACAGTGATTCCATTACAGCGCACCGGTGGATGCGCGGTGCTCAATCACTTAGTTTACGATCTCTTGATAGTGCAGTTTTCCTGTTGTCATTAGCTTATTTAGCATTTTTGTTGTTGGTTCACAGCATACCGGTAAGCAAAGTTATGAAAGCACTGTGTTTTCAAGCTAATGCTAGCTAGCTCATCAACAACTCACGATATGTAATGTGTGTGTGTGTGGGGGGGGGGGGGATTCGTGTGGTCCTAATACTTTGGTACAAATGTGTGTTGTTTTGCCAACAGTCCACATCCCGCCTCAGGCGCGATGATTCCAGAAGCCCTGAAGAGCTTCGGGAGGCAGCTGGTGCGCATCAAGGTGGTGGACTCCACCAGCGACGAGACCCGCCTGTCGCGCTGCCTCAACACGTTCGACCTGGTGGCGCTGGGTGTCGGGAGCACGCTGGGCGCCGGGGTCTACGTGGTGGCCGGCAACGTGGCCAAAGAGAATTCGGGACCCGCCATCATTCTGTCCTTCCTTATTGCGGCGGTGGCGTCCATCTTGGCTGGCCTGTGCTACGCTGAGTTTGGTGCCCGCGTGCCCAAAACAGGCTCGGCGTACCTTTACACTTACGTGACGGCCGGAGAGTTGCTGGCCTTCATCACCGGATGGAACCTCCTCCTTTCGTATGCCATTGGTGAGATATTTTACAGATTCATGAGGTTGGATCATGAGCATTTAGTGTGATTTCCCAAAATCAAGTTTCACCACATTTTGCAGGCAAATTCAACTTCAAAATAAATAAATAAATAAATAAATAAATAAATAAATAAATAAATAAATAAAAATAAAATGACTGACTTGCCTGCAATGTGGTCAGATGCTAAAGTTCCTGCCCTGAATTGATTTGGTCTCATTTGTCCACAGGTACTTCGAGCGTGGCCAAAACGTGGAGCATCACCTTTGACACGCTCATCGGAGGCAAAATCGAGAAGTGGTGCAAAAACAACATACCCATGAACTTGCCTGGTGTCCTTTCAGATCACCCTGATGTCCTTTCAGTCGCTCTCGTCATGATTTTGACAGGTCAGAATGTCCCGATTGTAAAGAAATGAGTATCACATTAACACAAAGAAAACGTATTTTTATCACAGCACATTATTTGTGAGCATGTTTTAATTGATGATGTGACATTAAGTTAAACGTGAGTTGAGCAATTATGCTGTGATGCTCATGCTGTATGTATGCCAAGTTTTGGAAAAAAAAGGTGGCTCAGCCCGGATTTTATATATTTTTTAAAAATCTCTACTTATTGGTCAAATTATGACTTTTTCTCCAAACCCAGACTTTTTTTTCCTCTAATGATCAAAAGAATGTTTTTGTTTTACTTTTCAAGTTTGACTAAATAGTTGAAAACTGCCACATGTTGAATGCTTCCAGGCGTGCTCGGTTTTGGTGTGAAGGAGTCTGCGCTGGTGGGCAAAATCTTCACCAGTATCAACATCCTGGTTCTCATTTCCGTCATGGTCGGCGGGATGATCAAAGGGGACCCCAAAAACTGGAAGGTGCACCCAGACAACATCCTCAGCGCCGCCAACGCGTCCTCGCCCAAGTGAGCGGCGAGACGACTTTGTCGTCCCCAAGCGTAACCGAATCCTCTCGGCTGATGAGTCTTTTTCTGCGTTTTCAGTACAACCGATCATTCGTCTTTGAAGCAAAGCCTGGGCGCGGGGGGCTTCATGCCCTTCGGCTGGGCGGGGGTCTTCTCTGGGGCCGCCACCTGCTTCTACGCCTTCATTGGCTTTGAATGTATCGCCACGACAGGTGGGTGGAAACCGTTTCTCGTCGGAAATCACAGGAAAAAAAAGTTGCTACGTTACAGATAACAAGATAAATGATGTTACAATAAAGTTGCAAGAGACACATGACCCACACATACTGGCGAGTCACCGAGAAGGTGTTGGCAGGGCAATGCTGCCACCTGGTGGCGTTTTATAAGTATGGCTGAAATGAATGGAAACTATTGCCTGTGCCGTCCAGGTGAGGAAGTGAAGAACCCGCAGAAGGCCATCCCCATCGGGATTGTCAGCTCGCTGCTCATCTGCCTGGTGATGTACATGGGCGTGTCGACAGCCCTCACCGTCTTGATGCCGTACTACCTGCTGGACAGGCGGAACCCGCTGCCGGTGGCATTCACACACGTGGGCTGGCCGGCCGCCACGGCGTTGGTGGCGGCCGGCTCTCTCTGCGCGCTGTCCACCAGGTCAGATGCCGTATTCCAAACTGTTCCTCGTGCCACCAAAAAAAAAAAAAATAAATGGGATTTGACAGTCGGAATTTTCCATTCATATAGAATGCAAAGAAATATTTTGAAGAGGAAAAAGGTCACACTTTTCATTCAAATTTTCCAAAATGAGAAAAATTTATCAGAGTTTTTATCTTTATGAGAAGTTTGGTTATTTTTGAAAAAAAAGGGCATGTTTATGTTGAAAGAAAAAAACTCATTCACACAAATTCATATTCAACATATTTTACCCGAAAAGGTGTCATGTTACAAGAATTTTTTTAATTTTACATGAAAGTCATCGTCTTCCATGAAAAAAATCATAATGTGACAAAAAAAATGTGTGATGTTGCACACTTTTAGAAGAAAGGTACGGCCACAAGGACAGTCAGAAAGAAGTCACATTTTCATGTTTTATGATTATTCCCACTTTTGCTTTTGGCGAGTTTTTGAAAAACAAATTGATGTTTTATGATATTTACAAGGAATATGTTTCATGTCTCACCCCCCCCAAAAAAAAATCCATATTCGAATAAAGAAAGAGATCATGTTTGTATTGACATGCTGTTTTTTTTTTGTGTCCGCGTGTAGTTTACTGGGCGCCATGTTCCCCATGCCCAGAGTGATGTGGGCCATGGCGGAAGATGGCCTGTTCTTCAAATGTTTGAGCAGAATCAACCGTCGCACCCAAACGCCCGTCATTGCAACCGTCGTGTCGGGTGTTGTCGCAGGTGAGTCAAAAATGCAAATAGACGCAAGGCTCTAATCGACCGTAGTTCTTTTGTTTTTGTTTTTTTGCTCAGTGTATTGGAATTTCATTTGTATACAACATCCCCTATCATTCAAGAACCAGGGTGAAAATTTCCATGTGGCTCATTTTTTCCTGACGAGGCTAAAGAATTCCTGACACTGACTTGACTTGATTAGAAATGTTGTAGGGACTCAACTGGACTTGCTATTGTTTTTGCCGTAGTGACTTGAAATTTGAAGGTTCAAACTTGACTCGCCCAGTTGACGTGTTGTTGTTGTTGTTGTGCTGCTGCAGCCATGATGGCCATGCTGTTCAACTTGAAGGATCTGGTGGACCTCATGTCCATCGGCGCTCTGCTGGCTTACACGCTGGTCGCCGCGTGCGTGCTTGTGCTCAGGTATGTCCGTCAAATGCAGGGGTGCGCAATTTCTTTGAGGTACTTGGGGTTTTTTTTTTTTTCTCTGAGGGCATCATCTAGACGGCAATTCAACATATGCCATCGGAATGAAAACGAGTCAGTGTTACGAAGGCAAAATCTTTTTTTTTTCTTTGGCGGAGAAATGTGCAATGCTATGACCAAAAAGTTTTTGCATGAAAAAAAATAATTGTCATCTTAACAAGGGCAATGAAGTAAAAACAAAATTACATGACGCTACTGATAGGCAGTACAAAAAATGGAAAATCCCATCAAGACCCTAATGCTAAAAATCGGCGATCATAACAGGGGAAAACTGTCAACTATTTTACGGACCCCCAGGTTACAGCTCAGGGACCCCAGTTTGAGAACTACTGGTCCAATGAAGTCCAACGTCAGGTCTAAACTGATCTGTGGTGTGAAGGTACAAGCCCGACAAAACCGCCACCGATGAGACGGCCGCTCAACAAGAGGAGGTGGAAACCATGGGCGACGGGGCCATCCGGAGAAAAAGTGACTTCTGCGCCACCATCAGGTGGCTCGTTTTCCACCCGGATAAAGAACCCACTCCTCGCTCCGGCTTCGCGGTCACCATTTGCACCAGCATGCTTGGTAAGAACCAGCACCTAAATTATATTAGCTCCCATAGTTCCGTTTTGACGGTGATTCCGTTAAAATCACATATCATAGCATTCATGTTAAAATTGAATCACTATTAAGCATCGTGGAGTAAAATGAGCATTGTGAAATTGAAAAAGTTTACACTAACAGGTAAACAATTGATAATGATTTTTAAATTGGAACATTATTGTGTGCATTTACTTGCTGGAAGTCATAAATTATAAGAGATACTCTTCAAAAAACGCTATTTAAGAATGAAAAATTGTACGATAAATCGAGTTCATGTATTTGTCATATAATAATAATAAAAGAATTAAATTGTATTAACTGAATGCAATCACTCTTGCAACACAGTAATACATTTGAAAAAATCTCATGCTTTCTGGTGTTGACATTTTTTTCAACCAAAGAAAACCCCGATTTCAAATTGTCACCGACTGTTGTAGAGTACTCATAAAATAGCTTCTTGATTTGGGTTTTGGTCTGGCAGTGGTTTTGGCATTCCTGTTCAGCGCAGTGGCGGTCACGGGCTGGAAAGCTGCGTGGCGTCCCATCCTCCTGGGCGCCATCTTTACGGCATGCGTGGGCCTCACCGCTGTGGTGTGGAGGCAACCACAGAACAAGACCAAGCTCACCTTCAAAGTGATCATTTCTTCACTCCCCTTTTCAACTCTTTTCCCTTTTCAACGGGTTAACGTGCTTGGTGTCTACTTGTAGGTCCCTCTGGTGCCCTTGATCCCACTGGTGAGCATGCTGATCAATACATACCTGATGACGCAGCTCCTGTCAGGACCATGGGTGCACTACACCACCTGCATGGCTATAGGTGCTTATTGTTATGACACATGGCTTTAAATGCTTATCGTTGTAACAAATGGCTACAGGTGCTTCTTCTTATGCCACATGGCTAGAGGCGCTTATTGTTATGACAACATGACTGTCGGTCCTCATATGACACGTAGCTATAGGTTGTTATTATGACCCGTGGCTATAGGTGTTTATTGTTATGGCACACCACTATAGGTGTATATTTTTAGGAAACGTGGGTATAGGTGTTTGTTATGACACACGGCTAAAGTTGATCGCTCTTATGACATGGCTAATTCTGGTCTATTGTGAAGACACATGAAATGACATTGTTATAACACGTGGCTACAGGTGCTTATGATTATGACACGTGGTTATAGATGCTTATCGTTATCACATGTGTAGGTGCTTATTGGTAGGGCATGAGGCTATCGGTGCTTACTGTTATGACACAGGATTGTAGGCTCGCATTGTTGACATGTGGCGACAGGTGCTTATTGTTATGGCATGTGGCTTGAAGTGTCTATTATGACAGGTGGCTAGAGGTGCTTATTATGACATGAGGTTATGAAGCGCCAGTAGGTGGAAACACGTGGCTTTAAGTGTTACTATATGTGCTATAAGTGCTTATTGTTATGCCACCTAGCAGTTGTGGCTGTATAACATGTGGCTATCGATTCTTCTCGTCATGACACGTGGCTGTAGGTGCTAATTGTTATGGTGCAGGATGAAACATTTGATTGCCATTTGTATATTTGTTGATTATAATAATATTTTAGTGAACAACCAGCGAGCTGCCCTCACAGACAAATCAGGCCACTTGCCGGCAGTCACAATTCACAACTCCAAAAACCCATTTTTTGTAATCAGAAAAAAAGACAGTGAAAGATGCCAGGAACACTGTCGATGTTCCAATTGCCTTTTACAGATTACAATCGGAGCAAATTATTCAAGCGGTGGTCTGCTAATGGCAAATGAGGGGGTTTTTTTGCCAGCATTGTTTGCTTGTTGCTAAGCTGACCTTACAACTCCCAAACTACCAAAAGTCCCACCATGTCCGTTTCCAAGTTAGCTTAAGGGTGGAGATTTTTGCTACCCAAAATAGCAGAAAAGGGGTCAGGGAGGCTTGACAGGATGGACACACTAAAGAATTCTTGTAAATATTCTTTTGCAGGTATCCTCATCTACTTCGGCTACGGCATCCGTAACAGCGTGCTGGCGGAGTGGAACAAGGTGTACGAATGCAAACTGGACGGTCGCGGGGATGAGTTGTGATTTGATGAGACCGGTCAAACAAACAATAGACGTGAAGCAGAAGGCAGCTGACAAACTTTTTGGAGGGCAGCAGCCGAAACAAAGCACTTTTTATTCTATCTTAAGACATCCTTTTTAACAGACCATCTGTTGTACATATTTTCTCTTACATAGCAACCTGTGTTCATTTTTTTAACTTAGAAGAGTTCTCTTCTACTTGGGTTGAGGGAGTGACCATGAGTCATGATTTTATTTTATTATCTTTTTTTTTTTACAACATGTCAGTCATGAATACATCAGGTTTAATGAAAACATTCAGCCATTTGTGAGTGCATACATGAAGGCATATACATTTGATATTTTGGGTCTTGGTGAAGGTCTGCCTGAGTTATAGCATTCACATTTTGTGAATACTGTATTGTGAAGTGAGCAAGTGCCACTCTATATTTTGAGATGTATTGTAATCTATTTTTCAAATACTTTAAAATATATATATTTTATAGTTTGTATTGCTCAGTCATATTGTAGTTCATTTTACTTACTATTTTTTTACCTCGAATTTTTGTATTTATATATTTTATAATTACATATTCCATATGAACAAAATTTGTACTTTAGATGTGATTCATCAAATTTCAACAGCTTCATAACGGTGCAACGTAGAAAAAAAGAATTGGCTGTGGTCCATGAAGTCACATGCCGCTAGGCAGATTTTGTTCAAGCGGACCCTCCTTGGCCCCGACTTGGCTGAAAGGAAGTCAACCCATTTTTATTTTTACATTATGTTTTATTTTGCTATCAACTGAAAATGACGTCACAGTTGCTCAAGGCTCAGGTAAAGACCCATCACGGCTCACCTGTTATCTGAAGCTGAGTCATAAAAACAGCACAGATACCACTGAATATTTCGATGCTAATTGGAGGTCACCAAAAATAAACGAGCACACAAATGACCAATTTAATTTATCGACTTTGATTCACGCATTACGTGCAGGAAACTTTCCACAAACGAGCACCAGAGGGCGACCGTGAGAACGTGGGCGTTGCATCCCCCTCCTCTTCCTCCTCTTCCTCCCTGCGTGTTATTTTTTCCGGCGGGATGCTGCAGGCTTCGTGTCTTCATCACGATTATGATCAACCGATGCTTTTCCTCGACATGCGCGGTGAGAACTTTTTATGTCTACCTCGTTGATTTATTGGTGCTAAAATTAGGATTTGAGGTGAGCTTGCAGGTGAGGATGAAGATGATGGTGTCCATGTCGCTTCTGCAAAGGTAGCTCGTCTCACCTTTGTTTACTACATTGCAAAACAAAATCTTTATATTTAAAAAAAAAATGGAGGGGCCTGAGGGATACTTTTGCAAAGTGACGAGTGCTCACGTGGTATTTTAGGTTTGTTTTTTGTGGTGGGGTGACGTGAAAATACTGTATAGTACTTTGGGGCTTTTTGTAATAATCGTAATATTCGCCTCACATCTCCTAGCTGACAAGAAGGCGGGGCCAGCGGAGCATCAAAAACCAAAGTGTGTCCTCCATTTCCAGCCTTAATATTTTATGAGGCTTCCAGGCTCACGTGAAGCCACAAAATCATCCATAAAGCCAAATGTTTCTGCACAGAGCAGCTTTATTGCACGTAATTACAAGTAGAAGCTCTCAGGTTGCATAAGCAGAGCAAGAAGGAGGAGATTTTTTTTTAGCAGGCAGGTGGCAGAATGACCTGCTCAACAATAAGGAGCCGGGAGGGGGAGGGGCAGCGGAGGTGGAAATGTGTTCAGTCGAAGCGTGTGGAGGAGAACATAAATTTCCCGCGTCTCCCACGGTGCTGCGAAGGCATCGCATCGGGGCTGTTATCTTCCCGCGCCGAGCATCATCCGGAATAAAGATAAGCCAGTGTGTTTGTTTCAAAATGTACATCTAGATGTACCACGGTCTAATAATGAAAGGGGGGGGGGAATGTGCTTAACCAGATGAACCAAAGATTCACGATTCAAGGGCAAAATCACAAAGTGCGCAAGAGTAGGTAACTTGATCTATTTTTACAGGATCAGGTCCTGAGCTGGGAATGATGGTCCCTCAACTGTATCGAACCACATAGAGGTAAACCCGCCCTTCCTGAGGCCGACTAACAGCCGAGTCCAAAATGTGCGAGAGAGCGGCGCCGCTGAGGAACGACAACGTGGCGAAGGACGCGCCGGCCGACGGGAACGCCAACGACATCGGGGCAGATGATGAGGCCGGCAGTGTTGGCAGGTCAGCCGGAAGCGACGCCGTGTCCAAGCGCGACAAGGTGGTTATCTGGGGAACGGAGTCCCAGTGCGACGACCCAGAGTTGGCGGAGTTCGAGATGCTGGAGTGTCAGGAGCTGGAGGCCTACATGGTGGAGGACGGAGAGGATTTTGTTGGGCTGAGGGAGCGCAGCAAGGATCAGCCGCCTTCAAGTAGCAGGACTGCAACAGAGCCAGGAACTGAGACCCACGTGGACAACCAGGGCAGGCCCTCGCCTTCCCGGACTGAAAACGGAGAGAAATTTCTCGAGTCCTGGGTGGATCTCAACTTGAACTCCACCAAGGATCTCGCGACAGAAGCTCATGAGCGCAACAGGAACAATAACCAGAAGAATAAAGCCACAAAGAGAGCCGCCAATCACAAGACGCCACCCGTCCGAAACATTACAACTGATCAAAACGCACAAGCGGACGAGAGCGGGAGCCCTCGCAAAATGAAAATCGCACAGCCCAAAGCTGTCAAGAACCAAGGCTCCTTTGATAACTCCTTGAAAAAACAGAACTCCTTTGAGAGGAGCTTCAAGAAGCAGCTGTCCTTTGAAAATTACACCAAAAATTCCGCAAAGAACTCCTTTGAGAACGTCTCCCGTTCCTCCAGTCTGGAGGGAAGGAAGCCGTGGGGAAGCTCCAGTCGCCCGGTGACACCGGCGTCCCCCAGGAAGCAACTCCCTGCTTCTCCAGCCAAGGGGCAGAGCGCTCGGGTGCCCAAGACCAGTCTGTCTAGCGCGATCCCCAAACCTGTCGGTCCTTTGCAGAAAGACTCTGACACCAGGAGGTCCGCTTCTCCGCCCAAGCCCCAAAATGTCCGTCCGAAAATCATCACCTGCATACGCAAGAGTCCTGCAGGAAAATTGCGAGGGACCGACACGCCGCCTGAAGGCACCACGCACCACTCAAAACAGTCCTCCAACTCTAGCACGCCGGCTCATGCGGATCTGAAGGTGGGTGCTTTCTCCAAAGGCTCACCGGTGCTCGGCTCTTCCATCCTTGACAAGTACAGGGAGGACACGTTTGGACATTGCTCCACTGGGTTGAAACCTGGAGCTGGCGGCGCTCCTCACGAGGACATGCCTGGGAAATGTCCCCATGAGGTAAGACCTTGTTTAAAGTCAGTCCTTGGGTTGGGCTAGAGCAGGGATGTCAAACTCATTTTTGTCGCGAGCCATACCGTTTCCCTTGGAGGGCTGTTCTGACTGAAACCATATCAAGTCAATTTTAACGGTTTACTCCACTTTTGTTTAAGTTTCTGTCGTGACGGGTTTGGTTACAAGAAAATGCTTACAATATCCTTCTTATTTATGACGGATAAGAATTTTGGTCCATATTTTAGCTCGCATCATGGAAGTTGACACATTTGATTTGCCTTTGCGGGCCACATAAAACCAGGTGGCGGGCCGGATCTGGCCCACGGACCTTGAGTTTGACGTCTGTGCGCTAGACCCTTTGCCCCTCAAGTCAGACGGATTCTCATCATTTCACTCGGGGTTCGGGTTATAACTCGAGCTCAATTGTGGTTAAATCGAAGTTCTGCAATCGCTTCGCAGCACACCTCTCAAGACGGAGCCAGCGTCTACCGCTCCCCAAGATGCGCAAGGCCTCACCTGGGCCTGGGCGCTGTCACCCGACAACCCACAGCCAAAACACGAGTTCAGCAAACCGGTCCAAAGTCGTCATCGGCGATGCTTGGCCAACCCGGAGCTCACGGCTCGCTGGAAGCTTCAGGTGAGAAGCTTTCAAGGTGTCTTTGGTGGCTCACCTGCTGCTACTTTCAGCATTGTTGCCCTCTGTCTTTGTAGGGGAGCAAAGGAGGTCAGGTCCGGAAGCGTCCCCCAGGAACCTTTTGCTGAAATCAAGCCAGTCTGGCCTCCGTCCTCCGGGATTCTCTGCCCTTCCTCCCGCCAGAGTGACGACTGGTGGCATCATGAGGAGTGTGTCGTCCATGTCCAATGACAGCAATACTTGCCGAACAACACCGAGTAAGTTCCGACCTGTTCAAAAACTGCCACATTTAAGACGGAGTCATGATATGTTTTCACTTTTGTCAACTTTAGCCATGGTTAGAGCTCTAGCCTGAAAGGGAAGTCCTAAATTTGCTGAGCTATGATTGTTTGTTACCTGAGCCCCGAGCAACTGTGATGTCATTTTCAGTCGACAGCGAGTGGCAAAATAGCCGTCCCCTGAGATGGACAAAAACAGGTGGATTTTACTGCTTAACTCATACGCCACAATCACAATGAATAATTTGGGGTTGACTTCCCCTTCAAGCTGCTGTTAGCCAGAGGTTAAAGGAAGTCACATATGTGTCCCACTCACAAGTCTCAAGCCCCAACCGACTGTGGCGTAATTCCGACAAACCTTTGGACATCAGCCACTTTGCCATCCCCATCGCTACTTGTCTTAAACCACCCACGATTCATTTTTAAATGGTCCCAAACCATCTCACGTCATGAAGTTGATCATGATCTCATGTTTGACCCATGGCTATAGGTGTATCAGTTAGCTAAAGTGCAAAGCTAATGTATTCCTGTCTTTGTGAGTTTTAAAAGGACCCTTACCTTTGAGATGCACCTCTGATTCGCTAATTATAACAAATGTCAACCTGGTATAGATGTTGATAAGTTACAGCTATAATGTGCCAAAATCATAGCGGCTAACAAATGATTTCATAGCTTTAGCAAACTTATCTTTGTGTTGAACTATATAGCTTCCGCCGATAGTAGGATTACAAGTGATGTCATTTATAGCTAAAGCAAATGTTAGCGAGCGCTCATCTGACCCTGTCAATAATGTTGCCGTTGTTTAATTTGGCTCACATTAGCGCTATTGTTATTGCTGATCAGAGCTGGCAATTAATGTTATAGCTATATCGTTTGTGAAACTAATATTGGCAAATAACTTTCAAGTTTACAATTCTCAAATATCCAACTCTATTTGGTGCATGTGATACTATACAGATAATCCATTTGACGTTTACCATTTTAGCTTATGCTAAAATGCTGTGCTTACCCCAAATGGTCATAAATCAGATGAAATATAAAAGTGGGTCAAAAGAAAACAGTTTAAACTGGCCCAATTTGTCTCGCTAATCTTCGAACTATTGTTAGTAGGCCTTCGGGCTGCTTGAAATCAGCGCAGTTAGGCAAAATTTGGAGCGTAATTGGGACAAAGAGGGATTATTTTTAGGGAATGGGCATGGAAAATAATTTGTGACCCAAAAAAAAAAAAAAGACTGAGCAGCATGTGGCGCTTCTCTCGTCGACTCCATTTCAAGACTCTCGGCCCACTCGCAATTATACTGAGCAGAAGAAAAAAAAATCCTGTCCGCACATCGGGCTCTCCCTGCTGGATTGTTGCAGGGAGCACACGTTGGGCCTCCAGCGTTTTATGACATTGTTAATAATTTAACATGTTCTCGCTAATGAAATTTGACAGATGTGATGAATAATTACGATGCTTTTGTTCACCTACTGGTGAATTTGGGTGAAAAACATCTCGTCAGCAGCGATGACTCGTATACGTGGTTGTCATTATTATTACAATGCAAAGGTAGCACTTGTGAATTGAGTTGTGAAATTATTATCGCATAAATTAAATGTGTGCCAACCTAAAATGAACATAATTGAATATACAGTAGTCAGTAATTTCCTAAACATACAAATGGGTTCATGCAACATCACACTTTTGTCCTAAAAAAAATCTGATTAATTTTTTTTCATAAACTTTTAAAAAGGTTAATTTATTTTAGGAAAGTTCTCTCCTAAAATAAAAAAAAAAGGATGTTTTTAACACCCATTAAGAAAATAATTTTTTCATGTAACATTCCATCTTTATTCGTCCCGAAATAAACATTCATCCTTTAAAACGACTGTCTTTCACTTGAGAGTACTGATATAATCCATAGCAATAGAAGAATATGAGAAAAACAGTTTTGCATGACACTCACGGAGTGTTTGTGCGTTCGCGCCCCTCAGTGGTCAGAGATGGTATAACGGTAACTTTATTTTCCCCCCGATGAATCCCACGACGTCACTTTTCAAATGTAACGCGGTTCAAATGTTTTTTTTTGTTTTGTTTTTTCCCCGGATCTGAACGTCTTCCCTGGAGTCTTTCTGTTCAAATCTAGAAACTCCATTTTCAATTCTAAAACCCCAAAAGTCATTGATTTGCGTACATTGTTTTTTGTGTGTTTCGTTCACATCACAGCTTGGAGAAAAGAGACACTGAAGGAATCAGAGGCGGCCTCCCCCAAAAGATGTGCAGTGGTTTCGCCCAAGCCTCAATCCCCTGGTGAGTCCTTGCTGATCGCGTTGCACTCGACTGTATAAAGCGTGTGTGCAGCATTGACTGTCTGTATCACGTATGTGTGTGTGTGTGTGTGGGGGGTTATATTCATTGGTCCGTACAAGCGACTCGTAGGCAGTTTTTCCATCATCATCCATCTTGGAGATGCACTTTATTACCAGAGCCAGGCGGCCTGCCCGCCAGCTGTTGCCCTAGCAACCGACAGTCATCCTGCTGTATGACTTGGGCGCAACACACGTCAGCCTTTCGAGCGCCTTAACAGTAAGACTCGTCGAAGCCCACACAATTTGAGGTCGGAGGAGATTCCTTCACGTAGCGAGCAGTAGGTCCAAATTACAATTTACATTAGGACCACCCCCACCCTCTCAAAATATGATCGTGGTCCCAAACACTTTGAGCTGTGAATTTCTTTCAGGAAACGTAACCATCTTTATTTTGCCATCACAGCTATTTGGTAGAGGCTCGTATTTTAGTAACGATGTTGTAAACGCTCATCGGAAAAAAATCGGATTAGTGATTAAAAGTCAACTCAAGTCAAACCAACTTCTTGCCCCCACGCAGCAAAATTGACATGTTTTTAATTCATTTCAGCAGGCGGCCATTTTGTCTCGTACTGCCACTTGCTGTTGACTGAAAATGACATCACAGTGCCGAAGGGCTCAACTTGCGAATGTCACATGATCTAAACCAGAAAACAGGCGAGCTGTGACGGTCGTTACCTGTGATGTCATTTTCTGTCAACAGCAAGTGGCAGTTTGAGACAAAATGGCCGCCCGATGAGATGGATCCCAACAGGTGGATTTTGCTGCTCAATTTATATTCCACAAACCCAATATAAATCAGAATGCAGTACTTTGACCAGTGGGGGAGGGGGGCGCATAGAAGATATTATTGTAAAGAACATTTTTTTGACTTGACTTCTCTTTTAAAGGAAGAGTGTTTCAGAGTTCTATCTGTCACTACACGACATCTAAAGACTGGACTCAAATACGTTATGTGTAAGATATGGTATAATTTCCCGTTGCACACCGGATGATCTCACTCGGCAGCAGCGGTTATGAATCAGTGGCCTGGCAAGTGAAAGCAATTGTCCGTCCCGCATTGCTGCAGTGCGCGGGCGGTGCGGGTCGTCGCAGGAAGTGGACCGGGCGCTCATCAAGCTGCTGAGGGAACGATGCGAACAGCAGGCCCGCCAGCTGCACAGCCTGCAGGCGCAGCTGAAGAAGGCCTCGCTGTGCATGAGCGTCTTTTCCATCACCACGCAGCACTTCTGTCACCAGGTGCGTGCTCACACGTGAGATGGCGGCGGCGCCTGCCGCGCCCAACTCCGCATGCATCCGTTTGTCCAGAGTGCTTGTCCTCATTTGGATTCCGGCTGCGGAATGGTCCCAGTCAATCGTTGGCAGCTTTGCTGAACATTTGAGTACGTGCCGCTTTTCGGAAGCAAACGCTGTTAGCTAGTTAGCTAGCGCAAATTGTCGCTAACACCACGGCACGACGTTCCTTGGCTTTAGTAATAAAAGTGTTTCAGACAGCGTCGTCCGACCGTGGCTTGAAAGTGGCAGATCTTCACCAAGCCTAGCTCCAAGTTAGGGGCAGCACGCAGGCTCTCTCTCTTGGTTTGTGAACAATCACCGAATTAAATTTTCAAACGGTGCGTGCATAATTTTACTGAATGCAGTCACTTTTTTTCCGACCTTTTTTTTTTTCTCTCCAGGTTTTTCCTTTCGCGACGGTTATAAGGGAGTGTCGATTAATCGTAGACTTTCATTATTCGGGGTCGGGATTGGTCATCATCCCCGATGAATATCGGAGTTCATTTTAAGTCTTGGCCTTGTTTTTGATGGACACCCAGGCCTGCTATGCTACTGTATTGTCACATTTGCATTCATAGTGAATGAGCTAAGTATTTTTTTTCAGTAGCACTTGACATCAACAGTTCAAACCACTGTTTTATTTCACTCACCCCCTGTAGATGCAATTGAAATGCTCCGCTCGCGCGTGTGTGTGTGTGCTTTTTAATTTATACCCTATTAGTGGGGGTTTAAAGGGTTAAGAGAGAAAAACGGGGCGTGCTCTGTTGAGTCGGGCTTGCCCAGTCTTTGTTCCAGACGCGAGCAGATGAGATGAGGCAAACCCTCCTCCTCCTCCTTCTGCATCTTCCCTCCGGCTAAGGGATGCTGCAGTCTGCTAGCGTGTATGGGCCATCGCTGTTCTCGGCCGCCTTGTCTGGAGGGCACGGTAAAGCCGGCAGGTGGAGAATCCCTTTTGAGGAAAGTGCGATTGCGTATGTGTGTGCTTGCTTTTGGTTTGTTTTATGATTGTGCTGAGTCAAAGCCTGGCTTGTTTTTTTTTTCTCGGAAGTCTGGTTTGCCGGCTTGCTGCTCTGCTCGCTCTTGATGCAGTTTGGCTCATGAGTCTTAACACTCCTGTTTGGCCGATTGAATTGGAAGCACTTTGCAAATCTTTGTGTTTGTGTGAGGTAAAATTGAGGGAAAACAATGCGTGTGCGTGGAGGATGGATGGCATAGTTGGAATGGAGTGGGGAGGGCTGTACACTGTGTATATACTCTTTGCAAAGGAAGAAATGGTATGATTTAGGTATTTCTGCCCACTGTTGTCGCTGGCAAGGCAATATGGCATGAATATGGCATGTATTAGAAGTGCTTTGACTTTCAAAAATAACATGAACACGTGAAGATGTGTGTTTGCAAATTTGAAAATGCAAAACATAAACAAGAAAATAACTAAAGGCCAATTAGACGAGGTTTTATCTTTTTTTTTCAAATTTAAAAAAAATTAGATATATATTCCCAAGGCTTAAAAAAAATTGTAAATTTGACTGACAACATAACAGGAGGGAAAGAGGAATATGTGAAAATTGTAGTATTTAAAAACAATGTATTGTAATAATAAGAAAAAAATAAAGGCACCAGAGTTTTTTTCTTAAAAAAAACAAAAACAAAACAGTAACTTCAAAACACTTCATTTTAACCGGGGAACATAACAAGATGGATAGAGTGTTTGCAAATTAAAAAACACAACAACAAAAAATAGTGAAAAAAATACTTTTTTCACAATTTAAAAGAAGTTTTATCCTCTCACACCCAAAATGTTTCCGTCTAAAAATCGAGGTGACATTCACGTGGGTCTGTTTAACCCGCAGCAAAACAGTCAGCAAAGCATCTGCGTCGCAGAAAACTTATGATGACTTCTTTACTTTCAAATACTTGTCCTCTGTCATACAAAACTGATAAAAGAAACATTTATTCGAATGTTCCCCACTTTTAATTTAGGGATTACCCTCATTAGATTCTCGGCCACGGCGCTCACCACGGTTTACCGACTGATTATTTTAGTGCGCGCGTGATCCGCATTGTCGAGCACGGACGGAGTCCTTCCAAGGTGTCATGCGGTCACTCCTAAAGAAATCAATAGTGGCCTTGTCAAAGGATGATGTTGCCATAGCAAGGACGGGCGGGGAGGATCGTGACGGAGGTCACGTGACTCTCCAGAGAGCGGAGTCAGCGGGGGGGGGGCAGGGCGAGGCCGCCGGGGTGGGTGTGGGCGGGGATCTGTGCTTCGGTGATGATGAGTAAGAAACCAAAATAGCCCCTATGAGGTCATAAGATGGATTTGAAAATGTCCGGGGCGCCTGTGCCGTGTTGCAGAGCGAGAGCGCAGCGGTGAGGGAAGGGGAACTGTCCCAGGAGCTCGCCAGGATCAGGGATGAAGTGGGTAAGTGACAAACATGCGATATGCTAGCTATCTGCTACCTTGCCGTCATCAGTGATTTCGTTTGAAACGACCTTCACATTTTGCATCCATCGGGTACACTTGAATATTGTGATCACCTGCTTTGTAGCGTTTTTTTTTTTTTTTTTAATAGCTGGATTCAAGATGCAAAATTGGCCTTTGCGTTAAAACAGAGGCGCCGCCGCACACAAACACAATTGACAAACATTCACATTTAATTCGTTTTGGTTGCATTTGCTCAATTCTAATCCGAGCTATTTTGAATATGAGCGCCATTGTTCAACAAAATCCAACTCATCGTGCCGATTTGTTTGGCGCCCTACATTTGAGCCGGCGAGTTCGAGAGTGGGCTACCTCCATTTTTCATCTTGCAGAAGCGTGATTCGAAAGTTCTGACTTTGGTGGTGAGTCAAGTGAGATGCTAGGTGACGTGTAACTCTTAGCTTTCAGCGTGTCCCACTGGGAGCAGCTGCAGCGCGAGAAGCAGGAGCTGGAGCGGCGTTTCGAGGAGGAGCTCAGGGACCTGCGGGCCGAGCAGCGGGTCCAGCTGGGAGCGCTGGAGGAGCGGCTGAAGGCGCGCCACTCAGCCGACATGCGCGGCCTGCGGGCCCTCCAGCGCGCCCAATTGGACGACCTCAAACTGCAGCAACGGGAACAGGTGATGACACTCGAGGCTGTCTTCGGGGAACTTTTTTTTTTTTTGCCCCGTGCAAGAATAACGTGTAATTACACATCCACTACAGTAGGTGGCAGTGGCAATCTCATTGAGGTGCATCACCAACAATTTTCGAGAGCATTTATAGTTGGGGAGGAGAGTTGATGGGGGCGCAAAATAGTTTCTTCTTCCTGGGGGTGACGTGGCAAAACAATGAAAAGCACTGTTTGAACCTATCTCTTGCCAGCCGCTCAAAAATAACCCCACCCACCTGCTGGGTGCCCGCCTTCCGCACGCCCCTGGGTCCTAATATATTTGCATGGAGTCGATTTCATTCTCTGCCATCCTCGCAACAGATGGCGGAGATGAATGAGAACCACGAGGCTTCCCTGGTGGAGATGGAGGCGACGCACAACGACACACTGGCCACCCTGCGGGAGGAGCACGACCGGACCGTGAAAAGTAGGACCCGAACGCATCCGACACAAACCGAAAAGCAATCTGATCTTACGTGTGCTGTGTCAGATCTGAAGATGGCCCATGAGCAGCAGAGGAAGTCTCTGGAGGAGGAGTTTGAGAAGATCAGACTCTCCTTACAGGTGAGTGCCACAAACATCAGATAGTCACGTTGCCATGTTGGATGTGGCAGCTCGAGCGCAAGTAAAGGACTGAACTACATGAAGTGATTTTCATTTTTATGCCTTACGCCACTTCTTACGCAATAACACTTACCTGTAGCAGTCACTCGCTCCTCTTCTAACTGGAGTCACCCTCCAAACATGATGAAAAGCTCTCAGTATTGCGGCCGGGTTGATGTACCTTTCAAAACCCAAGGTGCTCTCTCAACCTGTCGACTGAAATATGAGATCCGTGGTTGCGTTTGCTGATCTAGGATCAGGTGGACATGCTGACCTTCCAGAACAGGAGCCTGAGGGACCGAGCCAAGCGCTTCGAGGAAGCCCTCCGCAAGAGCACCGATGACCAGATAGTGGTGAGAGAAAAATCACCTGCGTTTGCGACATGTTGTTTAGGCACCGAAAGGCAAGTGTCCATCAGACGGGATGCGACACTCAACACCTGTCAGCGCTTTTTTTAAGCGTCTCGAAGTGATCAGAATGCGTGTCGATTGGCACTTCCTGAACTACCGGAATAGCACCAAAATAAAAGCGCGTAGCAGAAAAAAATACAATATAAAAATAAAGCATGGCATGAACAGGATGTTAACAGTAGAAAACAAAAAGTGGTCAAAAGTAATTAAGTCATTCAATACCAGCCAATTCTAGACCAAGTCTGAAAAGACGTTTAAAAACGTCTTTGGGAGTGAATGAGTTAACAGGCGAATAATTATGTAAGTCCTTTACACTTTGTACAAAACAAAATATCGTCGTGAAAACAAACTATGGCTAATCCGAAAAATGTGTTTGCACGCAGGTGAGTTCACACTCGTGACTGTGCTGAATATGTATGACAAGACCGATTTTTTTTCAATGAAACGAGACAAAATGGTTTCCAGTAGAATGGCCTCGGCGGAGGTCTGCGTTGGGTGAAGGCCGATGTGGTGTTTGCAGGACGCTTTGGCGCCTTACAAACACATCGAAGAGGACCTAAAGAGCCTGAAGGAGGTTCTGGAGATGAAGAACCAACAAATCCATCAGCAGGACTTGAAGATTACTGAGCTGGAGAAAATAGTAAGATTTCAATTTTCCGAATTGCTTTCACCACAAAATGAACCGTTTTTCGTGGTGGTGGTTTATTCGCTGATAGGTCCATGTTTTCCTTTGAAGAATTTAAAGTTTCGCACGCTCTGGCCATGTGTCTTTGAGCAGGCTGAAAAGAACGTTCACCTGGAGGAGCGAGTGCAAGTGTTGCAGCAGCAGAATGAGGACCTGAAAGAACGCATCGACAAGAACCTCGCCGTGTCCAGGTACAAAACTGTTTTTTGTTTTGTTTTTTTAATTGTGCACTTGACAAATACCTCATATATTACAACATTTTTAAAACTAAAACTAATGCTAAAACAAATACAATTAAATTAAAAGGAAACCATGGCAAAACTTTGGCTTTGCAAATTCCTCGTTTGCCGCGCGCGCTCACGCTAACGTCTTGCGCGCGCGGGCAGGCAACTGTCGGAGGAGAACGCCAACCTGCAGGTGCACGTGGAGAAGGAGAGCACGAGAAGAAGCGCCTGAGCCGCACCAACGAGGAGCTGCTGTGGCGTCTGCAGACGGGCGAGCTCAGCCCTCGCATGTCGCCGAGCGGCTCGCCCGTCCACCGGTCGCCCTCTCTGCCCGGCTCACCCGCCCGCCCGAGCTCCTATCACCAGTGACCGACGCAACCTCCACACCTCCTGCAAGTTACACTCAGGAGTGCTCTCGATTCTTTTTTTTGTTTTTTTTTTGAAGACAGGCAGGAACTTGAACAAAGGACACGCTGACACTGTCCATTTTGCCTTCATTTGTCATCCCACCGCGACGGACGATGGGCGTACTGAATGATGCAAGCTTTGCCGTCCGTTTCCTTCCACCAGCAGCCTCCTCCAAGGACCAAACGTTGCTTTTCAACGAAGCATTATGAACAATCGAGGGCGAACCGGGCAGCTTCCATTTGGTGGCACCAAGGAACCATTGAAGTGAGTTGAGGAGCTTCATTTCTCTTGCGGCATCAATTTCAGTCCCGTAAAACCCCTCAGTTACCCACGGATTCAGCGAGCATTGAGTCCGACTCACTTGGACCCGAATGAGGGCCAACAGGATAGAAAATGAATGGCGGGATGGGTGCCTTGCTCAAGGGCCGTATCCCCATGTCAACCGCGGGAATCGGACCAGGGATCCTTCAGTCGCGGTCCACATTCTCATGTCCACAGGAACACGGGTATTTTTAATTGTTTTTGTTTCATTTTGACCTGAGAAACCGTCGCCCAAAGTGACAAAGCCACGAAATTTGTGCTTCTAACCGCAGAAGAGCAAATGGAACCTAGTAAGGAAAGTGGCATCTTTCTCCGTCCTGCAGGTTCTTTTGTTCAGAGACAAAAATATTTTCAAATAAAATTGGCTTCAAAATTTCAAAAAGTACGCAGGCAAGAACTTTAAAAGCTTTTCTTTCCCCTTCAATTTTTTTTCCACAGTCATTTTGTATCAAATAATTTGAATGAATATTTTAGAGAATGACTATCAGAAAATAGAGACTTTTATCCGTTGCAATAGGGTTGTAGACTTTGGGGAAAAAAAAGAAATTATATATCAAAAAAGAAAAAAAAATGGGTTTTGAGCAACTTTGAGCTCCAAAGATATATCAGGACCATGCTGAAAAGAAATGAAAAGAAAAAGATAAATACGATGAAAACGGTTAAAATTGGACCAGAAAAAAATCAAGAATAAAGTCGTAATTTTGCAAGAGTAACACTGCAAAAGTTTTAGAAAAAATCATTTGCTTTTTTGAAACGAGTCGTAATACTGAATTGATGATTGTCCCGTTCTCAGCGTGGTCCGAATAATCTTGCGAGAGCTCCTCGTCCGTCATCACTGACAGCCTCGATTTGTTTCCGTCTTTGTTTACATTTCTTAAGATTGTATTGAAGGATTTGTCGCGTGGAAAGCATGTCTCCGTGCGTGCGTTTTTTTAGTTGTTTTTTTTAGTTATTTATAATTCGTCGGTCAAACACGCCATGCGTCTTTGTCGTTTTCGTTGGTCGTCCGGCCAAACTGTGAAGTGTGAGCTCGGCAGTTTGCAACGTTGCGTGTTGTCGCCACTGTTACACGTTTTGCTCTTTGTACTCTAGTATTAAATCACAACGGGAAACGACCAAGTCTGGATCAACCTTTTAATACACATTCATTTATATTTTCTAAACTATGAAATACATAAAACACTGCATCATATCAATTCAAAGCTCGGCTAGCGTATAAATATGCCTCCTAGCGGATAATATAATCACATGCTTCATAAGTGCTATCATTGTCTGTTCAAAGTTTTCGAATTTGAAAAGCCATCAAGGTGCTATTTTACGCACTTACGAGAGATACGATGCTTATGCAAGAAATTAGCAATTACGGTCGACCCTCGTCACAACGTACCTTGAGTGACAAAATGAATCTGTACGTTGTAACGGTGGGTCATTGCAACCATTTGGAATTTGAATTAATCGCACAAGCAAGGTGCATCATCTATTCGTGGGCCTCGACAAACGTCAAAATGTGCGTACGTATATTTGGGGTTCCTCAAAATGTACTGAATGGCTGACTTCAATTTCCAGCCCTTGAGTCTTATTTATTTATTTTTTTGTGCGTCCTG
Source organism: Hippocampus mohnikei (assembly GCA_026261675.1). Taxonomy (NCBI): domain Eukaryota; kingdom Metazoa; phylum Chordata; class Actinopteri; order Syngnathiformes; family Syngnathidae; genus Hippocampus; species Hippocampus mohnikei. Next base: position 1,472,971 of record JAKGUB010000327.1, read on the forward strand.
CTATGAAACACATGTCTGCCCAATTACCTTGGTCAGTGAAACTGGCAGGAGGCCCTCATTTCCCCCCCCTAAAGTTTCCAGGGTGCTTTAATGAGTGAAAATTCAATTTGGCCATGACACAATCAAAGGTTATTAAAAAAAAAAAAAAAAGTTCAGTGTTCAGTGCTTCAAACCAAAATGGCTGACTTCCTGTTCGGTTCAGAGGTTGGGTCTTTGAGACTTTTTAGATGAACCTGAGTGGCTATTTTATTAAAAAAATAATTTCCTGTGGGCAGACCAAGTTGTCATTTAGGAGACTCTTAAATGCTTACATTTGTATCAGGATACGCAGGCTCGTAAACTTCTGGCGCGTTAAGTAAGACCCCTAAAGAGCCAATTTGTTTTTCGAAATTAGAAGAAACCTCGCCTAGTGCTCAATCAAGGGCCCCATTTAACATTGCCTGAAATGGCAAAGTGCCTCACTTCCTCGTCATGAAGCTCTGCAGCAGGTCGATGGGAAGCGGGAAGACGATGGTGGAGTTCTTCTCGGCGGCGATGCTGTTGAGCGTCTGCAGGTAGCGCAGCTGCAGGGCGGACGGAGCCTCGGCGAGGACCAGCGAGGCCTCCTTCAGGGCGCGCGCCGCCTTCATCTCGCCCTCGGCGGCGATGATCTGTCACGGGGGAGAGACCTCGTTTGCTCACTGTGTCATTTTGTTTTTAGGCGGAAGAAGCAGAATCGCAACCCTACGAGATCGATTCTTTTATTCGCTGGGAAACTGCTGCATTTTGTGCTCAGCCAAGTTTAAGTAAGTAGAGCTTTGGTGCCATCTGGTGGCCAAGCATCTGTGCTTGAAATGTGGAGATGACCTTCATGAGTCGGGCCACAGCTTTGGCAAATGGAAAGGAAAGTGCTTTGCTGCATTTTGTGGCATCTATTGCCAATTTCAAACCTTTTGGGTGGCCTTTAGTTACTTGCGGCAAGACTGAAGCAGCCCTTTGTACCGCTAAATGCTAATATGGGCACTAAACGCGAACAGAACTCATGATTGAAAAAATAAAAACAGTTGGCAGATCATTTTAGTCTAAAGTGTGAATGAAAACAATTCTAAGGCGGCCTTTGCCCTTGACATAATGTGCCAGATGGATTGTTTGATGGATCATAATCAGGGTTTGGAGTGATTTTGACGGCTAGCAAGCTAACGTAGCCTATTTTTTAGCCTATTGAATTGAGTCATTTATTTTCTGTTACGATTTTAAAAAAACAAAAACAAATAACGTGTCCCTTTCGTTGGCCAGTTGAAAATTGAAAGAAAGAGCGACGCGGGGCTTCTCGCCCACCTTGGCCCGGGCCTCACGACTGGCCTCCGCCTCGGCCGCCATGGCTCTCTGCAGCTGCTGCGGTAACTTGACGTCTTTGATCTCCACCCGTTCCACCTTGATGCCCCACGCGTCCGTGGCTTCGTCCAAGGATTCCTGACGACCGAATTCATGTCAGTACACCGTCGCAATCGCTAAGATCAACTTTGAGAAGTAACGACTAAATACGACGACTACTTTTATATCAAAAAGAAAAAGCAATCACATCAACCAGACAAGCTGATCTACGGATATTTATTCATCGATGAGCGTAATTAATTGTCACGTCGACTCTTTTGACTTCAGTTTAGCATTGGGTGTTAAAACCGCTGGTTTGACTGTTTGCTGAAGTCTGAATTTTGCCGGTTTCTGCGACAGAACCTGCATGCTGAGCGAGATGCCCTCTCTGTCGGACAGCAGCTCGGCCAGGTTCTTGGTGCCCAGCACGTTCCGGAGGGTGGTCTGCGCCAGCAAGCGTGTGGACGAATGCGCGTTGCTCACGTTGGCCACCGACGAGATGGGACACTGGATGCGGAAGTAGACCACGCCGTCCACGCACACCGTCACAGAGTCCTTCGTCAGGATCTAACCGGGTAACACACGACAAATGCTTGAACAAATGAAATAATGCCATGAACGTTTATTGGCTAAAATAGCAATCTGGTACTTCAACCATCTGTCGAATCCCAGGCAAAAACAAACCGGTGCTGCATTCGAAAAGAAACAAACCCGTCATGCATGTATCAGTGAGGTTCTTGTTGTGACAAGGAAATAACGGCGTTCTCTTACTCCTCTTGAACGGTCGCGTCTGAAGTTCAGCATCATAGCCTCGCTGTATCTGTGATTATCGTACAACAGTTTTGCATCATCGCATTGTCGGAGAATCAAGTATCGTAGTATTTTATCGTCACCGTATCGCCGATTCCGATATGATCCTATCACTATATCACAGTGCCGCCAGATGCGAGTATCACGGTATCGTAGCCACACCGTATCAAGCTCGTAACATCCGAGTCTCCCATCATTCCAAGTTGTGATACCTCTTGAGGCGGGATGTCAAAGGACACGGTCCTCAGGTCGACTTTCACAAAGTTATCCGTGCAGGGGATAACAAAAAAAAGCCCTGCGATGAAAAACAAAGACATCTCACATGATTGTCATGCGGAATGATCCGGAACTCCGGGACCTGGCGGGTGGCTTGTGAGTCATACCGGGGCCTTTGGCTTTCCTGTCGATGATTCGACCCAGCCTGAAGATGACGGCTCGTTCGTACTCTTTCACTATCTGCATGTCGAGAGGAGTTGGATCAGTTTAGGTGATATTTCCAAGGATCCCCCCACCCCACCCCCACCAACCACAATCCTGGAGGCCCCACTGCCTTACATTGAGCAACAACAGTGCATACCTTGACGCACATAAAGACTGTAAGCGGGAAGGTGACCCCGATGAAGAGGAGCGATATGATCACCAAAATCCAGCCGAAGCATCCCAGCCGGGTTGAGGTTTTATCTGCGGAGGAACACAAGAAAACACCCGACTGGCTTCTATTGACACACAAAGGCCCTTTGCCATGTTGACACAACCGCTTATGCTTAGCTACCGTCGCTAACGGCGCCGGCATTGTCCGAACACTGTCATTTCACAAAGAACAACAAAAAGTCAAATCATCACCTTCAACAATGTCCGTGGAGTTGATCTCAAGTTTACCCTGCGTCACCATGTTGGCCGTGCTGGACGTCGTGGAGATCATCAGACAGCGGGGATACCTTTTGTCTGGGTGTGCGTGCGTGCGGTACCTGAGGGGCAGGGCCATTGTCGACGAGGGGCCCGTCCTCGCGGGTGCCAACGGCTCCACGACGACGAGGCACGTCTTTGCCTGAGTCCTGAATAATCAATGCGTGCAACTCGACACTCGGGGCAGGCGCACGGGCGCTCGCCTCTCTCTGGTAACCTGAGCCTTTCCGACACGATCCAATGAATAAACTACCGCAGAAAAATACGCAACTGATCACTCAAATAATCTTTTTTTTTTTTTTAACCTGTTCTTGGTTAGTTACTGTTTTTGCACAAGCCAAAGCCATTTCTAATTTTAAAGCAGTCCTTTGGCGCCATCTTGAGGTATCTTGGTGCCAAGGATGTTGAAGTGAACAGAACAATCGCAGCCTGCTCTAATGGAAAAAATAAATAAATAAATTGGTTAACCAGAGTTTGGCAATGGGCTCAACAGTTAAAGGCTTTAATACCCGCATGTGAACAGATAATCACGGTTACTTTCTTTTTTGGTCCTCCGATGGCAAAACAGACATTTAGTCTTAACCCTATGACAACTATGTGGAGCATGACGTCTGGTTGAGGGACGACCACAAATACAGTCCCTAATTACAACAGAGACTACAGTGTATCGTGCTTATAATAGAGACAAAAACAGGGGGTTGTTGCAAAAGTCTGCACACCCTCTGATTTGCTCACTAGAACAACTGAACTTTATTTCGGCACTCTTAGGACTGAACGTGTTTCGCACAATGAAAAGCAAGAGAACATTTTGATTCCATTATTTAATGCCATTTTGATTAATATTTGACTTCAACACCCGGCACTGAAAAATAGCGCAGAACAGGAAAGATATTGCACAGTGCCACAACTAAATGAGGTAGCTCTCACTCATTCACCTCCCACAATGACGTTTGTACACCACAACATACTCCAGCCACAGCACCAAATATTGCTGCATTCAGATACGAGCGACATTCCGTTTGCCATGGCAGATTTTTGGTCAAGGTCCTAGAGCTTGCGGGAGCATGATCAAAATTTTACCCATTGCGGCGTTTTCGCCAGGATTTCATTCAAAATTATGACGAAACAAATATGCATTTTTTTTTAATTTGACTCTGAAAAGCTCCCGCAAATTCGTACTCAAAGATGACGTGTGCATTTGCTCTTCACAGTATTGGCACTTTTAAAAGCATCACATAAAACCCGAAACAAATAGACCCTTTTCGGGAAGTTTGGAGGCACACCAGAAACAAACTTAAAACCATTACAAAACTTGTTCTGCCGGCGGAAAAGGTCGACAATAAAACCACGGCGGACATCAGGCGCCCACTGCATCCATCATGAACTTTCGAGTGAACTCGTAGGCCAAGAAGAGGGCGCCGTTGGCTGGGAAGGTGCGTATCATGGTGGGCGCGAGGCCCGAGTAAAGAGCCCTGAATCCTGCGAGACACAAGACACCTCATTTGCAGAAAGCTGATGCCACGCCGTGCCCCCAAAAAGCTCGTTTCGAACCTTACCCTCGTTGCGTAGGATCCCCGTGAAGGTCTTCAGGAAGCCTTCTTGCCTCCCGGCTAAGGAGTACACCTGGATCCTGGACTTCACACAGTCGATGGGATAGATCAAGAGCCAAAGACAAGCGCCGCCGAATCCGCCGCTAAACATGAGTGGAAGAATGCCTGCAACAGGTCTCGCGGCTGAGCTTCCGAGGCAGGTGACCCAAAACAAGTCAATTCAGAGACGTGTGTTGCAGTGTAACCTACCGATGCCCTCCTTGTCGGTACCCATGTAGCGCGCAAAGGTGGAGCGGCTGAGTTCGTAGCCGCCAAAGAAGCAGAAGTAGCCTGGAAACTCCCTCACCATGGTGGACGTCAGACCTTGGTAGAAGCCCAGTGGACCGTTTGTCTCCATCACCGACTTCACCACCGTCCAAACTCTGAGAACAGGTCATCACAAAAAAGGCAACGCTTCCAGTCGGGACAGGAACTCAACAACTTTCAGATGCCTGCCACCCGCGACGCAAACCTTTTCTGTCCTGTGGCGATCTTGCCGGAGGCTTCCATCTCGTACATGGCCTGCAGGCGACATTTGACCAGCTCGGTAGGGCAAAGCACCAGGGACGAGAAGATGGAGGCCAGGGATCCGGAGAAGGCCTTCTGAACATCGCTGCTCGATTCAAAGGAGCCAAGTCAATGACACTTTTAGGACGGCAAAAGTAGCCACATACCTCGTCTCGTAACTGACCGACCTACTGTAGCTTGTACGGATACTTTATCGAGTGCGAATGGAATTTGGATATCGCCCTTCCTACCGAGCTACCAAATGATTGACGTACCAACAACCCAGTTTGCTGCCTCCCGACCAACCCAGACATGGTACAAGGTCAGACTCAGAATAGCGACTTGCTATCGACCAAACAACCAACCTATCGATCGACGGTACCAATCACATTACTGACCGACCAACCTCGAGCCAACCAAAATACCCAAGCACCCACCAACTGACCACCAACAAACAAAGGAACGCCGTCTCTGCCGTTGAAACTACGTATCTACGGATCAACTGAAGCATACCTGTTCAAAATCCCCCCCTGCCTACCTACTTAGCTAGCGGTTGGCCAAGCTATCGGCCAAGCTATTGACCTGCCTACCTACCAGCTTGTCAATTTACAACCTACCGGTAGCTTTCCTGGCTATAGAATCTACCCACCGAGGATCCAATTCACCAATGTCGCGACGTACCAAAACAACCGACCCACCAACATCGACTGCCTTGTAGCATCCAACTGCACTACCTACCTAACAACAGGTTGAACAACCTACCAACAAAGCTACTAAGCAACCTACCTACATACCTTGCTACCTAACAGCCAACATACTCCCCACGCGAACGAGTTTGCGGATGACTTCACTGCCTATGAACGTGTAGAACTACAGATCGACCGAAAGATCTGCTCTACCGATCCAATATCCAACTAACCTACCGACCGAAAAAACCTACTTAAAACATGAAACACCTTGTGCCTGCATAGTACCTACCTTGCTACCGCACAACCAACCTCCATTACCCGCCAACTGGTTTGCAGATGATCTCGTTGATGCAAAATGTATGTAACTACCAAACAACCGAATGTAGAAACATCCGAATACACTTTTCGTGTTGCGGGCCGGAAATAAGCTTGACAAATGTAAGTCAAGTCAAGTCAACTGTATTTATAGAGCACTTTCAAACAGCCATCGCCGCATACAAAGTGCTGTACATGGAGCAATTTAACATATACAATAAACAGTAAAACAAATCGGTAATAAAGACGGTAGAAAGCACCAAACAGTAAAACCAAGAACAAATCTAAGTCATGCTGAGTCGAAAGCCAGAGAATACAAGTGAGTTTTGAGGAGGGTTTTGAAGATGGGCAGCGAGGAGGCTTGACGAATGTTCAGTGGGAGGTCATTCCAGAGAGAGGGACCAGCAACAGAAAAGGCTCGATCCCCTCTAAGCCTCAGTTTAGTTCTTGGTACTTCTAATAATGTCTGGTCCGCAGACCTGAGGCGCCGGGCAGGTGCGTAGGGGCGGATGAGCTCAGAGAGGTAAGTTGGCGTGAGATTATTTAGAGATTTGAAAACAAATAAGAGGATCTTGAAAATAACTCTAAAATGTATGGGGAGCCAGTGAAGGGATGCCAGAGTAGGAGTTATGTGCTCCCTCTTACGAGTACCAGTCAAGAGGCGAGCAGCGGCATTCTGGACCAGCTGAAGGCGCTTAATGGAGGACTGGCTGACTCCAAAGTAAAGGGCATTGCAGTAATCGAGCCGGGATGTGACAAAGGCATGAATTACTGTCTGTCTCAAAGTGTTCATGAGAGAGGAGAGGTAAAAGCCGCACCTGAGTTCATCTACGCTGGCGAAGGAGCGGACCAGGTCCTGGCAGAACCCGTAGCTCACAAAGAGCACCGAGTTCTCGCAGATGTTGGCTACCAGAGCCGGGGTGGTGCCCTTGTAGAGGCCGCGCACCCCCACTTGTCTGAAGGTGGACACCAAGCAGTGAGTGAAGCCTCGGTACATGGTGGGAAATGTCTGCATCTTCACCTTGGTGGTGTCCAGTGGCTGCCCGCTGAAAACGCAAGCTGTGCCGCCTGTGACGCCGCAAATACGACGTGAGCAATCAAAGGCGTCGTTAGTGTTTGGGAGCAAAGCGTTTTCATACAAACCCCAATTCCAATGAAGTTGGGGCGTCTGCGTTGTTATATTTGGCACTTCATCGTGCACTGTGCATTTTCATTGGAAGGAAGGTCTGGACAGCTGCCAGGCCAGTCTAATACTCCTTTACGAAGAAGCTGCGCCATGGTAACAGATTATCATTGTATTCTGTTTTGATTTTCCTTTCATACAACGTCCCACCTTTACTTAAATTGGGGTTTGTATTTGTTCAGATGATAGTTCTGAAAATGTTTTTTATACACACATGCATTTTGCTTTGAAGTGTTACCTTGAGTGCCCTAAATTACAATTTTTTTCTCTCTTTTAGGTTTTGAGCCATCACTTAGACTACTTTTCCCATTCAGAAGTGCCACCACCGCTCGAGTGAAGCGATTTATAAAAGGAGATATTAAGGTAAGGCCATGAACTCACATGTGGGCAAGGAGAGCCGCAGTTGACAAATCGTCAAACACGCAAGTACAAAATGAGAACACTCACAAGGAGCTGCTTTCGGCCACATCTCACACTGAGGTGCCTACACGCACTTTAACTGACTGCTGCTGCCATCACTCACCAGGGCCCACCCCTCAAAGGCCACACATCCAGGAGACAAATATTGCGGCACAAACAGTCATTACACTTTACATTCTCCTTTATTATGTATTATTGTATTGTTATTGTTCTGCAGTGCAGTGGTATCTCATTTAATAATTTTTTTTTTTAAAGTGCTCTTGGCGGCAGTCGGAATGGATTCATGGCATTTTAATTGAGTTGAATGGTGAAAATGAGCTTTTTTAAAAAAAAAAACATGAGTAAATTTAATGACAAGCTTGGTCACGGAATGAATTCAACGAACAAGGCAAAGGACTGCAGTATTTGTGAAGAGATTTGGCTCACATGAGCCACAACTCATGACCTCATGATATTCCCTGAAATATGACAGGTGTGCTGCTCTTTAGGCCTCCTTGCACAATTCACTGAGTCATGGGATAGCGATGGCTCGCCGTCATCTGAACTGCGCTTCAGCATAATGCGCAATTCTATTCGTTTCCATTCAGCCTTGCCAGCAGCAGCAGCGGGAAAGCGACGTGTCGAAGCGCCACTACACGTATAGGGAACAGGAGACAATCCAAGTGTGTTGCAAATATTTGGGGGATTTCTGTTTTGACGTGAACTTGCCTGCTGCTCCTGCTGTGAAGTCAATGATGGCCTGGAGAATGGGATGTGGAGCCATGTTGCATCAGCATGTGCTGGAAACCCTGCAAAAGGTCAAATGTAATTTTGGTCCTTTTATCAACCTCTCTCTCTCTCTATTTATCCATCCATCCATCCATCTATCTATCCATGTAAAAAGCAAACAAAGTAAGCGTGCAGTAACCTTGGAGATAAATTCAGTTCTAAAGCTTTCACTTCCTGCTCAACTCACCCGTATAAGTATCCAAAGTGTTTGGTAGACACGGCCACTCCCAGCCAACTCAAAGTAACGACTCCCCTGCAGGAAGTTGTAGCATGGAGGCGCAAGTTAAGCAAAGTCGTCTGTTCAGTTTGGATGCGTGCAAAGCCGAGGGCGAAGCTGAAAATTCCAGAAAATAAAAAGCGTCAGACGCTGAAGCGGAAGTAACGTCCATCCTGGTATTTAGAAAAAAAACCCAAAACGACTTAATGTCTGTGAAATATTTAATTTATAAAGAACTGACATCCTTCACACACACACACATACAAATGTCGAGATTTTTTTGACACTGAACTTGCAATGCGGAAGAGACGCCAGAGATGGTGCATTTGGGTGTCATAGCGCATAAACGCCACTAAACGGCAGTAGAGTCCTTCGCAGTGAACGTTTTGAAGCGTCCACAAGTCAGGTGACGAGCCACCAGACTTGTTGCTTTTTACCAGGACCAACATTTCAACCCGATGACATGACACGTGAATAATAATGAACGGATAAACTGAAAATAATTACAGGAAACCAAGGGTCCAGGTTTGCAAAAATAATGGGTCAAGAGCCCAACAGAGTTTCCATGGCGGTCGGATGGCGCAGTCAATGAACTTACATTCTGTAAAATTGTTCAAATAAATAGTCGTGAATAAATGTTGCGCAATTCAGAGGCGTTTGTGGTTGCATCATGCATGTAGCATCATGCAGAATTAGCGTAACATCAAGCGAAAACTTGCTAATGGCAAGTCCAAAAATGTGATGACCACTTTACATCAAATTTGGCAAAAGGACAAAACTTTATTTAATAAAGATATATATACACATATGGAATGGGGGAGGAAATCCTGACTGGCCTGGAGGTTTTTGTGAATTACAAATTTGGAAAAATGTCAGCGTCGTAGAACATATGTTTGAGAAATTTCAAATTCGTGTGTAAAACTAGGACCTTCTACGTCATCAGGTGCAAAAACCTTTTCCGCTGCCACTCAAAATTATCCATCAAGAATGTGACTACTTTCGCCATCCATTCAGAATACATGACAAACATGTAACATATTTTAAGCTAGCATCAGAGCTGGGCAACGTCAAAAATGTCGCCAAGTCAACTAAATTGTCAAATATGGTTAATTACTATTTGTGTCTGTATATTCCATTTCCTGTGACACTAGTGGACCACATAAAAACCAAACTTGGATTTTGTCGTTTTGGCGAGTGGAGTACCACTACCAAAAATAAGACAAGGAACTGAAGAATTATTATTATTTTGACTTTCTTCTTTCTTAGTTTGAAGTGTTAACTATCAGACAAAAACAAAAAAAAGATGTTAACTGAGGTAAATTGTTCAGAAATCTACTTTGCAGCAGGCAAATAAATGAAACAAGAGACATGGAAAATGAACATGTTCATTGAGGGACAGGCTAATTAACTAGACTTTTCTGTTGCACAGGTTAACAAGTTATGCCCTGTGGGAAATGATCAAATGTCACTAATCTGGTTTTGTTTAGCTAGTAATGACTTTCGTGACAAGCCGACCAATGATCTGACATTCGAAGGGAATAGGTACAAACAAGTAACATCTATTTTTTGTGACATTTTGTTCTGTGCTGTGCTTTGTTGTTGTCGGTGTTTTTTTAATCAAATGCTTAACATGTACCTGAGCTCAATTTAGGACTACAGATGTGACAAAATGCTTTTGAAAAGTTTTCGACCACAAAGGTTGCCATTGAAATATGTAAACACGACAGGAATTCATTGTTGGGAACAACCTTTGGATGCCCTTTCATGTTTACGAGGCCAAAGAATGAAAACAGGTCCTCTTTTCCTTTTTTGTTTTTGGGCCCGCCCCGTGAAAAGCCCTTGGATGTCATTGATTGGCGCGCCACGGCTGTCAATCAAGTATGGGCGTGGCCATGTGCCAAACGCCACTTCCAGTAAAAGTGCTCACATGCTGCACAGCGCGCAGAGTCAACTTGCCGCGACGAACATTGAAGCGCCAGGACGCTGCGCACTTTCACGCTCGTCTTTTTTTAATGCCTCCACGCTCTTTGGACACTTTTTTTTCCGCCTTTGATTCCGTTCAACTATCATGGGATGTAACTTCTAAAGTTAAGTGACTTTCTGTGGAGCTCCCGCGTTTCCCGGACGTTCATCTCGCATTTGTATTTTTGTTGAATTCTTTTTCATTTTGCCACTATCACCATCATCGAGGGGGTAACACCCCATCCCATCACCCTTTCGACCACCATGGCGGAAGCGGCCCAGCAGCAGCAACAGCCACACCTGGTGGACATCGACCCGGACTTCGAGCCGCTGGCCAGACCCCGCTCGTGTACTTGGCCCTTGCCCCGGCCGGAGTTCGTCACCCCCGGCGACTCCAACACCTCGTCGCCGGTGCCGTCCATCAAGCAGGAGCCCGCCGGCAACGAGTACATCAGCAACCTCAGCCTACTGGAGGAGAACGAGGACCTGTGCGCCGACTTCCAGTGTCAGGAGACGTGCGTCCACCAACATCCCACCCCCCGGCCGCAGCATCAGCATCACCCCAGCCCCGCGCTCCCGCAGCATCCCCATCCGCAGCAGCAGGTGCCCCTGCTCTCTTCCCCGGTGGCCAACTCGCCGTCGTCGGCCGCCGCAGCCGCCGCCGCCGCCACCGCCGTCGCCGCCCAGAGGAAGAGCAGCTCGTCCCGGCGCAACGCCTGGGGGAATATGTCGTACGCGGACCTCATCACCAAAGCCATCGAGAGCTCCCCGGAGAACAGACTCACCCTGTCTCAGATCTACGACTGGATGGTGAAGAGTGTGCCTTATTTCAAAGATAAGGGAGATAGCAACAGCTCTGCCGGGTGGAAGGTAAGTTGTTGTCGTCGTCGTGGTTTTTCATTAAAAACAACATCTTCACTCTACAAAGTGCCATCATAATCAACAGCGTAAACATGCAGCAGTAAAAATTATATCTATTTTTAGTTACTCATTAGAATGTATAGTGCACTTTTTTCCACTATTGTCCATTAAAGTTCACCAATCTTGTACCTAAATAAACATTTGAAAACAGTTTGAAAAGGTTAGTTGCGAATGGATTCCCCTCCAAAGTTAAATACAACTAAACTGTCCTGTAATCAACAAATGCCCTCAACTAAAAGAAAAAAATAAGGTTTAAGCCACGATAACATGACGCGCAATTTGCACATTTCATGAAGTGATTCTTTCCCGTACCACCAGTTTGTTTAGCTTAAAATTGTCCAAATTCTCGCAGTCATCCCCTCTCAGATTTTTGTTGTCTTCCATAAAAGCAGACTAATTATCTTTGTGCTTTTTCGAAATAAGACATTTGCAACCATTTCCAACCTCGTGGAAAACTAGAATCAACTTTTTTTGCCAATTTTCTGACTGACCTTACGCACCAAATCTTAATGAACGCACATTTGTGCCTTTTCTGCGCTGCCCATTTAAAACAATGTCCTGTTTTTCAACAAACACCTGGTAACCCATTTCTCGGTAGCCTTAAAACCTCAGTTTAGGTCGTTTTTACCCCTTGTATCAGAAATTTGACTCCATGTGCTAGGCCCAAATCCTGAAGTCACTGTGCTAGGTATAGATAACCCATTATTGCCTTGGTCCGGTTTGGACCCAGCGCTGGGTTAGCTATTCCACCCAATTGGGGTTACTTTTAACCCAGCAGTTTTAGGAGTGGACAAAAAAAAATAAAAATTAAAAATAAGTCAAAAGAGGGCAAAGAAAAGCAAAATCCACGACCTTCGTTTGACTTTTCAAGTTGATTTGTCATTGCCCTCCTTCATCCATGACAGTCATCTGACTTGTCTCGGCTCCCTTTGATTTATAAAGTCCGCTGACTCGACTGGGGTCCCGCGCCGTGGCGTCGCGAGATGGCAACACGTGATTCTCGTCTCGACTAATTCACGCAAAGTGAATGAAGGCGGTTGAAAAGGAACCCGTGAGTTCAGACTTCATGGGATGCTGAGGACGGCCCAGGGGGGAGGCGGCGAGGTCTTGGCCGGGACTGTCTTCGATGTGGCGTGACCAGCATCCGCTTTTGGAGCGGCTTGAATGGTGTCTGGCGATAAATTGATGGCGAGAGATTCATCTGCGATTCATCACAGCCGTGCCTCCCACCCGCCCACCCCCGACCTTGGCGGATTTTGAAACGCGCCGAGGTGACCCCTGCGCGTCATTAATGAGGCGGAATTCAGCAGCGTGCACACACACATGCTGTTCGCCATTCATCCGTTTGACCTGGCTGTTTACAAAAGCTCCCGACTAATGAAGGGCTGTCGGATTGCGTCCCGTCAATCAGATTAGGCCAATAGGGGGGAAAAAAAAAAGCCTTGCTCGCTGTGGCCAAAACCTAAAAAGGAAATTTCCAGGTGTACTCGAAAGGAAAAATAACATAAAAAAAAAAATTGGTGATTGTACAAATAACGTCACGACCAGGGAGGTGCTTTTCAAAATATATTATAGATAATCATAATAATAATAAAAAAACATTCAAGGAATTAAATTCTGTACAAACCAAACGATGGGGAAAAAAATATCCTTGAAAATCGAATTCTAAAAAAAGTAGGGTATAAAAAAAAAATGTTGGTTTAGTTCTATCTGACTTGTGAGTAATGTGTGGGGAATTCAATCTGCGAAGCCACCTCTGCGATCATCCAATGGGCGAGCAGCAGATATTGCTGCCATATTTGGTTTTTGTTATGTTACCCCGTGACGGGGTTGTTGTTGTTGTAAGTCCAGTCTTCATTTACTCTGCTGTTCCCACCGCGTTGCCTCACACCTGCCGAGTGTGCGGAGTGAGTCATCGAGCCGCACGCATCGACATGAACTTTGACCCCAGCGGCAGCTCCAACGTCTTGAATTGAATTCGTCATGGGAGGGTAATCAATGGGGTTATGTAATCTAATCACATCATAACAGTGACTAAAACGAACAAAGCCAAGCGTTCAGAATCGGGTCGACGATGCTCTTTTAGACCGACCAGGATCTTTGCTTCGTGGCGGCAAGACTGGCCTACCTCTCCCATGCCCACTTTGGTGTGAATGAGCTTTTGTGTGAGTGTGTCAGCTGAATGTGTGAAACCACGACCCAATGGGAGGATTGTTGAATATTAAATTGTGATGGGTAGAGAGTTGAAAAGGAAGATCTCGCTAATTTGGTGTTAGCTACCTTGGCCATTTTGTGTCATAGATTCTATTAATCGGTCATTTGGGGGTTCGAGCTTTGATCTCATGAGGAATCTCGCTGAGGTCATATCGGTGTCACTTTACGGCGGCGTTGACATCATTCATAAAATGGTCCAGTTGTGCTCGACGCGTCTCTGCCGTCTTAAGAGGTTACTACGGTGCACGGCGAGCCGGAGACTCCATTCCAATTAGACACGGTGGATCATTTACAGCAGCGCTCCCCAGCGCTTTTTTGCTCCAAAGACCTTTTTCACGCCATTCCATATTCTAATTGACTGACAGCAACAAATAAAAACCAAGGAATTAAATTCAACTCACCATCATGCCGAATGTAGTTGTCATGAGTCGGAGCCCTGCACTTGTTTTCTATTCATTGGGTACCATCTTGGGCTAATCAGAGATGATGACACACAAAATGTGTTACTTAATGTTCTGTCTACTCCGGAATTTTGTTTTGGTCATTGTTATTGCTGAAAGTCCTACTTCACAAAGAAAGGAATTTGGAAAAGGAAGCAAGTTTTGAGGGCTCCATTGCCTCATTTGCGAGCACGTCGCTACATATTACGCAAAGCGGGCTTTTTTTGGGGGGTTGGGAGGGGGGCAGGATTGCTGACGTTGTCTTCTCAATGCAGCTTTGTATTTCTTGGAAGTTCTTCTGTCTCATCAATTGGCCGTCACCCTTTTTGAAGAAGCTTTCAGGACACGTTTGTCTTTTGGCTGTGTTTGCTAGCTTGTGGTGTGGGCTAACATTTTATGAGCACATCATGTGACTTAAGATTAGCACTTTGACATGTGAGGAGAGCGTGGCGGTGAAACTGTGGGAATTTAGAAAATGTGAGGTTGGCTTTTAATATAGATATAGGTGAAAAATATATTTTAGCATACTCTTGAGCAAAAAAATATATATATTTCAGATAAGTTATGGTGATACCTTTACTTACAAATGCCCCAACATACAAACGTTTTGAGTTACTAGGGGTTATTTGGTTGATTTTCTTTCTGTATTTATTTTGCGCTGCCAAAGTTTGAGCTACAAGCAATCTGGGTATGTTACGGATGTAGTGCAGTGAAAAAAAAATTGTCCGTTTAGCTATACTGTAATGTATAATGTAACACATGGACAAGGAGAGTTGTGTGTTTTGCACAGATGTCTGCTAATGACAAAACAATATCCACAATTTAATTCCCATCATTTAACATGAAAGGTTTGTACTTTGTAGTATTTTCCAAATTCTCCATCATAACCTCCCACAGAAATTTATTGGAAATGTCCCACCCCGTTGCGACCCAAGTAGAACAGCACTGGCGGATGCACCTGATTTTTCAAAATAAAACTCCTTTCAAACCGAGCAAAACATTTTTAGCCTAGTTTTTCTATGTGGCCCCGTTACGAAATGGCCCACGGACTGGCGCTGGTCCGCTGGTCTGGAAACGCTGATTCACAGTCCGCCTGAGCATCGCGGTGACAGACATCTCCTTAGCGCCTTTTTATTTTCATGGACGCTCCTCCATTCAGGGAAGCGTCATTGTGGCGGCCCGACGAGGGGGGCGCTCGGCCTCCGCCAAGGGGCTCGCCGTAGACGGTATGAAAGTGTGGGAAAAGCAGCGTGCCATTCACAGCGGCGGCGGGGGTGATGGCGGGGCCTCCCGCGCCTCCACACAGGGGGGCTATCACACATTGTTTACTCGGTTTACTCGCGGAGGGGACGGCGTGATTGCGTCTGGCGTAAAGTGACACCGCGCTTTTGATTAGGATTGTTGCTTTTTGTTATTTGAAGCAGACGTGATGGCACGGTGAAACAATGATTGGCACGTCTGACTGTCATTTCTTCATTGAAGGCCGAGTTCTATGTAGTTCCGAGTGTGAGCGCGGATGGTTGTTGGTCTCTGTGTGCCTTGCCATTGGCTGGCAACCGGTTCAGGGTGTCCCCCGCCTACTGCCCGAAGACAGCTGGCATAGGCTCCAGCACCCGCCGCGATCCTTGTGAGGATAAGCGGATCTGAAAATGGATGGATGGATGTTTTTAGCTAGTTTTTGTCTCCTGATTTTGTGGAGTCAATTTAGCTTTTTGTGACCTACGGCACTTTTCTTCATTTAATCTCAGACAAGTTTTTTGCATTTTTCGATCTGTTTGTGCCATTTGACACGAAGGACCATCGAATGAAGATTGAGAACCGCTGTTAGCTCCTCACTGTCAGCTAGCTAATCGGCTTGACATTTGAGTTTAGTTGAGATATTTGAAAGGTACTGTTGTAAGTGTGTGGAAACATCTAAGGAGTTGAATAGTGTGGAAGTGACTGTGACTTGTTTGATTTCATACGTGTCTGACTTTCCATTCGCTAAAGTCTTCAATTGTTTCAACTACCAGAGACAAATTCCTTTTGTGTTTTGCCCAATAAAGATGACTGAATGGACTCTCAGCCAATATCGCCCAAAATATTTGTGAAGAAAAGACTTTGAGATCATCCGTGGTGGTTGTTGAGCCTTTTGGAGTCCGTTTTGTTTGAGTAGTTAGACAAGAGGAGCACCGGATGCGCAGCTAGACTGCCTTATGCTCGGCATTTGTGATCACAAGGAAGAGTGTCAACTTTTTGTGAACAAAGGAGTTTAATGTGGATCTTCTGTGGCTGTTCTCGAGTTCCTCTGTTTGTGGCGTTCGACAGGAACGAACACCGAGCAAAGACGTCGGTTATGTTCGCTGCTAGCGTTAGCTGGCTTAGCATCCTTATGCTTGTTATCAAAAGGTAGCATGCGTTTATGTGTGTTATGTCGTGACAGCTCCTGATGCTCTGTAGTCAGTAAAGGTGCTTCACTAATGTCATCATATGTGTAGATGAGTTCTTACTTTGTATTTTTCAATCCAAGTTGTCAACGAATCTGAATCACCACTTCCACTCCCTCCCCACAACGCCAGCCAGCCAAGAGCCTCTCCGCCGGCGCCGCTTTTGGCGGCCGAGCTCGAGCGAGACGAGATCGCCCGCCAACTGAGTCACGACGACGGACAGTTGTGCCAGGTGCGACCCGCTCGCAGGAGCTTTTCTGGCTGGACGTCGGCCTGGGCAGGAACTGGAATGAACGCATGTCGCCCCAAAAAAAAAAAAAAAAAAAAATGGCACAACCCTGCGCAGGCCTTGTTTTCTTTCTCGTGTCACGTGCTGGTTTCAGAGGTGACAAATGTAAT
Source organism: Hippocampus mohnikei (assembly GCA_026261675.1). Taxonomy (NCBI): domain Eukaryota; kingdom Metazoa; phylum Chordata; class Actinopteri; order Syngnathiformes; family Syngnathidae; genus Hippocampus; species Hippocampus mohnikei. Next base: position 1,490,090 of record JAKGUB010000327.1, read on the forward strand.
CACACTCTGTATTTCAGAAGATGTTCAGATACTTGAGTAAAAATAAAGACCGGTAAAAGGACATTTCAGTTAAAAAAAAAAAAAGTGCAGACTCTGAAATGTGCTTATGTACAAAAGTCAAAATGAATTTTTATATTCAATTATATAATTGACAATACTCATTTGGATAACTTGACACAACAAGAATACTGCACACAAAAGTGGTTTCCTTCTTTTTTTTAATAAGCGCTCATGCTGTATAGAAAGAAAACCATGTCACGCCTTTTCGTTTTTTTTTTTTAATCGCAGGGTTATCAAATATTGGCTCCACTTTGAGGCTCTCAAAACTTGCTCCCATCGCTTTGTCAACCCTGTCGGCAGGCGAACAAAAATACTAAATTATCCAGTAACAACTAGTCCAAAAAAAACCCCCCACCTTACCTGTTTGTATTTTCTTGGATTAAATGGAGAATTGTTGAACCAGAAACTTGACTTGAGATTTCTGAAAAACTCAAGTCAAGTTTCTGGTTCAGAAATCTCAAGTCAAGTAAATTCATCTGTACCTGAAAATTCAACTTGGGTACAGAACCAAGACTTTTGTGCTTTCCGTCAGCGGTTGTTTTTGAACAATTAGCTTGGAGGTGTTACGCATACGCACACATGCACGCAACTCGGCTGTTCGTTCTCAGTGTTGCTGCATCGCCTGTGTCACTGCGCAAATATTTACCGCGCTTTGATGTCCGTGCGTAGATCGATACGGCCGCGGCGTTCCCTCTGTACACGACGCACTCCCGACCCGGCATTCCTCACTCCACTTGCAGTAAACACTCCCTCCCACGCCTCAAAACAAACTGGAGACAAACATGGCGGTCCGAGCTGGTTCACGGCCCGCCGGTCGTTAGCGCGCACCCGCTGACTTCACTCGTCGGTCATGCGTTGGTTCGGCGAGTGTCGGAATCTCACATGAAAAAAAAAAACAAATAAAAAATGAGGTCAGGTATGTTTGTCACAAGTGCTAAATTTGATTTAGTTTAGCTTATATGAATCAAGGTTCTGTTCACATTCGGTACAGCAATGGAACCAAATGCAAAAATCAAACATCGACTTCATTGTTGTGTCAATAGGAACAGATTTAATCACATTGAAAATGAAACCATAACGTTCTCAAACTCGACGCTGAGCTAGCTGCTCTGTCTTTTTAGCATGTGGCTAAAGGTGGGTTCACTCAGGCCTGGCGCACACCGAACCTGAAGGAACAATAAGAACAATCTACTGTATGTGCGGCCTCAAAGCCAATTTTCACACCACCTAGTCAGGAAGTCAGTCTTTTCCACCTCCATCCAGCCTTCAGCCATTTTGGAAAATGTCACCCAGTTATCATTTGCCTGTCACTCAGTCCTGTATGTGCTTGAAGTCAGGTGGCGTCGGTTACAGTTCCTTGCCACTCTTATGAGGACAAAGGCAATAGAAAAAGGATGGACGGGTGCCATTTTGGGAGTCAAAAGTTTTCTAAATGTAGAAAAATAAAACAGTGAATGGACTCATTAAAATCAATTCATTGATTGAGAAGCATTGCAAACGTTTTGAGGCTTCAATCTTGAAGCTACCGATTGCGAAGCGGACGTGCTCTTAACTGCACCGCCGTCCTGCCCAACCAGCGAAGCCAACATTTCGCTGCCTACTTTAGTGTGCAATTCCCACCAATGCCAGCTTTAACCCAAGAATGAAGGCATTCTAGTCTCCAGCGCAAAGCTGATTTGGTCATCGGCAATCCGAAACAAGCTCATAGTCTGAATGTGTATTAGTGGGACGCTGGGGTGGGTGGGGGGGGGGTAGCAGGGATTGGATGGAACAGCAGCGCTCCTGTTTCTCCCGCTTCTGCACACACATGCACTCACACACACTCACATAGACTCACGTCACCCCTGAAAGCGGTGGAGGAGTCCAAGCTTGGCACGGCCCCAGGACAGAAGGGGCAGCTGTGTTTCTCAGGCGAGGAGCTGGAGGGAGCACAGCCCATTTCCCGCCTCGGCCGCCTGCCTTTGCCATGCCTTGTCCATTCCCATACCAATGGCGGGCCACACTTTGTGCCCCGACCGCCCCCCTCATCCCCCAGGCCCGCCACCTTTGTTCCACCGTATGTAGAGTGGAAGGAGAAAATGAAGCGGCAGCAGTTGAGACTGTTTGCCACTTGTTCGGAGTTGCATAAGAAGACGTTTACTGGAATCAAGGCGCCGCAGGCCAAAGTCTGGTGCCACTGGTTAGTCAGCGGAACTATGAGGCACTGTGTTAGAGGTGGAGTGTGTGCACGAGTGTGTTTGCGTGCGTGTGCGCGCGTGCGCACGTGCGTGCGAGTGCATAACCTGGGCCTCATAATTAAAGCCCCGCTGCTGGCAGATGCACAGACACGATGGCAGACAGACACCCGGCCGACACGGGGAACATTCCAACACATCTTTCTTTCCTCGTCCAACCCCCCGCTTTTTTTTTCCGCTTCTTTGTGGCTTCATATTCTTGCCTTTGCTTTGCTTCTGCTTCCTCACCTTTGAAATCACTCTGATCACAAGCAGCAACTTTGCAGGATTCTGGCTCTCAGTTTGATGACCGTAATTTGAGTTGTCAATTTTTACTAATCTCCTTCTAAAAGCCATGAATGAAACACATTTTAATTGCTCATAAACAATATTTAGGATCAATATTTTGGCTGGTGGTGACCAGCACTATAGCCCTGTTCACACGGGCAGATTTGTTCGGCGCTGCTCCGGAGTATTTTGTTGCGATATAAATTTGCACCGGAACAAATTTTGTGGAGCGTTCACACGTACAAAGCCGCTGAACGTAACAGCACGAGAACAGATCGGCACAGCTCCACTTGCTTTCACACGGGCAGTTCCTGTTGCGGAACAAAACGACAGGAATGCGGAAGTAAAACATGCGCATGCGTAAAGAAAGAAGAAGGCGGGGAAAAGGAAGTACCATTTCCCCTCCTCCTTCTTTGTGACAAAATGGCTTCTTCTCCGGAGAAATCAACGATGTGGTCGATAATCAGACGCCGCAGGAGAGAGAGAAAAGACCGCCATGTTTTGAAGTGCAAAATACCCAGGATGCATGTTGGCAAGTACCGGATGGACTCCTCTGACGCGTAGCGAGGCCACTCCCATAGCGAGCATTTGCTCTGGAGCAAATTTAGCAGTTGCGTTCATACGTGCACATTTGCCGGTGCTGCTTAGCAAGCGAGCATTTGTTCGAACAAATTTTAAACCACCTCCATGAGGTGGTTTAAATTTGATCGAAACAAGCTGTTTTGGGCACTAAGCGGAACAAAGTTGCACGTATGAACGCTCGAGGGGAGCAGTTGCGCAGTAAGTCCGAAATAAATCTGCCCGTGTGAACGGCCCTTTTGAACTAGTGGTCAGCATGTCAGCCTCAACGTTTTGAGGTTTGGCTTTCAAATCTTGGCTCCAACCTTCCTGTTATTCCTGTGCTAAAGTGGGATTAATTTCTCCAAGTAATCCGACTTCCTCCCACATTCTAAAAACACGCATGTGATCATGTGTGAATGACAGTTTGTTAAGATGCGCCCTCATTGGCTGTCACCCCATACTGAGTGTTACCTATATTCTGAGCGTCACGACACTTGAAACACTCGCTAACACTGACGCAGAGTTTGAAGGCATTAAACAAGTACCTATGCATACTTGGAGTCCACTTAATAAATTTAGTAGTCTTTTAAACCGAAAGATTACCTATTAATTTATAACATGGGCTCCTCAGTTTCTCTAGCTAGGAGAATGCCCCAAATGCTAGCTAGGTAGACAGATGCTAGACAGACTAGCATCTGTCCGGCTGGCTAGCTAGCCAGACAGATGCTAGTCAGATAGATAGATAGATAGATAGATAGATAGAATGTTGTTTTGAGATTTTTAGTCTTAGTCAGACCCAGTACATTTGTACTGTAAGAATGCTAGTTGGAAGCTAAATGTCTTTTTTTTCCTCAGTACGAAATTCTGCTCTCTTTCAATTTCTCACCAAGAAATTAACATCAAGTGCCGGTCCGACAGGAAAGTCTATGTCTGTCATTGCAGTATGATGACAGCCGAGGAGTCCATTCATTCTCATAATGCGTATGAAATGCGACACAGCTGACTGACAAACACCATCATGGTGGTCGCCGTGATGTCACCACACCCGTCTTTCGGGATTGAACAACAAGCAAAAATGAGAATGAACACCGCTGGCGATTTCACAACCTTCCCGCTGGAGTTCCCTCTCCCAAACACTCTGACCGTCAGGAAGCAAAGTTCAGATAGAGAGAATGGAGGAGGCAGGAAATCAGCTCGGGGGGAGCCAAGGATTTCTGAAGTGGGAGTCTTTTCGTCCTTTGGCTAAAATACAAACAAATGTGAATAAATGTGCATTTGCTGTTTATCCAGCTGACATTATGTTAAAATTGTTTTTTTTGGAGATGAGCGGAAAGTGGAACTACTGTAATTTCCCTGACTCATAGTAGAAGTACACAGGGGGTGTTTGGTTTATGACAAAATTTGCCTTCTATAAGGTGGCTAAGTCTTAATGTGTCGTTGTCTATTACTGACCTATGCTAATGTAGTCGTTAATTCCTGACTGCAGTACGTTTGTGGACAAAAACACATCAAGGTCATCAATTAAAAAATAAACATCTAGTACGCTAGTAACCGATATTGAGGTGTAAATTTAGCCTCTCCCCCCCAAAGTTCTTATTTTGGTCTTCAAAACTCCCACACCTAACTTTGCTCTCCTATTTTTAACTCATTACTTAATTTGAATACCAATAAAAAAATATATATATATATATATATATATATATATATATATATATATATATATATATATATATATATATATATATATATATATATATATATATATATATATATATATATATATCTATACAGCCATCCATCCATTGGTCTTCGTTTTGGTAATGGGTAAGCCTGAGCTTATCCCAGGGGACTTTGGCCTGGACTGGTTGTCAGCAAAATGTAGGGCAGACTAAGAACATAGTGGCCCAACCTTTGTTGACCAAAAACAATTCTTCCGTAGCGACGCCAAGTGCTTGCTACGAGCTATTTGAGTTTATTGCCACTCCCAGTTGCCGTTTATGTAAAACTAATCACGATACGCGTTGTGTATTCAACCAAACGACATTGACTTTGTTTGGCGAAAGTGTGTTAGCTTAATGCTAAAACACACTGTAAAATGCCATCGATGTGTTAGCAACGATGGGCCGTTATCACAACCCTTTGAACAACTTACATTTGAGTACATGTGGCGGCAGCACACGCAAACAGAGCACACAGCGATGCTCACAGGCATATATTCTTTATCATCGAAGGAAAACAACTACAGTACTATTATTGCATCTTATGAGAAGGTCTTTGTCTGTATTTCATCGTCAAATCCATGTGTGGTGAAATCTGTGTGGAGCCTTTGGTGCCCATTGAATTATTATGAGACACTATTGTCGAGTGCTCCTCTTATTTTGCTTCACAGGTCAAGGGACCACCGTATTTCCGATTTTCTTCATCTTAAAACCAACCCCAAAAGTTCCTCAATCTGAAGCATGCGATGGCCACTGATGGGATTTTTGTTCCCCTTTTAAAAATCAGTTTTACGGTCCAGAGTGGAGTCCAGCGCTTGTTAAAACTGTTTACAAATGCTAGCCGCTAGCTCTGCGTGCGTGATGCTTTTATTCACGTGGAAAGGGTCCAGGAAACTTCCCTGCAAAGTGACTCTTTAAATCGGCCAACCTGCGTTTTCCATCCGGCGCTCGCGAGCGGTGCGGCTCACGACCTGCCAAACGTGAGCTCGTAAAATCATTCCGCCGTCGCAGCATCCAGTCGGCCTCCCCGTTACAAAATAGCGCCCATGCTCAGGTAAACATCCATTTGGAAATGAGTCACGTTGTTTTCCCAGAGCGAAGCTTTGGTCGTGGAGCACATGAGCGACTGTTTTGGTGCCGTCTGTGGCCAGAGCCGTGGCGTAATACGATGCTGGAATTTCGACTCGTCATAGAGGAAGAGCCCTTGCGTGGTTCTCAGATCACGTTTGTTCACGCATGGGAAACACTGCCTCCCGTCAGCGCCCGCTCGTATGCGTACGAGTGTGTGGCGGCAAACACCCAGGGAGCAGAGTTCCACTTTAACGGGACCGCCAACTGCCAAGGGCCTCAAAACCACAGGCATTAGCCAGACTCGCATTGTTGTTCCACTCCCGCCCTGAAGCGATTATACTTGGAGCCTGTCAGACTGGGCCAGCGTTTAGCGCACACGCAATCCTACGTGCTTACCGGCGATTGATTGGAGGCGTGTGTTGCGTCGTCACGAGCCAAACAGTGGAGCCTCTGCCGAGGAACGATTCAGCTCTCAACAACCCAGTTTGTGTAGCGGTAAATCATGATCTGGCTTGTGTCGGGATGCCACTTTGTAAATAGCTTGAGATGGTAGCGGCGTGACACAGTAACCTGCTGCGGAATTCAATCAAGATGAAAAAAAGAAAGCCACATTGTAAACAAATCCCGTAGTTGATGTCCTTCCTTGACACGCGGCTCTTCTTTGTCCCAAATTCCATTCTCCTTGGTTTAAATGTTTGCAAATGGCGTATCTTCAACCCAGCCTAGCTTGCGCGTCATAACAGAAGTTCAGTGTATGCCAGGCATATATTCAGAAATAGGCTTCATTTCACTCTTGATGGATGGGCAGGCACCTCACAGATGTCGTATGCAAACAATTAAAAAGTCACCCAATATGTCCCCTTCCATGTCAACTTTTCAACCAAGACACTCTCACAGTGTCTGAGGAGTTCGCGTCCCAATTTTTTTCCACCCTTGTGACACTGCAGCTCGCATGGCGTAGGCTGACAGGAAGTGCGTGCGCGTGGTGTTGCCTGTTCACGGGCCGTGATGTCACCACAACTCCGGAAGCAACATGTGACAACAGATTCTTCTTCCTCTTCGCATCATTTTTTAAAAAATTGCGTTCTTCCTCTTTGCTATTATTGTCCCATGAAGTCATTCGGACCAAGGTGTTGCGTTTTTTTTTTTTTTTTTGACTGAGGGTGTATTGCCGCGGAGGTCATTCACTGCCATTGACGGCGGCTACTGCAGCACAAAATAGATGCACTGTAGTCACATTAAAAAAAAATTGAGATGTACACATTTTCAGAAAGGGCAAACTAAAATGTACAGTTTAGATGTCATTAATGTTTGGTGAAGGTTTATCACTTTAAAAATCAGGAGGTAATAGCTAATTTTTTGCTAGCCTGTCAATTGAAACTCCCCGTTGACTGCTAGCTAGCTACATTTGCTAGCGATATTTCTAAAACAAAGTCTTCGATTCAGTGCGTATCTTTATTTTTGTTGTCTCTATAGTTTGGCAGTAAATTCCAACCGCGGTGTTGAAATCCCAATTAACATTTGATGAATTGTCCAGCCCGAGGGCCACTGAATATGATTTTACTCTCGACTTAAGTTACAGTCAGCGCTAATGTATCCCACGGGGTTCATTACTGGACCCCGGGGGAAATGTCTGTACTTTTTCCGATGCCAAAAAGCAACAGGTCTGTTCCCAAGCTAAAAAAGTGTCAAGGGTCCATAGGCGGAGCCTTTGGGACACGACCTCGCAATCCTGACGTTCAAAAACGTTTTTTTTTGGGTGCCTTACTGAAGAGATGCGTGATTTGAAAGCTTCCCTGTCGTTCTTTTTATATTCGATTGAATGAAGTCCTCCCACGTCAGCTCTGTTTGTTTTCTGATGTGTCACCATCATTTCCATCTCATAATGAGTCTTTGAGAGCAAAATCTGGGCTGCTGTTAAAAAAAAAAAAGAAAAAAGTGGGGACTGGGGGGTGAGTAATGGCTTCACTCGATCTTGTTCACGCTCGCTAATTTTAGAGGCGGCAAACGGCTAAGTGCTTTACGTTGAAGCGTGCACGTGTTGCGCTTTCCCCTGAAGCTTTCATTGAATATCTGCTGTGAAATCGGCGTATATTTCCCAGCTGCGAGATACTTTTCAAACGGCTGCAGCGTTTTCTGAGCCGCATTTAATAGAAAACAGCTCAGGCGACGTGGGCGGCCATTTTTGCTTTTGATTTTCTGTCTTTCTCATCATTCACTCAACTCCGCCCCCACCCCGAGCACCAAATTTTTGGTGGACTTGCTGGCTGTCACCGAGACAAACCGCACTGCTGTAGCTCATTAAAGGGCCGATTGGGCTGAATTCTGGAGAGGCTGTCACAGAAAACCGAAATTGTTTTATTTGTTGTTGTTCTTGCTGTTGCTTAGCCTACATAAACAAAACAATGAAGCAATTCTTATTCACATCCGACTCGAGGGAGCCAAAGCACCACCTGCATAAAACCGTTGACCGTGATGTCGAACTGTGCAAAATTTTACAGTGGCTCAGTAGGTTTGTTTTGATTTAATTCAGCCGAGCACATTCATTCACTCCACTTCAGGATTGATGTTAATCATCCATTTCTCGTTTGTTTTTCACAATTTATTGTGATACGATTTATCTTTCATGTACAATACGCAGCTTTGGCGCCATCTTGTGGCATTCTAGGGTGTTACAAAACAACAACAAAAACAGCGAATCGATGAGGAGCTTTGACCGTATTTGAACTGAGAACTCCTCGGCATCCGTTTTTTCTTTTGATTTATTGATGGAGGAATCGGGCGATTGAACCAGCCGGGGGATGTCCCCAACTTCGAAGAAGGGTAACGAGCCTGTCCCCCAACCCCATCTCTCCACGGCTGCGGGTCTGGCCGATGGACGCGGGCATCCCGCAGCGGCCCGCACACTGCATCTTTATCTGGGGCCGGGCGAGGGCAGCGGCCCGGCCCAGTCGGGCGAGCCGTCGGAGGCGAAAAATAACCCGGCTCCACAGATGCCGCTCTGTGCATTGACAGACTCGCAATTGTGTCGCATATAGCGGCACATGCACATATTTTAGCCCGGCCAGCACAACACGGTCCCTGTCTGTGCGCACATGAGCCGCACGCCGTGTGCGACTGAGTCAGGAAAGCACTTTGGCGCTAACCGCCGAGGGCGAAAAACATGAAAAACGGCAGCTCGGGAATGGCGCCATATTTTGCCGGGAAAGAATGGGGGAGAGAACACGTCGTGAACGACACGTCAAACCTGCGACAGTTCAAATGACATACTGGCCGGCGATTGTGTTGCTGGATAAATAAGAAAACACTTGGACTGTCATAGTAGATGCGGAGAAAAGACCCTTTGAAAACTTGCTCACATTCAACCAAAGACAAGTTTTCGAGGTTTTCGTCGCCGTCTAGTCTGAGAAACGAGAATTCCGGCAGTATGTGTGTATGACGAGCAGTTTGCGCGGACAAAAACTGTTCTACTGCTCTGCCTTCCGCTCCTCTTGCACGCTGGATGGTCCGTAGTCTTCGGAACAGTCGCGTCTTTGCTGGCGTTGCCCCTTGGAACCAACGCCGTTTTTGTTCGGATCCAAAATGTCGGCCATGACCACCTTCCAGTAAATGATCACGATGACGGGAGCGCATTGCGACACCAGTGAAACTCAAAACTTCCAACTGGATTTCAGTTTTTAGTCTGAACTGTTAAAATGTAGACATCACATTGAGAGGGCGGACCGGCCCCCAAAATCAGGATCATTATGAAGGCCTGCTATTTACGACAACAAAAGGCACAGTAACCCAACAAGGATTCGAATCCTTTAGCTACAACGCGATGCTGGATTCTGATTAAAGTAAGTCATTTTAAACTAAAAGGGAAAACCTTCGCATAGATTACAGGCGGAAGTTTCAAATCCAACCGGAACTCGCTTGCTGCTGTTAGCCACGATTAGAAAATGAGTACAGTCCATCCCCCCCCCCAAATAGCGCTTGTACTCTGGAGCGACTTCTGTTTATTTTTTTTCGCTCATGACGTTCTGCATGCCACTATTCCCCGCTGGCAGATATCCGGCTAATATCTTTTCTTAGTTCACGATTGTCTTTGGGTCTTGTAAATTAGCGAGTCCGCCTGTCCTCCGCAGTTAACGTGTCAACGCAATTTGTCTTCCTCAAATATGAAACGTCGCACAAGTTTGGCGGCAGTCCCGCTGAACGCCTCGCGGAATGAATTAAGCGGCGAGCAAAAAGCTCTTTGGGGCCCCTTGGACAGGCAGAATGCTCGCTCAAATTGCACAGCTGCGCTCTCCATTTGGCCGTGTGTCCGAGACGGACAAATGGGAGGAAATGGCGGGAGCTGAGTCATTCTCGCGCCTCATTTATGGGAAACTCTTGACAAAAAGTTTGGCCCATTCTGGCTTGGACTGACATTTTAGGATGAACTTCAAATGCAACGCCGCCCATCACAGGTCAACCGAGGTTGAATGTTCGGCAGTTCAACGTTTCGGCGCTTTTCGCATAACTCGATTTTTTTCTAACAAGGAGCTGAACGGCAAGACAGGTGTTGGAGCCGTGAACGGACCGATACATGATCTGGTTCGGTGAGAACTGTTTTTTGGCCAGCCGTCTTCACCTTGCTGTTCACTTTGTGACATCACGGCGAGACCAAGTCGACACCGGGCGATTGATCGGCAGTACAGGATGTTCTCAGAGGCACGTGCCCACTGAGATTCCACCAGCACAGCGTTTCTATCGACTGCGTACACGTCGTCTTTTATCGGAGAGACATGCAGCCCTCCTATACGAACATTTGCATATATTTGAATATGCGAATAAAAGCCGATTTACGACACGCGTCGATTCATCGGCTACGATTCAAGGACGCCACGTTTTAAAGTGGAACGATTCCGTTTGGTTGGATTCGGTTCACTCACGTCTTTTATATCCAAACCAATTCTACTCAATTTTCGCGACTCCGCTAGCATTTTGGATCGATCTCGACATTTTACCCGAAATCCGATTTTTTTCCCCAACTCGGCCTGAGTCATCTCGACGTACCGTACGGCTTCCGCCGCACGCTGCGATCCCGCCAGACGGGCCGAGACGAACCCCGTAGCCTCGCTTTCCTCTTTCAACGCTTTCCTATTTCCTCTTGTTTGGCGTGTCAACCGCAAAGTTTGGCTTCGGAAGTGGCTGCCCTGACCCCTGTTTTCAATCTGCCGCTACACTTGCTTTGCGTATAAGCCCGCGCTTCAGTGGGATCGGTATCAGGAGCGGCCAGCTCTTCCTGTGCGGATGCAATGCGGCAGGAAGCTCGCTAATAGCCTTTGCGCTCCGGGCCGTCGCTCGTCTCGCGACGTCGTCGGGGGCGATGAAAGATGTCGAAGTGTCTGTTCCTCCCCGGACTCTTGTCTACCACCTAACCACTCCGGTTCCTCGCAGAGGATCGAGGAGACGGAGATCCGGGTCAAGAGGTCCTCGGTAAATACGTTTGCAGACACTTTTGCTGCTCCTGCTATTTTTTTTTTTTTTTTTATGAAAGCAGCTGTTTCCAAGAGGTTCCACCCCGAACGTCACAGTCAGCCACTTGGCCTAAAGTGGATTTAAGGATCTCCACACTGAGCGCTCAGTGTCCAGACCTCCAAATTGCATTATGGCACGAAAAGAGAGCCCTTTTTTTTTTTTTTCATCCATGGGAGTGCATGATCAGCTCTGTGTGTGTGTTCGTGCGTGTGAGACGCTCCTGTGGTGTGGCGAGATGGCGGAACGAGGGTGGGGTGTGCGTGGGCGGAGTGGTGGGACGGTGGCGCACAGACAACCCGGTTCCGGATTGTCACTTTATCCTCGGGTGTTTTTATTTATTTATTTATTTTTTGTCTGGCTGATCCTATTTTTAAAAAGTCCGACTTTTGCGAGGGTCTTTTTATAACGCGTTTCACAGTGACACGCTTGTGTGCTGGCTAACCTGAGGCCATTTGTTGTGCTACATTCACGGCAGCAGTTCTTTTTTTAATCCTTCCACCCCCTGCGCAGATTTAATGAAGCAAATTAGGATGACCAAAGGGCTTGTTATTTCCTTCATGCTCCCCTTTCGAATTTCCACTGCCTTTTATGGCCTATTGACTTTAGTTAATAGGCCAGCGATTGTGGCCGTGCAGTCTGGTCTTATTAGCGCTGATAACGTATCAAATTGCAAACACATGAAGTCGCTGCGCTCTGTCTGCATTGAATGCGCTCGTGTGAAAATGTGTTGCTTTATTTAGTTTGGATTTATTTTTATTTTATTTAAAAAAAAAAATTTGCAATACACCCAAATTTGCTGGTCTCACCACCATGTCGTCGTGCCACATGATATTGTAACCTGGATGTTTTCAAATTAGGAGTCGGGGCATATAAATACGTCAATAACGAAATACAATTGAAAATCAAAGCTCAAGTTTGATATCAACCGCACCGTTTTACCTTTTGCGCACCAGACCACAGCGTTCTCTTGGCTGGCTAGCAAACTAACTTTCAACAACTTTCGCTCCCGGCGAGCAGGGCGTCACCATGCCCTTCGGAGTCGGAGGCGAGCCGGAGCCTATCGCAGCTGACTTGGAGCGAAAAAGCAAGATTACACCCGGGATTGGTCGCCAGCCAATCTCAGGCAGGGCACATAAAGCCACAGACGAGCATTCACGATGTCACTGAATGTGACAACACGCCGCCTGCCCTGAAGTCAGGCACATGTCAACGTGCCACCGTCGGTGCCTCTCGTGACCGCTCGATAAACAACAAATCTAGTTCATAGATCAAGCTGGTGGTTTTTAGTAAGTCGGAAGACAAACCCCCTGGCAGCCAAGGTTAAGATCCACATCAAATGTTTTTCGAGGAACCACTTAGTTCATGTTCTCTGTATTGGTGTGAAGCCAAAAAAAGAATAAGAATAACTCGAAGGAGTGTTGATCGGATGGTCCATAAATGATCAAAGAGCAGAATCTGTTCGGCTTGCTTGTCACTGTCGCCGCTTCGAAAAAGTAGCTCCAGAATGACGGCTGTATAGGCGCAAATGTTCCTGTGTGTTGAGTTGCTACCGCCCACTCCGTAACCGTGGCAACGTTCCAACTGTGGACGGCAGTTGTCACGTGCCAAAAAAACAATTGGCGCCGGGGGGTCGGTTGGGGTTGACGTGTGGCGGTCGTGCGCTGAAACGTAGTCGGCGACGGCGGGGTCGTGATGTCTCGGACCGTCCGTTCGTGAAAATGCACCGCCCCAGCCCCCTCCCGCCCAAATTCCCAATGGCCACACCCCCACCCCTCAACCCGATTATCGTATGACTTGTCGGAGAATTTCTCCAACCTCCGCCAAATGTCATGTTCAGGTGAGCTGTGGCAGAAAACCTCCGGGACTGGGACCACAAAAAGAGATTTTTCAAACCCAAACTTCAGCGCGGGTTTTGCAAACGGCGTTTGGGCAAAACAAAGAAAATGCTGAGTGTCGAACTCCAAGCGTTCGGATTTGAAATATTCTCTTTGTGACACCGGTCCTGGAACTTTTCTGACACACCAAATGCGCTTGCCAGCTCATTTCGGACAACCCGTTGATCCCCTCGCTGGCCTGACGTCTTCTCGCCGGGACTGCGCACTCAGCTCCACGGCGCCATTTAGCGAGCAAACTGACAGTTTTATACATTTTCAGCAGTGACCACAGCGCTCCGAAAACTCAGCATGTTTACCCCAGACGTGACTGGGCCTCCTCAGCTTTAGCGCTCAGTACTTTGGCGGTCGGATGTGACAGCCGACAGATTAGCCTACAGAACACAGTCAGCTGCTCAAAGTGATTGAGTTCGAGGGGGGGGGCAGAAAAAATGCCGGCAAAACCACTTTTCTTTCCACTTTCTCGGTCTGCGTATGTCATGCGAAGCGCCGCTCGGAGGGGCCGCCGGCATGTCGGCACCTGTCGCACTCTTTGAGCGTGTCGCTGCGAACCGCCCGCCGCACGCCCGCTTGAGCTCTCGGAAGCCGAGCGCTCGCTTGTGGCTTTCTTCTGATTCAGTCCTGCGTGTTCGAGGAGGCGTCACGCCCCGGCGGGGATTTCCTTTCGCCGAGCGAGCTGACATTTGAGGTGCTGTCGAAAGTGCAAGCGATTCAGCCGCTGCGGCAGAGGAAGCCGCCCCCCCCCACTTCCAAGTCAGGCTGCAAACTCCTGCAGCACCGGGCCCTGAACTGACTGCACATTTCACCTTATGGAAAAATATTCATTCATTCCTTCATCTTCCGATCCGCTTGATCCTCACTAGGGTCGCGGGGGGTGCTGGAGCCTATCCCAGCTGTCTCCGGGCAGTAGGCGGGGGACACCCTGAATCGGTTGCCAGCCAATCGCAGGGCACACAGAGACGAACAACCATGCACGCCCACACTCACACCTAGGGACAATTTTAGAGTGCTCAATCAGCCTGCCATGCATGTCTTTGGAATGTGGGAGGAAACCGGAGCACCCGGAGAAAACCCACGCAAGCCTGGGGAGAACATGCAAACTCCACACAGGGAGGCCGGGGCTGGAATCGAACCCGGCACCTCTGCACTGTGAAGCCGACGTGCTAGCCACCGGACTACCAGGCCTATGGAAAAATAATGCTTTGTTATTTTGAGAAAATCGTGCTTCATTTTGCCATTGTGCATCAGATTGTCACTCGAAGGTTCGACTCTCCTACTTTTTGTTATTACGACCAGAAAATGTTACTGCGGGGTCTTGTTGGTGCACAGTCGCCGGGACAGGAAGTGAGGCCGCTTTAGATCGTACACGCTCGGAAAAAGTGCGTTGGTGTACCTTGAGGCAAGGTACGCACAAAGACAAGCGGCGTGGTTTGCATCCCGATTTGGACGTCAAACGGCGACTTTCTTACATCTTATTAGATTGTCCTACAAGGTGTCAAAATTAAGGCCCGGGGGCCAGATCTGGCCCGCCACACCATTTTATGTGGCCCGCGAAAGCAAATCAAACATGGCCACTTCCGTGAGGCTTGCGAAAATACGTACCAAAATTTCAAATTCTTATATGTAATAAATAAGAAAACATTTTCTTGCCATCAAACACCTCATCACTGTAACTTCAACAATAGTTCAATAGTTCTTGACCTCTCCCATCATAATGGCCCTGCAACGGACGGAAATGATGACTTAAATGTGGCCCGCCATGAAACCGCACAAGACGATCAAGAGGCCATTTGCGAATGGCCAAACCGTGATTACAAACCGAGACAAGGCAACGTCGATTGGCGAGGAAGAGGGCGAACACTGCGGCCTTTCAGTGCAACTGGCACGGTGCGCTCTTGCGTGGTTCTTGCCCACGTTGCCACACACTGCCCCTCTTTCTCCCGCCTCCAAAAATGGCGCACGATCAACGCCGAGATTCGTCGCCTCTCGCTCGAGTTAGGGTCCGGCCAGTCCCACGACAAAGTTGTCGCCGGCGAGGCCGCCGTGGGGGGTGGCCGGGGGAAGCGCTCGCGGCGCTGGGAGAGGGGGTGATGGATGAGGGCAAAAGCTAAATTGGCGGCGCTGGCGCGACTCAGGCGGCCTCGCATTCCTTTGCCCTTTTCTCCTCTCCCCCCCGCGCCCGCTTCACGACCACGGCGCTTCCTGTGAGGCAGGAAGTTGACCCCGCTTCCTGTCCCGCTGCTCTTTCATGTGGTCACTTCCTCGTGTTTTGCCAGCTCTGTTGCTCCGGCGTGTTTATTCAGAGCGCGGCGCTCCTGGCGGCCGACTCGCACAAGCCCCGCCGCACATTTTTTTGCTATCTCAAAGTACAGAGAATATATTTATTTTTTGGTTTTATCAGACGGTCAGTCCCGAGTGACTGTCAGATGACAGTGTAGCTGAAATGTTTTTTTTTTTTTTTGCCGCCGCCGCCGCCGCTCTTTGCACAATCCGCTTTCTGCTTTCCACCGCGCTGCGGAACCTTGGGTTTTGTAACCACGCTGAGGAATGTTGATTGTGATGACTGGCTGGCTGGGAATCCTGTCTCCACGGTTTCCTAAGAGATAGTAACACGTTGGCTGTGATTACGATTGAACTTTGCACACGGTGATTAGCTGGAATGTTGAGATTCCTCGTGCGCTGCAAGGTGAGTCGGAAACAGGCGGGGCCGGGGGGGGGGGGGGGTCACAAGACACTCGCCTGTGTCACACTTGATGTCGCCAAAACGAAAACATACACACACGACTTGAAATCCCCCAAACCGTAAATGAAGCCAAACGCTTGCGTATGACTTCAAAGTCATCTTCACCCGACTTCGACTTCAACGGCCCCGCGATGTTCGTCTCTGGATGTGTCACTTCGTGCGGTGGGGCCTCGAGCTACGAGTTGAATTCGTTCCTTGACGATGCTCGCAACCTCGAGGGACCGCCGTACTGTATTTCCTTCTGGCAACCTCGAGCGCAAGAAACTGCGAGGAGGCGAATTTTTCAGCCAATAGCCGAGACTGGTGGCACGTAAAATAACGTGAAAAAGAGAATCTATAAATTGTGAACGGACAACATGTGATGGATGACAACACTGACCAAATGATCCATATTGCTTTCTTCCCAGCTCATGGTATGGAAGCCATTTTGTTTTACACTGGCCGGTTGGTGGAAAATGGTGGCTTTTCCGTTTGACGGGAGAGTGTTCCATTTTTGTTGTCAAGTTACGGGCACAAATGAATACAAGATGGTGAAGAGTTCAAAATTGATTCTTTGACTCACGGTAAACCGGCGCGGAGACTTTTCGGATCGGTGTGATGCGAGTTGCAGTTAGCATTGCCTCGTCCCCGCGAACTTGCTGTCAGTACTCTCAAATGGCCTAATTTGGGACTTTCGTTGTGAAACCCCCCCACCCCCCACCCCCGACCCCCCCTTCCTTTGACAATAAGTGAGCCGTGATTGAATTCGTGATGGACGATGGATGTGGCGATGAGATGAAGCCAACGAGAAGGCAGAGTAGAAGGCACACTGGGAGCCAGATGTGATGCACAGGAGCAGGAACACATTGGAGGATGTGTGAGTGTGAGTGCGTGCGTGCGTGAGTGTGGCCGAGGCTCATGAAACACAACCGTTCCCCTCCTTGTCTCGTTGGGTCCTTAAACAACCGTTTTGGCTCATCTGAATCCTCCAAATCCCAGCAGGCTAGCTAGCTAGCTAGCTGCTTCTCTCTCTCTCTCTCTTGCTCGCGCTGTGGCTTTCTCAGCAGACCTTTGGCCAATATTCCCATTCATTTGTTTGCAGTGCTTTAGTGGCGCCCCACTTGTTCCTGGCACAGAAATACTTGTCACCCGGCAACGACAGTGTGCCGAATTAAGTTAGGAACAGAAGAAGAAGAAAAAAAAAACAGGATTGGTGTAGAGGAGACACAAGTGGAATGTGCGTTATCAGTGTTTTGTGCATGTTAAGAGATAAGACAGTCAACGTATCGAGCGTGTGGGCAAAGTATGGCCGGCGGGCCACATTTCGGCCCACTCTGCTCTTCCATCCGGCGCAACGGGCATTTACATTACGGTTAGGAGGTAAGCAGCAGCATTCTGGCCCAACTGGAGACACTTAATGGAGGAGTGGCTGACTCCAAAGTCAAGTGATTTGCAGTAATCCTGCCGGGATGTGACATAGGCATGAATTCATGTTTCAAAAGTGCTGTTGAGGAAGGAGAAACTTGACTTTAGCCAGCTGCCTAAGATGAAAGAAGCACGATTTTAACAACGGCACCAATTTGTCGGTCCAATTTCAAATCACTGACCAGTTTAAGACCCAAGTTGGAGACTGCTGGCTTAAGATCAGGAGCCAGGGGGCCCCCAAGTCCGCAGGATTGGATGTACATGAGCCACTGGGACCAAACACCATCATTTCAGTCATTTCGGTTATTTGCCCGCTCCAGCCATAGACGCTAAGTGACTTTCAAATGGCACTTTCTTGTCGCCCGCCCCCGCCCGCCCGAGTCATCTGTCCGTCGGTCGAGCTTGTTTTGAAAGAAGCAGCAGCTCTACGATGGATTTGCACTTGAACGCCAAGCCAAATGTGTTGTGCGTATGTTTGAAAGGGCAAAGCTCTCACTCTGATGTGTCCCCCCCCCCCACCCCCACTCCGCCCTCCATCTCCAGAACTCCATCAGGCACAACCTGTCGCTGCACAGCCGCTTCGTCCGCGTCCAGAACGAGGGCACGGGCAAGAGCTCGTGGTGGATGCTGAACCCCGAGGGCGGGAAGAGCGGCAAGTCGCCTCGGCGACGGGCTGCCTCCATGGACAACAACAGCAAATTCACCAAGAGCCGAGGACGGGCCGCCAAGAAGAAGGTAAATGGTGGGCGGGGGCAACACGTACAGGAGGTTGGCGGTAACCACAGTGCTGGTTTCCAGAGACGTTTGCGCGGCGGCGTTATATGTCAAAAGCGCTTGCTCATTTCCAGCATGCCGTTATTGGAGTGACAAAAAATGTTTTCTCACCAAGCTTAACACAAATAGACGCTTTTTTAAAATATATGAAATGTTTTTTTTGTTTTTTATGGTACACTTGCATATCTGTTTTTATCTTTTTTTTTCCTTTTGGGGGAAAAAAAATGCTCCGGGAGAAAGTGACGCATATCACAATCTCGGGAAGAAAAAAAAATGAGGCTTGCCAGTGCAGGTTTCACTGGAGATAAAACATCTTTTGAACGGGATATTTGCCTGTTAAATTGATGTTATCTGAAGAGACCTTGAAAAATGATAATGTGTAGAACACCAGCTTTCAATTGCGCATTCAGTCATGGAAAAAAAAAAAAGACTAGAGACAGAAGAGGAAACGTGATGGCAAAAAGCAGTTTCGGCAGTGCCACCACGATGGCTACAAAAAAAAGTGACTTTGGTTACGATCAGGAAAAGGCTTATAAACTCTTTTGAGCTATTTTTTGTTGTCGTCATATTTGTCGGAAAAAAAATGAAGCGTGAGCTGCACCGAGGATTTAAAATGAACAGGAAACTGAAAAAAAAAAAAGGGCGGTCATATAATTTTTTCTCCATGCCCCGATTGGTCTACAATTGTTTCCTAACTTTCATGAAGCCAAAGCACAAAACGTAGATCGACAGGTTCATTATGTATCTTCTGCCACCTAGTGGAGGAGTCACTGTACAGCGCTGGCAAAAATCGTACTTTTGAAAAATCAATTCCTTGCTAATTTATTTTCCTCAAGATTGCGATTGTGATTTAATATGCGCTGATTTTTTTTTGAATTGTTATTTTACTATGTACGCTTCATCAAACAAAACATTTTTGTCTGCCTCTGCGATTTTAAACTTGCATCGTAGCGTGCTGTGAAGACTAAGAGTCTCCCTGCCTGCCCACAGCTGTCCCTTCAGAGCGGCCCGGACGGCGGCGCCGACAGCCCGGGCTCCTACAACAAGTGGCCCGGCAGCCCCAACTCGCACAGCAACGACGACTTTGACGCCTGGAGCAGCTTCAGGCCTCGCACCAGCTCCAACGCCAGCACGGTCAGCGGGCGCCTCTCGCCCTTCATGCCCGAGGACGACCTGGGTGAGGCGGAGGCGCACCTGGGCTACCCCGGCGCGCCGGGCGCCAAGATGACCGCCACGCTGCCCAGCCTCAGCGAGATGACGGGCTCTTTGGGACACGGCTCCGAGAACGTCATGGAGAACCTCCTGGACAATCTGAACTTGCTCTCGCCGAACAACTCTCAGGTTGGCGGAGGGGCGGCCACCCCCGGGTCCGCCCAGTCCTCCCCGTCTCCGATGATGCAGTCCAGCCCCGGATACCCGCCTTACAGTTCCCCCAGCATGGCGTCGCAGCCTCAGCAGGAGTACCGCAAGTGCGCGTACGGTCAAGCGGCGATGAGCGCTCTGTCGCCCATGCCCATGCAAACCTTGCCGGAGAGCAAGCCCGCCTTCGGGCCCGGCATGGGTCCGTACGGCCACGGGTCGGTACAACTGCCGGGGCTCCTCAAGGAGCTGCTGACGTCGGACGCGGACCAGCACGGCGACCTCTTGCCCTCGGTGGACACGGTGGTGTCGCAGTCGGGCGGGGGCCGCATGCTGCCGGCGTACGGCGGCGGCCAGCACGTGGCCAAACTCATGGCGGCGGGCAACGGTCACCCTCACGGCCTGTCCCACGCTCATCCGCACGCCTCGCCGGCCATGAACGGCCGTCTGCTCATGTCCCTCAACCACGGCGGGAGCTCGGCGCGTCCGCCTTCGGCCAAGAACCACATGCAGATGGCGTACGGGCTCTCGGGCCACCTGGGCGCCGGCGGAGGCGTGCCAGGCGGATTCTGCCCGCTCAACACCAACGGATACGGACGGCTGGGCCTGGCGCCACCCCCCCACCTGGAGAAGCTGCCGAGCGACCTGGACGACATGTCCATCGAGAAGTTTGAGATCGACATGGAGACCGTCCTCCACGAGACTCTGATGGACGGCGACTCGCTGGACTTCAACTTTGAGCCGATGGCGACCCAGCAAGGCTTCCCCCATGGGGTGAAGACCACCACGCACAGCTGGGTGTCTGGCTAGGCAAACAAAAAACAAAAAACAGTACAATCAACCGGACTGATTTTTGCTGTTTGGTCAAAAGTTTCTTCTTCAACATTCCTGTTTGAAAACGACTTTAATCGATGACTTAAAAGATAAAAGTGCCAGCCAGGTTTTGATCGACTGGAATTGTTCATCTTTCTCAAACAAAGTGCCAAATTTGCCTTAACGAAGGAGCGTTTACGCCACACCCTCGGTCGGGGTGGGTGGGGGGATCTGTTGAATTATCCAGGAAGGTTGAATCAAAGGCAACTGGACTTTTCGAAAAGGCTTCTTCAGTTGTCCGTGACATCTCCGACCTCCCCGTAGTGAACTCGAGCCGTCCTGTTCGATCCAGAACAGGTCTAGCGGAGGCACAACTGACTGCCAACCCGATTCGTTTCCAAGCTGGTCCCGACTAATTTGGTCCGCCTAAGACTTCAGTTCTACGTGTCTGCTCGGCAGATTCGATTCTCTGGTGGTGCCTTGGACGTTGTTACGTCCTCGGTTCCAAAACGTGCCTCGCGGCGTTCCACCTTGGCTGCGAACCGAAATGGCTTTGCAAAGGTGGACTTGAATAGTTTCGTTTTCGTTTCCTCCGACTTGAGTTCCAAGTCTCTCAAAACGCGTCTGGTGTTTGTCCACCTGACTGCCAACATTTTCAAGGTTGTGTTTACGAGTTCGTTCTCCTAACCGGTGTCCACGGTCCACGACTCTAGCCTTGTGGTGGTCCGAAAGGGCTTGATGTCTCTCTCAACGTGACAGTCTTCACAAGCCAGACTTCAAAAAACCTCCAAAGAAAGCCCCCTTATTCTTAAGACACCAAACAAAGTGCCGGGTCGTCTTTGTCCTCCGAGTCTTGAACCGGTTTTGTCCCCAGTTGCCTTCCATCCCACCTTCCTCGGACCATGATTTTTTTTTTTTAACCATGAATGCCTGACAGCCAACACACCCAACGATCATCAGCATAAAGAAGCTGCCTTTCCGCAATTTTGCGGCCAACCGGCAAAGGTTGCTGGGGATCCCTCTCTTTGCGTCTCGAGAAGACACATTGTACAATCAGGTCTTACGTGTGTGTGTGTGTGTGTGTGTGTGTGTGTGTGTGTGTGTGTGTGTTTGAACTGTCGAAAGAGACTATGTCGCGTTTACACAGAAGCAAAAATCCCAATTTGGTTCCAAGAGAAAACTGGATGCTTTTTTGAAGAAAAAAATAAAAATAAAATAAAAATGTTTGTACGTACTTGTTGAGCCGCTGCGTGCCCCCCCTGAGCATCTCTCGATCAGACCTTCTGCCTGTAAATAGCTGAAGATTGTATTGACATGACATTGTACTTGTTTTATTAGATTGTTTTCACGACCATTCGGCGCACCGTGTTGTTGGGCACGCCCACCCTTCACTCATTGGCAGACTTCCGCATGCCTGTCGTCACTCACGCCCGCCTTTTCTCTATATAAACAGCGTGTCGGCCAGAAGCGCGCTCAGTCAGGCTTTGGAACTCGGCTCATACACTAGACTTTTAATGGCGCCTTATGGTCGTGAAAATACGGTATATATCTCAGACATAAATTATTGTGTTTAATATAAGATTTATTCTCGTGCAAGACCTGCACTGGCAACCTTCATACCACAGGGGGGGCTATTGGACTCGTTCTGTCCTGCGGGCTGGAAGGTTTTTGTTCGGATATATCAAAATATCGATAAATAAATAGAGAGAGCGAGAGAGATGGATATTGCACAAGACAGTCAGATCTTCTCTTCAAGGAAACGCGCCGCCGTGAACTTTGACGGAGGCTCGCCTTACTCGTTCCTTCAAGAAATCCAAGTGACTGTCAATTGCGAGCGGTTCTCGGAGTGCGTTTGTGCCGCCGTGAAACAAGCCAGAGGTCAAAGCGCTCTCTTCTCAGCGCTCTTTTCAAATTCCGCAACCCCCCCCGCAATCATTTGACATCGGTTTTCGACGTGCGGCGTAAAACGGGAGTCGTAGACGGACGGTTGTCCGCCCGGGAGAACGTCGTTCGCCGAGACTCCCGTTACAGCGAGCGGTTCGGTGCGGTTCAATTCATCAACATTTCCAGGTCGCCTTTCCGCCGTAGAGGTTGAGAATCCGTCGTCCGCGTCCACATTCCACTTCTTGGCATTTTCGCGAAACGCATTGAACAACATAAAATTGGAGTCCGAGATCGTAATTCCGCGTGGAAACTCGCCTCTGCATCGTACCGGAAAATCTTGTTGGAACCCTAATGGACGGTAACATGCCTTCTTGTATCGTTTGAACATACTTCCTTGATACCAATTCCTCTTTGGACAGAGTCATGTGGGACACAGAAAAAAAACAAAAGTGAATTTGTGGAGTGGACCGTACTGTCCACGCCATTTTTGTTTACCTCCCAACTCGACTGGAAACGTTTTGCGCGACTGAACCTAAACCCTACCGTTTGGTGGAAAAAACAGGCTTGATTTTGCTGCATATAAATACTGCACATGGTGTGGGGGGGGGGGTGTTTGCACCACTACGTGTTGAGTACATCCAAGTTTATCTTACAAACGCGTGTCCATTTTCGGCTTCTCTGCCGAGTCTCATAACGGAGGCGGCCTTGAGGCGAGCTTCTGGCGCCTGCCTTTGTTTTGGCTGTTGGTTTTTGTGGCAGATGAAATACGAACATTTCAAAATGTGTTTTGTTTTGGGTGTTTATTTTTTGTTTGTTTGTTTGTTTATTTTTTTCCCATTATCTTGTGTTTTTGATATAAAGACGCCCTTAACGACGAAGCTGCTCTTTGGCTTTGGTGCCACATTTGTCGCCTTTCAAACATGGCCAAGCTTGCCTATAATTGACATGTTCATGTTAAAAAATAAAAATGATGATGATTAAAAAAAATTATATATATATATATATATATATATATATATATATATATATATATATATATATATATATATATATATATATATATATATATATATATCTGTATATATTTGTGCAGTCACTCAAATGAATTGTTAATGAATCAACAGGGTTCACACTAAAAGTATAAAAAAAAGAAATGTAAATGATATTTTGACATTGACGATGATTCAATCTATGCATTGTATTCCTTAATTTTATGTCGCTATGGTTATATTTCGTTCTCTCTTTTTTTTTTTGGACTTCTTATGACAGAGACATTTTATTGTAATATACATAGCGCTGTGTTGTTGTTTGTGTTGTTCCTGTCGACATAGTTCTATGGGGGGGGTGAAGTTTATTTAGAGAGTAGATGATGCAGTGATTTCTATGCTAAGCTTTTGTAAACTGACAATGTCGTTCTTTCTTGTATTTAGCGCGCGTTTTCACAACCCACAAAGCGAATGACGATAGCGTATTTACGTTTCTATATTCAGACTTCACAATGCAGATGAATGGACGAGTCGGGATCTTTTTTTTTTTGTCTTGTGTTATTTTATGCATTGCAAAGAAACAGCTGCACTTTGAAATCTTTTTTTAATGTTTTTTTTGGTTTCGTATAAAGTGCAAAATGGCAAGAAAAGAGTCCCCAGATATTTTCCAATGAAACATCTGTTACATTTAACTTATATACCACAGACGTACACGGGCTGTGTCCTTTGCAATCAATACAACTACAGTATGTTACTTTGTTCAATATAAATATATTCAATCATGAATAAATGTACTTATGTGTTGAAGCTCTGCGTTTGGTTTGCATCCTTTAAAAATACACGATGAAGGAATGACCAAGTTTTAAATGATGATGGGGAAAAAAAGAGATTCATATTCAATTTTAAAAATAAATAAATAAAAGGACTTACAGAGTATGTTAAAAAGGCCAACTGCCCGCCCCAAAAAAAAACTCAGACGGGAAAATAATTATTGAATATTAGGAATGGATTTTTTCCCCGATGACCATTGCCGCATTTCAAAAGTTCCACATTTTTCAAAAAGTAGAAAGCTGTACAACCTCGCCCCCCCCCCTTGGTTGCCGCAATATCAAGCAAATAAAAATACATGAATTAGTTTGAGTGCGGCCCGAGGTCAAACTTTGATGGCCAGCTAATTAACGAGTCTGCTGACATTTCCAGGTCAAAAGGGCCCGGCCGGCTTCGAGTGATGGCGTCACAGGACCAGCGTGGAACATTTCTGACTAAATAAAAGTTACAATTCCCACTCGCGGCGTCTCATTTCTCTCTGCTGGCTCTTCCCAACAGCCACATTCCGCAGCGTGCACCCCCACACCCTCCCTCCCCCAAACCATGAACCCGCTCACCCCGAATCGCAAACTGCAAAGCTCGCCTGGCCCCCGCTGGCTTTGACTTTGACTCCTGAGTAAAACACAACCTTTCAGCCGGTGAGGACAGGAGGTACTCAAGAGATTCAAGGGCCGCAGTGTTGTCGAAAGCGCCGCAAACGCCTCCCCACCCATGCTATACATGGTGGGTTTTTTCAGCTAAAGACGCCTTAGTATACATGATAATTTTTTTCGGCTAAAAACGCCTTACTATACATGGTTATTTTTTAGGGTTAAAACGCGTTACTATACATGGTCGTTTTTTTCGGGTTAAAAAGCCTTACTATACATGGTCGTTTTTTTCGGCTAAAAACGCCTTACTATACATGATAATTTTTCGGGTTAAAACGCCTTACTATACATGGTTATTTTTGGGTTAAAGCAGCCTTACTATACATGGTCGTTTTTAGGGTTAAAAAGCCTTACTATACATGGTCGTTTTTAGGTTAAAACTCCTTACTATACATGGTCATTTTTTCGGCTGAAAACGCCTTACTATATATGGTCGTTTTTTTCGGCTAAAAACGCCTTACTATACATGGTCATTTTTTCGGCTAAAAACGCCTTACTATACATGGTCGATTTTTTCGGGTTCAAAAGCCTTACTGTACATGGTCGGTTTTTTCAGCTAAAAACACCTTACTATACATGGTCGTTTTTTTCGCTAAAAACGCCTTAGTATACATGGTAATTTTTTTCGGCTAAAATCGCCTTACTATACATGGTCGTTTTTTGGGTTAAAAAGCCTTACTATACATGGTCGTTTTTTTCGGGTTAAAAAGCCTTACTATACATGGTCGTTTTTTTCGGCTGAAAACGCCTTACTATACATGGTCATTTTTTCGGCTAAAAATACATTACTATACATGGTCGTTTTTTTTTAGCTAAAAACGCCTCACAATACATGGTCGTTTTTTTTCATCGAAAAACGCCTTACTATAAACGGTTGCTTTTTTTCGGGTTAAAACGCCTGATTAAAATACATGGTCGTTTTTTTCAGCTAAAAACACCTTTCGATACAGGTTGCTATTTTCGTCTAAAAACGCCTTACTATTAATGGTCGTTTTTTTCATCTAAAACGCCTTACTATACATGGTCGTTTTTTTCATCTAAAACGCCTTACTATACATGGTCGTTTTTTTGTCTAACAACGCCTTACTATACATGGTCGTTTTTTTTGTCTAACAACGCCTTACTATACATGGTCGTTTTTTCATCTAAAACGCCTTACTATACATGGTCGTTTTTTCATTGAAAACGCCTTACTATAAATGGTCGTTTTTAGGCTAAAACGCCTTACTATACATGGTCGTTTTTCATTGAAAACGCCTTACTATACATGGTCGGTTTTTATTTAAAACGCCTTACTATACATGGTCGCCTTTTAGTCAAAAGCGCCTTACTATACATGGTCGTTTTTAGGCTAAAACGCCTTACTATACATGGTCTTTTTAGTTGAAAACGCCTTACTATACATGGTCGTTTTTAGGCTAAAAGCGCCATACTATACATGGTCGTTTTTATTTAAGCGCCTTACTATACATGGTCGTTTTTGTCTAACAACGCCTTACTATACATGGTCGTTTTTTTGGGTCTAAAACGCCTTACTATACATGGTCGGTTTTTCAGCTAAAACACCTTACTATACATGGTCGTTTTTTGTCTAAAACGCCTTACTATACATGGTAATTTTTCATCTAAAATCGCCTTACTATACATGGTCGTTTTTGGTCTAAAACGCCTTACTATACATGGTCGTTTTTAGGCTAAAGCGCCTTACTATACATGGTCATTTTTAGGCTAAAAGCCTTACTATACATGGTCGTTTTTAGGCTAAAATCGCCTTACTATACATGGTCGTTTTTTGGGTTAAAAAGCCTTACTATACATGGTCGTTTTTTTCGGGTTAAAAAGCCTTACTATACATGGTCGTTTTTTTCGGCTGAAAACGCCTTACTATACATGGTCATTTTTTCGGCTAAAAATACATTACTATACATGGTCGTTTTTTTTTAGCTAAAACGCCTTACTATACATGGTCGTTTTTCATCAAAAACGCCTTACTATACATGGTTGCTTTTGGTTAAAACGCCTTACTATACATGGTCGTTTTTCAGCTAAAAACACCTTACTATACAGGTTGCTATTTTAGTCTAAAAACGCCTTACTATAAATGGTCGTTTTTTTCGTTGAAAAACACCTTACTATACATGGTCGTTTTTTGGGCTTAAAAACGCCTTACTATACATGGTCGTTTTTGGGCTAAAAGCGCCTTACTATACATGGTCGTTTTTGTCTAACAACGCCTTACTATACATGGTCGTTTTTTCATCTAAAAGCGCCTTACTATACATGGTCGTTTTTGGCTAAAACGCCTTACTATACATGGTCGTTTTTAGTAAAACGCCTTACTATACATGGTCGTTTTTCATTGAAAACGCCTTACTATAAATGGTCGTTTTTATTAAAACGCCTTACTATACATGGTCGTTTTTCAGTCTAAAACGCCTTACTATACATGGTCGTTTTTGGGTTAAAAAGCCTTACTATACATGGTCGTTTTTGGGTTAAAAGCCTTACTATACATGGTCGTTTTTAGGCTAAAACGCCTTACTATACATGGTCGTTTTTGGCTAAAACGCCTTACTATACATGGTCATTTTTGGCTAAAACGCCTTACTATACATGGTCGTTTTTTTCGGCTAAAACGCCTTACTATACATGGTCATTTTTTCGGCTAAAAACGCGTTACTATACATGGTAGATTTTTTCGGGTTAAAAAGCCTTACTGTACATGGTCGGTTTTTTCAGCTAAAAACACCTTACTATACATGGTCGTTTTTAGGCTAAAACGCCTTACTATACATAGTAATTTTTAGCTAAAACGCCTTACTATACATGGTCGTTTTTGGGTTAAAAAGCCTTACTATACATGGTCGTTTTTCGGGTTAAAAGCCTTACTATACATGGTCGTTTTTAGGCTGAAAACGCCTTACTATACATGGTCGTTTTTAGGCTAAAAATACATTACTATACATGGTCGTTTTTTTAGCTAAAAACGCCTTACTATACATGGTCGTTTTTCATCGAAAACGCCTTACTATACATGGTTGCTTTTTAGTTAAAACGCCTTATTAAAATACATGGTCGTTTTTCAGCTAAAAACACCTTACTATACATGGTCGCTTTTTAGTCTAAAACGCCTTACTATACATGGTCGTTTTTGGTTGAAAAACACCTTACTATACATGGTCGTTTTTGGCTTAAAACGCCTTACTATACATGGTCGTTTTTATTTAAAACGCCTTACTATACATGGTCGTTTTTGTCTAACAACGCCTTACTATACATGGTCGTTTTTAGGGCTAAAAGCGCCTTACTATACATGGTCGTTTTTAGGCTAAAGCGCCTTACTATACATGGTCGTTTTTGTCTAACAACGCCTTACTATACATGGTCGTTTTTCATCTAAAGCGCCTTACTATACATGGTCGTTTTTATTTAAAACGCCTTACTATACATGGTCGTTTTTATTAAAACGCCTTACTATACATGGTCGTTTTTAGTTAAAACGCCTTACTATACATGGTCGTTTTTTCATTGAAAAAGCCTTACTATACATGGTCGTTTTTCATTGAAAAACGCCTTACTATACATGGTCGTTTTTCATCTAAAACGCCTTACTATACATGGTCGTTTTTGGCTAAAACGCCTTACTATACATGGTCGTTTTTAGGCTAAAACGCCTTACTATACATGGTCGTTTTTAGCTAAAACGCCTTACTATACATGGTCGTTTTTATTAAAACGCCTTACTATACATGGTCGTTTTTCATTGAAAAACGCCTTACTATACATGGTCGTTTTTCATCTAAAACGCCTTACTATACATGGTCGTTTTTATTTAAAAACGCCTTACTATACATGGTCGTTTTTGGTAAAAACGCCTTACTATACATGGTCGTTTTTCATTGAAAACGCCTTACTATACATGGTCGTTTTTTGGTTAAAACGCCTTACTATACATGGTCGTTTTTAGTCAAAAACGCCTTACTATACATGGTCGTTTTTGGCTAAAACGCCTTACTATACATGGTCTTTTTTGGTTGAAAACGCCTTACTATACATGGTCGTTTTTGGCTAAAGCGCCTTACTATACATGGTCGTTTTTGCTAAAACGCCTTACTATACATGGTCGTTTTTAGTTAAAAACGCCTTACTATACATGGTCGTTTTTGGCTAAAACGCCTTACTATACATGGTCGTTTTTGGGCTAAAACGCCTTACTATACATGGTCGTTTTTGGCTAAAAACACCTTACTATACATGGTCGTTTTTTTGGCTAAAAGCGCCTTACTATACATGGTCGTTTTTAGTTGAAAAACGCCTTACTATACATGGTCGTTTTTGGGCTTAAAAGCGCCTTACTATACATGGTCGTTTTTAGTTAAAAACGCCTTACTATACATGGTCGATTTTTAGGTTAAAAGCCTTACTATACATGGTCGTTTTTAGCTAAAAACGCCTTACTATACATGGTCGTTTTTATTAAAACGCCTTACTATACATGGTCGTTTTTAGCTAAAACGCCTTACTATACATGGTCGTTTTTAGGTTAAAAAGCCTTACTATACATGGTCGTTTTTAGTTGAAAACGCCTTACTATACATGGTCGTTTTTGGCTAAAAGCGCCTTACTATACATGGTCGTTTTTAGTTGAAAAACGCCTTACTATACATGGTCGTTTTTGGGCTTAAAGCGCCTTACTATACATGGTCGTTTTTAATCTAAAAGCGCCTTACTATACATGGTCGTTTTTGGCTAAAAGCGCCTTACTATACATGGTCGTTTTTGTCTAACAACACCTTACTATACATGGTCGTTTTTTCATCTAAAGCGCCTTACTATACATGGTCGTTTTTAGCTAAAAGCGCCTTACTATACATGGTCGTTTTTGGGTTAAAAGCCTTACTATACATGGTCGTTTTTCAGCTAAAAACGCCTTACTATACATGGTCGTTTTTAGGCTAAAAACGCCTTACTATACATGGTCGTTTTTAGGCTAAAATCGCCTTACTATACATGGTCGTTTTTGGTTAAAACGCCTTACTATACATGGTCGTTT
The DNA here is from genome assembly GCA_026261675.1 of Hippocampus mohnikei. Lineage (NCBI taxonomy): Eukaryota > Metazoa > Chordata > Actinopteri > Syngnathiformes > Syngnathidae > Hippocampus > Hippocampus mohnikei. The sequence goes on from JAKGUB010000327.1 coordinate 1,519,892, forward strand.
TTGGTTAAAAAGCCTTACTATACATGGTCGTTTTTAGGCTGAAAACGCCTTACTATACATGGTCGTTTTTGTCTAAAACGCCTTACTATACATGGTCGTTTTTGGCTAAAAGCGCCTTACTATACATGGTCGTTTTTAGTCAAAAAACGCCTTACTATACATGGTCGTTTTTGGCTAAAAGCGCCTTACTATACATGGTCGTTTTTAGTTGAAAAACGCCTTACTATACATGGTCGTTTTTAGGCTAAAACGCCTTACTATACATGGTCGTTTTTTCATCTAAAACGCCTTACTATACATGGTCGTTTTTCATCTAAAACGCCTTACTATACATGGTCGTTTTTAGTTGAAAAACACCTTACTATACATGGTCGTTTTTAGTTGAAAAACGCCTTACTATACATGGTCGTTTTTATTAAAAGCGCCTTACTATACATGGTCGTTTTTCATTGAAAAAGCGCCTTACTATACATGGTCGTTTTTTTGCTAAAACGCCTTACTATACATGGTCGTTTTTAGTCAAAAACGCCTTACTATACATGGTCGTTTTTACGGCTTAAAAATGCCTTACTATACATGGTCGTTTTTAGTTGAAAACGCCTTACTATACATGGTCGTTTTTAGCTAAAACGCCTTACTATACATGGTCGTTTTTAGCTAAAACGCCTTACTATACATGGTCGTTTTTTAGTTAAAACGCCTTACTATACATGGTCGTTTTTTGGCTAAAACGCCTTACTATACATGGTCGTTTTTGTCTAAAACGCCTTACTATACATGGTCGTTTTTATTAAAACGCCTTACTATACATGGTCGTTTTTAGTAAAACGCCTTACTATACATGGTCGTTTTTAGTAAAACGCCTTACTATACATGGTCGTTTTTCATTGAAAAAGCCTTACTATACATGGTCGTTTTTCATTGAAAACGCCTTACTATACATGGTCGTTTTTCATCTAAAACGCCTTACTATACATGGTCGTTTTTGGCTAAAACGCCTTACTATACATGGTCGTTTTTATTTAAAAGCGCCTTACTATACATGGTCGGTTTTTGTCTAACAACGCCTTACTATACATGGTCGTTTTTTCATCTAAAGCGCCTTACTATACATGGTCGTTTTTATTAAAAGCGCCTTACTATACATGGTCGTTTTTAGTAAAACGCCTTACTATACATGGTCGTTTTTCATTGAAAAGCGCCTTACTATACATGGTCGTTTTTTCATCTAAAGCGCCTTACTATACATGGTCGTTTTTATTAAAACGCCTTACTATACATGGTCGTTTTTATTTAAAACGCCTTACTATACATGGTCGTTTTTGGTTGAAAACGCCTTACTATACATGGTCGTTTTTGTCTAAAGCGCCTTACTATACATGGTCGTTTTTAGTCTAAAAACGCCTTACTATACATGGTCGTTTTTGTTGAAAACGCCTTACTATACATGGTCGTTTTTGGCTAAAAGCGCCTTACTATACATGGTCGTTTTTGGGCTAAAACGCCTTACTATACATGGTCGTTTTTGTCTAAAACGCCTTACTATACATGGTCGTTTTTGGCTAAAAGCGCCTTACTATACATGGTCGTTTTTTGGCTAAAAGCGCCTTACTATACATGGTCGTTTTTAGTTGAAAAACGCCTTACTATACATGGTCGTTTTTGGCTTAAAAGCGCCTTACTATACATGGTCGTTTTTAGGCTAAAAACGCCTTACTATACATGGTCGTTTTTGGTTAAAAAGCCTTACTATACATGGTCGTTTTTAGCTAAAAACGCCTTACTATACATGGTCGTTTTTAGTTAAAACGCCTTACTATACATGGTCGTTTTTAGTTAAAACGCCTTACTATACATGGTCGTTTTTGGGTTAAAAGCCTTACTATACATGGTCGTTTTTAGGGTTAAAAGCCTTACTATACATGGTCGTTTTTAGTTGAAAACGCCTTACTATACATGGTCGTTTTTAGGCTAAAACGCCTTACTATACATGGTCGTTTTTAGTTGAAAAACGCCTTACTATACATGGTCGTTTTTGGCTTAAAACGCCTTACTATACATGGTCGTTTTTAATCTAAAACGCCTTACTATACATGGTCGTTTTTAGGCTAAAACGCCTTACTATACATGGTCGTTTTTTGTCTAAAACGCCTTACTATACATGGTCGTTTTTTCATCTAAAACGCCTTACTATACATGGTCGTTTTTAGGCTAAAAGCGCCTTACTATACATGGTCGTTTTTGGTTAAAAAGCCTTACTATACATGGTCGTTTTTCAGCTAAAAACGCCTTACTATACATGGTCGTTTTTGGCTAAAACGCCTTACTATACATGGTCGTTTTTAGGCTAAAACGCCTTACTATACATGGTCGTTTTTGGTTAAAAAGCCTTACTATACATGGTCGTTTTTGGTTAAAAACGCCTTACTATACATGGTCGTTTTTGGCTGAAAACGCCTTACTATACATGGTCGTTTTTAGTCTAAAAACGCCTTACTATACATGGTCGTTTTTGTCTAAAACGCCTTACTATACATGGTCGTTTTTAGCTAAAAACGCCTTACTATACATGGTCGTTTTTGCTAAAACGCCTTACTATACATGGTCGTTTTTAGTTGAAAAACGCCTTACTATACATGGTCGTTTTTCGCTAAAACGCCTTACTATACATGGTCGTTTTTAGTTAAAAACGCCTTACTATACATGGTCGTTTTTTGTCTAAAAGCGCCTTACTATACATGGTCGTTTTTCATCTAAAACGCCTTACTATACATGGTCGTTTTTCATCTAAAACGCCTTACTATACATGGTCGTTTTTGGCTAAAAACGCCTTACTATACATGGTCGTTTTTGGCTAAAACGCCTTACTATACATGGTCGTTTTTTTGGCTAAAACGCCTTACTATACATGGTCGTTTTTAGTCAAAAAACGCCTTACTATACATGGTCGTTTTTAGTTAAAACGCCTTACTATACATGGTCGTTTTTAGTTGAAAACGCCTTACTATACATGGTCGTTTTTTGGCTAAAACGCCTTACTATACATGGTCGTTTTTGGCTAAAACGCCTTACTATACATGGTCGTTTTTTGTCTAAAACGCCTTACTATACATGGTCGTTTTTTCATCTAAAACGCCTTACTATACATGGTCGTTTTTAGTTAAAACGCCTTACTATACATGGTCGTTTTTAGTAAAACGCCTTACTATACATGGTCGTTTTTCATTGAAAACGCCTTACTATACATGGTCGTTTTTCATCTAAAACGCCTTACTATACATGGTCGTTTTTCGTTAAAACGCCTTACTATACATGGTCGTTTTTAGTAAAACGCCTTACTATACATGGTCGTTTTTCATTGAAAACGCCTTACTATACATGGTCGTTTTTCATCTAAAACGCCTTACTATACATGGTCGTTTTTATTAAAAACGCCTTACTATACATGGTCGTTTTTCGTTAAAACGCCTTACTATACATGGTCGTTTTTCATTGAAAACGCCTTACTATACATGGTCGTTTTTTCGTTAAAACGCCTTACTATACATGGTCGTTTTTTCGTCAAAAACGCCTTACTATACATGGTCGTTTTTATTAAAACGCCTTACTATACATGGTCGTTTTTGGTTAAAACGCCTTACTATACATGGTCGTTTTTGGCTAAAACGCCTTACTATACATGGTCGTTTTTTCGCTAAAACGCCTTACTATACATGGTCGTTTTTCGTTGAAAACGCCTTACTATACATGGTCGTTTTTCGCTAAAAACGCCTTACTATACATGGTCGTTTTTGGGCTAAAACGCCTTACTATACATGGTCGTTTTTTGTCTAAAACGCCTTACTATACATGGTCGTTTTTATTCTAAAACGCCTTACTATACATGGTCGTTTTTTCGCTAAAACGCCTTACTATACATGGTCGTTTTTGGGTTAAAACGCCTTACTATACATGGTCGTTTTTGGTTAAAAGCCTTACTATACATGGTCGTTTTTGGCTAAAACGCCTTACTATACATGGTCGTTTTTTTAGGCTAAAACGCCTTACTATACATGGTCGTTTTTTTGTCTAAAACGCCTTACTATACATGGTCGTTTTTTCGCTAAAAACGCCTTACTATACATGGTCGTTTTTAGCTAAAACGCCTTACTATACATGGTCGTTTTTCATTGAAAACGCCTTACTATACATGGTCGTTTTTAGCTAAAACGCCTTACTATACATGGTCGTTTTTAGTCAAAAACGCCTTACTATACATGGTCGTTTTTTTCGCTAAAACGCCTTACTATACATGGTCGTTTTTCGTTGAAAACGCCTTACTATACATGGTCGTTTTTAGTTAAAACGCCTTACTATACATGGTCGTTTTTCGCTAAAAACGCCTTACTATACATGGTCGTTTTTGTCTAAAACGCCTTACTATACATGGTCGTTTTTCATCTAAAACGCCTTACTATACATGGTCGTTTTTTCGCTAAAACGCCTTACTATACATGGTCGTTTTTGGTTAAAACGCCTTACTATACATGGTCGTTTTTCAGCTAAAACGCCTTACTATACATGGTCGTTTTTTCGCTAAAACGCCTTACTATACATGGTCGTTTTTCGCTAAAACGCCTTACTATACATGGTCGTTTTTGGGTTAAAACGCCTTACTATACATGGTCGTTTTTAGTTAAAACGCCTTACTATACATGGTCGTTTTTCGTTAAAACGCCTTACTATACATGGTCGTTTTTGTCTAAAACGCCTTACTATACATGGTCGTTTTTTGGCTAAAACGCCTTACTATACATGGTCGTTTTTCGCTAAAAACGCCTTACTATACATGGTCGTTTTTCGCTAAAACGCCTTACTATACATGGTCGTTTTTTCGCTAAAACGCCTTACTATACATGGTCGTTTTTGGCTAAAACGCCTTACTATACATGGTCGTTTTTCGCTAAAACGCCTTACTATACATGGTCGTTTTTGGCTAAAACGCCTTACTATACATGGTCGTTTTTCATCTAAAACGCCTTACTATACATGGTCGTTTTTTCATCTAAAACGCCTTACTATACATGGTCGTTTTTATCTAAAACGCCTTACTATACATGGTCGTTTTTTCGCTAAAAACGCCTTACTATACATGGTCGTTTTTTCGCTAAAACGCCTTACTATACATGGTCGTTTTTAGTCAAAAACGCCTTACTATACATGGTCGTTTTTTAGCTAAAACGCCTTACTATACATGGTCGTTTTTCGTTGAAAAACGCCTTACTATAAAACGCCTTACTATACATGGTCGTTTTTAGTCTAAAAACGCCTTACTATACATGGTCGTTTTTTGTCTAAAACGCCTTACTATACATGGTCGTTTTTTGTCTAAAACGCCTTACTATACATGGTCGTTTTATCGCTAAAACGCCTTACTATACATGGTCGTTTTAGGCTAAAACGCCTTACTATACATGGTCGTTTTTTGTCTAAAACGCCTTACTATACATGGTCGTTTTTTCATCTAAAACGCCTTACTATACATGGTCGTTTTTCGCTAAAACGCCTTACTATACATGGTCGTTTTTAGCTAAAAACGCCTTACTATACATGGTCGTTTTTCATTGAAAAACGCCTTACTATACATGGTCGTTTTTTTGGCTAAAACGCCTTACTATACATGGTCGTTTTTAGGCTAAAAACGCCTTACTATACATGGTCGTTTTTTACATGGCTAAAACGCCTTACTATACATGGTCGTTTTTGGTTTAAAAACGCCTTACTATACATGGTCGTTTTTTCGCTAAAACGCCTTACTATACATGGTCGTTTTTTGGCTAAAAACGCCTTACTATACATGGTCGTTTTTAGGCTAAAAACGCCTTACTATACATGGTCGTTTTTTGGCTAAAACGCCTTACTATACATGGTCGTTTTTTGGCTAAAACGCCTTACTATACATGGTCGTTTTTAGGCTAAAAACGCCTTACTATACATGGTCGTTTTTAGTCTAAAACGCCTTACTATACATGGTCGTTTTTCGCTAAAAACGCCTTACTATACATGGTCGTTTTTCGTCTAAAACGCCTTACTATACATGGTCGTTTTTAGTTAAAAACGCCTTACTATACATGGTCGTTTTTAGCTAAAAACGCCTTACTATACATGGTCGTTTTTAGGCTAAAACGCCTTACTATACATGGTCGTTTTTGTCTAAAACGCCTTACTATACATGGTCGTTTTTAGCTAAAACGCCTTACTATACATGGTCGTTTTTTCGTCTAAAACGCCTTACTATACATGGTCGTTTTTCGCTGAAAAACGCCTTACTATACATGGTCGTTTTTAGGCTAAAACGCCTTACTATACATGGTCGTTTTTCGCTAAAAACGCCTTACTATACATGGTCGTTTTTCGCTGAAAAACGCCTTACTATACATGGTCGTTTTTAGCTAAAAACGCCTTACTATACATGGTCGTTTTTAGCTAAAACGCCTTACTATACATGGTCGTTTTTCGCTGAAAAACGCCTTACTATACATGGTCGTTTTTAGGCTAAAACGCCTTACTATACATGGTCGTTTTTAGGCTAAAACGCCTTACTATACATGGTCGTTTTTCGCTAAAACGCCTTACTATACATGGTCGTTTTTTCGTTAAAACGCCTTACTATACATGGTCGTTTTTAGTTAAAACGCCTTACTATACATGGTCGTTTTTCGGCTAAAAACGCCTTACTATACATGGTCGTTTTTAGTTAAAAACGCCTTACTATACATGGTCGTTTTTCGTCTAAAACGCCTTACTATACATGGTCGTTTTTCGCTAAAACGCCTTACTATACATGGTCGTTTTTCGCTAAAACGCCTTACTATACATGGTCGTTTTTCGTCTAAAACGCCTTACTATACATGGTCGTTTTTCGTCTAAAACGCCTTACTATACATGGTCGTTTTTCGTCTAAAACGCCTTACTATACATGGTCGTTTTTCTAAAACGCTAAAACGCCTTACTATACATGGTCGTTTTTCGTTAAAACGCCTTACTATACATGGTCGTTTTTCGTTAAAAACGCCTTACTATACATGGTCGTTTTTAGTCTAAAACGCCTTACTATACATGGTCGTTTTTCGTTAAAAACGCCTTACTATACATGGTCGTTTTTCGCTAAAACGCCTTACTATACATGGTCGTTTTTGTTAAAAACGCCTTACTATACATGGTCGTTTTTCGCTAAAACGCCTTACTATACATGGTCGTTTTTAGTTGAAAACGCCTTACTATACATGGTCGTTTTTCGTTAAAACGCCTTACTATACATGGTCGTTTTTCCGTTGAAAAACGCCTTACTATACATGGTCGTTTTTGGGCTAAAACGCCTTACTATACATGGTCGTTTTTAGTCTAAAACGCCTTACTATACATGGTCGTTTTTAGTTAAAACGCCTTACTATACATGGTCGTTTTTTTTTGCTAAAAACGCCTTACTATACATGGTCGTTTTTAGTCTAAAACGCCTTACTATACATGGTCGTTTTTAGTTGAAAAACGCCTTACTATACATGGTCGTTTTTAGCTAAAACGCCTTACTATACATGGTCGTTTTTCGTTAAAACGCCTTACTATACATGGTCGTTTTTAGTCAAAAAACGCCTTACTATACATGGTCGTTTTTTCGTTAAAACGCCTTACTATACATGGTCGTTTTTTTCGCTAAAAACGCCTTACTATACATGGTCGTTTTTCGTCTAAAACGCCTTACTATACATGGTCGTTTTTCGCTAAAAACGCCTTACTATACATGGTCGTTTTTCGTTGAAAAACGCCTTACTATACATGGTCGTTTTTTGAAAAACGCCTTACTATACATGGTCGTTTTTCGCTAAAACGCCTTACTATACATGGTCGTTTTTTCGTTAAAACGCCTTACTATACATGGTCGTTTTTCGTTAAAACGCCTTACTATACATGGTCGTTTTTCGCTAAAACGCCTTACTATACATGGTCGTTTTTTTGGCTAAAACGCCTTACTATACATGGTCGTTTTTCGCTAAAAACGCCTTACTATACATGGTCGTTTTTCGCTAAAACGCCTTACTATACATGGTCGTTTTTTCGCTAAAAACGCCTTACTATACATGGTCGTTTTTAGCTAAAACGCCTTACTATACATGGTCGTTTTTCGTCTAAAACGCCTTACTATACATGGTCGTTTTTTTAAAACGCCTTACTATACATGGTCGTTTTTCGCTAAAACGCCTTACTATACATGGTCGTTTTTCGCTAAAACGCCTTACTATACATGGTCGTTTTTCGCTAAAACGCCTTACTATACATGGTCGTTTTTTTTGGCTAAAACGCCTTACTATACATGGTCGTTTTTTTTAAAACGCCTTACTATACATGGTCGTTTTTCGCTAAAAACGCCTTACTATACATGGTCGTTTTTCGCTAAAACGCCTTACTATACATGGTCGCCTTTTTTCGTTTTTAGCTAAAACGCCTTACTATACATGGTCGTTTTTCGCTAAAACGCCTTACTATACATGGTCGTTTTTCGCTAAAACGCCTTACTATACATGGTCGTTTTTAGCTAAAAACGCCTTACTATACATGGTCGTTTTTCGCTAAAACGCCTTACTATACATGGTCGTTTTTTCGCTAAAACGCCTTACTATACATGGTCGTTTTTCGTCTAAAAACGCCTTACTATACATGGTCGTTTTTTTTAAAAACGCCTTACTATACATGGTCGTTTTTTTTCTAAAACGCCTTACTATACATGGTCGTTTTTTCGCTAAAACGCCTTACTATACATGGTCGTTTTTCGCTAAAACGCCTTACTATACATGGTCGTTTTTCGTTAAAACGCCTTACTATACATGGTCGTTTTTTTGCTAAAACGCCTTACTATACATGGTCGTTTTTCGCTAAAACGCCTTACTATACATGGTCGTTTTTTCGTCTAAAACGCCTTACTATACATGGTCGTTTTTCGGCTAAAACGCCTTACTATACATGGTCGTTTTTCGTTGAAAACGCCTTACTATACATGGTCGTTTTTCGCTAAAACGCCTTACTATACATGGTCGTTTTTTCGCTAAAACGCCTTACTATACATGGTCGTTTTTCGCTAAAAACGCCTTACTATACATGGTCGTTTTTCGTTAAAAACGCCTTACTATACATGGTCGTTTTTAGCTAAAACGCCTTACTATACATGGTCGTTTTTAGTTAAAAACGCCTTACTATACATGGTCGTTTTTCGCTAAAACGCCTTACTATACATGGTCGTTTTTCGTTAAAACGCCTTACTATACATGGTCGTTTTTAGCTAAAACGCCTTACTATACATGGTCGTTTTTCGCTAAAACGCCTTACTATACATGGTCGTTTTTCGCTAAAACGCCTTACTATACATGGTCGTTTTTCGCTAAAACGCCTTACTATACATGGTCGTTTTTCGCTAAAACGCCTTACTATACATGGTCGTTTTTCGCTAAAACGCCTTACTATACATGGTCGTTTTTTGCTAAAACGCCTTACTATACATGGTCGTTTTTGGCTAAAACGCCTTACTATACATGGTCGTTTTTTCGTCAAAAACGCCTTACTATACATGGTCGTTTTTGCTAAAACGCCTTACTATACATGGTCGTTTTTCGCTAAAACGCCTTACTATACATGGTCGTTTTTTCGCTAAAACGCCTTACTATACATGGTCGTTTTTCGTTAAAACGCCTTACTATACATGGTCGTTTTTTCGCTAAAACGCCTTACTATACATGGTCGTTTTTCGCTAAAAACGCCTTACTATACATGGTCGTTTTTTTCGCTAAAACGCCTTACTATACATGGTCGTTTTTCGCTAAAACGCCTTACTATACATGGTCGTTTTTAGTCTAAAAACGCCTTACTATACATGGTCGTTTTTTCGCTAAAACGCCTTACTATACATGGTCGTTTTTAGCTAAAACGCCTTACTATACATGGTCGTTTTTAGCTAAAACGCCTTACTATACATGGTCGTTTTTTCGCTAAAAACGCCTTACTATACATGGTCGTTTTTCGCTAAAACGCCTTACTATACATGGTCGTTTTTCAGCTAAAACGCCTTACTATACATGGTCGTTTTTCGAAAATCTAAAACGCCTTACTATACATGGTCGTTTTTCGCTAAAACGCCTTACTATACATGGTCGTTTTTCGCTAAAACGCCTTACTATACATGGTCGTTTTTCGGCTAAAAACGCCTTACTATACATGGTCGTTTTTTCGCTAAAACGCCTTACTATACATGGTCGTTTTTCGCTAAAACGCCTTACTATACATGGTCGTTTTTTCGCTAAAAACGCCTTACTATACATGGTCGTTTTTTCGTCTAAAACGCCTTACTATACATGGTCGTTTTTCGCTAAAACGCCTTACTATACATGGTCGTTTTTCGCTAAAACGCCTTACTATACATGGTCGTTTTTCGCTAAAACGCCTTACTATACATGGTCGTTTTTCGCTAAAACGCCTTACTATACATGGTCGTTTTTCGCTAAAAACGCCTTACTATACATGGTCGTTTTTCGGCTAAAACGCCTTACTATACATGGTCGTTTTTTCGTTGAAAAACGCCTTACTATACATGGTCGTTTTTCGTCTAAAACGCCTTACTATACATGGTCGTTTTTCGCTAAAACGCCTTACTATACATGGTCGTTTTTTTTTTTTCGCTAAAACGCCTTACTATACATGGTCGTTTTTCGCTAAAACGCCTTACTATACATGGTCGTTTTTCGCTAAAACGCCTTACTATACATGGTCGTTTTTCGCTAAAACGCCTTACTATACATGGTCGTTTTTCGCTAAAAACGCCTTACTATACATGGTCGTTTTTTCGCTAAAACGCCTTACTATACATGGTCGTTTTTAGCTAAAACGCCTTACTATACATGGTCGTTTTTGTCTAAAACGCCTTACTATACATGGTCGTTTTTCGCTAAAACGCCTTACTATACATGGTCGTTTTTCGCTAAAACGCCTTACTATACATGGTCGTTTTTTAGCTAAAACGCCTTACTATACATGGTCGTTTTTTCGCTAAAACGCCTTACTATACATGGTCGTTTTTTCGCTAAAACGCCTTACTATACATGGTCGTTTTTTTTAAAAACGCCTTACTATACATGGTCGTTTTTTCGTTAAAACGCCTTACTATACATGGTCGTTTTTTCGCTAAAACGCCTTACTATACATGGTCGTTTTTCGCTAAAACGCCTTACTATACATGGTCGTTTTTCGCTAAAAACGCCTTACTATACATGGTCGTTTTTCGCTAAAACGCCTTACTATACATGGTCGTTTTTAGTTAAAAACGCCTTACTATACATGGTCGTTTTTCGCTAAAACGCCTTACTATACATGGTCGTGAAAAACGCCTTTTACATGGTCGTTTTTCGCTAAAACGCCTTACTATACATGGTCGTTTTTCGTTGAAAAACGCCTTACTATACATGGTCGTTTTTCGCTAAAACGCCTTACTATACATGGTCGTTTTTCGTTAAAACGCCTTACTATACATGGTCGTTTTTCGCTAAAACGCCTTACTATACATGGTCGTTTTTCGCTAAAACGCCTTACTATACATGGTCGTTTTTTTAAAACGCCTTACTATACATGGTCGTTTTTTCGCTAAAACGCCTTACTATACATGGTCGTTTTTCGCTAAAACGCCTTACTATACATGGTCGTTTTTTCGCTAAAACGCCTTACTATACATGGTCGTTTTTTTCTAAAACGCCTTACTATACATGGTCGTTTTTTTAAAACGCCTTACTATACATGGTCGTTTTTTCATCTAAAAACGCCTTACTATACATGGTCGTTTTTCGCTAAAACGCCTTACTATACATGGTCGTTTTTCGCTAAAACGCCTTACTATACATGGTCGTTTTTTCAAAAACGCCTTACTATACATGGTCGTTTTTCGTTAAAACGCCTTACTATACATGGTCGTTTTTCGCTAAAACGCCTTACTATACATGGTCGTTTTTCGCTAAAACGCCTTACTATACATGGTCGTTTTTCGCTAAAACGCCTTACTATACATGGTCGTTTTTTCGCTAAAACGCCTTACTATACATGGTCGTTTTTCGCTAAAACGCCTTACTATACATGGTCGTTTTTCGCTAAAACGCCTTACTATACATGGTCGTTTTTTCGCTAAAAACGCCTTACTATACATGGTCGTTTTTTCGCTAAAACGCCTTACTATACATGGTCGTTTTTCGTCTAAAAACGCCTTACTATACATGGTCGTTTTTAGCTAAAACGCCTTACTATACATGGTCGTTTTTCGCTAAAACGCCTTACTATACATGGTCGTTTTTCGCTAAAAACGCCTTACTATACATGGTCGTTTTTTCGGCTAAAACGCCTTACTATACATGGTCGTTTTTCGCTAAAACGCCTTACTATACATGGTCGTTTTTTCGCTAAAAACGCCTTACTATACATGGTCGTTTTTTCGCTAAAACGCCTTACTATACATGGTCGTTTTTCGTCTAAAACGCCTTACTATACATGGTCGTTTTTTCGCTAAAACGCCTTACTATACATGGTCGTTTTTAGTCTAAAACGCCTTACTATACATGGTCGTTTTTTCGCTAAAACGCCTTACTATACATGGTCGTTTTTCGCTAAAACGCCTTACTATACATGGTCGTTTTTTCGCTAAAAACGCCTTACTATACATGGTCGTTTTTCGCTAAAAACGCCTTACTATACATGGTCGTTTTTCGCTAAAACGCCTTACTATACATGGTCGTTTTTTCGCTAAAACGCCTTACTATACATGGTCGTTTTTCGCTAAAACGCCTTACTATACATGGTCGTTTTTTCGCTAAAACGCCTTACTATACATGGTCGTTTTTCGCTAAAACGCCTTACTATACATGGTCGTTTTTTCGCTAAAACGCCTTACTATACATGGTCGTTTTTCGCTAAAACGCCTTACTATACATGGTCGTTTTTTCGCTAAAACGCCTTACTATACATGGTCGTTTTTCGCTAAAACGCCTTACTATACATGGTCGTTTTTCGCTAAAACGCCTTACTATACATGGTCGTTTTTTCGCTAAAACGCCTTACTATACATGGTCGTTTTTCGCTAAAACGCCTTACTATACATGGTCGTTTTTCGCTAAAACGCCTTACTATACATGGTCGTTTTTCGCTAAAACGCCTTACTATACATGGTCGTTTTTCGCTAAAACGCCTTACTATACATGGTCGTTTTTCGCTAAAACGCCTTACTATACATGGTCGTTTTTCAGCTAAAACGCCTTACTATACATGGTCGTTTTTGGCTAAAACGCCTTACTATACATGGTCGTTTTTCGCTAAAACGCCTTACTATACATGGTCGTTTTTCGCTAAAACGCCTTACTATACATGGTCGTTTTTCGCTAAAAACGCCTTACTATACATGGTCGTTTTTCGCTAAAACGCCTTACTATACATGGTCGTTTTTCGCTAAAACGCCTTACTATACATGGTCGTTTTTCGCTAAAACGCCTTACTATACATGGTCGTTTTTCGCTAAAACGCCTTACTATACATGGTCGTTTTTCGCTAAAACGCCTTACTATACATGGTCGTTTTTCGCTAAAACGCCTTACTATACATGGTCGTTTTTTCGCTAAAACGCCTTACTATACATGGTCGTTTTTTCGCTAAAACGCCTTACTATACATGGTCGTTTTTCGCTAAAACGCCTTACTATACATGGTCGTTTTTTCGCTAAAACGCCTTACTATACATGGTCGTTTTTTCGCTAAAACGCCTTACTATACATGGTCGTTTTTCGCTAAAACGCCTTACTATACATGGTCGTTTTTTCGCTAAAACGCCTTACTATACATGGTCGTTTTTCGCTAAAACGCCTTACTATACATGGTCGTTTTTTCGCTAAAACGCCTTACTATACATGGTCGTTTTTTCGCTAAAACGCCTTACTATACATGGTCGTTTTTCGCTAAAACGCCTTACTATACATGGTCGTTTTTTCGCTAAAAACGCCTTACTATACATGGTCGTTTTTTCGCTAAAACGCCTTACTATACATGGTCGTTTTTTCGCTAAAACGCCTTACTATACATGGTCGTTTTTCGCTAAAAACGCCTTACTATACATGGTCGTTTTTCGCTAAAACGCCTTACTATACATGGTCGTTTTTTCGCTAAAACGCCTTACTATACATGGTCGTTTTTCGCTAAAACGCCTTACTATACATGGTCGTTTTTTCGCTAAAACGCCTTACTATACATGGTCGTTTTTTCGCTAAAACGCCTTACTATACATGGTCGTTTTTTCGCTAAAACGCCTTACTATACATGGTCGTTTTTCGCTAAAACGCCTTACTATACATGGTCGTTTTTTCGCTAAAACGCCTTACTATACATGGTCGTTTTTCGCTAAAACGCCTTACTATACATGGTCGTTTTTCGCTAAAACGCCTTACTATACATGGTCGTTTTTCGCTAAAACGCCTTACTATACATGGTCGTTTTTCGCTAAAACGCCTTACTATACATGGTCGTTTTTCGCTAAAACGCCTTACTATACATGGTCGTTTTTTCGCTAAAACGCCTTACTATACATGGTCGTTTTTTCGCTAAAACGCCTTACTATACATGGTCGTTTTTCGCTAAAACGCCTTACTATACATGGTCGTTTTTTCGCTAAAACGCCTTACTATACATGGTCGTTTTTCGCTAAAACGCCTTACTATACATGGTCGTTTTTCGCTAAAACGCCTTACTATACATGGTCGTTTTTCGCTAAAACGCCTTACTATACATGGTCGTTTTTTCGCTAAAACGCCTTACTATACATGGTCGTTTTTTCGCTAAAAACGCCTTACTATACATGGTCGTTTTTTCGTCTAAAACGCCTTACTATACATGGTCGTTTTTTCGCTAAAACGCCTTACTATACATGGTCGTTTTTCGCTAAAACGCCTTACTATACATGGTCGTTTTTCGCTAAAACGCCTTACTATACATGGTCGTTTTTTCGCTAAAACGCCTTACTATACATGGTCGTTTTTCGCTAAAACGCCTTACTATACATGGTCGTTTTTTCGCTAAAACGCCTTACTATACATGGTCGTTTTTCGCTAAAACGCCTTACTATACATGGTCGTTTTTCGCTAAAACGCCTTACTATACATGGTCGTTTTTCGCTAAAACGCCTTACTATACATGGTCGTTTTTCGCTAAAACGCCTTACTATACATGGTCGTTTTTTCGCTAAAACGCCTTACTATACATGGTCGTTTTTCGCTAAAACGCCTTACTATACATGGTCGTTTTTTCGCTAAAACGCCTTACTATACATGGTCGTTTTTTCGCTAAAAACGCCTTACTATACATGGTCGTTTTTTCGCTAAAACGCCTTACTATACATGGTCGTTTTTTCGCTAAAAACGCCTTACTATACATGGTCGTTTTTCGCTAAAACGCCTTACTATACATGGTCGTTTTTTCGCTAAAACGCCTTACTATACATGGTCGTTTTTTCGCTAAAACGCCTTACTATACATGGTCGTTTTTCGCTAAAACGCCTTACTATACATGGTCGTTTTTCGCTAAAACGCCTTACTATACATGGTCGTTTTTTCGCTAAAACGCCTTACTATACATGGTCGTTTTTTCGCTAAAACGCCTTACTATACATGGTCGTTTTTCGCTAAAACGCCTTACTATACATGGTCGTTTTTTCGCTAAAACGCCTTACTATACATGGTCGTTTTTTCGCTAAAACGCCTTACTATACATGGTCGTTTTTCGCTAAAACGCCTTACTATACATGGTCGTTTTTTCGCTAAAACGCCTTACTATACATGGTCGTTTTTCGCTAAAACGCCTTACTATACATGGTCGTTTTTCGCTAAAACGCCTTACTATACATGGTCGTTTTTCGCTAAAACGCCTTACTATACATGGTCGTTTTTCGCTAAAACGCCTTACTATACATGGTCGTTTTTTCGCTAAAACGCCTTACTATACATGGTCGTTTTTTCGCTAAAACGCCTTACTATACATGGTCGTTTTTTCGCTAAAACGCCTTACTATACATGGTCGTTTTTTCGCTAAAACGCCTTACTATACATGGTCGTTTTTCGTTGAAAAACGCCTTACTATACATGGTCGTTTTTTCGCTAAAACGCCTTACTATACATGGTCGTTTTTCGCTAAAAACGCCTTACTATACATGGTCGTTTTTTCGCTAAAACGCCTTACTATACATGGTCGTTTTTCGCTAAAACGCCTTACTATACATGGTCGTTTTTTCGCTAAAACGCCTTACTATACATGGTCGTTTTTTCGCTAAAACGCCTTACTATACATGGTCGTTTTTTCGCTAAAACGCCTTACTATACATGGTCGTTTTTTCGCTAAAACGCCTTACTATACATGGTCGTTTTTTTCGCTAAAACGCCTTACTATACATGGTCGTTTTTTCGCTAAAACGCCTTACTATACATGGTCGTTTTTTCGCTAAAACGCCTTACTATACATGGTCGTTTTTTCGCTAAAACGCCTTACTATACATGGTCGTTTTTTCGCTAAAACGCCTTACTATACATGGTCGTTTTTCGCTAAAACGCCTTACTATACATGGTCGTTTTTCGCTAAAACGCCTTACTATACATGGTCGTTTTTTCGCTAAAACGCCTTACTATACATGGTCGTTTTTTCGCTAAAACGCCTTACTATACATGGTCGTTTTTTCGCTAAAACGCCTTACTATACATGGTCGTTTTTTCGTCTAAAACGCCTTACTATACATGGTCGTTTTTCGCTAAAACGCCTTACTATACATGGTCGTTTTTTCGCTAAAACGCCTTACTATACATGGTCGTTTTTCGCTAAAACGCCTTACTATACATGGTCGTTTTTCGCTAAAACGCCTTACTATACATGGTCGTTTTTTTCGCTAAAACGCCTTACTATACATGGTCGTTTTTTCGCTAAAAACGCCTTACTATACATGGTCGTTTTTTCGTTAAAACGCCTTACTATACATGGTCGTTTTTCGCTAAAACGCCTTACTATACATGGTCGTTTTTCGCTAAAACGCCTTACTATACATGGTCGTTTTTTCGCTAAAACGCCTTACTATACATGGTCGTTTTTTCGCTAAAACGCCTTACTATACATGGTCGTTTTTCGCTAAAACGCCTTACTATACATGGTCGTTTTTTCGCTAAAACGCCTTACTATACATGGTCGTTTTTTCGCTAAAACGCCTTACTATACATGGTCGTTTTTCGCTAAAACGCCTTACTATACATGGTCGTTTTTTCGCTAAAACGCCTTACTATACATGGTCGTTTTTCGCTAAAACGCCTTACTATACATGGTCGTTTTTCGCTAAAACGCCTTACTATACATGGTCGTTTTTTCGCTAAAACGCCTTACTATACATGGTCGTTTTTCGCTAAAACGCCTTACTATACATGGTCGTTTTTCGTTAAAACGCCTTACTATACATGGTCGTTTTTCGCTAAAACGCCTTACTATACATGGTCGTTTTTTCGCTAAAACGCCTTACTATACATGGTCGTTTTTCGTTGAAAAACGCCTTACTATACATGGTCGTTTTTCGCTAAAACGCCTTACTATACATGGTCGTTTTTTCGCTAAAACGCCTTACTATACATGGTCGTTTTTCGCTAAAAACGCCTTACTATACATGGTCGTTTTTTCGCTAAAACGCCTTACTATACATGGTCGTTTTTCGCTGAAAACGCCTTACTATACATGGTCGTTTTTCGCTAAAACGCCTTACTATACATGGTCGTTTTTTCGCTAAAACGCCTTACTATACATGGTCGTTTTTTTTGAAAAACGCCTTACTATACATGGTCGTTTTTTCGCTAAAAACGCCTTACTATACATGGTCGTTTTTCGCTAAAACGCCTTACTATACATGGTCGTTTTTCGCTGAAAAACGCCTTACTATACATGGTCGTTTTTTCGCTAAAACGCCTTACTATACATGGTCGTTTTTCGCTAAAAACGCCTTACTATACATGGTCGTTTTTTCGCTAAAACGCCTTACTATACATGGTCGTTTTTTCGCTAAAAACGCCTTACTATACATGGTCGTTTTTCGCAAAAACGCCTTACTATACATGGTCGTTTTTTCGCTAAAACGCCTTACTATACATGGTCGTTTTTCGTTGAAAAACGCCTTACTATACATGGTCGTTTTTTCGCTAAAACGCCTTACTATACATGGTCGTTTTTTCGCTGAAAACGCCTTACTATACATGGTCGTTTTTCGCTAAAACGCCTTACTATACATGGTCGTTTTTTCGTTGAAAACGCCTTACTATACATGGTCGTTTTTCGCTAAAACGCCTTACTATACATGGTCGTTTTTCGTTGAAAAACGCCTTACTATACATGGTCGTTTTTCGCTAAAACGCCTTACTATACATGGTCGTTTTTTCGTTGAAAACGCCTTACTATACATGGTCGTCGTTTTTCGCTAAAACGCCTTACTATACATGGTCGTTTTTTCGTTGAAAACGCCTTACTATACATGGTCGTTTTTCGTCAAAAACGCCTTACTATACATGGTCGCCTTTTTTCGCTGAAAACGCCTTACTATACATGGTCGTTTTTCGCTAAAACGCCTTACTATACATGGTCGTTTTTTCGTTGAAAACGCCTTACTATACATGGTCGTTTTTTCGCTAAAAACGCCTTACTATACATGGTCGTTTTTTCGCTAAAACGCCTTACTATACATGGTCGTTTTTTCGCTGAAAAACGCCTTACTATACATGGTCGTTTTTTCGCTAAAACGCCTTACTATACATGGTCGTTTTTTCGCTGAAAACGCCTTACTATACATGGTCGTTTTTCGCTAAAACGCCTTACTATACATGGTCGTTTTTTCGTTGAAAACGCCTTACTATACATGGTCGTTTTTTCGCTAAAACGCCTTACTATACATGGTCGTTTTTTCGCTGAAAAACGCCTTACTATACATGGTCGTTTTTTCGCTAAAACGCCTTACTATACATGGTCGTTTTTTCGCTGAAAACGCCTTACTATACATGGTCGTTTTTTCGCTAAAACGCCTTACTATACATGGTCGTTTTTTCGTTGAAAACGCCTTACTATACATGGTCGTTTTTTCGCTAAAACGCCTTACTATACATGGTCGTTTTTCGCTGAAAACGCCTTACTATACATGGTCGTTTTTTCGCTCAAAAACGCCTTACTATACATGGTCGTTTTTTCGTTGAAAACGCCTTACTATACATGGTCGTTTTTTCGCTAAAAACGCCTTACTATACATGGTCGTTTTTCGTTGAAAACGCCTTACTATACATGGTCGTTTTTCGCTAAAAACGCCTTACTATACATGGTCGTTTTTTCGCTAAAACGCCTTACTATACATGGTCGTTTTTTCGTCAAAAACGCCTTACTATACATGGTCGTTTTTTCGCTAAAACGCCTTACTATACATGGTCGTTTTTTCATTGAAAACGCCTTACTATACATGGTCGTTTTTTCGCTAAAACGCCTTACTATACATGGTCGTTTTTCGTTGAAAACGCCTTACTATACATGGTCGTTTTTTCGCTAAAACGCCTTACTATACATGGTCGTTTTTCGTTGAAAACGCCTTACTATACATGGTCGTTTTTTCGCTAAAACGCCTTACTATACATGGTCGTTTTTCGTTGAAAACGCCTTACTATACATGGTCGTTTTTTCGCTAAAAACGCCTTACTATACATGGTCGTTTTTTCGTTGAAAACGCCTTACTATACATGGTCGTTTTTTCGCTAAAAACGCCTTACTATACATGGTCGTTTTTCGTTGAAAACGCCTTACTATACATGGTCGTTTTTTCGCTAAAAACGCCTTACTATACATGGTCGTTTTTCGCTAAAAACGCCTTACTATACATGGTCGTTTTTTCGCTGAAAACGCCTTACTATACATGGTCGTTTTTTCGCTAAAAACGCCTTACTATACATGGTCGTTTTTTCGTTGAAAACGCCTTACTATACATGGTCGTTTTTTCGCTAAAACGCCTTACTATACATGGTCGTTTTTTCGCTGAAAAACGCCTTACTATACATGGTCGTTTTTCGCTAAAAACGCCTTACTATACATGGTCGTTTTTTCGCTGAAAACGCCTTACTATACATGGTCGTTTTTCGCAAAAACGCCTTACTATACATGGTCGTTTTTCGTTGAAAACGCCTTACTATACATGGTCGTTTTTCGCTAAAACGCCTTACTATACATGGTCGTTTTTCGCTGAAAACGCCTTACTATACATGGTCGTTTTTTCGCTAAAACGCCTTACTATACATGGTCGTTTTTCGCTGAAAAACGCCTTACTATACATGGTCGTTTTTTCGCTAAAAACGCCTTACTATACATGGTCGTTTTTTTCGCTGAAAACGCCTTACTATACATGGTCGTTTTTCGCTAAAAACGCCTTACTATACATGGTCGTTTTTCGCTGAAAACGCCTTACTATACATGGTCGTTTTTTCAAAAACGCCTTACTATACATGGTCGTTTTTCGCTAAAACGCCTTACTATACATGGTCGTTTTTCGCTAAAACGCCTTACTATACATGGTCGTTTTTCGCTAAAAACGCCTTACTATACATGGTCGTTTTTACATGGTCTAAAACGCCTTACTATACATGGTCGTTTTTTCGCTGAAAACGCCTTACTATACATGGTCGTTTTTCGCTAAAACGCCTTACTATACATGGTCGTTTTTTCATGGTCGTTTTTTTTTGAAAACGCCTTACTATACATGGTCGTTTTTCGCTAAAACGCCTTACTATACATGGTCGTTTTTCGCTAAAAACGCCTTACTATACATGGTCGTTTTTCGTCTAAAACGCCTTACTATACATGGTCGTTTTTTCGCTGAAAAACGCCTTACTATACATGGTCGTTTTTTCGCTAAAACGCCTTACTATACATGGTCGTTTTTTCGCTAAAAACGCCTTACTATACATGGTCGTTTTTCGTCAAAAAACGCCTTACTATACATGGTCGTTTTTTCGCTAAAACGGCTTACTATACATGGTCGTCTTTTTCGCTAAAACGCCTTACTATACATGGTCGTCTTTTTCGGCTAAAAACGCCTTACTATACGTGGTCATTTTTTTCGTTGAAAAACGCCTTACTATACATGGTCGTCTTTTTCGGCTAAAAACGCCTTACTATACGTGGTCATTTTTTTCGTTGAAAAACGCCTTACTATACATGGTCGTTTTTTTCGTCCAAAAACGCCTTACGATACATGGTCAATTTTTTCGTCCAAAAACGCCTTACTATACATGGTCGTTTTTTTAAAAACGCCTTACTATACATGGTCAAAAACGCCTTACTATACATGGTCGTTTTTTCGCAAAAACGCCTTACTATACATGGTCGTTTTTCGCTAAAACGCCTTACTATACATGGTCGTTTTTCGCTAAAACGCCTTACTATACATGGTCGTTTTTTCGCTAAAACGCCTTACTATACATGGTCGTTTTTTCGCTAAAACGCCTTACTATACATGGTCGTTTTTTCGCTAAAACGCCTTACTATACATGGTCGTTTTTCGCTAAAACGCCTTACTATACATGGTCGTTTTTCGCTGAAAACGCCTTACTATACATGGTCGTTTTTTCGCTAAAACGCCTTACTATACATGGTCGTTTTTTCGCTGAAAACGCCTTACTATACATGGTCGTTTTTTCGCCTTACTAAAACGCCTTACTATACATGGTCGTTTTTTCGCTGAAAAACGCCTTACTATACATGGTCGTTTTTCGTTTTTCGCTAAAACGCCTTACTATACATGGTCGTTTTTCGTCAAAAACGCCTTACTATACATGGTCGTTTTTTCGCTGAAAACGCCTTACTATACATGGTCGCTTTTTTTCGTTGAAAAACGCCTTACTATACATGGTCGTTTTTTCGCTAAAAACGCCTTACTATACATGGTTGTTTTTTCGCTTGAAAAACGCCTTACTATACATGGTCGTTTTTTTCGTTGAAAAACGCCTTACTATACATGGTCGTTTTTTCGTTGAAAAACGCCTTACTATACATGGTCGTTTTTTCGCTAAAAACGCCTTACTATACATGGTCGTTTTTCGCTGAAAACGCCTTACTATACATGGTCGTTTTTTCGCTAAAACGCCTTACTATACATGGTCGTTTTTTCGCTAAAACGCCTTACTATACATGGTCGTTTTTTCGCTAAAAACGCCTTACTATACATGGTCGTTTTTCGTTGAAAACGCCTTACTATACATGGTCGTTTTTCGCTAAAACGCCTTACTATACATGGTCGTTTTTTCGCTGAAAACGCCTTACTATACATGGTCGTTTTTTCGCTAAAACGCCTTACTATACATGGTCGTTTTTTCGCTGAAAACGCCTTACTATACATGGTCGTTTTTTCAGCTAAAACGCCTTACTATACATGGTCGTTTTTTCGCTAAAACGCCTTACTATACATGGTCGTTTTTCGCTGAAAACGCCTTACTATACATGGTCGTTTTTACGCTAAAACGCCTTACTATACATGGTCGTTTTTTCGCTAAAACGCCTTACTATACATGGTCGTTTTTCGTTGAAAACGCCTTACTATACATGGTCGTTTTTTCGCTAAAACGCCTTACTATACATGGTCGTTTTTCGCTGAAAACGCCTTACTATACATGGTCGTTTTTTTCGCTAAAAACGCCTTACTATACATGGTCTTTTTTCGCTGAAAACGCCTTACTATACATGGTCGTTTTTTCGCTAAAACGCCTTACTATACATGGTCGTTTTTTCGCTAAAACGCCTTACTATACATGGTCGTTTTTTTCATGAAAACGCCTTACTATACATGGTTCGTTTTTCGGTTAAAACGCCTTACTATACATGGTCGTTTTTTCGCTAAAAACGCCTTACTATACATGGTCGTTTTTTCATCTAAAAACGCCTTACTATACATGGTCGTTTTTCGCTCAAAACGCCTTACTATACATGGTCGTTTTTCGTCAAAAACGCCTTACTATACATGGTCGTTTTTTCGCTAAAACGCCTTACTATACATGGTCGTTTTTTCGCTAAAAACGCCTTACTATACATGGTCATTTTTTTCGGCTAAAACGCCATACTATACATGGTCGTTTTTTTCGGCTAAAACGCCTTACTATACATGGTCGCTTTTTTCGTCAAAAAACGTCTTACTATACATGGTCTTTTTTTCGTCAAAAAACGCCTTACTATACATGGTCGTTTTTTCGCTAAAACGCCTTACTATACATGGTCGTTTTTCGCTGAAAAGCGCCTTACTATACATGGTCGTTTTTTCGCCAAAACGCCTTACTATACATGGTCGTTTTTTCGCTAAAACGCCTTACTATACATGGTCGTTTTTCGCTGAAAACGCCTTACTATACATGGTCGTTTTTTCGCAAAAACGCCTTACTATACATGGTCGTTTTTTCGCTGAAAACGCCTTACTATACATGGTCGTTTTTTCGCTAAAAACGCCTTACTATACATGGTCGTTTTTCGCTGAAAAACGCCTTACTATACATGGTCGTTTTTCGCCAAAAACGCCTTACTATACATGGTCGTTTTTCGTTGAAAACGCCTTACTATACATGGTCGTTTTTTCGCGAAAACGCCTTACTATACATGGTCGTTTTTCGCTGAAAACGCCTTACTATACATGGTCGTTTTTTCGCAAAAACGCCTTACTATACATGGTCGTTTTTCGCTGAAAACGCCTTACTATACATGGTTGTTTTTTCGCTAAAACGCCTTACTATACATGGTCGTTTTTTTCGCCAAAAACGCCTTACTATACATGGTCGTTTTTTCGTCAAAAAACGCCTTACTATACATGGTCGTTTTTTTTTGCTAAAAACGCCTTACTATACATGGTCGTTTTTTCGTCAAAAAACGCCTTACTATACATGGTCGTTTTTCGCTAAAACGCCTTACTATACATGGTCGTTTTTCGCTGAAAACGCCTTACTATACATGGTCATTTTTTCGCTAAAACGCCTTACTATACATGGTCGCTTTTTCGCTAAAACGCCTTACTATACATGGTCGCTTTTTCGTCAAAAACGCCTTACTATACATGGTCGTTTTTCGCTGAAAACGCCTTACTATACATGGTCATTTTTTTCGCTAAAACGCCTTACTATACATGGTCGCTTTTTTCGCTGAAAACGCCTTACTATACATGGTCGTTTTTGGCTAAAACGCCTTACTATACATGGTCGTTTTTCGTTGAAAACGCCATACTATACATGGTTGTTTTTTTCGGCGAAAAACGCCTTACTATACATGGTCGTTTTTTTCGTTGAAAAGCGCCTTACTATACATGGTCGTTTTTTTCGTCAAAAAACGCCTTACTATACATGGTCGTTTTTCGTTGAAAAACGCCATACTATACATGGTTGTTTTTTCGCTAAAACGCCTTACTATACATGGTCGTTTTCCGTTGAAAACGCCTTACTATACATGGTCGTTTTTCGCCAAAAACGCCTTACTATACATGGTCGTTTTTCGCTAAAACGCCTTACTATACATGGTCGTTTTTTCTGCTAAAACGCCTTACTATACATGGTCGTTTTTTTCGCTAAAACGCCTTACTATACATGGTCGTTTTTTTCGCTAAAACGCCTTACTATACATGGTCGGTTTTTTTTCGGCTAAAAACGCCTTACTATATACATGGTCTTTTTTTTCGTTGAAAAACGCCTTACTATCCATGGTCGTTTTTTTTCGGCTAAAACGCCTTACTATACATGGTCGTTTTTTCATCGAAAAACGCCTTACTATAAACGGTTGCTTTTTTTCGGGTTAAAACGCCTGATTAAAATACATGGTCGTTTTTTTCAGCTAAAAACACCTTTCGATACAGGTTGTTATTTTCATCTAAAAACGCCTTACTATTAATGGTCGTTTTTTTTCGTTGAAAAACACCTTACTATACATGGTCGTTTTTTCGTCAAAAAAGGCCTTACTATACATGGTCGTTTTTTTCGGCTAAAAACGCCTTACTATACATGGTCGTTTTTTTCGTTGAAAAACGCCTTACTATCCATGGTCATTTTTTTCGGCTAAAACGCCATACTATACATGGTCGTTTTTTTCGGCTAAAACGCCTTACTATACATGGTCGCTTTTTTCGTCAAAAAACGCCTTACTATACATGGTCGTTTTTCGTCAAAAAACGCCATACTATACAAAAACGCCTTACTATACATGGTCGTTTTTCGCTGAAAAGCGCCTTACTATACATGGTCGTTTTTCGCCAAAACGCCTTACTATACATGGTCGTTTTTCGTTGAAAACGCCATACTATACATGGTTGTTTTTTCGGCTAAAAACGCCTTACTATACATGGTCGTTTTTTTCGTTGAAAAGCGCCTTACTATACATGGTCGTTTTTTTCGTCAAAAAACGCCTTACTATACATGGTCGTTTTTTTCGTTGAAAAACGCCATACTATACATGGTTGTTTTTTTCGGCGAAAAACGCCTTACTATACATGGTCGTTTTTTCCGTTGAAAAACGCCTTACTATACATGGTCGTTTTTTCGTCAAAAAACGCCTTACTATACATGGTCGTTTTTTCGCCTTACTATATACTAAAAACGCCTTACTATACATGGTCTTTTTTCGCTGAAAAACGCCTTACTATCCATGGTTGTTTTTTTCGGCTAAAACGCCTTACTATACATGGTCAGTTTTTTTTCATCGAAAAACGCCTTACTATAAACGGTCGCTTTTTTTCGGGTTAAAACGCCTGATTAAAATACATGGTCGTTTTTTTCAGCTAAAAACACCTTTCGATACAGGTTGTTATTTTCGTCTAAAAACGCCTTACTATAAATGGTCGTTTTTTTTCGTTGAAAAACACCTTACTATACATGGTCGTTTTTTGGGCTAAAACGCCTTACTATACATGGTCGTTTTTTTTGGCTAAAAACGCCTTACTATACATGGTCGTTTTTTTTGTTGAAAAACGCCATACTATACATGGTTGTTTTTTTCGGCGAAAAACGCCTTACTATACATGGTCGTTTTTTTCGTTGAAAAGCGCCTTACTATACATGGTCGTTTTTTTCGTCAAAAAACGCCTTACTATACATGGTCGTTTTTTTCGTTGAAAAACGCCATACTATACATGGTTGTTTTTCGCTAAAACGCCTTACTATACATGGTCGTTTTTCCGTCAAAAACGCCTTACTATACATGGTCGTTTTCCGTTGAAAACGCCTTACTATACATGGTCGCTAAAACGCCTTTTTTCGTTTTCCGTCAAAAACGCCTTACTATACATGGTCGTTTTTTCTGTTGAAAAACGCCTTACTATACATGGTCGTTTTTTTCGTTGAAAAACGCCTTACTATCCATGGTCGTTTTTTACGGCTAAAACGCCTTACTATACATGGTCGTTTTTTTCGGCTAAAAACGCCTTACTATATACATGGTCTTTTTTTTTCGTTGAAAAATGCCTTACTATACATGGTCGTTTTTTTCGCTAAAAACGCCTTACTATACATGGTCGTTTTTTTTCATCGAAAGACGCCTTACTATAAACGGTTGCTTTTTTTCGGGTTAAAACGCCTGATTAAAATACATGGTCGTTTTTTTCAGCTAAAAACACCTTTCGATACAGGTTGTTATTTTCGTCTAAAAACGCCTTACTATTAATGCTCGTTTTTTTTCGTTGAAAAACACCTTACTATACATGGTCGTTTTTTCGTCAAAAAAGGCCTTACTATACATGGTCGTTTTTTTCGGCTAAAAACGCCTTACTATACATGGTCGTTTTTTTCGTTGAAAAACGCCTTACTATCCATGGTCATTTTTTTCGGCTAAAACGCCATACTATACATGGTCGCTAAAACGCCTTACTATACATGGTCGCTTTTTTCGTCAAAAAACGTCTTACTATACATGGTCTTTTTTTCGTCAAAAAACGGCTTACTATACATGGTCGTTTTTTTCAGCTAAAACGCCTTACTATACATGGTCGTTTTTTTCGGCTAAAACACCTTACTATACATGGTCGTTTTTTTTGTCTAACAACGCCTTACTATACATGGTCGTTTTTTTCGTTGAAAAACGCCTTACTATACATGGTCGCTTTTTTCGTCAAAAAACGCCTTACTATACATGGTCGTTTTTTTCGGCTAAAAACGCCTTACTATACATGGTCTTTTTTTTCGTTGAAAAACGCCTTACTATCCATGGTTGTTTTTTTCGGCTAAAACGCCTTACTATACATGGTCAGTTTTTTTTCATCGAAAAACGCCTTACTATAAACGGTCGCTTTTTTTCGGGTTAAAACGCCTGATTAAAATACATGGTCGTTTTTTTCAGCTAAAAACACCTTTCGATACAGGTTGTTATTTTCGTCTAAAAACGCCTTACTATAAATGGTCGTTTTTTTTCGTTGAAAAACACCTTACTATACATGGTCGTTTTTTGGGCTAAAAACGCCTTACTATACATGGTCGTTTTTTCGGCTAAAAACGCCTTACTATACATGGTCGTTTTTTTCGGCTAAAACGCCTTACTATACATGGTGGTTTTTTCATCTAAAAAGGCCTTACGGTACATGGTCGTTTTTTTCGTCTAAAAACGCCTTACTATTCATCAGGGGTGTATAACATACATCTGGAACCGGCCCACAGGATATTTCCAAAGTGAAAAAATGCACATAAGACATGGAATGAATATTTTTAATAGGGTGCAGGTCATGGAATATCCGCTAGGGGGGACACTGTTTTAATCAGAGGAAAAGACGACATTGTTTTGATCAGAGAAGAAGACAGCAGCCTCAGTCTGTCCCTGAGACAGACCCAACACAACAAGCCTCATTTCATCTTTCAGAGTTGAAGGAAGATTTTTCTTGGGTCCTCCGTGCCACAAGAGGGAGTCACCTGCTCACCGCCAGAGTCCACCTACGAGCACAGACCTGCAGGCAACACTTTTTGCTCTTCTTCCTGTTATTGGCAAGGTGCTGAAGACAAACTTTGGGCCAGCCTGAAAAATAGGAGACATTTACACTCGTTCAGTGCACCATCATGACTACTTTTTTGACTTTTTTTTTTCTCCCCTATGCAGCAGTAAACATGATCGGCTTCCTGCTCTCGAAAGACCCAACACAGAGTCTATCTCCCTGGTAAGTTTCATGCCCAACACATCTTTGTCTGCACAAGAAATTGACTTACGTGCAACTCACGGATGCCTTTCCTCTCAGGTCAGCACACCTGTCCTACGTTCTTCTCAAGAGCTGACCACTTCGCCGCCCAGCAACAAGCAGACTGCAATCCAACTTGCAACTTTTTCCTCTGCTTTTGTGATTGTCTACTCTGCAAAAGAAATAAAGCTTGATTACAAAGAACACTTCAACTCAACTTCATTTTTTAAACACATCGCCACAATCTAAATATTTAAAAGAAAAGCTAAAGTTAAAAGAGCCTTATGAGAGCCAAAAAGCGTCGACTCTTTTCCCGGCTCTTTTCACTGAGCCGATCCAAATGAACCGGATCACCGAAAAGAGCCGAAAATCCCATCACTATTGAGAGCTCGTTGTGTTGGCTTTGCTGCACAGTCGCCAAAGTATTTTTAAAAAGAAAAATTGGAGGGGGGGGGTTGAGCGGGCAACAGGCGGGCGTTAGTGTGAGGCTCATCACACGGGAGGAATGTGGGTGTGGAAGCATGCCAGAGCCATATGCAATCCTTATGTTCCCTCCCCGCCCAGAGTGCGAGCGAGGCCGAGTCAGGACACGGCGTGAGAACGTGCCGTGTCATTGAGTTTGCGTGCGTGCGTGTGAGTTTGGACGTTCGCGTGCCTCGATGGACAACATAAAAGCTGTTTGCCTTTTTATTCCCTTGAGTCAATATTTGTAACGCAAGGTTTTATTCAGTCATTCAAAGAGCCAAACATCTTGCAATGCGCATGCCAGGCCAGTAGTTGGCGACGCAAGACATGCTTGTAGAGCAGCGCAATAACAACAACAGTGAATGGAGGCGTGCGAATCAACAGCGAAAGTTGACGTATTCACAGTATATCTCCACTCAACGCTAACTCAACTTTAGACTTCAATTTGATGCGTGACCGTGCTCGTAAATCAAAACAATCATATCTCAATTCATCTTGACCCCCTTGCATTGAAATGAATGGACGTGACCGAATTTAAAAATACTGAAGGAAAAAACAAACAAACAGGTGAACCCACGGGTGCCAAACCAAGTCCAATGTACTCCACTCCAGACCCAATAACACGGCAAAAACATTTTAACATATTTTTTCTGACAAAAACAATATTCTGCAGTGTTGTACTTTATAAAATGCATCCAAATAGCAGAATGGAATAGATACGGTTCAAACGGTTTGGTCACGACAGCAATGTTGTTCAAACACGGAGCGGGCTACGTTCTAACAACAGGGAGCATCCTTATCGTTTTATATTAATCATATACATTTGGAGTTACTAGTGCACTTGTCGGTTCAAAATGCTGAGACAATAACATGGAACAATGTCATCAACGATAGACTGATATGATGCTGAACATCATGAACGCTAACATGACACATGCGCGCGTGCCTTGCAAGCGTGCATGCGTGCGTGCATGTGTGTGTGCGTGTGTGTCCTGTGTCTCCAGGGTGGTGCAACTCTGACACAAATAAGTCTCAGAGAGACTTGGCACCCCAAAGACATGGTTCATGTCAGCACTGTTTACCAGCCTCACTTGTAATGTTGATATTGTTAATTCCTGTTGGTTTAGATACTGGTTTGGTTTGCCATGGAAATGACATTATTATTATGAATGATATGTATTAGTAACTACTGACAATGTTTGCACAGCCACACACACATACACACACTAAAAAAAATCTAGTTTACCGTTGAAACGATGGGACAAAAGGTTGTGGGACTACGGTGGAACCCTGAGGCATACAAAGAGGCAGTTTATTTCCTTACCTTCCCATTTACTATGTCTTTTTGTTTTGACATACGTTTATTACGATACAGTGCCCATTTTTTCCTCCTACTGAAGCTACAACGATGCTATGTTTCCCAGAGTCTCTCTTCTTTTTGTTGTTGTAAACACAAGTTTCTGTACTTCTCCTCAAGCACGGAACGGGACTACTTTTGCCATCTCTACTCCAAGAGCGACGTGCCGTACCGAGGAGGGAGCGAGCGAGCTAAAGAGAAACAGATGGGATTTCCACCACTGTTGTGTAAGTTGGGAGGAGACGGCCGGGCCAGCCAGGCAGGCGTTTGATTTATGTCCTGACGTGACCTCCAATAAAGGCACATTAACGTCACAATCTGGCTGTTATTTAGCCAGACAGCACATTGATGGTGTGAATGAAGCGGGATGTGGTGAAGTCTTCAAGTGGGGTCAGTGTTGTGTGTGTGTGTGTGTGGCCCCTCAGAGGCCAAGGAGATGTTACAGGGGGACTCCAAATGCATGAAGGCCAAAACTCAAGATAAGGAAGGAGAAACCCGGGATAGCGCTGAGCCTATCGACAAAGAATGCTCAGGATCTTGATGAAAATGCAGTATTGTTGGTGTTCATACCAACAATTTAAAAAAATGGTAGAAAGGTTAAAAAAAAATAAAAATAAAACAAGTTACCATGTACTGCGATAAATGTATGACTGTATGAATTATTTATTCCAGATAAACAGTAAAAAAGTGGGTGAAAAGTCATAAAGTGCATCAAATACAGTAATCGCTTATTAAAAAAAATTCAAATACTTCAATAAGTGTTCCTATAAATGATTAATAAAGAAAATGGTGACCCAAAATGATGAACATTTTTTGATTTAAATTAAATTTTAAAAAGCTAATAATAAACTAAATAAATAATTAATAAATAAGTTAAAGAGTGAAAATGGAAATTCAAATTAAAAAAAAGAAATCAAATGATGACTCACAAAATAAATCAATGCAAGTAAAAGTATCCATCCATCCATCTTCCGAACCGCTTGATCCTCACTAGGGTCGCGGTGGGTGCTGTCGTAGCTGCAGTAGGCGGGGGACACCCCGAATCGGTTGCCAGCCAATCGCAGGGCACACAGAGACGAACAACCATCCGCGCTCACAATATAGAGCGCTCAATCGGCCTGCCATGCATGTCTTTGGAATGTGGGAGGAAACCGGAGCACCCGGAGAAAACCCACGCAAGCCCGGGGAGAACATGCAAACTCCACACAGGGAGGCCGGAGCTGGAATCGAACCCAGTACCTCTGCACTGTGAAGCCGACGTGCTAACCACTGGACCACCGGGCCGCCCAAGTAAAAAGTATTTCTCACCTAAAAAAAAAAAAAAATACAATACAATCATTGATGTCGGATGAATTCAAATTTCCATCAAATCAATAGAAATGAAAAGCAACCGTACGATTCATCTGACAAACTTAAAATCCAAGACCGAGCGCATATATATCATCATCTCAATTCAAAGTGGAGCCGAAATCGTCTTTGAAACACTGTCAGTGCCTGCCCCATCTGCAGTCAAGTAAAACAAACGGCCCTTGCCACAATTTGCAAAGATCCTGCGACTGACATTGAAAAGGAGACAAATTGACACCACGTGGAGCCGTTTTCCTCCTCGTCGTGGTCCTTGTTCAACCGCTGGAGCGGAAAAGCCAAGCCGAGCGGATGCCTGAGCCCTGACGCTCCGAGCCGTGAACTTGACAACCTGCTCTCGTCCCATGACTGTGCCGCACGCACACACAAACAACACAAGGCCTTTGAACAGCAGCAAAAAAAAAAAGAAAAAAGAATCTTTAAATTCAAACACACAAACCACAAGCCCGCCTTTGTGTTGCTCGAAGCTGTTACGACACGCAACGGCCTTCTATTTATGGCAGCCGGCTTGCGTGATTTACACCCAAAATGCCCCGGCCAGGCTTTGCGGTGAGCTGCGACTGGCACGCGACTCCTGCTACGCTCCTCAGCGCGTACGTGGGGAGCGGCCAGAAGCAAGGAGCGGCACATCGGAGGAGGACAAACAAGGTGAAAGGCCCACAGGATGTAAACACAGCCGTGAGGAAGGCAACAAAGAGCGAGCCCAACGCGGCGAGGAGGAGGAATGCAAACACGGCGTCAACGTGAGGTGAAGGCCACGTTTGGAGACTCGCGCAAGACTCTTTTAAGGGGAGGAGGGGGTGTGATGGAAAACCGGCTTTTTCATGGCTTGCGCAGTCGGGGGGTTGTACAAGTGAGTCAAGCTGAATTGGATTTGTACAGTGCCAAGTCACAGCAGAAGTCATCTCAGGGCACCCTACGCACATTGAGTAGCCACTATATATATATATATATATATATATATATATATATATATATATATATATATATATATATATATATATATATATATATATATACACACACACACACACACACACACAGATGCATATTCATCAGTTACTTGTGTTGCAACAAGTCATCAGCGTTGCGTATCAATGGCAGAGGAAAAAGGTACAAAGTCTCCCACGCCAGCCGTGTGGCCCTCATGCGCTTATTCAAAAGCTCGATTAGATGTCATAACGTGCTTGTTTACCTTTTTTTTTTTTTTTTTTTTTTTTTGCATGCAGGGAGGGGAACATATGGGTTACCTGAGCCTCGCTTGAGTCATCTGCATGCAGCGCGGTTATGTGTGTCGGCAGGACATTTGAAAACAACACCTACGACAACAACATCATCGTCAGCATCATCATCATCATCGTCATCAACATGCCCGACAAACATCAACAAAGCGGCACGTGCTGGATGAGTTCCCCTTTATCCTGACCCCATTGTTGTCATGGCCGACATTTGGCATTCGCTCGGACGGCTCGAAAAACACGCGCCTCGGCTTTGTTTGTCGGGATCTGGGATTTCCCTGGCACAAAAGACGGGTGCTGTGATGTCATCGAGCGATGTCACGCTGGAAGGATGTGGATGAAAGTGTTGTTGGTCGCATTAGATGCCACCTTTTGCTACGTTTTTTAAAAATTGTTTTATTTTTGTCGTCGGCAAAGAATGACTTATATTACTGCCGCACTGAGAATCCAAGAGAGGGGCATTTGAACACTATCTTGTCTTTGAGGTGTACTCAATTAGAAAAAGGTTGGAAAGGAATTGCGAGTCACCGTATTGGGTTTGTATTTACCGTATTTTCACGACCATAAGGCGCCATTAAAAGTCTTAAATTTTCTCCAAAATGGACCGTTTGGGTTTTGGCTCCACTAGCTCGGCTAGTAGACCGATAGCTGCCAGTTGGAGGAGATCATCGTCGCTGTCGTATTGACAATTAGCCGCCATAGTCGCAGAACGAAATATGTTGCTTAGCAACGTTAAACGCGCATTCGGAAAAATATTCTCGCGAGATTTGAAATTGTTTGCAACTGTTGCAACGTGGGAACACATTCGGTTTGCAACATCATATTTGCAATTTGTTTTATGCAACACATTGCATAAAACAAATTGCAACGTGGGAACGCGCCTTTATAATGCGGAGCGTCTAGTGTATGAGCCGAGTTCCAAATCCTGACTGAGCGCGCTTCTGGCCGACACGCAGTTTATATAGAGAAAAGGCGGGCGTGAGTGACGACAGGCATGCGGAAGTCCGCCAATGAGTGAAGGGTGGGCGTGTAAGAGGACGCTAAAGGCACGTCCCTAGCTTGTACCAGTCGGTGAGAGTGTAAGAGGTGAAGAGAAAAACGTGAGTACATTGTAAAATGGCTAAATAAAGTACAATTAAAAAGGTGTTTTTAGCGTGCGTGCATGCATGCCGCATGTTTAAGCTGGCGTATGTTTTACCACGCCTGGCTGCGCCCAATAATACAGTGCGTTTTGTGTATGTGTAAAATACAGAAATAGCACCCGTTACTGAGACTGCGCCCTACAACACGGTGCGCCGAATGGTCGTGAAAATACGGTACATTTTCTACAGTCTCACGTCCATTAGAACTGGTGGTTTGCGTGTTCCATTAAAACGACGGCGCCAAGTACAATGCGTGCAGAGTTACTTGGCAGCGCGCGTCATATCACGCACTCGGGTGAATGAAGAAGATTGTTTACTACGACTTTGATCCCCCTCCTCCCGCGCTTGCATTTACTTCGTTCATGCGCGGGAGAGTGGGAATGCTGGGCGGGGCGCTTTTGACTCACTTCAAGTCTAGACTGCGAGCAGAGAGACTTTTTAATTCATTCCATTCGTGTGTGGTTTCTGTTTTCATTTTTATTGTTTGGCTCACCCGCCTTGAAAGGATGACACATTTGAATAGTTCTCTTTTCTTCTGCCATGATTGCAATTCTTTCATGATGATTATTTATTATTACCGCCGTGGGTGTTAGTTCACGCTAACAAACGAAAGCGCAGTGGGGTTAAAGCAGCGGGCTATTGTGGCCAAATCCTGTGAGTCGAGTCGAAAGTATGTGAAACTAAGGGAGGTCGCCATGGCAACCGCGGCGCGAGTGGGTGGTAACGCCACACCTGCGCGACGACGGTAGAGATTGACGGACGCAAGCGAGAACGGGAGTGACAAATGCTCTCGGTCACTTTATTAGGTACACCAAAGGAGCTCCCATCCAACCTCCAGATATGGAAAAGCGCTCTCAGTGCAATCAGCGATAAACATGTCGCCAACTTAATGCTTCCAATGCTAAAGTCCCGCTGAAGTCAGGCAGACATTTTTTTTTTGAAGGAAAATAGCGGCACCGTGCTAGCGTCCGATAATCCAACGACAGAAACTCACACACACACACACGCACACGCACACGCACACGCACACAAAAAGATCCTGTGTTTAAAACAAACCCCCCATTTTAGCACCAATAGCCGCGTCATGCAGGCATTGTAACATTGCAATAATAGCAGGAGAAGGAACAAGTCCAAAAAATAATTTGCCAAGAGTGCGTAATCTGCCGCTTCGCTGGCTGAACTCTGGAAGACGAGACATTTTAGAGGACAAAGAGCAGCACTGTGACGACGTCACACGATCCCACCACATAAACCGCGGTTGTCTGTTAGCTTGACGCGAAGCTGTCATGAAAAAATAAATAAATAAAATACTTCGACATGCTAACGGGAATTAGCATAGTTGTTATAGCAATTAACAACCGCTACATGAATTCAAGCGGCGCACGAACCAAAATGACTCTCAGCCATTCCAGCTCATTTTGGGGGGGTGCTCAGGCACCCCTAATTGAAATCCCAGCCGCCCAAGAAGCTTTTCTGTTTTCCAACACACTTTGATCAGTGCCATTTCCCATTTCATTGCAACTTTGTGTTTGTTTGAAGTGACATTTGGGGATGGCACTGCATCAAGGCTTGAGCCCCATCGCAAAACCCGTGTAGTCCGAGTTGAGCCTCTCCACATTTTATTTTATACTCTAAAATATAGAGATTAAGTTTTCTACGCTCCTCCCCCCATGAAACTAAATGGTAACTAGATCAAACTCCTAAAAATGGCCCCTCCCACAAGACTTGTGCGCTTTCTCCTTGTTGTAATTGAATTTGCCGGTTTCTCTTGTGTGTCCCGTTATTGACTGGGAGAGGAACAAGAGGGGCTTGCCGGCCCCACGCTGGCTGGCTGTAGGCGGGAGGGAGAGTTGCAGGGGTGGCCGTGGGGAGGCGGGGTGAGGGGAGGTGTGGTGGTGTGGGTGGGGGGCATGCTGGTAATTCGGGGACAGGCCGGGGGCACGGTGCCAGCGAATTAGAGAGGCGGCCCGCAGGACGCGTTTTAATTTGCGCTGCCATGTGCACAGGCATGCGCCTCGGCTCGTCTCATTAGGCCGGCCGCCGTCTTCTGAGAAACACGGAGGAGTCAAGGCAGCCCAGCGCCAGTCAAACGCTCACTCAACATATTACGCGCTTGCTTTATTTACTTAGTGGTGTTTCGTGCTAACTTCAGGTGTGTTTTAGAGCCGTTTGTTCGTTAGTGAGGAGGAGTGCAAAAAAAATAAAAAATACAAATCAAAAATCCAGTGCTTTCGCTTTCTTGGTAACTTTGTGAAATCTATTTATTTGAATGCATTTTGAAAAAAAGTTATGTCGTGTGTTAGTTGCCAGTATTATGCAAACATTTTCAATCAGTCATTTTCAGAAATGCTTATCTTCACGAAAGTTGCAGGCCAAATCAATATTTTATGCCATCTCTAGTATTGTATTTGTTTTCATTTGTCACTGATAGCTGGATTAGAATTAGAACTGCGAACTCGGGAGAATAATTAATTAAATGTTAACGCAGATCTGGAAAAGTGCAGCCGGCATTTATTGCTCAACAGAATATGAATCTTATTATTATTGCACCGTATTATCGGCCGCAAAGAACAACAGCGGTCATGAAATGGAGCCGTAAATGCCGCACGCTGCTCGAGCTGAGGCGCGATGCACGGCTGGAAGCAGGTTAGCGCTAGCGTGTCATCCGTCAACTAATTGGGCTACATTAACTTGTCCATCTGCGATGATCATCTCATCATCGCGGAGATGATGGAGAGGATGGCGAGGATGGCGAGGCCTGCTCGGGTCCGGCGGGAAGCGTCGCCACGTCTCCGCTGAATCGGCCGCGAGGGAGAACGCCTCGCCGTCTCCGTGGCGACAGATTTGTGCCATAAATCCACGAGCCAGAAGATTTCTATATTTTTTTTTATTTGGAACAATTTTGCTTCAGATTCTACACATTTTTATTTATTTTTGTAAAGGCCACGGAGAACTTCATCAATCAAAATAAAGACAATAAGTCACACGCTATATAGTGACAGTGATTATGAGAGTGTCGTGAATATCGTGTATAGGGAACGAGCTGCTGTTCCTTAGCGCGGGGGATGCTAATTAGCACTCAGAATCCCACGGGAAGACAAAAGCGAGTCCAAAAGGACGTGCTCGCTGTGTCTTTCTTCATGTAAGAGACAGGCTAGCTCGGTGCTATTGTACGGGATAAAAGAGATCCACTGGGGTCAGAGATAGTTCAAAGGAAACAGGAAGCGAAAGGTTACAAATGTCAAATATTGACAAAAGACAGCTTCTCTCCACTGGTGTCTACAATGACGCCCTCTGTTCAAGAAGCTAGTGATAATAAGAGCAACATATCCCGAAATATCTAGCGGAACTGAGCGGCTAGCAGGCACCGATTCGGAAAACCGCGGAAGTCCGTCTCCAAAGCGGTCACAATAACTCTTTGTCAATAGTTTGACTTCGGGGCTCGAAGAAATCGCACTTAGCAACGAGGGGAACGGGGTCGCTAACGTTGAGGGGTTTAGTATTTGCTAAGTGTGGGAAGGGGGGTGGGACAGGCAGGTCAGGCTTTAAATCCGGGAGGGTAGGGGGGTTTAGGTTTGGGTTCGGGCTGGAGTTAAATTTAGAATATTGGCTTGAGCCGAAAATAATTGCATGAATAATATAGCGGTGTCTGTTTAGCTTCATGCTAACAAACGAAGCAAAAATGCCATAGACAAGCGAATGATCAGCATTGTCGTGCAGTGTTCAAACATTTTAAGCGACACATATTTGAATACAGTGGAGCATGTAGATGGATGCCATAAAAAAAAAAAAAAAAGGAACAATCTCCCAGGGATACAGTCTCGATCATCTGTGAAGAATGAATAGTATTACTGCGGCTTACTGGGGAGTGACTACGTCCATGCGCAGCCGTATGTTGGACTGTATTTTAATACCCGCAAGAGACCAATGAGCACACTCTCCAAATAGCACAACCGTGTCCATTGAATTGAAACAAAAATGTGGCCAAAACTGTTCTTTGGAATTGTTCCCTTGGGGGCGGGGCGGAACAAATTCACGTCATATTCATTCACATCAATGGGAAAATATGGGGTGCTTCCAGTTCCAAGTGTGGTCAAAGTTGCCGCTTTAGTTCCAAAAAGAAGACCAGAGTCACTCCTGAGGGACACTTGGTGTGGGCGGTTTTCCTTCATGCGAGAGTCTAATGAGCCTCACTGTTGTTAAATGTGGACTGCGAGCTTCATCCAAGATGTCTGCTGCGGAGTCAGCGGTGACCACCTGGCCGCCCCCCGCCCACCACCCTCCGGGAGCTCCTCCAGCTCCGCCCGTCAATCACCGGCCTGACACAACACAGCCTGCTGGGCAGCCTGCGCTGAGGCCGGCGCGGCGGGAGGTCTGCGGACACCTGCGACCCGTGATGGGAAACAGACCGGCTTCAAGGTGGCGAGATGTTTTGCTTTCCACCTGCTCGTGACACCGGATCCGCGTCAAAGCCTCAAGCCTCAAACCTCGGGCCCGACTCCCACGCTAGCAGCTCTGCTTTTCCCTCACACGCTGTGCTGCGACAGCCGGCGGCGATGCCCAGACGTCGGGCTCGCTTTCCCTGCTCATGTCCGCGACTCCATCGGAACATTTCTTTGACATTTGGGGGACTTGCTTGCGTATGCTTCTTCATCCTTGCTTCAAGACTGGATGAATTCAAATGAAAGCAAAAAAACATAAGCGCCACCAACAACAACCACAACAAGCGCCATGGAGACAAAAATGGAGCCACCAATTTATATTAACTTGCAACTCACACTTGGAAATGCTTGTTGTTGTTGTTTTTCGTAGAGACTAAGGGGTTGGAGGGTTAGCTCATTCACTCCCAATGACGTATTTAGACGTCTTTTCAGACTCCACCCAATCGATCCCAGGTACTTATTTATATTTCTTTCAATTTATTTTCAAGAAGAAAAAAAAATGTTGGAAAATGGCAGGTCCTGAATGAGCATAGCAGACCTCCACAATGGGGGCGGGGCCAGGGCGGGGGGCGAAGAGTTGTTTTAATTGGGAGTGGGATTTACTTTCCTGTATTTTCTGTGGGTGTGGGATGGAACGGGGGAGAAAATCCACTTCCGGCTTCTACCGTTGGGCAACTCATTCGTCATGGATTTGGGTGTGGTTGTGTAAGGGTAAGGATTCAGGTTTCTGATTGATGGAATTTAATAAATAAGGATAAGCGTTATAGACAATGGATGGATGAATGGGAAGGTTAAGGATAGGGTCAGGGTTGGGGTTAGGGGATAGGGCTAACATTGTCCATCTTTGCAGATGCTAAATAGTTCTCCCAAATAAGTCTCAATATATATATATATTTTTTTAATTGTGCTGCTTTTGAAGCTTCAAGTTGCTACGTCAAAAGGACTTTAGGGCCTACACACGCACACACGCTTGGCTGGTGGTGTCTCAGGTGTTACAGTTAATCTTGGTGTCATCCCAGGCGAGGCTGCAGGCGCAAGAAAACAGGCCTGACCTGTAACGGTGGGACCGCGCTTGGACAAGTCCAGACAAGGCCCCTGGTTCTGTCGCCTCGACGCTCTCGCGGGGGTGAAAGCGCAATGAGGCTCCCTTGGGTGCTCCAGCCGGGGAGCAGGTGCAAGGCTGAGAACACCGCCGGGACTCCCACAGCTCATCACGAGCCGGTCGGCGGGTGGAGGAAGTCAAATGCTGCACGCAGCGCCGTGTCAAAGACTTTTCACGCGACGATTCTTGACATAAGGCAGAGTTGATTCAGATTGACGTGTTTTGAAACTAGGAATGAATTCCACGCTCAAGGCAAGCGGGAATTTTTGATCTCCGATGGGGGATATGAGTCAATCCCTGAACATTTCCCATTTCCTTCTCCTTCGGTCTCATTCTTTTCCCATTTCCTGATATTCAAACTGATTTGGTTCCCTATTCCTACCGTTCATTTCTTTCCCTCCATTTTTAGTCAGATTTTTTTTTCCCCACTTTCCGAAGATTGAGATTCGTAGTTCTCATTTTCCGACTGTTTTTAGTTTGATTGAACATTCATTTGATCGATCGTAATTTGAAAACGAGCTTGCAGATTGATCCGGGGTCAAATTCTTTGGCATAGGGATCTTATTCCAAAACAAGGAAAAATACGATCGGTAAGACTAGTTAAATCTTATAGTTGTGGTTTGAACGCAAGAGTTCAAGAAGTCACGACTGTATGTCACGTTTTGAGGCGTCATGGTAATTTTGTTCCTTCTTGGAGACATTTTGGCATGCTGAGAATTGACAGATGGGCGATGAGGCACACGAATGTGACGTAACCGCTTTGCTGAACAAGAGCAAAAAGTACAGTGGCCCGAAAGAGACAAATGGGGGGACATTTTGCTGAGCTTAGAGTCCGTTTGTAGTGACCAAGACCAAGTGGGGGGTTTTTTTGTTTGTTTGTTTCTGACATTTTTGGTGCATTTTTGCTGAGCAGTCGTGCTGAGTGGGATTAAAGGAAAACGAGAACATACGAACGCGCTCCAGGCAATCAAGAAGAAGAAAATAAATAAATAAATAAATAAAACGGTGACAGCAGATGCACTCTTGAGTGGTCTGTTTCGCTGACTCATGGTTGGTCGCCGCCCACAAACTAAAACTCGGACTCTTGTTTCCACGGCAACCATCATTTCGACACTCCAAAGCAACAATTGGCCACTTGCCCTCACGATGCGATCGACAAACGTTTGGCCGGTTGCCTTGGAGGCGCGATTCTGTCAGATTCGATCGTCGATCCGAAACTGAGTCGCCGCTAGTTGCCGTGTTAGCATTTTAGCTAATCGTCGGTCAGTTAGTTTAAAGTAAACAGTGTAGAAGATTATTAAAGGAGACACCGTCTTCCAGCTAAATGAATTTTCACAGCCTCATGTTTTTGTACATTTCTCTCAACATTATTAATGAAAGCTAGCACGAACATGATCAGCATTTGTCTGTATGCGCCCACCGCGACTTTGCTGGTCGTGAAACAAAAAAAGAAAAACGGCAGCAGTGGCGAGCGCGCGCATAAACACGGTCATCCATCACCCGCCGTTAAAAACAAATCAAGTTTTTATGACGGCCTTTCAGAGTTTTATCTGACTTCCCACTCGGTGGGCTTCCTGGTTCCTTAATCAACGCGGGGGCAACGGCGCACGACGGACGCTCCGGAGAAAGTCGCGACCTTTGGCTCGCATGAATGGCAGGAAACGTCTGCGCGGCGAGGCCGCCGTGCCAGTCGCCACGTGAGAGCGCGGCACAATGCGAGAGAGTCGATTGCGGCGTTTGATATCGAAGTGAAGCGCAGAAGCCCCCGCCAGGACCCCCGTGCGTCTCTCAAGAGCCCCCTGCAGGCGGCCGGCTTGTTGGGACAGCTGCTGGCACGGCTCTCCGCGGGCTGCCTGATTCATTTTCTCAGTCAACAGCACAAACTTGCACGGCGGCCACAATGCAGTCAGGCGTGACTCACGGGCCCATTTGGACGTTTGGGCAATGACCGCACACACCCACGCGCACGCACACGCGCACACGCATGCAGGCACATACAAAGAAGAGAGTGACCATGTCATCATCTGCCATCGTTTTCCTTCTTTAAAAAATAAAATAAAAATATATAATAATAACAAATAATTTTCATCGACATTAGTTTTATATACTGTATTTACTTGGTCACTTAGTTGGTTAATCAGTCAGTCAGTAAGTTAGTTGGTTCGTAATATTCAGCAACTGAATATGACGCTCGGATTTCAGTTGAGTGTTATGGAGTCGCTTCGTCTCAATTAGTATTTTGCCGAGTTGTTGTATGGTAATCGAGTTACTCATTTAGTCAGCTACTTACTTAACTTGGCAAATTGGTCAGTTAGTCTATACTAGGTGATTGAGTTGGTTGATTAGTTAGTTGGCTACCGTCGGCGACTTATTAGGAACAGTTTAGTTCATATTTTAGTCAATTTGATCATCAACAAGTAATTAATTACTAGATATGAAGACTAGTAAGCAGTAGAGGGGCCTAGTTAGATAGCTAGCTAGCTAGCGCAACTAACGGATAGATGGACAGTCAATTAGTCATGATTTAGTCAGTTGTTTGTTTAGCTAGTGTTTAATTTTTGTTAGTGCTGGTTAGTCAGCTACTTACTTAATAGGTAAGTGAGCTAGAAATTAATTCCTAGTAATCAGTCAGTCAGTTGTTTTGTTAGTTAGTAGTTGACCAATTGCTTATTAGTTAGTATGTGATTCAGTTGGTTGTTCAGTCTGCTGGATAGTTTGCTCGTTAGTTGGCTAGCTAGTTTGGCAGTTGTTGTTTTTTACCCTTCCAGTGAGCTGATTGTTTGTCCTTTAGTTAATAAGTGAGTGAGTTGGTTGTTAGTGGGTCATTCAGTCAGTTAGTCATTACTTAGTACTTTTTTGTGAATCAATTTGTTTGTTTGGCCTATAGTTGCGTCAGTTAGGTAGTTGTAGTAGGTGGGTTAGTTAGTTAGTTGGTCAGTCAGTGGATTAGTTTGGTAGGTTGATGAGTTACTTCATCTTTAATTGGTTGGTTAGTCCTTTGTCATCGGTTGGTTTTCAATTCTTCTATTAGTTATTCATGGAGTTGGTTACTTTTGAGGTCATTGAGTCGATTGGCGGGTGGGTGGTTGGGTCAGTAGGTTGGTTGAGCGAGTACAACGAAAAAAATATGTTTTGGGGAACAAACATGTGTCCCCATGACACCGAGACGGCGGACATGTGACACACGTGTGCTGAGCCTTGAAATAGAACGAAAGAAATCTTAATCTGCCGTGGGCGTCACCACATGACACAAGTGTTGCGCAACGACGACGAGAAGTGAAAGACTGTGGCATGAATCACAGCACCAGTGACCTACTTTTAATTGTAAACAGTCCCGCTCAAACTTTACAAGTGTTACTAAAAAAAAATAAAAAATAATAAAAAATCGTGATGGGCACATAATGTACCGTATATAAATAGTACACAAAAGGATGCGTTTCAACAATGCAGACAACGATGAAGAATTTGTACCGGACAGCATTTGATTACGCAAGTGTATCGAAGTTGTCGTCTGCAAACAGTTGTGGCAGGATGAGAAATACAAACATGATTCCTCTTGGTGTACTTGAATTATTGCTCCATGGGGCTCCACACAATGTTTTGCAAGAGGGCCTTTCCTGAGAAGTACATATAGTAATGCTACGTTTTTTTGTTGTTTTATTTGGAATAATTATGCGTCATCGGGAAATTATTGGTGAGCCCCCCACCCCCACCCCACCACTGATGAACTGCGGCGGCGATTAATTATGGGGGTCCAGATTTTGGTGGCCGGGCAGAACCGTCTCAAGTGGCGTCGCCGGTTCTGCCTCGATGGGTCTGATGTTGGCCCGTACTGACTTGACCACATTATTGCCACTCCCATTAAAACAATAATAATAATAATAATAATAATAATAATAGTAACACCCAGCACACGACTATGATTCTAATAAGAAGCGTGCACGCTTGTTGGTGACTCACACTTTCCATTTGCATCAATGACGACAACGACGACGACGACACTGCGGGCGCGGGCGGGAGTGGCTACGTGCTGACTCAGAGCTACGCAAACAGCTCGGCTCACCATAAAGCGCATGAAGCCCCTTTGGAAACGGAGCAACGTCTTGAGGGCCTCCTCTGACTTTGGAGACGATCTCATTCATCAATAACGCCGACCTCTGAATGACACGCTACGACGTATTCACTGAACAACGTCCTTATTGTTGTGCTTGCGGGTTGTGACAAGAGAAAGCACGTTGCCGACACAAAAAAAAAACGGCATAACCGATTCTGAGACGAGGCGTCATCGGAATCATATTCATGTAGTCGAAACATGACGGAAACCAGTAAAAAATCGTGATTGAACTGTCACTATTGTTAGACACGCCGTATTTCAAAATATATTTTCACAGTTCCCGTGGTCGGAACAGGTTGTGCAGGTGTGCCTAATAAATTGGCAGCCCAGTGAGCAAGTCAACAAGGTAAGATGAACGATTTGGAACCATCAGAATATCACCACATGATGAATATCAGAGTATTACTGAGGATTATTCTTGCCCGTTGCCAACAGTGTACTTGGGCTCCACTTCCGCCAGGACACGTGCAAGTTTACAGGAAGGAAGCTCCTTCGGCAACCTCGGCCAAAATGGTTGCCAAATGTTTGAAATTTGGTGCATTTCGGGCGAGTGCCTGGCAAAAGGTTGCCAGGACTCAAGACTTGGGACATTTCACCCCAATGAAAAACGAGGACGGAACATGAAACCGCAGCCTC
The DNA here is from genome assembly GCA_026261675.1 of Hippocampus mohnikei. Classification (NCBI taxonomy): domain Eukaryota; kingdom Metazoa; phylum Chordata; class Actinopteri; order Syngnathiformes; family Syngnathidae; genus Hippocampus; species Hippocampus mohnikei. The sequence goes on from JAKGUB010000327.1 coordinate 1,564,007, forward strand.
TCCTATGAGCAAAACTCAGGCGGGAACGTGTCCCAAGTTCTAAAAAGACACAAAAATGGTGACGTGCTGAGTCATGCAGGCTCTTCCAAATGATGGAACAATGCAAACTTTTATGGAACCTTTCACAAGTCGCTATCCAGGGAAATTCCGTACTTCATGCGACTGCATTCTAAGTGTGTGTGCGCGCGTGTAGCCAGCGTGCAGGCGTGCGTCACGTGGTGAGTGAGGTGAAGGGCTATTAGGGCAAAGGCGACTGCTGCGCCGGGTTACTCAGTAACCTGCACGCTCGTCTTCACATCCCAACCGCATCAAACACACTAACGCATCAACACACACACGCGCACGGACACACATGACACAAAAGCGCACACGCACACGCCTCAGTGCAGCTGCACGAGTGAAGCAATCATTTTGACCTCGAATGTGTTTCTTTTAAGGGAGATTTGAGGAGCACCAAGGAAGAGGTGTTACCAGATGTGTGACCTCAAAAACAAATATGGACGCTTGTCACCCAAATGAGGCCTTCCACAACTCGGCCATCCGCGCACAACACTTGGGAGTCAAACTGGACATGAGATGCTGCCGTTTTGGTTAGCAAACGCTTTCCAGTCACAGCACCGACGAGCGGATACTTTCTTCCGCCGGGTTTATTTGAGGGAGGCGTTCATTTCCCCAAGTGGACGCTGTCTTTTTTTTCCGAGGACACGTCAGTGTCCGCGTAATGAGTAATGATTGACAGCACGCGGCATGACTCACATGCTTGTTAGCAGTCATGTTCTTGTTCCTGACTGGGGTCCAAACTCCACGAAAATATGACAGTTTGTCCAAAGCCAAGCCGTGCACATGTCACGGCTGGCTAAACAACAACAATTTGCATTGGAGTAATGCGGGCTGAGGGAGGATGAGGGGGGCTTGTACAAAGTGTTCCTGACAAGTTTTTTTTGGGGGGGGAGGGTGGAGGTAGAGAAGCTGACACAATGATACACATGTTATGGCCGCGCTCGCCAATTCATTTTCAGACCACGTTGCTAGTGGCGGCGCCATTCGGAAAGGAGGACGCCATATTGTTGCCGTAGTTGACTTTAGAATGTGAATTTCGGTTTACATTTCATTACTAACAGATTTTTGTTCACCATCAAAAAAATCTGTTTGGGATAACAATTGATAAAAATGTAGCGATTTTGATCCCATTACCAGTTCTCATCCGGGGTGGGAATGAAACGGAATGAACGTAAACGGAACTATCAAACGAGCAGTTTCTAGAAATGTAATTACAGTGGATCTCTGCAATTACGGAGAGGGAGTGATTTGCGAAAATACAAATTTAACTGACAGAAAAAAAAGACAATTTTAAATATGTTTCTCATTTGGACGAGAAAGTTCCTGATCCAAATGAGAAAGTTTCTCATCCTAACGAGATAACGTTTTGGTATCTGCTGTTAGCTCTTCTTCTTCTACTCCGCAGTCGTCAAAGAGAAGAAGGTGTCAAGGCAAAACAAGCTAGAGGGAAACAAGCTACAGTCGTATTGTGTTTCCTGACTTGTGTTGAATAAAAACATCATAAAGGAGCAGATAAAGGCTCATTTTCCGTTCTTCAAGCTCCAATTTTGGAACTAATAACGGGAGAAAACACCAACCCCTTTCACTGGAGACAACACTGCCTCCTAGCGGACAGAGGAATATCTCCAATGCGTGAAAGTTGAGGCGCAACGTTTGTTCAAAAAAACTAAACTCAACGAATTTGAATTTCAATTAGAATTTAGGGTGCATATTTTTGATACGGATTAGTTTTTTCCATTTTTTTCTTTACAATTTTTGATAGTACAGAATTAGAAATGAGAGGGTTAAAAATGTTGAGATTAAAACAAAAACCAAAGGAAATTGAATTTAAAATAAAGAAGCTTGATTTTGACACTGATTTTATGATTAAAAATAAAGTTTTAGAAATTTGATGGTTAAAAAAAAAATCTAAAGATATTAAAATTCAAACCACCTGATTTTGCAATCAATTCAGATGGTACAGATCCCCTTTGACACGATGAAAAAAGTTGCAGGGGAGAGGTCTGAAAAGTTACATCTGGCAACTAGTCTCAAATTTGCGTTGGATTGAGGGAAGCTGGCAGGGTGCTCCATCATTGGCTTTGACAGGCCGGCCAGCCAATCGGCGCTGTGCAAACAGCGACCTGGCCACCACAACTTTGTTTTTATGGGGCCACCTGGACATGCATCTGGTCCGGCCGAGGGTGCAGATGGACGTGCATTAATAGACCGGCCGTCGCTTGCGTCCAAGCACACTTCAAAAAATATATGTAATAATAATAATAATAATGCTGACAAAAATAAAAGACGACCGATTCTGGCGGTCTCAACTTCCCAGTGTTCCTCTTCCGAACAGGCGCCTGTTACATAACGTCCTCCGCTGAGAAAGGGGCCGTTGACACGGGGTAACCTTTGCCCGATAACAAAAGCAACTTGGACAAATAATTAACATGCAAAGAGGGGGGAAAGGGGGCGGAGACGGGGGCGGGTGTGTTCATAATTGCGATTGTTATGTAAAAATGAATCACACTGCATGAGCAAAGACATGAAGAGAGCGTTACAGATGTTTTCATTCATGGCACAACAAACAACACGGCAGGAGAACCCAGTCAGGCTTTTGGCACTGCACTATCATAATGTTTAAATATCTTTCTTTTTTTCAAATGACGGTAAATTACATCAATAATGGTGGTAAATGTAGGCTAAAAATCCAGATTCATATAAAGAGTAGTAAAATAAATCAAAAGGCATCTGTTGTATGCCATGATTAAAAAGTATGTGGAAAATGTGTACATGTTATGAAGAAGGTGAATTAAAATAAAAACTATTCAGGATGAATGACCAGGGGGGGGGGGGCAGAAATTAAATGATGATAAACAACAACAAAAAAATACACATCACACTTATTCCACAATTAATAAAATTATTGATAGTCTCAAAAAGAATTGAAATAATTCAGTCATTTATCCATCCATCAAAAAAAAAAGCATATTGCAAACAAAAGGAAATCTGCTTGTACGACGAATTGGCAACATCATCGCCTGTCGCATGTTGCGGCCCATATTGGGTCTTACGAGCACGCAAAACAAATCCTTGTCGGCTGTTCTTATTGTTCTGTGGTCAAGAAATGGGGTGGCGATCAAATATTTTCTCGGGTTTGTCTATACGGTGGATTTTCCCCTATGACAGGACAAGAGAGTATCGCCCATGACAACGAGGGGCTTTATTCTGGCCAGTTAACGGAACTAGCGTGTCTAAAGGAACAACGTGCCAATGCCGAGGCATTCCTCGTCGAGAAGGCCGGCGAATTGGGACCAGCGTCCGCTGAACTGCAGTGGCCCTGGCAGGGCTCCCTGCTACCATGCCTGATGTCATGACCTGATGCTGTATACGTGTGTGTGTGTGTGTGTGTGTGTGTGTGTGTGTGTGTGTGTGTGTCACCGACATGCTATCAGACGCAGTCGTGTCAGCACGGTGGTGCAAACTTCTCTCCGAGCTGCAAGATGCCACACAAACGTTGTGATATTTGGACTGCACGCTATGCCAGACAATGTATTTGGTACAGTTTAACAAAGATGCTCACTTTTTGATTGTGCCCCCCCCCCGCATACCCCCAAATAAATAAAGTTTTTTTTTTTTAAATAAGAATCATACACATGAGTAAAAAACTCACATCAACATTTTAATATATTGAGATGTCACGCAATCCATACAGTTTAACTTCGGCCTCGAGAGTCACAAGAGGTGCTGAAAGCGGTGGCCATTAGCTTCCATACAAAGTGCGGTGAAGGCACAGTGGCCGAAAGGAGAGTATGCAGGGCTCTGCTATACGTACACGCACACACACACACACACACACACACACACACACACACACACACACACACACACACACACACACACACACACACACACACACACACACACACACACACACACACACAGTATTTTTTTAACCCCCCCAAATTCCTTGAATAAACCACCAATAACTGTTAAATTATAACTAAGACACTAGGGGGGGAAAACACCCGTGAATAGGTGAATTTGTTGTGATGTAATGAGATTTTTTTTTCCATGTCAAATATCTGCCTCTGCTCAAGTGAGTGGATAAAAAACACAAGAATAAAATTAATCTATGGGAAATGTCGAAGAATGACAAAAAAAAAAAGGACTTCCTAATGGGGCATAAACAACATCTGTTTTGTATCCGATCCAATCATCTAAATTTTAAAAAAAAAACTCTTGGTGACATATTAATGCAATGACAATATTGGTGAGCCGTCCACAGACAAGACGTGGGAGGTGACTCACCGGCCGCAGAACCCCACCTAAAGCGGGCCACACGTGTCCACGCCAGTGTTATGATTACCCATGATGACGCGCTGGAAATAACCTGCAGCGGGACCGGACAGACCGGTGGGGACCAGGCGGCGGGTGCGTCTCTCACAGCAGCAAGGCCCGGACCTGTTCCGGGGATCTGGGAAGGAGGCGCTCGGGGTCTTTGTAGGCGTTGGCCGGACCGTTGAGCGCCGCGTGCACCTCGCCGTATGCCCGGCACACCAGCTCGGTGGACTGCGAGAAGATCTGCTCCCTGCCACGGAAGAACACGGCATATCGTCAGCGTTCGCACTTTTACAAACTCGAAAGTGCCTTGAGGATTTGCATTTTGACAGATTTGTACAAATTATGATTTGTGTGTGCGTGTGTGTGTGTGTGTGTTGGTTTTTTGTTGGATAAAGAATCATGAATCTTTATCAGCGTGAGTTGAAAATGTTTTATTATTCCCCTCTCGCCTCTCCAAGGTATTTTAGTGGGCGCCAATGAAACCGGATTTTTTTGCTAGTTGCAGGACATCGCGGGAGTCCGCTCTCGTTCCAAAATTCCCCATCGTAAATTCCCATGGAGGTTTATTGGAGACTTTACGGAAATTTACCAGAAATCCTCCACCCCCTCGCAACCTCAATATGTTCGCCATCTTGCTCGAGAAGAACCAAAAAAAAAAAAAAAAAAAGCCCATTTGCGTTATTTGTGCTTTCGTGTGTTGATCAGCTCAGACGTGCGCGCCATCGAGACGATTTCAGGGAACCGCCGATGTGAGTGAGAAATGGACCAGAAGCTAATTAATGGCGTCCTGCCCATTAGGCCTGCGGCATCCATTAATAGAGAACATTAACCTGAGGCACAGAGTGCTCCTCTCGCCGGCCGCACTTGCCGGTAAACGTGACTCGCAGCACGCGGCGGCTGGATGGAGGCAGCTAAAAGCATATGCGCGTGCGCCGCCTCGGTCAGGCAAACACCAAACAACCCGGCGGCTTCGCCGCTTCCACGCGGCCGCCGATGAAAAGTCGCCGCGGCGTCGAGCGGAGTGTTTTGCTAACAGCGTGCGCCGCGCCAGGGCCCAATCGCACTCACTTGATGGCGGCGCTGAGCAGGAAGTTGAGCTGAGGCATCGCCAGGCTGTCGGGTGACGACAGGTAGCGGTCGAACTGGACCTGTTGGCGGAAGGACGACAAACGCCATTTTAGGGTTTGTGCAAGTCATTGAGAGACAGACTTGTCCTTGAGATTTTGTTGGATCGCTACCAAAGCTGCAAAGACCGGACGGCGAAGAACGTTTTGTTTTGAGTCAACGCACGAGGCCCGCACATTGGTGACCCATGCAAAATTTGTTGGTGTAGACGTGGAATAGTTGTAAAATTCCGCCCTTATAGCTTGTTACCTTGAGCAACGTGGAATTTGGCATGTCTATCGTCAAGAAAACCACCAAAAAGGCTCAAGAAGCCACGCCCTAAACGACGTACGAAATGCTAAGCTAGCACCTCTTTGTTCGCGCGCCTTTCTACTTCAAACGGTGCACAACAGAAAGAGAAAGGGGGAAAAAAATATCCAGTAGCTCCATAAGCAAACATTTCAGTCAACTTCAAAAATCAAATGAAAATTCAGAGGCATGTCTATCCGATGGAGCCCCACCAAAAAAAATTCTTAAGAGGCCATACCCCCAAGATGCAAAGAACGTGGCCACAAACAGCGTCTCTGTAGCATGCAATTAGAATTATTTTTAGAAATTATGCCATCTTAAATCCAACGGTCCTTCCCTCACCATAAAAACTGATCCAGGGCTGTGAAAAAGTCTTTACCCCCTTCCTGATTTTTGCGTTCTTTGCGGAAGGGGACAAATACTTTCTCACGGCCCGGTCGCTCAGCTTCTCCTTCCGGTTTTGCTGATGACGGAGGTTCCTCATGAAATGTACTCACCATGGCCACTTTCACTGAGGAGACGTCCATGCCGGGCACGAGGGACAGAGGACCCTGACGACGACACAAAACAAGACGTGTTACGCGAAGTAAAAAACCACAACATGACTGGCTTATCACATGGCGGTTGTCAAGACAGGCGCTTTGTTTTGACGGAGGAGCCTCGAATGTCAGCCTCCAATACAGTCCGGGTGCCATTCTAGCGGGAACTTGGGAGACGGAACATTTGACAGAAGCACTGCACATAGCAACATGATTTACCGGACGGTATATTTGTAATTTGAGTCTGAATATGAATTTTCAGGATGAAATGAGTTGGTTGATCTGGACCACGTTGGGATGAAACTTGGTTTGACTTGAGATGTTCCAACGTTGCATCCGTGCAGCACATTCCATTCAGAAAATGATAAATACAAATTTTAAGATGTATTTATTTATTTATATATTTGGGCGTGTAGGTTTTTGGGGGAGGCAGATTACTTAACTGTATAGCTATGAAAATAAAATGAAAGGGAAAAAAAGAAACATCAAATGTGCATTATTAAAATAACCCCCCCAAAAAAAGGACAACAAAATTATGAATACAAAATGTCTTCTTAGTACAATAATGACAATAATTCTGTTATATTCATACAATTTTAAAAAGGAAAACATTTGTCCAAAATAAATATTAACGCATAAAAATAAAATATCTGTATCATCCAAATAATTTTTTTAATTAAGGTTAATTAATTAATTAATTAAAAACTAATAAAACAGACTTATTATCATTCAAAAAAAGTTACATATAAATAATAATAAATAAAAATATCATTTGATGACATTTTAGCAAGTGGAGTCCTTTGGAGGAACAACATCATCAACAGCCGCCTTTTCCTCCTCCCCGATGAGAGAAAATGACAGGGCGGAAACTTTTTACAGATAGTGAAAGTCAACCTTGAAGGCCGAGAATAGACGGTGTGCCGTGCAGACGCAGACACACGCACACAGACTTGATCTCCTCAAACACACGCTGGACTATTTCGGGCGAGGCCACCCGGGGAGATGATGACGCTTGGCGACCGAGTTTCGTGCCGGGGAGCGGCGCTCCTGTCCCGGCGTGACCTGCGTCGTCACGACACGTAACCGCAACCACGGCCGCCGCCGTGGCCACCGATCAACAGTGGGCGGAGACTGTCGGACGCTTGACTTGTGTTCATAGCATCGGATAGAAAAGCATACAAGCGCAGACGCGGGCCATATGGTCACCGTGGCGACGGCATCGTAAACAACAACGCTCGCCACGGAGGTGTTCGTGGAAATAAGTGGAATTTCAAATATCTTCGACGCGCCGCTGTTCCAATGGCGGGTTTTGGGGATATAAACACACTGATAATCCATTTGCACAAGTGTGCACACCCTCTTACACTGCCCTAGCCTCACTGAAGTCCAATGAAAAATGTGCCCTGCAGAAAAGAGGAGTGTGTTCTGGGACCTGCTTGGCGTCGTGCTGCTGGACGCAGTTGTAGATGTAGCTGAGGCCCGCTCTGGTCAGCACGTAAGAGGCCTGCTCGTTGATCAGTGTGTCAAGGTGAGCCTCGATCTGCAGAAGCGGAATAAGAAGCAGAGCGGAGTGAGGGGTTGAAGTCGATGGAAAAAAAACAACAACGAGGTGCCATTGTGAGCAAATAGTACTGGTGCCTAATGGAGTGTCGCCGGGCGCGTGGCATGACACAAAGGATGTGATCCAATTCGACGGATAGATGGACTGCCGTAACACGAGCTCATCATGAATGCCAAAAAATGTGAATGCGACTTTTTTGGGGGGGTTTTCGGTTTCATATTAGAGTCGACAGAGCTGTAGCTTGCAGGGCCACAAAATCATTTGCTGATGATTTTCAGAAAGTACATACCAACAAACAGGTGTGCAATAAGCTTTTTCCCCCACAATCAAGATCATTTCATTTTCCAAGAACAATATAATGTCATAGTTTTTCCTTAAAATGCGACATCTGGAATCTTTTCTTCAATTACAAAATACAGAAAAAAAAATTAATTGTTGCATTTGAACTCTCCTATTGCCATAGGCAGCTCATGTTGTCCGTGGGTGGAAATAGAACCATTTACTGATTTATTTAGGACATCAATCGAGTACAAAAGCATCCGCGCAAAGTATGCTGCCGTTAGTGCAGTCACTCTCTTGTCTCTCTCCCACTGCTCGGCGTATGCGTAACTGCTCACCCCTCCCCTCGACACTCAGTCGAGAAGGAGGAAAAAAAAGTTGCTGACCTCCCCAAATTAACTTCAAATGGTCGCCTTGTTTAGCGAGCTCCACAATGAGCAAATCATGTTAAAGAAAAGTCAAAACTCATGACCGGTGACAGACAGTTTCAGCGGTGATTGAAACCTTGACTTTTTAAAACCGCGGTCACACCGGTGATGGGCCGATGCCTACCTGGAACTCGAGCATCTCCAGCCTCTTATCGGTGAACTCAAAAAGCGCCAGCGTGGTCTTCATAACATACAGCGAGTTGACCATGTAGGTGGCCATGTCGGCCGTGCCCAGGTTACTGGCCGAGACCGTGCACAGCTGCAGGAGAGGGTCCAAAATGCACGAGAGCACCTGAGGGCGGGCGAGCAGGGGAGCACGTGAACCAGGAAGTTGATCACAGAACAGGAAGGGACGAGGTGAAAGCGACAAAATTGTTTACTTGGGCAAAGTCGGCCTGGCGAGCACCCACGGGGACCACGGAGGAGTCGTGAGAGGCCAGAACCTCCCTGAGGAGGGCCAACGTCTGGGTGAGGGAAGTGGTGGGGCCCAGGTCGGGAGGGGGGAGCTCCACCTACAAAAAAAAAAAAAAAAAGAAAAAAACAGGATCCTGAAATGTCTTCGGACACGTCACTTGAAGGGAAAATAAATGATTCAGAAATAGTCGGCCACATGGCTCCAGGTGAACTTCTTTTGGCCCTCTCTAAACGTTTAAATGGCCATGACCCAAGCGCTGCTCAGCGCTTCTCTGCACAGCTCCTTCTTGTGCAACAAGTACAAAAGCATTGGACGTGCACTCCAAAGTTCAGAGAAGGTCAAATGAAGTTCACCTGTAAAAGGTGAGAGCGCCTTTTAGGTTCATCCTGAAATTTTGCACAACAGCCGAACGTCGAATTCTTTGAGAATTGCGCCTCACGGAAAATGGACGTCTTCATTTCTGGTACACAAACACTTGCGTCTTTGTGCCTGGCCGCCCGTCAAGTATGTAATTGAACAACCGAATCAATATCTTGTGAGCCGCCCATATCTGAAAATGAGTCTATTAGCGAGCCATCCTGAATTTTGCCGAACTGTTGCCGCCACAGTTCAATTCCTTGACCTCATATTGTTTCTCTGAAGACGATCTGACATTTTCAACAAACGGCAACGTTGTGCACAAATTATCCCGAGAACAGAAGCTGCAACTTTGCGTCCTACTCCGAGTTTTTTTTTCTTCTTCCGTCCAGGTGTCCCAATACTTTTCTTTTCTTCTCAGTAAATCCTACACGGGTAATCTGGGAGTCAGTTGTGCTTCAAATGAAAAGGGCCGTGATTAAATCTTCTCGCGGGCAAGGAAAAGAAAAAAAAAAAAGGAGGCGGGCAATCTTTTGTGCACCTAATGGCCGTCATTATGAGAAGAGCGCGTTCCCGGCTGCGGCTGCGATCGACACTGAAACCCGCAGGGGGCCATCTATCGGATTAGCAGCGGGGCCACCGGGCTCATCGGCCTCGTGGCTATCGATCGGGAGCCAGCTGGACCCCCGCTACGTGGAAGAGCGCGTGCCGCCGTGCATTTGGACGGCAATTTAACCAGAACGCCAAGATGTACGCGGTGTTTTTTGGGTGGTCAGCAAGGGCCACTCGGACGCGGCGGGGCTAAATGTTTTCAAGAGGTCCAGAAATAGACAAAGTTCATGGAGGAGGGGGTGATACGCAACCTCTGCACGATCCCTACGGCAGAAAACAGCAAAATCTCAACAACACGGATGGGACCTTGTGTGACTTTAAAAAAATAAACGTTTCAATGAAGCCTACATTCGTGTTTTGTAAACACTGATGACAATTTCGCCTTCAGTGAACCTTGCGCTCCAGTTTCCCGTGAACCTGAGGGGGATTTCAACTCTTCTATGAGTCTATTGTACGCATTTTATGCAGTGGTTAAGTCATTGATTTCCCTGCGATGACGACCAGGAAGAGCCCAAGAGCTGGCAAAGGGCTTATTATGGATTACATCCTTTAATTCGTGAGATAAAATGGTGACAAATCTGTTTTATGCGCCGTGTAATTTCCCCTCGGGAGGCCAAACGGAGGCCCTTCTTCTTGAATTAGCCTACTTTGTCCATGAGTCTGCTTGCGTGAAGGCTCAAGCTGTTGAAGAACATCTTTTTGCTGAGCATGTGCATCTCCTCGATGGTCATGAGCAAAGCGGCCACGCCGGATCCCACGATGGAGCTGCCAACAGACGCAAATACGACGGGGGCGTGAAGCCGTGACAAAAGGCCGAGCGGAGACCACGGACGCGGCGACAGACCTGATGGTGTGGTGGTAGAACTTGAGCAGGTTGGACAGCTTGTAAAGCAGCACCGCGCCCGGCTCGGCCACGATGACCTGCTCTATCCGAACCTGGAAAGCGTGCGAAGGTGTCGGAACACGAATGGCAACAAGGAGAGATTCGGGACTATTTTAGCTGCTCACTTTCAGAGGGCGACACACTCCTTCCGTGATGTGTCCGACCACCTCCTGCATGTTGTCCTCCGCATCTGGAAAAAAAACCCCAAAAAACGCTGCATTGAAAACAACTTCAAATGCAATTTCTGACTACACATTTAGAGTAATGTAACCCTTTACATAAGTTACTCCCGCCAATAAAAAGTGGATTTGTGTAAATTTACTAGCCTTTCAAGAAAACAAACATGCTATTAGATTGACTAACAAAGTGGAACGAATAGCGTACATTTACCACCAACCTGGGTTGACATGTTTTTTATTCAAATGAATTATTAACTGTTTCACAGAAATTATTTTCCTTTTTTTCTCCCCCGAACAAAAGTGGACTTGTGGAAACCAAACTGGCCTTTAACAGGATTTAAATGCTTGAACAAGGTGTTCGTTATGGACAATCCGTGACGAGCACAGAAGTCCAATAACAAAACACCACTCGAGTTCTGATCGGGGGGGCCGTTCCTCCCAATCACGCCCCTCCAGGTCTCACTGTCGTTGCCCACATGAGCATTGAAGTCCCCCAGCAGAACGAGGGAGTCCCCAGCAGGAGTACTCTCCAGCACACCCTCCAAGGACTCCAAAAAGGGTGGGTATGCTGAACTGCTGTTGGGTGCGTATGCACAAACAACAGTCAGGACCCGTCCCCCCACCCGAAGGCGGAGGGAGGCTACCCTCTCGTCTACCGGTGTGAACCCCAATGTACAGGCACTGAGCCGGGGGGCAATGAGTATGCCCACACCTGCTCTGCGCCTCTCACCGTGGGCAACTCCAGAGTGGAATAGAGTCCAACCCTCTCGAGAGAGCTGGTACCAGAACCCAGGCTGTGTGTGGAGGTAAGTCCGACTATATCCAGTCGAAACTTTTCAACCTCACACACCAGCTCGGGCTCCTTCCCTGTAAGAGAGGTGACATTCCATGTCCCCAGAGCTAGCTTCTGCAGCCGAGGATCGGACCGCCAGGGTCCCCGCCTTTGGCTGCCGCCCAGCTCACATCGCACCCGACCCTTTGGCCCCTCCCATGGGTGGTGAGCCCATGAGAAGGGGGACCCACGTTGCCTCTTCGGCTGAGCCGGCCGGGCCCCATGGGTGCAGGCCCGGCCACCAGGCGCACGCCAACGAGCCCCACCCCCAGGCCTGGCTCCAGAGGAGGCCCCGGTGACCCACGTCCGGGCAAGGGAAACTGGGTTCCATTTATTTTGTCCATCATAAGGGGTTTTTGAGCCGTGCTTTGTCTGGTCCCTCACCTAAGACCTGTTTGCCATGGGTGACCCTGCCAGGGGCATAAAGCCCCAGGCAACTTAGCTCCTAGGATCATTGGGACGCACAAACCCCTCCACCACGGTAAGGTGACGGCTCACGGAGGGGGGATTTTAAAACTATAACAAAATTAATATTTCACATGCCCTGGTTTCTTTCTGACTTCCGGGTTGAGTGAACGCTGGCGCATTTGGCTGCCGCTGCTCAACCCGTATTGTTTTGTGTTTTTTGTTGTTGTAAAGTGTCCTTGGGTGTATTGAAAGGCGCTTATAAATAAAATGCATTATTATTATTATTATTATTATTATTATTTCTAGCCGTAGCGGAAATCAAAGAGTGCCTCATTGAATTTTGGAGCGGCGATATTTCACCCGTCGGCGTACCCTGCAGAGTGACCCCCTTGAGCAGCGCTTCCAGGTGCTCCCTCTCGGAGGCGGTGGCTTGGTGCAGCCAGGCCAGCATGTCGCCCAAGTACCTACGAGAACGGATCATGTGAATTCAATCCCTCCTGGCCGGCGGGAGGCTAATTTTAACACGTCGGGAACACAAGCGCCCGCAATCATGGGCCATCATGTTTCATTTCCCCTCCAAAGACAACAGCGCTGTATTGCTTGTTATATAATGCTCGCACAAACAACAGGGGTGAAGGAGATTGACTGTGTGAGTGAGGGTGTGCATGCGGTGAACACGGTGAGAAACAACTCAATGTTCTCAGAATCGCTGATGCCTCTGACCGACTCCTAACTAAAGGCCATTCTGTGGACCATTCCGAGAAAATCTCCTGGGAGGACGGCGCTACGGCTAATAAGGACACGCGCTGATCCAATATCCGCCATGTGAGAGTCATTCGCCGTCAAAAGGTGGAAGCTGAACCGTCATCACACTGACTTTACCATTAACTTGGGAAGAACTTGGGTCAAGACGCCTTCTTAATCCAACATATCAAACATGCTGCCACGAGCATGAGCACAATGCTGTAGGACTTAATTCTTGCACATTTCAACACAAATATTCACGGCATGCTTCGCTGAAAGATAATCAACCAAATTCAAATGAATGATATGTCACAATCATCTATCGTCACACTAACAACGTGGCACCGGGACCGCGGATGGACATATCGATGGACTATCATTTGGACCCCCGCGGCTGAAACCAGAGGGTGGCCATCTTGTCACTGCTACAATCAACTTATTGGTCCAACATATTGCCACAGAGAGAGAAAATAAAGTGAAAACAGTGCGGCGATAGCAAGGTATTCATGTCAAGCGGGCTTAGCGTTGGCAACGCAAGATGGCCGCCGGTCGCTCCACTCCTGACGGGTTGTGTGTGCGTATGATGACTTACACACGCTCACCTTGATTGACAAGTTTAATTCATGACGCGACCGCACCACTTGCATCTCAAATCAATGTTCCCCATTCAAAAGTGTGGAAATGCCATTAATCCATTCCAGCCCCTACGATGCAACATTATTTTTTGCTGCGTGATTATTCACAAGAAACTATACATTATAGAATCAGCAAAAAAAAAGAAATGAACAGTTTTTCCTTAATTGTTACATTTTCTTCACTTCATCAATATTGTTTTTTTGTCTTGCCTTTTCCACTGGCCTATGCTCACTCTCAGTAGCCTCCACATCTTTCCAAGGACAGAGGTTGGCAGCTGCAAAATCATTTGAACGCCCTTGGCTAGCCTTCTAACCTTTAGTGACTCCTTCTGTTTGAGCAACAGTGCCTATCGTGGAGGCGCTACGCTTCGCCAAGCCTAGATTCAATCAACACCATCTGCCTCTTCTAAGACATCGGCTACCGAGGAGTGATAGTTGGAAATGTTGTCCAATATCTGCAGGAAAAATGAACAACACAAAAACACCCCAGCCCAACTAAGACTTGTACTTTCATTGCCAAGTAACCACATGAACTGATGGTGTTGGGCTGACACGTTGAGGTTCATTGCCGCCATCTACTGGCGGACTGTCTCAGCTCACTCGTAAATAAAATAGAAATCCACCAAAGCTCTTGTAAGTCAACATGCCACAGTCCAAACACAAAATGAATGGAAGTTGGGGTTTGAATTGTGACATCACCTCATCGGGTCATGCGAGTGCATCTCAATGGGACGGGGGGTCCCGCCCGGTCCCCCGCGCGTCAGGGCATCGATGAAGCCACGCACCACCGCGCTCCTGCGCGCCGTCCCAAACTCATCCAGGGTGTACCTGCGGGCAAAAGGGATACAAAGGCCGTGTGGGAAGTGCCGGTGTTTTTCTACGCTGGAGGTCAGTTGTGAAACAAATCAGGCGCCCGAGTAGCGTTTCCACAAGGAAGCTGACGTCCCTGTGAGACTAAACACCAGATAGCGCAGAATCAAGAATCCAGGAAAGGCCCGTCTGTGAGGGTGACCTTGCGCGCACACAGTCAAGGAAAGGGGGTTGGGGGGGGGGCATTGAAAATCAAATAAAAATCAAATAAACGCTGGATGGGCATGTGAAATGACGTTCAAGTCATAAGTCATCTTGAGTGCGGTAAGTAAACTGGATGGACAAGCGACACTAATGGACACCAAAGACATTTTTGAAACCTTTCCAAGGACACTTTCAAGCACTTTTCCTGCAATTTCAAGTCCAGTGGAGTACTTGACATCATTTCCTTGCAGATAAAAAGCAATTACGCCTTAGCCCTCAAAGCTACTGTAAATTCTGGACTATAAGCCGCTACTTTTTTCCCAAACTTTCAACCCTGCGGCTTATACAGTGATGCGGCCAATATGTGTAATTTTTCTAACGGCCGCCAGGGGCGCTCGAGTAGAAAAGGTAAGATTAAGACCGGTGGAATATATGCGTCGAGGAAGACTGCAACTTCTTGTCTTGTGCATAAATTAAATTAGCGTGAACATACCCTCATCATGGAAAATGCAAAAAGAAAGGCATATGACGCATTGCTATTCTGTTAGCGTGTTGTTACCATGTTGCTACCGTTTTACTGCCGCGTCACAGGCACCATTTGGGAAGAAAGTTATATTATTATTATTATTGTTAAGTTATATTATTAAAACTTTGAAAACTCTCTCTGTGTACCGTCTTTCTTTGTAAATATATTTACATGTTTTAATGTGGGCACATGCGGCTTATATACAGGTGCGGCTTGTGGATGTACAAAATTGGTTTTCCTCTAAAAATGTAGTGGGTGCGGCTTATAATCAGGTGCACTCTATAGTGCGGAAATTACGGTATTTTTAATGGAGAGCCTTCAAGATGATCAGCACAACTTCAGCTTACAACAGACGCTTTGCATTTTGCACAGTAGGAGTTCGTCTCAAATCCGGGCCCTGGAATTTTGTCCAAAACGGCTGCTTCGAAGCAAAACGGCCACCGTCCCGTTAATTTGCTGACATGTCCATTCAGTCCTATGGACGCGCACCAAATATCAGGTGGATCAATGAAATTTGTGTACAGAATCGTTGGAACACCAACATTTGCGGGAATGGGTGTCACCTTTTTTTTTTTTAATTAGGGGGCATTTTTGCAAATGCCACATGGCCTGATTAGTATATCATCCAACGTAAATAATTATATAATTCTATCATCAAATATAACATGCATTGCTCGTTTGAGTGTGTGTGTTGGTGTGAGTGTTTATTTTACCCAACTGCGCTGCATATTCAATGGCAGTGTTTGCACTATTGCACTATTTCTTATATACTGTGTGTGTGTGTGTGTGTGTGTGTTTATATATATATATATTCACAGAAATTATTTTACTTTTCTCCCCTGAGCAAAAGTGGATTTGTGGAAACCAAACTGGCCTTTAACAGGATTTAAAAACTGAAACAAAATTAATATTTCACATGCCCTGGTTATTTCTAGCCATAGCGGAAATCAAAGCGTGCCTTATATGTGTGTGTCATTCCTAAAGGTGACTTCATGTGTTGTTAAATGAGCGTAAAACTGCCTTTAACTTTTCATGTTGCAGCAACTCCCACCTAAAAGCAATGTGAATTCCAACCAGTCAATCAAAGCCCTCAGCCGGTTGACATGTGGAGCTGCACTTCCCCCTAGTGCTGGTTTTAGACGGAGCAACACGGCCATCATGCAGTGCTTTGTGTGTGTGTGTGTGTGTGTGTGTGTGTGTGTGTGTGTGTGTGTGTGTGTGCGTGTTACTTGTAAAGGACAGGCCGGTCCTGTAGGGCCTCCATGGCTTGAGTCAATATGGGGCTGATATCGCACATCTCCTGGGTTAATCCTCTGCATTCATCTAGAGACAACGTACGGAAAATGCAACTTTATTCTCTGGTCTTCTTTTCCCTTTCTGTATTGTGCATGTACGACATTTTTACATTGACTTCAAATTTGAAGCGAAGGCATCCATACACGCTTGCACACCGGCACGACATCGAGTGACACGAGGCAGTGCTAACAGAAGTAAATGTGGTCCAGCATGTAGCGGGGGCTCATCTTTTCATCATCTCATATCAACAGAGCAGCGATACGGGAGGAGGTAGAAATATGTTGTGGAAACGAAGCGACGCTTTCCAATCTCGTTTCACGGCGTCCGCTGAAGATGACGTCACATTACTGCCGCGCAAAAAATAAATGAAACGCTTGCATCGCTGAATTTATTCGATCACCACAAATGGCAACATTGTGCTTCATGTTTCGAGTGGGATGAAAGTCAAATGCAAAGTCAAGACTGTTACTCAGAACAATGCAGATTCATGGAGCGCTATCATCAGGAGTCTTCCTCCCAAGCACTCTCAAACACCCGCAAAGGGGGCGTGTTTTGGGCTTTTGTACGGGTCGGATGGCGCACTCACTCGCTTATTGTGGAACGGCGTCTACTCCACGGATGGCTGCTGTTTTAAATTGCAATCCGGTATGAAGTATTCATGGCATTGCAAGGTCGCGGCGTTCCGGACTTACTCTGTGCCCAGCGGTAGAGTTGCTCGTACGCCGCCTCCTGCAACACGGCCATCTGCTCCATGATCTCCAGCCTGCATGACATTTAGGTTACAATCGCACTTCAGCGGCACTGCGGTGGTGTCAGTGGGAAAAATCAATAAATAAACAGGCCGGCCGTTACCCTGCAGTCTGCTGGTTGGTCCGCAACAGTATTTTAACATCCTCGTGGATTTGCTTCACTCGACTCAGAGCTTTGAAGAAGTCCTGCAAAAATAAATAAACTAATAATTAAAATAAATAAATAAAGCACAAACACGTACTAAGAACAAATTCATGAACACATGCTGTATACCAAGTTCATATCTTAACTGAATTTTACAAATGTGCAACACTCAACACCACCAGTCGAGCATCCTTTTGGCATTATAAGTCGCCTCCAGATTGGCGAGTGTTCTGTTGCACGTTACGTCTACGGAGGCGGTGCCTGGGCCCAACTAGCTGCTGACCGCAGACGTTTGCGAACGGAAATATGAAACACAGCCCACAATCCCTTACTGAGAAGTCTAAAAATGAATCTACCTCTGAAATGGGCGCGTCTCTGGCCCCGCGCAGAGTGCCCATCTCCTCACTGGACAGCTGGAACTTGGCCAGGAAGGCCTGCGCCACCTGGGCCCTTACCTCGAGACGGCGGCTAAAGGAGAAGTCAGATCCGTTTTCATTAACACACTCGTTTCAGCCATTTCTAATCCACAGTCTCATTACACATCGTTAATCCAGACGCATTATTTCCCCTTCTCGCTCTCCCATTGTGAATTGCGATGAATGGCTTTCTTTCATTATTCAGAGTGTGCTTGCTTGCCTGCCAGGCTGTTAAATTGGCGCAAAATTACTGTACTAACTTTCATAAAATAAAAAAATAAAAACAAAAAAAAACACAATTAGAGGACAGCTCAAAGTGTGCGGTAGTGTCATCCATCCAGCAGGTGGCAGTCACACGCCTAAAAAAAAAAAATGCGTGAGGTGGCGGGGACCCATAAATGACAGAGAGTGACGGAAAGAATTTAGTGGGTGGTGTTTGGAGAGCAGTGGCATTGTTATCATTGTGTCTCTGCGGGATGATAGTCTCCATGGTAACAGGCTGAATCACACTGGTAACTCGGGGTCAGGACTCCCTCCGTCCAGATCCAACCGGGTTGGATCAGTAAATCAAGATCCGCTTTTCAAAGAGGGGAGGGGAAGCCAGGTCACTCAAAATTCATACTCAGGGACTGTGTGCGCTTCCATTTGTTGATCTATAAACTGCCCAAATAAGAAATCATGGAAATGGAATTAAAGGGCACCGCGGGTCAAACTTCATCACTTTTAAATACTACCCAGCCACAGAAATGACATATGTTTTGTTGTTTTTGTGTGTGTGACCAAAGCATAACATATAACATGCGCATAAAATACTAATTTGTGTGCACAAAATAAGCCAAGATTTAAAGATTTAAAGCCGAGACCTGCATGAACAAAAAGGTTGAGGTTTACATTCGGCCATGTTCCACGTTGAAAGTCAATTTCCTGTTTCAATTCAACTTCCACGCTCCATCATCAACACTGTATACAGATGCCCCCCAAAAAAAAATGTGTGGGGGAGAGAGGGAGGGGGGAACCCATTTGTTAACATGCTATTCTACTGCATTTTCTATGAGGTATGCATACAATATGCTCGACATATTCATTACTCAAACGTAGCCATGTGCGCATTTTTCAAAAGCAACTCCGTCTCAGCCATCCTTATCCTCACACGACACCAGCGACTTCTTTATATTGTTTTTAGATCCTTGAAATGCAAATGTGCGTACGGATCTCAATGAATGATTCATTCCGTGGTGAAAAGCTGCAGGCAGGAAATGGAACAAAAACAACAGGTTCACAAGCCTGCGTCAGGTGTTGAGGCAAGAAGGTCTAAAATAAACGACGTTGTCTCGGCCTGGCTGGTCCGCATCTTCATTTCGTCTAGGTCTGCTGAGAGACCCGTGTGAAAATTGACCGAAGGGGACACCAATCTCTCAAGAAAGTGAGAAGACCTAAAGCATTTCCCTGAGGAGCTCCACTCCAAATTGTGTCTGATGATTACGTTTGGAGCGGATGTCGGCAGCGTTGCAAAATCAGATTTGTGAGCCACTCAAAACAACTACTGGAAATGACAACCGAATGCAACCTGGAATTGATCCCTACTTTTCACTCTTCTGCGAGACCTGATTAGGTATTCTTACTAAAATGACAAGCACAATTCAGATTTTTTTTAGAAAAGCTATGAGGACCTCAAACATTTCCCTGAGGGACTACACCCCACACACTGTCTGGCACCATGTTCTTGCAACAAGGGTGTTGAGTGTTTTAATATAAAACTACAGTGAACCTAAAGCATTTCCCTGAGGCGCGCCACTCCAAACTGAGACCGGCTGGCACTTAAGTATGGAAATTGGAAGTGCTGTTCTGCAAAAATCTTAGTGCAGGCCAGTGAGCAAACTTGAGGCAGCAGATGTGTCAGTTTTGCTGAGCTTTACCCGTACCACAGGACAAAAGTATTGGGACAGTCCACCTACAGGAACACAATTTGGAGTTGCTCGCTCCATCGGCAGGCTCACTACGAGACTTTTGGAGCGTGTCTGTGGAAAATTGAGCCCAGTTGTGAGGTCAGAGGTCAATCCTGTTAGACACGTGGGGCCCAAATGTCTTGGTATCATGAGGAATTAAGATTCAGTGGGAACCAGGGGACCTACTCCTGATTGATGAATTGATTGATAAACGGTTCCCCAAAGACAGTGTGCAGCTCTTTCCGGAGGTGAAGCAGGAACACCATCGCAAGGCAACATCATGCCAGTTGAGTGCCAAGTAATACACAGGATGAGCTCACCAAAGTTCCAGACTACTTCACGTGCAATTGCAAGGTCACGTGATGCCGTGGCATGATTTTCAAATGGCATGATGGAGGGTTTGTTATCCACTCAAATGGACAATATGAGGACGTTAAGTATAAGGACATACCTCATGTGCTGCATTCAAGGGAAGTAGGACACACTTTGCAGCCTTTATTCATTTATTTGATTCATTTAAGTTTGAGTTTGAAATAATATTTTGGGGGATACTATTTTCAGGGCGTTTTAGAGTTTAAACTATGAACAAAGGCAATTCTGAATGCTGTTTATGGGGTGGGGGGGGGGCTAACAGTTCACCGCAACAGGCCTCCTTTCAAAGTGTGCAGCACACAATGGAGAAAATATTTGACTCGTTCGTCATTTCAGCTCCGATGCCTTTGGCTCAGCCTGCAGTCATGTCGGGAGACGTCGGGGCATGTTCCGCATGATGATGTGAATGTAAAAAAAAAAAAAAAAAGCCGCGGTGCGGCCCAGGTGGTTTGTTTCATTGGTGCTGACACCGTCTTTTGGCAAGGGGACGCACCTCCGTGTGTAAGGATGACAAAAGAACACCGGCGGGCAAACACAGCCCCTCCCACCCCCCTTTAGACTGGTGGCCCAGCGCCTTTGCTCGTGCAATCTGCCGCTCCTTTCCGTTTCATTAGAGCTGACAAATGACACGGTGCCGCCGGCTGATAAAGATAGCCAGCTACTCTGGGGGGAGGTGAAGGGGGACGGACCTGCTGGGTAAACACGCATCGCCGGGATCCGCGGAGCGGGTCGCGCTCTCCCGGCCCGGCTCAGATTGAGAGATTATGCGGCAAAATCTGGTTATTATGCGGAAGAAAATGAGAAAGGACGGCGGCGGTGGCGCACACAACAACAAAATTCATTCGCGACAAGGTCGAATTCCACCGTGTTTTCCTGTCTGGCTGGGAGGTTAGTGCAGCTTTCTGTATGAAAATGTTACAGAATGCGAAGATGCGGTGCCAAAAGGGTGGGAGGGAAATCAAGTACAAATACGTCGCTCACATATTTCATCGTTATATACAGTTTGCGTCACATTTGCTCGGTTTTGCCGTTTGACGGCGGCTTTTTGGGTTTACTCCAGAAGGGCGCTAAGTGGAAGTGCTCCTTGGATAGAACCCGAGCTGTGACAGTCGGATGTGACGTTGGCCACTTGGGGCGCCGTAATCTTGTGCCCCACCATGGCCCTATCTCTTGCACTGCAACTTTTAACAAGTGCGTCATATAGCGCAAGTGCATCACGAAATCACGCAAAAGAGATGAATGAAAGAATTTCACTTTGCATTGACTAAGATAATATATATTCCGCTCATCTGGGAAAAAATAATATCCATATAGTTTAAACATACTTTCATTTTATGATGGCCATTTTGTTTGTATTTTTTGCATTCAAAGACAGTAATGTGGCGAGCATTAGCGTCAACATTTTGTCGCGTCATATGGAGACATCCCCGCAAAAAAGAAAGCTCTCCTTGCCCACAATGTGGGAGCATTACTGTATCCGAATTGCTGCATTTTAAAAAAAATAATTTGGAATTCTCCGAATTTTGCAACCCCGGTTAAGATAAAGGGCATACTAGAAACCAACTTAAACCGAGATGAAATACTTGCTGAAACGGCTTTCTGAAGTCTAATCTTATATCGGTCTTTGTACTTCTACTTGAGCACAGAATGCCAGTAGTATATTCCCACTGGCCATTTCAATTCAGCATCAAGCTACAGTCTGTATCCAAAATGAGCCTTCATCCCTCCTTTGATTGACATGTCCGTCCTTTTCGCTTTAGTCAAGCAGGCATTCGGGGAATTGCTGCTGCTGGTACATCACAGCTGCTGTCACCGCTGCCTTTTGTTGCCAAAAACATGGACGCGTTGCCGTCAAGGTCACTGAGCACGGGGGTCATAGCCACGCATGCAAATGAGGCCTGGCTGCAGCTTGCAGCCAACCGCAGGCAAGGTTAGAGGAGCTTTTGGTTGAAAAGATGGATCAAAGGCAGTCGTCGGCGCCATTTGTTGGCCACGCGAGCTTTTAGAGGCAACGAATAGCTGACGAATGAATGATGACTAAACAGGCAACCTGACAAATGAATGCACAAGTGGGGAAAAACAGTGTGACGGATTAACAAATTACCATATTTTTCGGACCGTAACTCAAATATATATATATGATAAATGACACCCATTTGGGGGGGGGGTTGGTTGGTCGGTCGTGCAATTTATACTCAGGTGCGACTTGTACTGTAAAGATTAAAATTGGGAGCGCAGCCTGACATCCCCCCCAAAAAAACCCTGCCTATTGGTGTTGACTTTCTGGATGTCATATTTTCAATGCATGATTTTTATCTCAGACAATAGTCATCTTGGTTTTAAAATTCCAACTCAAAGCATCAGGGACTTGACTTGACTTTGACTTGGCATTCAGAAGATTCAACTTGACTTCAAATCGAACTGACAGGGTAAATCCTGCCAAGACAGCGTGACTTTTTTCTTCTTCTTTTGAAACAAATGTCCTTGTTTGGGTGCCGTGCGCAGAAACCTGGCAACCTACCAGTAGGCTAGGATACAGTGCAGAGGCCAACTCACTGGCAGATTCAAAGATTACTACATTTGGAATCAGGGACGACCAAGGAGAAGGAGCGGTTGGCACATTTGACTCACAATTCTGAGGTGGAACTTGCATTTTTTTTTTTTACGGGCGACCAAAGTTACACACTACACCTGCCACTATAATGAGAAGTGCTCTCGAAAATGGATGTACGGATAAGAATGAGTGAATGCTCACTTTTCTCCCTGAAGCTTGTTGGTTTTCACAATCAAGTCTTGAGTTTGCTCTTTAGCGGCCTGTCAAACCAAAAAAATAAAAAAACAAGAGTCACAAATGCACATTATTTAAAAATGACTCATAATTGTACAAAATCCCAAGTTGATGCATTTTACTGCACCTTTAACCTGCTGGTCATCTCTGCACAGCAGGTGCTCATGGCCTGAACGTCCTCGTGAACACTCTCAAGCTCCTGTGGAAAGAAATGAGGAAATGTTTGTTTTCCCCCACCACTCCCGATGTTTCAAACACATCCTAAGCTTCTTTTACCTCCTTAACTTCTTTGAATATCCGCACAAAGTCCTCGTTGATGGCCAGGCTCCTTCGCTCTATGTCACCGCGCAGGTTCCTTCGTGTACGCAGGCTGTTCTCTGTGAAGAACTCCGACAGGGCCGTAAGAGCCTCCAGCATCTCCTGCAAACGTGACACAAACACGGGATGATCCAAATGGAAAATGACGGAAACTGACATAATACACGCAACATAATGTATGAATGCTTTAAAAAAAAAACATTAATTTTTCACACCGCTTGTCCTCATTTTGGTTGCGGGTGAGCTGTGGACTGGTCGCCAGGTCATGCAGACACAAGTAACCCCAAATTATATATGATTAGTAGGATGGCGGGCATGACATAATCAACTAATCCCTCGGGCTGCGGGCAATGACTGACACGGTGACTATGTGATGTCACCAACCAATTATAAAATGATGACCTGGAGTGACCAGAGTAAAATGACAAAAACAACTAATTGCTGATGTTGTGTGGAATGACTGACCTGCAGACTGTTGATGTTTCCCATGAGAAACGCATTACAAGTTTTGGTGCGAAAAATTAAGTACAACTGCGGTTTGAGTACATATAAAATACAAAACAAACCTTTGTTTTGTGTATTTTCGCGCTATAGTGGCGTTACAAAATGTGGAAAGGTGACGCGTCGTATGCTCCAGTGAGTTTGCCGGACAACCGCAGTAGATTCAGTGACGTGAGCATATTGAGGAAAGAAAATGACAATGTAACTCTGATAAACTCGACCAAACTCGTTCACTGAAAGTACCGAAATTGATAAATGTTCAAGCAGAACTCGGAAGAGAAAAACAAGAAAGAAAACCAACTCAGATGGCCTGAAAAAGTGACGCGGTAGTCGTCTTACAACAATGAATGTGCTAACTAGCGAGCTATCTTAAATATTGCAGTTTTGACCACTGGTAAATTGAAATTGAAAACACGATGTTCTGTTCCCATTGTGCGTACCGTAACCTCAAAAGCACGCTCTAAACTAAACAGACCATCCCTGCACTGCGAGCTCGCTTAGCAGCCGAGCAGCAGCTATGTTGCATTGAGATTGACTGTTACCTTGTCATTGTCAAGCCGAGTTTCCAAAATTTTATTCAGCTTCCTCGACAGCGGGTTGTTGGGCTGAGACGTCGCGTTTGTATTCTGTAACAAAGCAGCAGTAGAGGAGCTGTCGGCTGCTGATTCTGCCTTGGCGTCAGCCATCGCACATTATCGAGCGTCCTTCTTTCCACGTCAACTGCTTTTTGTTTTGGTCCGTGCGGGATCAACGTCCGGTTAGAAAAAAGAAACATTCCGCCTCACGATGAACGATTTTGTGTCCCCTTTCAAAAGTGACAATTCGCTTTGTATTACATTACAGTGTCAAAAATATATTGATTATTCTAATATTAAACCTATGTTTTTCAACGCATAATATATAAAAAAAACGTTTTTGGAAAGCTAATTATACATGAAAAAAATCTCATATGATTAAAATAATCTTACACAATTTCCTGGATTTGACGATACCACCGCTAAACAATAGAAATACTTTCCATAATGGCACTTCCAATATTGCAAAAATACATTCAATTAATCCGGTTAATCCAAAACAGATTACCATTCCTGAATTGAATTCTATTTTTTAATCTGCAAGTGGCCACATGCTGAGTTAATCTGAACACAAAATGTTGCTGGTATTCATATTCAATCCAAATGACTAGATGGATTGTTTATTGATATTATATAATGCTGTGACATAACAGAGAGGTAATCCACTGTGCTTTATACAAAGAAGATTGAAGTATTACGGATACAATGTCGCAATAACGGCAACACCGTTCATTTTAACAAAACAAGGGTGGGAACGGAGCCCAAACGTGTATTTCACGAAGTGTCCTTGAACGCCTCGTGGCGCGTTCGGCGACCGCCAGTTGCGGCGGGTCCCGCCCCTGGGTGGGGATTGGCGTGATTGATGGTCACATCGAGAGGCGCGTAGGTTCGCTCGCTCCCCCGTTATCTCCGCGCATTTGTCACTCGTTCGGCGTCTTTCCCCACGCGAACACGCAGCCGTGCATTTTAATCGGTCACCCGCTCGGCGTCTGACGTATCGATGAGGACGAAGTGACCTGTGCAAATCTTCGAAGGAATTTATTTTTCTTTTCTTTTTTTTCGTGGATTGTGGAAAAGTTTCCAGCGACAGCAGCTGGAGTTCCGCGGCTGGGGAAGAAGCCGCTGCGAGAGGCGCACTTGATTCCGGAGCTCTCGCAATATGTAAGCCGAAGGAAGTCTTTTTCAAATCTTTATTATTAACATTCCAACGGTGTGAGCACTGCGATAAGTCAGCGCTGAATCACTTCCCGCAGGGGATGGTACGCGTGTGTGCGTGTGCGTGTGTTTGTGTGCGGTGCGCGGCAGCGCGAAGAGAACGTCCACTTGATACATTGTAAACTGTTTTTTAATGCAACTTTCAGGTCAACAAACATCTTATTTTTGTTTTGCGAACACTGGAGTGAATGTTGGAATATTTCAAGTAGTGCTTTCACGGCGGATTGTTTTGAGTTTACCAAGTACTGTAAGTGATTAAGTGTATGTGTGAACAATAATGGTGAAGTTTCTTTAGAATTGATTGGCAGAGAAGGAGAATATCGGAAATTGCTGGGTACTAATCTAATATGTATTGAATGCAAGTGCGGAAGATCAATATTAAAAACAAATATAACCACAGAGAAATACTTTTTTTAAAGCCTGACAAAAAGTAACACACACACACACACACATAAATAAGTACAAGTAAATTTTATCTGAGAGAGAAGGAGGGATGCGCTGCTGTGGGAATGCTCACAGCCAAATTTAATCTTGGCCAATTAAAGCATCTCATCACATTCCCTGTAAATGTCACATACTTAAGTCTCGACATAGCGGAGCACAAACCTGCACTGTGAAGTCGGCACTTGGATCCGGTCGCGTACAGAAGCCATGTAAAACTGCTTTTTTCTCCTTCTCGCTGTCAGGAGGTGAAGACGTCTCACCTGAGCGACGTGCCATCTTCCCTCAACGCCTCCCTCCCGCAACTCGGTCCCACCACCAGTTTTCCTTCGCGTCTGACCCCGCATGGCGTCCAGTCTGACGTGCGCCGGCGCGGTGTGGGCGCTGCTGTCCCTGCTGTGCGCCGCCGCGTCCTGCGTGGGCTTCTTCATGCCCTACTGGCTCCTGGGCATGCAGATGGACAAGCCGGTGTCTTTCGGGACCTTCCGTCGCTGTTCGTACCCCGTGCGCGATGAGGAGCGCCAGGCCACCGTCATGCTGGAGCAGTGCGGCCGTTACGCCTCCTTCCACGGCATCCCCAGCCTGGAGTGGCGCATCTGCACGCTGGTGACGGGCGTGGGCTGCGGCCTCCTCCTCTTGGTGGCGCTGACCGCTCTAATGGGCTGCTGCATCTCCGAGCTCATCTCGCGCACGATTGGTCGCGTGGCCGGGGGCATTCAGTTTGTCGGAGGTAAGTGTGTTGGGATCGGGACACTTTGAATTGTTTTTCCCAATGCTGGCGGAAGAAACGGAAAGGAAATTCTATTCTGAAATTTTTGGACAAAACCATTGGGACTCAGTAATTGATGACTGGCATGTACAGTAGACTGATCAATGACAAGTGACATGTCCAACCAATCAAAGGTGTGCCTTGGTCAGTCATTCCTTGAAGCCCCGGTGATTGGTCTATTGGTCTGCGTAAAATGTCTTTCATTTCACACACCACCAGTGATTGTTTTTTTTTTTCACCTTTCATTGGTCAGTCTACACATCAATCATTACAAGTAGCACGGTGCTGATTGATAACAGACCATTGACATGCGATCGGTCCCTGCTGCTAAGTCTAATGATTGACATGTTGACTAAACACTGATTTAGTTGCGGACTGAACAATGCCCAACCTGTAGACTGACCATTGTGTTTGTAAAAAAAAATAAATAAATAAATCCCAATCACAGTATTGAGTAAAAAAAAAAATCGCAATGATCTCATTTTTCAAAATCGTTGAGTCCTCTTGTGTACTATTGTGCCATGAGTGACATGTAGATGCACCAATGAGTGCCATGTGGCGGAATGCTGCGTTTCGCTCGCATTGTGTGCCTCAAAAGCAGCTGACTTGTCACTCGCTGTGTTTTTTTTTCGCCGCTATGTGCATGTGCCGCAGACGTGCTGGCCTGGCGCTCGTTCAAAAATGTTGTTTTGACTTCCAAGTGGTGTGCAGAAGCATCATGTGGAAAGCAAGACCACGCTTTTCCTTCAGAGGCCTCACTTGAGCTCTCCTGCCATGAAAGCATCTTTTTTGCCAGTTTGATCATTGCCCGCCCGCCCGCACCTGCGTGGGCTTTTGTTGACGTCTGTCGGGCGTCTTCATGCACGCGTGTGCCAGCGGCTCCCGAGGGCCGGCCTTCAGCCAGGGCTTTGTGGCCTACTTTAAGATGCCGCAGCCCTCTCATTAACCGGGCGACGCTGGCATTCTTGCGGCGGGCCAGCGTTGCTATTTGCAATCCCCGTCACGCTGCTCGGCTTGGAAAAGTGACAGCCAGGCAGGTTGCGGACGGATTTGACGGAGGCTGCGGATGGGGATGAGGATAAGGACCACCGTTTAAAAAAAAAAAAAGACTTGCTTGCATCACCCGAGCGCAACAACAAATCACACTCTTGACTCGGTAACATGAAATACCAAAAAGAGTAGGTGACACGATTGCGTTGATTGACATGCGGACTCACCAATGAAAAGTGCTCACGCCGAAGAAAATGGTGGACGAGGCGCCGGTCAGACTGCTTTAGACAAGGGTTGAACTACTTTTGTTTGTGAACTGTTTTCATGGTAGTTAGCTTTTATTTTCCTTTTGACTCTTTTTCCTTTTTAGTTCAGTTGGTTTTAATTCGTTTTTAGAAGCAGGTTTGTTAATTTTGAGTAGTTTTTTGAAAATGCTCCATTTTAGTTGACAACAGTGACAAAATACGGAGCACGCAAGCTCATGTATGATATTAATTGACAGAGACAAAAACAGTGCTACAATTGCAGTTCGTTTTATAAAAGTACAACGTTTCAGTCAATTTGAATTCATTTTTTTAAACTTAAACGAAAATGTTTTTTCAACTCTAATAACCTTGCTGTAGATGAGAAAAGTAAATGAAATGGAGCCTCGCTTTCATGTGAGTAAAGCTCGTTTCAAGATCAAAACTTGCTATTTTCAGTTAGCGGATTAAAAAAAAGCAATTTGCCGCTCTGTCTTTTTTTTTTTTTGTGCAAATTTTCCTCAATCCAGTCACGCTCGATGGCCGAATGGTTACAGTACAAAAGTGTGAGTTGGGCGGGGGTGTGGGAGTGGGGTGATGGCGGTGAGTGCGCTCAGATCTTTGAAAAGCAGATGTCTCACAAGGGCTAATTGGAAGTGACACAATCGGGAAGCTTGGCATTGTGCTGGCGCAGACGCGGAGGATGCCGGGAAAGCCGACGATTGGAACGCTGTGTGCGATGAGAACGGCTGTGGGACAGTTTGCGTGGGTGGCGTTAAAGAAAAGACCATTTCAATTTTTTTGTATCCAATCTCATTAATACAATGAGAGCTATTGTTGCCAATGTTGTTGTTTTGCACCGCGGCTCCTTTTCTTTTCAGTATTGATGCAAAGGCCAAAATGTCCCATTGAGTGTGTTCCGCCTCGCAGATCAAAACTCCAATGACAGACTTAAAAAAGATTCCTGACATGGATTAGGTTGTTAGGGATTTGGATCCGCTGGTTCCCCCCCTTCGTAGTTCTCCCCATCCAGCCTGGCCTCATTTTGGGGGGAAACACAGAGCTTTTTTTCCACCCCCCGTGGCTTCTTTAATGGTGTCCTGTTTGTGTTTCTACTCTCTATTTGCTTCTAATGACTGAACTTGAGTGCAGTGTCAGGAAGTGTTAGGAGGAAAGGTGGCAAACTGCTTGCACTGCTCAAATGTGACCAGCAGGGGCGCTGCTGATCCTGCCTCTCCTTCATCGTGGAGGGCTGGGCTCGAGCCATCCGCGCATAAACTCAATCCATAAATCATATGGCGATGATGAAGGCGAACGTGTCGGCTGACCAATAAGAACTCATTTATGTAATCAACCAATCGCTGGACTGTTTCTAGTGATTGACACGAAGACAGGCCATCAGTGACGTAACCAACCAATTACTACCGCTGTGTGGATGGACTCAATGAAGAAAATTAGGAAGAAGCTAACTCCTAAGCTAACGCTGGGTTTTAGCAAAGATGAACGATACATAAAAAAAAAAGTGTGCTATGGGAGGGCTTTTAAAGGGCTGTTTGAGTCACGATATGGCTGCAAGCCAATCAGCTGCAATTTAAAAGAGAGTAAGAAGCTACTTGAAAAATAGTGGAGGAGCGCCAGCATCACCGCAGTCCACCTTGAAATTAGTTTTGTGGTGGCAGAAGTACTCACATTCTATATTCCCTATTTTGACAACGTATAAGGAGGAATAAACACAGATAGAGCGGTTACAAAAAGTCTACACACCCCTCTCTTTTGTTCCTGGGGGTAACGAAGATAAATCATTTCAAAACGAATAGAACATCTGAACTTTATTTTGGGTTAATTAGAGCAACTTTAAACCTACAACTGGTGGAGATGTAGAGAAAAAAAATTCACCTGGTCACTTAAACAAAAAAAAATAATGTTGGGCACCACTACTTTAAACACTCACCAAAGAGGTTGAAAAAGTCACAAATACAAACTACAGATATCGACTTCCAATTATCGGGAGCAAAAGTTAAGTTGTGAGAAAATAAATATTCAGTAACCTTAAAAGTATTTGTAGTTTTTCCATTTTCCAACTACTGGTTTTCACGCCTCCATTAAAAAAGTGTTGTGTTGTGTCAAGGCGGGTTGCAACAGGGTTGCATTTTATGCAGCCGCAGCGTCCTTGAAGCCCAAATGACAGGCTATGACAGGATGCAGACAGGAAGTTGTGTGACATACACCTCCCGCAGCCATGTAAAAAAAAAAAGAGTTTGGAGCCACATATTTATGTATGCGCCGTAAATTTTGGGTTGTAACTCTAATTTTGTCTCTCCGGGGAAAATTGAGAGGCCCCACCGGGCAGGCAAGGAGGATTTATTATAGATGAAAGGCATTTAATGTGTATTAAATTACATGTGACCGCCGGATTGTGACGGTTCCCGCATGAAATACGAGCAGTGGACGTGGCGTCGCGCGTGCGTGCGACATTTTGTCACAGTTCCTTTATAACACAGCAGACGGTAATATGGTCTTATCTTGTGGGTTGGCAGCCCTCATTGGTTACGTTTCCAAGTTTTGCATCCCAGTGGGCATCTGATGTCAATGACAGCATCGATACGGCATCAGAATTCATCATCAGGATTTGGTTGCGTTCATACGTCAGCGGTGACATTCCGCAATGTCGCTGTGGCACGAATGACACCGAGCAAGTTAACGGTACGTTGTTTCTGTCTCAAAGCACAAATGTTCATATTTTCACATCGTTAGCTGTCTTGTGCGATGGCGTGAAATGAACGTGAGTTTGCTCATTTCTTGGAATTTCTTCAGATGTGTTATGGAAACAATCAAGGAAAATCAAACGCTTTCCGAAATGCGTGGGCAATATGATGACATGAAATCTTGCCTTACGGATTAGGATGAGGGGTTCAGGTTTGGGTTCGGTTTAGGACTGTGGGTCAGGGTTCAGTGTTAGGGGAAAGGGTTCGGATTAAGGTTTAGATTAGCTGTTCGGGTTGGGCCTTTGGCCTCGGGTTGCGTTTGGGACGTTTTAAGCAACTTTAGAGGTGTGTTGTCCTGAATTCTGAATTGCGCGTTCCATTTATGGCTCCACTACTTCTCATCGGAGAGCAAGACAGCCGTTTCCCGAAAATGCTTCATTAGAAACCGGCCTGGTTGCGTGCGCCAAAAGCGGAGACGACGCAGCTCACGTGTCGGGCTGTGATCCATACACTTCAAAGACACGTCGGCACGTCACAGATGGACCGCCTACATTGTGCCTTGCACACTGTCGTTGCCAAGGGCTCTTTGGCACGCCAAAACCTTGTCCTGTTTTTCACGGCATACCAGCATAGCCGGCCTCTTTTGTCCTTGTGCGAGCGCTTCCAGCTGGAGGGCGCCACTGGCGTTCGACGCCCCCGAGCATCCTAACGTGGATTCGGTCCTTTTCGATAAAGAGCGCATCGTTCTCACTCCGCCGACCTTTTGCGAAGGCACGCCACCCTTCTCTTAGTTACTGTCGCTAAGACGGACGAGCTCGTAGGAACTCAATTTGACCTTCTTGCACTCAACTGACGACGTATTTTGTGCACAATTTGTTGCTCGCCAACACAGAGTTTGATCCCCCGCCAAGGTTAGAATGTCATCAGTGGGTTTCAACGGTGATTCAAAGCAACCGGAAAAGTCACAGAAAGGCATCAGGAACGGACATCCTTGGAAATGTTTCTGTTAGAGGATGGCACGTTGTGCAACTGAAATGTTGAACAGTTGGACATTGAAAAGTTTAGAGAAGGTCAAATGAAGTTCGGCTGAAAAGGTTGGAGCGCATTTTAGTCTGACCCGGATGATTTCATCAAGCCCAACTTCACCAACGATTGGTTAGAAGCGTATCAGATGGACACAAGGAAATGATGCACGGCAAAAGATGATTGCTCGTGCAAACAGATTGCTGAGCAGTTGCCCGATACAAACTGCAACCAATTGTTTACGCGGCTCGCACCATCGCGTTAGCATGGAATCACCAATGAAGTTAACAAACATTAATAGCGCCACGTTAGCATTTTGAGCTAAACACAGCATTATTTTACGGGTAGCACTTTGGAGCAGAGAAAAGTCTGTCGGTTGATGACTACGGTACCTAACCCTCAATTTGACGAAATAATACTCAGCGTTTATTTAACCCTAATTGACCACGCACTGCAGTCGACTCCACATCCAATAGTGCAACGCTGCAGGTAGAGTTAGGACCTCTGTTGGCGGTGCGCTGTGATCCAGGTGCGGTCATCAGTCTCCGTGAGAGACGAGTAAATACACTCTGAGGTGCCGTGTTCTTATATCGACAAACACTTGTATCATTTGTATTCCCCCTCACCGCTGATGTGATGATGATGGAGCGCTTGGCCTCATCGTCCATGCGCCCGCGAGAGGAATAAAAGCGATGAGACAGCGGCAGAGCGGAGAGCCAAAGAGAGACCGAGAGCGCCCGTCCCGCGGACTTCTAAGTAGAGCTTTTTGGCAACATTTCCTCACTCGCTCAGGGTTATAAAGTGGACGCCGCTTTCGTTTAGAGATGGATGGCCCCGGGGGGGCCCTGCACAGTCCTGTTCTACCCTGTACTGCAGTGGCTCTCAAGCTGGTCCCTGAACTCCAACGGGGTCCCTGAGCTGGATCATGCAGGTCTGATAAAAGGCACTTCCTATGGCATTTTGGGGTACATGTAGTAGTTCTGTTTATTTGCCATTCGGGATAACAGAGGGTCAGAATCAAACTTCTCCCCTGTAAGAAATCCATGGACCCAAAAAGTTATTTTTTTCCTTTCAGAGCAGTTTTACAAATCAATGACTTCATTTGAGGTGCAATTTTCTAAATTTGTGGCGCATTTATTTTTTCAGGTCAGTTCCGGGAACCCTATAACAAGAAAATCATAATTTTTTTGTATAATCAACAGTTTTTATTTCTTAAATTCACATTTTGTATTGCAACAAAATGTCTTTTCTTGTCTAGAAGCAAAGCTACATAGATTTTTTAAAAGTCGAGCTCTTCTCACTGTAAAGTCTACTCAATCATTTAACCACGAAACACGCTAGCTGCTAACTAAGTTAACTTAGCAATTAGCTTGGCTTCTCCATCTTTTCTTGTCATCCTTTTATAGGAACGATAATTATCACAAAAGTGTCTTATTTGACCATCACGGAGGCAATGATTCCTGACTTCGGAGCGACTCCGCGACAAGTTTCGCCGCAGCAGTAGCCAGCCGAAGTTTGTTGCTAGCTAGCGGGTGCAGCATAAGTCGCGCCCAACTGCTCGAGCTCGTGCTCCACTTTTAACGCGTGTGCGTGAGCTCAAGTGACTTTCACAGCATCCTGTCCTTCTTTGAGTTTCCACAGTGTGATTCCCCGTGGCCTTTGCACTATTTCACTACTCTTTCACCTTCCGTCATCCAGAGAGGACTCGGATGCAGACAGAGGGAGGGGGGGAGTGGGGCGGAAAGCTCGCCATCAACGGGGATTTACTCGTGTCAAACAGGAAGTCTGAGGGAACCAAAGAGCTGACAGGAGTGTTATTTCAAGCGGGTCCTCCCTTAAGTCTGTCTGGACTGATGCCCACGTGAAAACAAGACGGACAGACTCATGAACATCTGAGGACGCAGTTAAAGCGCAAATACTAGCCCGACCCACTTATGAGTCAATCCAATTTTTTTCTCACAAAATAAAATTCATTGGTGTTTTTTTTTTTCTTCTGACGAGGCAAGCAAACCAAACGTAATTCACACATTACTTAGGATCGTTATGGCCTCGAGCCATACGTCAAGCGATTTGTAGCCTTGCGCTCGTTTTAACGATGATAAATGAGACGGTTTGTTGAACGTGTTTGCGAGGTATGACGGCTAATTCGAAACATGCGCGTTGGTCGAAGATGGCGATCCCCAATCGGTGAGTCGCCGACAACTAGTCAATAGTGATGATGAGAAGAATAATTCAAGCTGGGGGCAGCGATAAACGAGCCTTCACACTCCCGACAAGGCAAGGCAAGGCAGCTTTATTTCTATAGCGCATTTCATACACCAGGCAACTCAATGTGCTTCACACAGGCAGAGACGCAACACCTCAAAGCATTTACAAACAGAACAATTAAGAACTTCCAGAAACAAAGCAGAAGAGTAGTAAGTTAGCGTCGGCCATCCGTCGAGAATACCGAGCGTTCGTTTGGGCCAATGGTGTCAAACTCGTTTTCGTTTCAGGCCGGATCATAGTTATGGTTGCCTGCGTGGGGCCGCTTACACAAGCAAAACTACTTAAATGTATCCTCGTGGTTCAGTACATCATTTGGTTGTAAAACCGCGCATCAGTTCACATGAGGGTGTAAAATGAAAAACACGCCGCTACGGTTTTGCGTAAACAGAACCAGAATTAATGCTTCACTTGGAATGACTCATCAACAGGATCAGTCCGAGGAAATTGAATTATTAGTTTGTGTACTTGTTCGGAAATGAAGCAGACAAGCGCAACCGTTGGAATTGTATGAGTTATTGTGCTATAAAAACACTAATAATGGCATTTGTTATTGCTTTAGCTTCATCTAAAGAGCCCGGGAGAGGCTCTTCAAATGCCAGAGGTAATTTCATGTGTTCAGCATAATTTTTTTTTTTAAGGCGTGTTACTGATATTCACATTGTTGTGGTGCCACTGCAAATGAGTTTACAAATGTTTATAAATGAGATGTTGTGGCAAAAGTAGGTGGCCACTCAGGTTATCCTTTAGTCGGAAGCTGTGTTGCGGTGCGGTGGCTTACGGACACGTGACTGGACCACGAGGCGCATCTCGCCCCTTTGCTAATACTTTACGTTCTCCGCAGAACCCATAAGAATCGCCTGATCGTATTCCGGTGTAGAACCTTGCCGCCACATTTGACTGTTAGCATTTTTATTGCTAGTTTTGAACACAAGTCAAGAGAAAATTGCAACCCAATTTCGTGAGCAAGATAAACCAGATCTGGTGCGTGGAGAGCCTTGAGTTGGACACAAGTGAAGGAGACGGTCACAACAAAACACGGTTAGCGCATCCCCAGCCCATCCCCTTCGGACTTGATGTAAACTTCCCTTTTCAGACTGAATAACGGCTGCGACAAGCAGGCCAGCATCAAGTTGTGACAGGCGTTGTTCCTTCATGAGGAATACCGCGCGGGGCGCTTGACAACATCTACATTTTTCATCTTCCATATCCATGTAATATTCATGCGTTAATATTTCATTCTGGAGGCACACTGCGCTCGGTGTTTATTGCTTCTTTGCTAAGAGACCGAAAGTGTACAAAAACTACTCAACCGGTGTGGGTGAAATTGTTTCCATGCGTGGGGTCTTCAACTCGAAAGTAGCCCACTAACTAGGATTGTGCCATAATCTATATCTTAGTAAGAAGAGGGATGGGAATGAGTATTCATTCATTCATTCATCTTCCGAACCGCGTTATCTTCACTAGGGTCACGGGGGGTGCTGGAGCCTATCCCAGCTGTCTTCGGGCAGTAGGCGGGGGACACCCCGAATTGGTTGCCAGCCAATCGCAGGGCACACAGAGACGAACAACCATGTACGCCCACACTCACACCTAGGGACAATTTAGAGTGATCAATCAGCCTGCCAAGCATGTTTTTGGAATGTGGGAGGAAACCGAAGTACCCGGAGAAAACCCACGCAGGCCCGGGAAGAACATGCAAACTCCACACAGGGAGGCCGGAGCTGGAATTGAACCTGGTACCTCCGCACTGTGAAATCGACGTGCTAACCACTGGACTACCGGGCCGCCGTGAGAATGAGTAATTGAGGAAAAAAGAAAAGTAATTGTCGGATGGAATTTTCCCATATGTCCTGTCTCATTTGGACCAAAGAAGATTCGACAGTTCATTCAGAGCGAAGCAAGGACCGCCCAGATGAGGTCCAGATACGGAGTAATCACTGCCCCTTTTTACAGTCTCAGAGGGACCATTCCTTCAGCGCGACAGTTAATTATACCCCTGGTATTCCCGGCCAGGGGTGGAATGTGAGGGTCGGTGCTGCTTTTGTGCTCGGGTCAAATAGCAGGCCGGCGAAATGGAAGACGGGCTCAGCGGGGTTCTGCAAATATCGTGCCACGCCGGAATGTTTAACCCCAAACACGGTCGGATTCATTTTAGCCTGGCCGATTTTTTTTTTCAACTGTCAATTACGGTTAGATGAAATGGCTGAGCTCCCGTTGGAGGCATTAAGTGGGAAAATGATGCTCGGTGAGGTTGTGGTACTGTTGACGCTTAGAAAAATCCAAGCTTGAGACGAAAGCTGAGGCTTTTAACAGTCATCCCCAATTTCGATTCGACAGAGAATTCCATTTTCCTGCATGAGGTGCGATGTTAGCCGTCCACCGGTGGAGTTTCTGGCATACGTCAGGAGTATAATTCAGCCTCAAGGTTCAGAGACTGCTGATGGCTCAGCTCACGATCACATCGTTTGTTTGGACTATTAACTGGATTTTCACATGTGCCCGTCGGTGGCGCGCCCGAGAGGAATTTTGAGTCTGCCGGCGCTGCCGTAGCGCATGCTGAGAGGCCAAATGACTCACAGTAGCTAGCGCGTCCTGAGGAATGCTGGGAATTCGGGGTCGAGATATTGGACGGGGGCCCCCGCACCCACATTTCCTCTGCACGGGGATTGCAATGAGCTCTCTTGCACAGGTTTCTATTTCACGGCAATGCTCGGTTGCTTTTTGTTATCATGAACAACATCCTGACGTCTATATTTAGCCTAAAAGCGTTGTTTAGAGAGCCTTACGCTCATCCCGAGGAGTGACGCGAGCATCTCTGACTTGTTATTTGAAGCTGCATCAAAGACATCTCGGCGCTGTAATAAGTGCAACGTGAATCCTGTCATTAGCGCTCAGTGACAATCTTTGTCATTGTGCCGCACGGCGTTTATTTCTTAGGCGAGGAAAAGAGTGACAGGCTGAGCAAGTCGAAGGTATTTTTGTGGGAAGGAGCGCTCTGGCGTGGGATCCCGGCTTTGCTTATTCCTTTCCAGCTGGGTGAGCTCTTTCCATTTTAGCATCTGCTTTTTCTGCCTCACACGACCCAGAAGGAGGGCGGGTAAACAATCGAAGCCGTTCCCCAAGGTCCCGCAGTGGTCAGCGGTGTGTTGAAACATCACCGCCTGCCGCCTCCTGTTTATTTTTTTCCCTCCCCGCGAGCGCACCGGTGATGTGATGTCAAGTACAAAGACTTTGTTATAGTACACCAGTAGGTTCTTATGGTATCTGTCCTATGCAACTCAACTCATCCGTGCGGACTCGGGCGTAACACAAAGTGGGACGGGAAGCATATTCCCAGTATTTCCCGGCATCTCATACTTGCCTCCTACAAGTCTTCTAAAGCTAAGCCATGTGTTGATGTGCCCTACAATGCCCGCCATAGCGTACCCCTTTGCAAATCTCTTTGAGATTTTGGGGTCTCATAAGGCAGAAAAACACAGTAGCAACATGGAAGAACTTGTAGCAGAGAGCATTAAGAACGACAACAGATTCATTGACGCATCCATGGCCTCATTTCAGAAAATTGTTTGACGGCGTTGGCTCCAAAAATGATTTGTGGGCAATGTGTTGTGTCCTGAGCCAACCTGAAAACCGGCAGCATTAAAAAAATTCAACATCTAAAAAAAACAAAAAACACATTCAGCTAAAGGTGTATTTGTGGCTAATTTAGCATTTTTGCGTAACGAAAATTAGCTAAACTATAGAAACATGATTCGCTAACTAGCTCAAACACCAACAGGTGACATGTAAGTTAATAAAACTATTTTGTGTGTCGCAAGTACATTTAAAAAAAAACAAATAATACTTCTACTTTAGTAACGACCGTGAGTACTCCGAAGTCCAACCACTCAGCGCGAAGCCTGCAGTACCTTGTCGACTGGCCCTCCACTGAACCCCAAAGAGGAATTAGAAGCAATTCAGCTGCGACAGCGAGACATAAACAAAAAGGAGTAAGAGAGAGAAAAGAAAAAAAAAAGTCACATGAGAAGTTGGGCATTTACAACCGGGGTGGTCGACTCAACAGATGAATTCCCAACATAATTCTTCAGCTTCGTTGCCAGGTCCAACTCTGAAAAGAAGAAGGAGCCTGTGGCTGCCAAGCACCAAGCGTGACTATAAACAGCACTTAAGACATTCTGCAGCCATATTTGTATACACCCGCCAAGCCAGTGCCCAAATATGGACCTGTTGTGCATGAGCGGAAGATGTTTGAAAGCCGTGAAATGGGACTTGAACAGTTGATGCAAGAAGTAGAAAGGACATGAAATAGCCAGATCTTGGTTCGTCTGGGTTTTCTTGTCCCCCCGCATCAAGCCCTGCCGACAGTTATTGATGCCCACACCCAAAATGTTAATCATTGTGAATATCAAGGGTGCTCAAACATTTTAAAAACACAGATGGAAAAAAAAGTAGCTCTCCATCTACCAACGTACGATAGCATACAGTGGTACCTCTACTGATGAAATTAATTGGTTCTGGAAGAAATTTCTTCACTAGAAAATTTTGTAAGTCGAGACACGTTTTCCATGTAAATGCCCTAATCCGTTCCAAGCCCCACAAAAATTCAGACATAAATGTTTTCTAAAGCGTAAAAATGCATCAAAATATGTAACAAATACATGTTACAATTAGATTATTGCACAATAAATGAGCGTTGTGCATCATGTAAAAAACAAATAGCGTAAAGAATATAAATTATGGTCATATAAGTTTGAAATGCTTCCTCATCGTTTTTTGCCCTCTTTAGTCCATCTCGGAGAAGTGTTTGCTTTTGTCGGCTTTTAACAATCCTTCGAAAATGTCCAAGGCTAATATCAGCATAGTGAGCAATCGCCCGGGTGAACACTTTTTCTGGGTGATTGACATTTACGTATAACTATCGGAAAGCCTCATGGCCGAATGATGAGGATGCTACAGACACATATCTATCGATTTCCCTATCTACACACTTCGACACATTCGGTAGAGGTCCCTCTTAGCCAGTGGGATGTCAGGAAGATGCTCGGTAGCCAATGGCAGAGCAGCTGTAAGTTATGTTGCGTTCAGTACAGTAGTTGGAATAAGATTACTTTGGCCACTGTAACCATGATGCGCATTTGAACGTTAACGCGTGGCTCGAACACAGGAAAATAAAGAACTAAAAATTCGAATTGTGAAAAGTGACTCATTGTATTTTATTTGTGTCATGTCACGCAGTGTATTGTTCAGACTTTCGACACAGTGACTTGAGGGCATCGTCTGCACTATTTTGGAGCGCCACGGCAGTTCAACTCTTAATTATAGTTAGCAAAGCCAAAGCGCCGCTTGATTTAGTGTGATAGCAGCCCGTGTAATCACACGTTGCAGGTAGAGCGGGAGCTGGACGCCTCCTGTGTGTGTGCGGCCAGCGAATTGAACTGATTAAATGCGAATGCTTCTCTATCTTTTGTGGATGAGACGGGCTAATGAGAACACCAATCTTAAGGGGGGGAGAGATTGCAAACCTTCCACAGCGTCCATCTGTCTGCTTTGCGTTTTTCACCCAAAACAAAATCCATTCCTTGGAAGGAATAAAAGTTTTTTGCTTTTTTGCTTTTTTTTTTTTTTTAGGACCTTGGCTCTCTAATCGTGTCAGCCGTGTATCGATTACCTCAGGCCCCGTGAGAGCCTTGTAAAGAAGCAATTCAAAGAAAATCAAATAAAGCCCAAAAATCATTTCGACCACAAATGTTCATAATCTGTGATCAGAAGATTTGTTTGCTCAAGTGTGTGGTTAAAACGGCCCAAGCTCAAAACAAACAAAGTGTGGTGGGACAAAATATCGATAATTTTGTGACATAAATGCAGCGCATAATACTGCTTTGAAAGTTTCAATGCATGCAGATTTGCCAGGTTGGCAACTTCTAAACTGAATTTGTGGCATGAATTCATAAATACATTTAAAATCAACCACAGACACACATATATTACTTTCATTGCCAAAAATGAAAACAAAGGACATTTTCGCTATAATTTGAGTTAGTTGTTGTTCATTTTATAAATGTAAGAAAATACGGTTTTGAGAAATCCAACGTACAATTTTTATGGAGACCTCTTACGAGTTTTTGATTTTTCACTTTGACGAAGTGGATATCACGAGTCTTGGTTTTCTTCCATTGCAGCACATAAGCAGCAGCACGGTTGCCTCGTGATTGTCACAGCCGAGAGGTTGCGGGTTTGAATCCCGGCTCTGTCGGCTTGCGTGGGGCATCTCTGCATGATTCTGCTTGTTCCAAATGTGTCGCTAATGCGATTTTATCATAAATTTCGACAAAGAAGGCGGTTGTGGAATTTCTGAAAAGGAGACAAAATGTCTTTGGGGAAGAGCAAAAGCAAAGCAGGGCAAAAAAAAAAATCATAATTATCATAATAATAATAAGGCAGCTTCAGCTGGATCCCGACGTGGCTCAGCAGCAAATGAGCTTTGTTTCACAGGCAACAATTTATTCAGTCATGACAATTAGGCTCCAGTTGTCAGCGTTGTATGGCATGTCTCGGCTGCGTGTGGCATAACAATCACGCACTTGACAATCACTTGCTGGCGTATATGACATGAATGCGAATAAGTAACTAATGCAGTCGAAAAACGGAAAGAGTCAGGTAGTGTAATGCCTTCGCGTCGGGGCAAGGAGAGCAACGGTCACCGATGCTCTTTGGGCTATTCATTGAACGCTGCTTTAGGAGCTGCTGTCGGCCACAACTCCCGGGTAGATGCTCCCATGCGCAATCAGCAGCCAGCCAGATTCCAGCTCCTGACTTCACGCACGAGGCCACACCCCTTATAAAAATCGCTTGTTGCCCGCTAATATTGCCTAATTTTCAGAATTTCCGCGTGTGTGTGTCATCAAGAGCTGGGGTCAGAGTCGTTCCCCGCCAGTGTTCTCATTTTGTATCGGTGTGTTTGCCCCGTGCAATAAACAGCCACTGTGGCTCTCCTTGCCCATATGCGAGGGCATTACGGCACCAAGAACGAAGGAAGGACACAGCTTGAAAATCTCCTCCCTGCCCCCAACTTGGTGACACGAAGGTTCCCGTCAGCTGAGCGTGGTCACACGCTAGTGTGTGTACAAGCAGTGACAGCTGTTGCCCACCCGGCTGGGGAAGGGGTGGGCGGGGCTGCGCGCCAGCAAAATATTGCGTGAACATCCTTGGCAGCAGCCTCTGATGTGTCTGGAGTTCACTTAGTGCTCGCATCCTGAGGGGCAGCAGCAACAGCTGACAAGCTCGTGGACTCAACCAGCTGAGAAGCCCGAATGGTTGGGTTTTTTTTTCTTTTCTGAATGGAGGTTGAGTGGTACCTTGATTTTAGAATGACCCAATTCGCTGGTTGTATTCTCCAAGTTTTGGTTGTATTTTTGAATTTTTAGTTGAAACCCCAAATGTTTGTCAGATTGAGATTTTTTTTTCTTTTGGAGGGGGTGTGGGGTATTCTAAAATCACATTAAAATGTTTAGGTCACAAGATGATATGTTTGGTTGACTTCTGAACCCACAACAAAAATCGACAAAGCAACATCTCATTGCTGGAAATTCGCAAAGGTTGAATCGAGGGAATTGGACTCTTTGATTTTTTTTTTCTTTTCTAGTGTTCTAAATACGTAAAGAAAAAAATGACAAGGCAAATATGCTCCTACATTTCGGAGTCAAGCAGTCGCCCACCTGAGGCCCACCTGGTGACCGTATGGCCCAAGCGTCCTAGCAGACCCCCGCCTGTGGGCCTGTCTTCAAGACGGATGAGGCGGCGGTGTCGCAACCCCCCCACTCCCTCACTTCCTGCTGGGACCTCACTATTGGCTTGGTGGATTAGATGCACATCACAGTTGACATTCCATAGCACAATGCAGTGCCATTGAGGAGGGCATGGTGGTGGATTCAGGCGTTTATTATTATTATTTTTTAATATAATTTCTTG
The DNA here is from genome assembly GCA_026261675.1 of Hippocampus mohnikei. Classification (NCBI taxonomy): domain Eukaryota; kingdom Metazoa; phylum Chordata; class Actinopteri; order Syngnathiformes; family Syngnathidae; genus Hippocampus; species Hippocampus mohnikei. The sequence continues at coordinate 1,605,942 of JAKGUB010000327.1, forward strand.
ACTGTGAGGGCCAATCATGTGATCCTAGAACAGGCTTTTAAATATGTTTTATTTATGCAGCCCACCGGCCGTTTGAACGATGTCCAATACTATAGCGGCGATTGAAACAGAATGATGCTCAATTTTGTATGTACAGCGTTCACTCATTTATGAGATCGTTCAGAATTCATATTTTGTGTGAACACTCTGAAGTTTTATATGTTATTAGATGTCGCGGTGTAGCGCTGGATCTGGTCAGAGGATAACTCCGAGACGTACTGTATGTCCGGCCCGTACGGATGCCAGTGAATCACACAGTCAGCGAGCCACGCCAACGGCGTCCTTGTTTGGGTGTTCCCCCCGCAGCTCAAGGTCTAACAGCGGGATCATTATGGCTAAGTGCCGCGATAGATGAAGACGATACTCCGGGATGACATGTTGACGGAGCTTTCTTTAATTGCTGCCCGCCGTTGGGACAATTAATCTCTCTCTCTCTCTTTTTTTTTTTTAAATGGCAAAGGACAAAAATAAAGAGGAAGGAAGCAGGCCTCGAGGAAGGGCCTGCGTGAAGAGCAGCAAAAATAGTCGGCAGCATTTTCTTTTCAATTTTCACTCCACTTTACAATTATGCACCTGTGACGCCGATTGTCTTGTGTCATGTTGTATTTGTGAGTTGAACGTGTGCTCTTTAGGGGCACACGTGTGCTCTTTAGGGCCACTCCTTTTTTTTTTTTTCCTTTCCGAAACTCGCTTGCAACGCACATGTTAGCCCGCAACGGCTTGCAACTTGAAAACCCCGTAAGCAAAGGTACCACCACATTGACCAGAAGCCATTTGGCTGATGTTTGCGGTCCAGACAAAAAAGTTGAGCTCTTTGTTCTGGCAAGTCCACGTCCAAAGTCTGACGCTCGTGTCAATGGGAAGGACGTGTCGCCTGCAACCGAGCCACCCTTTTATTTGTTCCTCCCTCATCAAGGAAGTCAAACACAGCTTCAGCAAACAAGAAGGAGGAGAAGAAGAAGAGCAGATGCCGGCGCTTGGATTAGCGTACGCCAATCAATGTTCGTTTCAGGTAGACGGAGCCCGTTTTCAAGCTCAGCAACTCTCGCTCTCTCTTACTCTCTGCACCATCAGCTCAATGCTCTAAAAATGTATTAGCGTCAGGCTAATAGCACGGGGGCATTTTCTGACTGGGATTGGATTTCATGTCGGTGATGGCCAAGATGACTTTGCCTCCCATTAGCGGCTAATATTGTCTCGGAAATGTTCTTCAAATGTTCCGGAATTTTATATTGCACCGTTACGGTGTATAAGGAGAGCCATGTAGCCATCCTTTTAAAAAATGGCTGCTAACGTGAATTTGAATATTTGATCCTTTGTTCTTCATGTCCCCATCTACCGATTTGTAGATGCCTATCTGCCTCTTTCTTTCTTTCTTTCTTTCTTTCTTTCTTTCTTTCTTTCTTTCTTTCTTTCTTTCTTTCTTTCTTTCTTTCTTTCTTTCTTTCTTTCTTTCTTTCTTTCTTTCTTTCTTTCTTTCTTTCTTCCTACCTTCCTACAGTACCTACGTACACCTCTATCGAACTGCCTGCCTCTCCATGGACATCATTTTCCATGCCTCAGTTAGGGTTACAATAGGTTTCAACTAATGCCAAAAAATGTGTTCCACAATTAGCTTTGCACTCATTTTAGAGACATCTTTTAGCAAATCTCTCTCTCTCTCTCTCTCTCTCTCTCTCTCTCTCTCTCTCTCTATCTGTCTCTCTGTTTGTGTACATTCTTTCTAGTAGCCTGGTGAAAGTTTACAATGTGTTTTCAGCTTGTCACAAGCTGCCCCCCCCACCCCCACCCCATGACCAGACTTGGAATCTCTGCTGCCACCAGTTCTCTGATGAAGGGTTGACAGGCGGAGGAGGGAGGGGGGGCATGACACTGTAAGGGGGTGGGAGGATAGCAGCAGGAAAATGGGGTAGGAGAGGGATTAAGTGGGCTACTCTGGAATCTGTGTTTACCAGCAAAGTAAGTGGGAGGGCTCGCTTCCAGCCCGGCATCATAAACCTGCAGCGATAGAGACGCTTAGCTATCGGACTCGCCATCTACTTAAAATAAGGGCCGGCCTGACGAAGATTACACACACACACACACACACACACACACACACACACACACACACACACACACACACACACACACACACACACACAGAGAAAAGGCGGCGGAAGATGTGGTATCAATTCCTGGAGCAGTGCTAAATTAGGTTGTGCTTACTATAAATACACAAACACGCAGACACACGGCTGCGCACATGCGATTGTGGTCAACCTCGGAGTGTTGGTGCGCCATATTTTGCATTTTCCACTCAGAGAGTTTTCAAGACTGGCGGCATTAGAGGACTACCGCATTGTTTTTCGCCTTTTGATCTGTGACGTGCTCATAACCACAGAAATCACCTGTTCTGCTTCACTTAATGACATTTCCTTGACTTCACTCTCACTGCACTAAATCCTCTTCACTGTTTTTTGTACTTAAAGGCCCATACGTTTATCGCGCACACCAGCAGTCCAATAGGTATTTCTATACATCTTCAAATACCTCTACATGTTAAAAAGAATTGTGTTTTAGTTCGATTAAATGTGTTTCAAGCATGTGGAATGGGCAAACATTCATTCATTCATTCATCTTCCAAACCGCTTTATCCTCACCAGGGTCGCGGGGGGTGCTGGAGCCTATCCCAGCTGTCTTCGGCAGTAGGCGGGGGACACCCCGAATTGGTTGCCAGCCAATCGCAGGGCACACAGAGACGAACAACCATGCACGCCCACACCCACACCTAGGGACAATTTAGAGTGATCAATCAGCCTGCCATGCATGTTTTTGGAATGTGGGAGGAAACCGGAGTACCCGGAGAAAACCCACACAGGCCCGGGGAGAACATGCAAACTCCACACAGGGAGGCCGGAGCTGGTATTGAACCTAGTACCTCCGCACTGTGAAGTCGACGTGCTAACCACTGGACTACCGGGCCGCCCTGGGCAAAACATATTTTTTTAATTAGTACTGTACCATATTGTGGATTTTCAATTATTGCAGTGAAGTCTGGAATGTAGCCCAAGAAACAGGGGATGACTGCACAGCTCAGCTTGGTCCCTGTCGCTATCTGCCGTATAGTTGTCTCTTCAAGTTGCGATTCAATCTTGCCCGAGTTAGCTGCGGTGACGGGGCTTTCCTCAGAGGATCAATTAAGTCGTCGGAAAGCGCTAGACGCTAATAAGACGTGTAATGGAAGTCTCAGGGCTCCCTCGGGGAACCGCTGTTCAATTCATCACCGGCTGCTGTTTTATCAGCGACACATTACAAGTTGTAATCAGTCACACACGTCCGGGCGACGCGTCTGCTATCAATCACGCTGTGTACCGCCTCGAGTACACGCGTGTTCCTGCCAAATAAGTTGGGAGGATGTCATGCGGCGAGGTGAGATGCACGCTGCCTGTCCGAGTATTATGGCAGGCGCGGAGTTGGAGTGGCAGCTGTCAAGTCGATGGCGGGCTGTGGGCCAGGTCCGCGAGTGCGGTGTGTCCTCACTGTCGAGTCATCCCCAGTGGGGGTTGTCGAACAAAACGCCGAGTGTCCTTCAAGAGACTGTGAAACTTAAATGTACCCTGGCTGAATGAACATTAAACTGTATTGATTGAGAGTAATTATTTAGTTGAGCGGGGAGAAGCGCTTGAGACATTCGCCGCCATCTTGTTTTATTGCACGTATCCAGCTAGGTTTTTGATTGAATGGGTGCATTTGAAATATAATGATTTATTTGTCTGATTGGACCAATACCGCTAGCAGTTAGCTCGCTAGCTAAACCTACACAGCAAAAAACTTCCCTTGGATGCCACAATTTACAGAACAGCTGGTTGTCATTGCTTAAATTCCCAAACAAGGAGGTGACACTGCCACAGAATCCTGTTAGCTTGTGAGCTCGCTGATGGCTAGCACCGCTCGTTCTGGCATATCAGGCCAGGAGACGATATATCCCGCTCAACGGAGTCTTTACTGTCTATATTTTAGCTCCCCAAACATAGAGGAATGTGTAGGCATAAGAAAGATGTTCAAAAAAGTCGCATCCATATTTTAGCAGGGTATGTCTTCACACATTAAGATGACACGCCCGCAGCACGAACCCCAGGAAGGTTAGCAAAGTGCTACAGCAGAAGCTAGATGGGATCCTATTGAAATAATCAAATTAACACATATCACAGTGGAGACAATTTTGCAATCGCCAATTTTTTATTTTTTTTAAATCCTTCAAATTTGGTAATGCCAAACAAGCAATTACCAATTTTGTCCCAGAGTCAGTTAATCAAGTTAACCCGTGAATTGGCCGATACAGAGAGAGTGGAAGAGTCACAGAAAGACATAGAAGTGTTTGGCCTTGGAAAAGCGACTCACAAAAACACTTGCTGTGAATTTTGCCATTCAGCGTTGTGCAAAAAAAGCACTGAAATATTGGACAGTTGGGCATTTGAGAAGGTCAAATTCATTTCAGCTGTAAAGGTCAAAGTGCGTATTCGGTTAATCCTGAAATGTCACCACAAAGCCCAACATCCCAAACATTTCGGCGGTAGTGTTGTGCGGAACGGATTCGGCTGATGCCAAGTTCAGTCATGTCCGATCCTTGTTATTCCAGTCCTGCCTTTCACGCTCAAGGCTGCATTCTCAATGTCGCTGTCGCCGCTTCCCCGCATGAGCGTTCACTTGTTTCCAGCACACGCCACAACTCGTAAACTGTTGCCTTTTGTTGCCGTGATAAATTAGTGCCTGAAAAGATCCGCACTGAGTGGTTGGAACACATTTCCATTTGGAATAAATCTGCAGCAGTTCACAAGAGTTTACCTTTGCAGTCGTAGGGACCAAGCCCGCCTGGAAATAGCGAAAAGCGAAATTTTACAATTGACCCTGTCAGGGATCTGCAACCTGTTGCCCAAGAGCCGCATGTGGCTCTCTGTCATTTGAAATTACATCGATGGTGAAGACGACGGTGCTTTCGTAATATAAAAGAGAGGTTTTTTTTTTTTTTTACTGCTTAAAATATGTGTCACAAGCGCCGAAATACAACACTCGACTCAGATCTATTCCTGTCGGTAAACATTAGTTCTGTGCTACATGAAGGATATTACAAACAAACGTGGCTCGCAGATTACGATCATGGATGAAAATGAAGGGGATGTCCGCGCAAAAATCACATTCTAACCAGGTCAGAGGAAGATTCATTGTAATTGGCTGTTATTTTGTGAATACGTTTGACATCGGTGAGTCAAGTAATCCTTTTGAAGTGTAGTTCAAAGTAATGCTTTTTAATTCCAGTTGACAGCTGACTGCATGCAGCACAGGCATGAAAATGACAGGAACATGGGAACGGACGACATTTTTGGTTTGCTGCGGGTGAATAATTGAAGTTTGGCTTTCATGTGAATGAATGAAGAGGAGGAAGACTCAAAGTAAATGGTGACGATGTTATTTCAATGGAAGTTTCAACCAGAGTTTAAAATGTTTTTGTGACACGCTGAATTCAAAATTCATGTTACCGATAGCAGTTCATCGATTTCATCAATACAATACTTGATAGTTTTCTTTCGTTTTTTTAACATACAGGTGAAGAATATGCAGTGTTATCCTTACTTAAATGTGAAAAGGGTTTTATGGCTCCCAGTGTTTTCTGTGGTACATGACCAAAAATTGCTTTTTTTTTAGTATTTAAGGGTGTCAACCCCTGGATTAAATTATTAATTTAGGCAATTCTCAACTTTTTTTCTTAGGAGAGGGATTTGAATTGCTGTCAGTTTGCTGAATAGCAAGGGTTAACTGTACTTGCTAGACTCCCAGTTCTGTTGTGTGTGTGTGTGTGTGGGGGGGGGGGGGTGAAGCTATTTGGAAATGGAAAAACATTAACTCAGGTGTGCAATTCATGTGTGTATGTGTGTGTGCGTGTGCGCTAGACCAACCGCTTGCAATGCAACTCAACCCCCAGGCTGAGGTGACGGACTGAATGTGTTTTCGTTGCCAAGGTGAAGAGGACCAGCGGTAGGCTTTTTGCGCTTCGCCAACAACTTGCTGCCATCACTCAGGCCTCGTCGTAAAGCCGTCGTGCACCTGACTTGCCGTCTCACCTTGTTGTCTTTCATGTGAACAACAGGCGCCCGTAAGCGTCGTCACGGCCGACTGTCCCCCGAATTATCCAGTGAACCTGGCGGGAAATGAGGCAAGCGATGGCAACGGCAGGCTTTTTTTTTTGCCTCCCACATCACCCCTCCCCAACCCTGAGTTGTAACATCAACGAAATGGCTCCTGGGTTGCTCTGGGATTGCTTTTCCAGCTGTCAGCCGGGTTCCCCGCGGACGTCTTTCTCTTTCCTCACAACTTCCGGAACAATCTGAAATTCGCTTTAATAATGGATTGCAAGGCGACTGTTGTGCAGGGATCCCCAATCGACGGTCTGCGGCCCCCATTTTTTTTATTTATTTATTTTCCCATGGAGAATACTTCAGCCCGCCTCGTACCACCTGCATTGGCTATTAACTTGTGTAGATGGATAGCCCGCGCATGTGGAATTTACATCAGCAAAGTCCAATATCGTTGTTTGCGCCGAACACTGACAAACAGGAAGATTTATGTTTACTTATGGATGTGAAGTTTCAACCGCAATTAATTTCCATTCATTCTCATGGAATGCTTCCCATTTGGTCGATTTCCAAATTTCCACAACTTAACTCAAGTAAATTGACCGTAAATGTCACAGAAATGTTTCACCCCTTTGCAACCCGAATTTTAAAAATAAATTGAAATGAGTAACTGGTTTTAGAAAATATATTCATGAAGTGACAAGAACTGTACACCTGTGTGACTTTAAGGGGGCGTGGCCAATCGAGTGATCCTCAGACTTCCTTGACGCCAATTATTCCTCGATTATTAGCCAAAACTACAAATAAGTCCAACAGCTGCCAGTAGGGAAATTCAGCAAAGCGCCGAAAGAGGCAAATTCACGAATAGCAAGCCGCAATGATATTGGACTTCCAAGTGTTTTTCTTCCTCCGCGTTCATTTTGGATTCTTAAAGTGTTTTGTGGGACTGCATGGCAGTGCTGTGTGAGTCCTCGTGAGTTGGCCTTGCCAGATGGTGTTGGGAGAGGAGCAAATGCCCGGGGGAGGAGGCCCGCCGTATGGTGGCAGGAAACGCTCTGACATGGCTCCGGCAGGGAAACAAGACAGACCCGAACGCACACGGAGCAGCCACAACATTATGTAATAACTAAATATATATATATATATATATATATATATATATATATATATATATATATATATATATATATATATATATATATATATATATATATATATATATATATATATATATATATATATATATATATATATATATATATATATATATATATATATATATATATATATATATATATATATATATATATATATATATATATATATATATATATATATATATATATATATATATATAAATAAATACATAAATAAATAAGAAAGAAAGCCAAAGGGAGCTTGAATAATGAGTGGAGCGCAGGCCTATTTGTGTCGGGTTCTTTTTGGTCACAAGAACAACCTAAGAAGACCCTAGAAGGCATTTTTTGACAATGTGTGTGAAATTAGCCGTTGTTTGAACTTGTATAATGATCATAACATCCATGCTAAATTTAGTTAGCCCGTTAGGCATGATACATAGCGTCAAACTTTTGTTAGATGTTTGTGATTGTGTGTGATTGCACACACACACACACACACACACACACACACACACACACACAGACAGACAGACAGACAGACAGACAGACAGACAGACAGACAGACAGACAGACAGATAGATAGATAGATAGATAGATAGATAGATAGATAGATAGATAGATAGATAGGTAGATGACGATTTCGTCCCAATTCAGTTCGTCCATCTATGGCATTGCACCTCTACAGTTGCCACCGAGTCACATCAAAACTCAGCTCCTATTTGACATTTAGCGACATTTCTACACTGTTCTCTGTCACAGCGCTGAAAAGAATGATTGTGCTCTGAGGATTGATGAGCGCCTACTGGGGGGGGGCAATGATGGGGCGCGCTGGAGGGGATGGGGAATAGCTATCTCTTTGCTGTATTTTGTGACCTTTCCGCAACGACGCTGAGGATTTGTGTGCCATCTGCAGCCCCGTGGGTATCGTCTAATCCCGCCGCCGTCGCTGTAAACCTTTCCACCTTATCTTGCTCGCGCACTCTCTGGTGTGTGACACGTCTACCTGCGTGTTCCAACGTCAACAAATACGCACCGGGTCGATAAAGAGTTTTAGCCGAGATCGAGCGAGGCCAGACGCGGGTGTGAGGGCGTGGATATGAAACAGATACGCATCACTCGGGAACAACCTCCTTTTGACCTGCGGTATTGCTTTCCCGCAGTTGGAAAAAAATTGCAGATTCAGCTGAAGGATTCCTCGGGTGGATGAACTGGGAAGTTCTTTGTCCTTTCCAACCTGGACGCCTTCTATTTGACTTTTATTAGCAATGCCTGTTTCTTCTTAAGCTTTTTGAAAAGCAGACCAAATGAAATAAATTCATACTGGTAGTTATACTGTGTAACTCTGACTTGAAGATGTTTTATTTTATTTTTTATTGGAGCTCATTTTCAATAGGCGATACCACAAAAATATTGTTTTCCCGGACATAAAAAAACCCTCATCTGATTTTCAAATGTGCGTTACATTCGGGTCCAAGTGGCAGCATTTTGACTGAAAGTCATTTTTGAGAAATCTTTTCATATCGCGACATACATTCTTTATCCTCTGCAATAAATGAGTACTCTCACTGCAAGATTCTAGAGTGCTATTTTTCTTGCCGATGAGCACATTCTAAACATTTTTGTTGGCGGGAAGGGCCGTAATGGCATTTCCATCCCTTTCAACTGGGGAAAGATGATTTGACATGATCGCGGTCACGGAACGAATGAAACTCTCAGTCAATGTAACGCCGCACGCGGAAATGTCAACATTGATTTTAAGTGGCTCGCCACTGCCGTTGTGTCCCTCCTATTCCTATTTGCACAGAAATATCATTGACGGTTTCTGCCGCCTTCAAAGTATACTCGAGTGGCCAGTTGAGAAGGCACGGCGGCCTTTCCCCAAGATCATCTCCTGCTTTGACAACGTTCATTTTCCCCCACTCCGGACCGAGTCGACGGCGTAGGATGATGGAATTGTCATTGAGGACACGGCGCACGTTTCTCTCTGGACTGCTGCTTGCGAGAGCACATCCGTTCCTTTATTGTCATATTTCTTTATTGGTAATTAGTTTTATTGCAAGAGCGGTGCAGGGTGCGTCTCCCCTCGGCCGTGACGAGGACGCGAGGAGGAAATTGGGAGGCGTAAAATGGAGAATGCGCCGGTGACGTCTCCGTCAGCGGAGGAAGTCACTCCGGTTAGATGTGCATGTTCAACTTAGATATAAAAAAAAAAAAATAGATGGAAAATACTTTGTAAGATAGATATGCTTTACAACTGGTTGAGAGTGTGAGAGCAATGTAATAAACAGCAAAGGGAGGTGCAACACATACATATAAGTAAGTTGCAGTTTATTGGTCGCTTTCGCAGAGGATAAAGAATCTATGCCTGTAACTGTTTTTCTCCTCGGTTTGTGTTCAAATATAAGTTGGTCCCCAACCACTGATCAACAACAACAAAAAATGGTTGCAGGTCCGTGAACATTGTGTAGTTGTCTCAACCGGCCCGTGACACAAAAAAGGTTGGGGACCACTGCGTTGTTGACATTGCGACAGTGATGCTGTCCATTTGCTCGTTTGAGGCATTTTGCATTGTTTATGAGAATTTCGTAAAGTAGACTTGCTTCGATTCATGAAACTGCTTCAGTGGTGTTATTGACCTCTTGGCAGCTATGTGGTTGTTTTAAATACAAAATACAATACGTCATTCGTTGTTTTAGAATCCTTGACAAAATTCCCAAATTTAATGGGTGCTTTTTTCCCACTCCATTCTCATATTGAACACTTTTTTCCATTTAAATTAATTCGGCTCTTCTGCATTCACTTGCAATTTCTCCAGCAATGGAATTCCCTTGTTGGTAGATAAATGTCCAATGTTGAATAATCATCACTTCATTCGTTTTCAGTCTCAGCACAGCAGGAAGCTCCGAGGCTGACAGACAGCGCAGCACCGGGAGGAATTCCAAGGCAATCCGATTTGTAGACCGGGGCCCCCGTAATACAGTATTTTCCCTTCCCCTGTGATTTACTGCTTCAAATCTTTCAAGCGCAACTTTCTTTTCTTGTTTCTATTAATCTGGCTGAAGTGTGGTGATGCATGGCCGGCTTGGCCAGGCTGCACCGAATCTCACCTCCCTGGCGTAGGAACCGTTTAGCGCCTTTCCAGCCGTTCCCCATCCCCACCCCCCATTCATTCATCTACTTTTTACGGTGGATGGTCTTCAGGCAAAGTCTGATCCCATTTATATCTTTTTATAGCTCACCAGGAGGAGGGAAAACCTCCTGTTTGCCCAGTGAATTGTGGCTGAAAGTCAAGCTCTCGCGTAGCTTCGCACAAAGCCATCCGTCCGACAATAGAGCGCTTCACATCGCCACATCACTACCCCCGCCAAGGACGTGCTGACCTTCAGCTTTAGGTTGGTAGGGAGTGGACGGGGGGAGGCGGGGAGGTTTACCCACTAAGGCTGAACCTCTCCTCTATCAAGCGCTCCCATGTTGCCAGACAGCCACCATTGTTCCTTAATAAATTCACGGCATACTAATGAGGCAGCCTTCGTCCCGGAAGGGGGCACGACATGGGCGAGGAATGTAGATCGTAGAACATGTGCATATGCATTTATTTATTATTTTTATTCTCACATAAATGAAAGGAAAATGTCTAAGAATGACTTGTAGACATACAGCATAATTTAGAACAAATATGCTGCCCCCTTAGAGAGTTTTATTCGTAGTTCCCACAGACCAGAGTAAGTATGTGCCAACAAGTACTGTCGTATGCGCTGTTTGTATGTGATGCGGCGCCGAGTGCGTTAAAGTAGCGGTTGTTTGAAGGTTCCTCATCACCGTAATGTCCATGCGAATTTCAGTTCGCCTCGTGTACGGCGTTTCCCATGACATGCTAGCTAGTCAAATGTTAGCCTTAAGATAGCGTGAGATTATTTTTCTTCCCGCCTGTACGAATGCCTACATAGGCTGAATGTACTTTCTGCCATCTTGTGGAAGACAATTTACTGTTGATGCTTGTCACTACGTCACTGGCATAGATAGAAGAACAAAGACGCCTAATTTGTTCTGAAAAAATGTTCATGTCTATGCTAATTGCAAGACAATTGATTATTTAATGTCCCACCAGTCATTTACAACGATAACATTGACTAGTTTTCTGCCGTAATGTAGTGACCAGTTAAGCTAAGAGCTAGCCTCGCTTCTTCTATTTCTTCTGCTTCTACTCTGGAGTTTCTGGCAGCCTGGCTGCCCGGTGCACCACGCTGACTCTCACGGGTCAGTGTGAGTCCTATGAAAGATCGATGAATTAATTAATAGTGCGCAAGTGTGATTCAGATTTCTGTTTTGTGATTGAAACTGTCACGCTATTTGTGTCAGGGAAATGGGAATGTTTCGGCCTGCCGACGTCGTTAAACGGCCGACCCCAGTGCCTGTTTATCCTGCTAACATACCGTAAATCTTTCAGCACCGCTGGCCTGAGGTTGCACGCAGTGACATTCATCTTGATCCAACAGACACTTCATCTTTCACCTAAGTCCTCTCAGGTCCACGGACACGGTTTTACAGCTCAATCAAAGGAGCCGGTGGCAGAATGCCCGGCGGTGACCCTTTCGCGTATAGAGAGCGAGAGAGAGAGAGAGAGAGTGGTGGTTGACTTCACTGTGGACATGCATTTATGTAAAAACGTTTTACTTTTTGCAGGAGACACGTTCCACTTAGCTTACTAAGTGTGAATGATTGCAAACTTTGGACATTCTGTGTCTTTTATGTATTCATTCTTTTGGCTCATTGCTACGTAAATCTGGAATAGATGAAGAAAGCAAAATCGATGAATGGGGCATTTTGGGGAATTGGGGAATTTTGTGCAGTTTTTAAACATTCAAGTGACAGCGAGACTGCAAAAATTGAACCGTAAAATGGCAAGGGATGAAAGTACTAGACATGGAAATTGAACGAAAAAATGGGAAACGGGAAGTAGGCCCTTGGACTTGGGGTGCATAAAATCCAGCCTTTGTTATCCAAGTAGTGCTCTCGAGCACATCAGCGGCTCAAAGTTAATTTTGCCATTTTTCACGGCGACACCACGGCGAGTCTTAATTCATCGGCGCTTGGGCTTAACCGTGTTTTATCTTTCATTTTAAGCAGCAGACTCCTTCACGTTCATGAATACTGAATAATTGTCACAAAGCTACTTTTTGCACAGGACTCATAAAACCTGAGGTTGCGCGTGTGTGGGGGTGCGCTATTTGGTGTAATTGAGTTAGATTGTTGATTCTTGTGATCCTGATGCGAGTCTGCTCCGTCTGCAAATTTAAAGTGGAATTCCACCGCAAATTACCTGTCGCACGCCGGTTGAGTCCGATGGGTAATACGTTCTAATCCTGTGCAAATTGACTTTATTTGTAACGTACTGTTTGGCCCGCTTCTTTTAAGGATGCGGTGTAATAAAGCGGGAGGTTGATGGAGGAGACTCATGATTCTTCAAAATTGTATCTGACACACTGACTTTACTTCAACAACGATCGAAAGAGATTAGGTGGGTACAGAAATGGTGCCGTGTATTTTCAAAGTTATATTTCACATTCTTTCAGTTATTATTGAAACTTACTGTCGACTTTCTCCATGAGCCACTACTTTCTGGTAATGTACTGCCCTCTAGTGGTTTGGAGTGTAACACATGAACCATATTAGCTATTTGAACATCATTCGTCACATAAATGAGTGTGCAACCCAATTTTTTGTCAGAATTGAAGCAGACTCAAAATGATTACTGGTAGTAATTTCCTAGCGATGCCATATGAAGGGGCCAAAGCACTACATATGTCTAAATGAACGTGTGAATTCACAAAACCTGACACCAAGATGCCAGCAGGTGGCGCAAAAACAATGAAGAGGCAAGTATCGGCGAGTACCAGATGTTACGTTTTAAATCAAAATCCACAAATAGTCCAATTTGCGAATGCCGAAATGTGAATCGGCAGATGTAAACTGCTTCGTTTATATGCAGTCGGAAGCAGTGTTTACTATGATCGGCCGGACTTGATTTATTTTCAGATTTTGTGGAGTGTGAAGTACAAAAATGTTATTTTCCCCCCCTGAAAGTCAAATTCATTCATGGCTTTAATGGAAGCCATATGTGTGTGGGAGGCGGCGGTGTTCCGTCTGTACTCTCTGAAGTGCCATTGGCTCAAAACGGTTCTTTTATGAAAAATTCTTCTCTGATTAGGAGAATTGTGTGCCGTCGCACAGCTGTTCTACTATTCCCGCAGCATTGGGAATTTTCCCTGAGGTTTGGTGCTGGGGGGGAGGGGAGAATGGAAAGAGCAGACATTCATCTCAAACAATCCGGGGCGTTGCCTATGTAACTACTTTTACATTCATCACTCTCTTCCAGCTGTTTTTTTTTTTTAAGCTCTCCTGATCTTTTCGTCAGTTTGCCTGCAGGCTTTCAACACTTTACAGAACATATCTATCAAAACAACTTATCATAACACGCCTGTAATCGGACATTGAGAGGAACATATCACCCGAGGTGGGGTGCACTTTCACATACTAATTTATCATCTCACCGGTCATGGAATAAACTCTCATTTGGATAGCGTCCAACGGTGGACTTCAGTAGGTTGTTTCCACACTTCTTGACTTACTTTAGTATTTCTGTAATGACGTTATGCTTCGACTCCCTGCATTTGAAAACAGATTAATGTACTGAATACTCCTGACTTTGTCGATATAGCCACGTCAAATAAAGTCAGTTGCAATTGAGATGTTGATTGATTAAGATCAAGAAAGGAGGAGATTCGGAGAAATGAGATTTCCCAAGTTTGGTCTTATTTAGGACAATTGCTGTCGGCTCAAAGAACGATTTGTGAGGAATGTGTTGTCTTTTTGGATCTCGTGCGAGCTAAAAAAAATCCTCATCTTGTGGTCAGGAAAAAAACTCAAGAAACACATGTGATCCTAATGAGGACAAGCACTGTAGAAAAAGAATGGACGGAGGAAGACAGATTCCAAGTATCTTGGAATCTTTTTTTTTTCCTCATCTTCAAATTGTCCCATTTGACAGCCAACAAATAAATAAATCAGGATTGTGTCACTTTAACCAAGCAGTGTGAATTGAGTCAACAAAAATAAACCTCGTTTCAGTGAATGATAATGAATAATAATTTGCGATTGCCTACAAATTCTGAAAAACAGAGTATACCCCCACCCCCACAAAAAAAAAACAAAAAAACAAAGCAAATGGGCAAATTAGGTGCTGTCAAGTTGATGGAAGATGCGGGCATTCAATGTGCTTCTAAACTCAACTCACTCATGTCTTAGGTAATTCACAGCTCCCAAAAATGACACAACGGCATTTATTTTCCGCTCTTTTCAAAGGCCGTTTTTACCGGCTGAGCATCAACAACGACAAAAAATGAAATTGCAGAGTGAATTTCAATGAGCCGCCCCTTCTCGGCTCCTGTTTGCTTTCAATCTTTCGACGTATCGAAGCAAAAAGAGCTTGTCATCCCCGAGTACACAGGATCAAGCAGACATTTGATTATGGAGTGTATCCATTCGACACAATGCTGTCAGGCACACACGAGCGCGCAGTTCGGTTCTGCTCAGGTTCTCCTTTTATGCTCCCCTATTGTGTGACTCTTGCATTAACTAACATGTTTTGTTTTGTTTTGTTTTGTTGTGTTTTGTTATTTGGGCCGCACACCAAAGGTACTCCAATGTCGGAATACATGAGTCTAAAAAAGATTATCTTGTAGCCTTATCTGATCCACTTCCTAATAAGTGCAAGGAGCTAAAATGTCAACATTTTCAGTCTAAAATTGGCTTTTAATCTCCAGTCAGGAGTCAGGATGTATCTTAAAACATTTGGGAAAGACTGTCGTTCAGCTATCATCATGTATTGCAGTAAGGGTCACATAGCTTTAATAGAATTCTTATTTTAACATGCGTGTGAAGAAGGTGGCTAATTTAGCAGGCTGGCAAAGAGGAAATGAGAAAAAAGAAAGCTTTAGTCCTCAGCTAAAAGCGTCTCTTAGTATTTCATATTTTAACGGGTGCTCAGAAGAAAATAAATGTAGTAAGCTAGCTCAAGAGGCATTTAACCTTTAAGGTAAACTGAACAGCGTTTTAGCATTTAGTTTTTGAGAAAATGGCTAACACACGGCGGGCTGGCTTTTGAAAAAGACAAAAGGTTTAAGCCCGTGTTTAGCCTTGTTATATTGTTTTTGTTGTCTATGTGCAAATAAATAAATACAAATACAAATGTTCATATCCTCATGCGGGTGTTGATAGGAAGGCTAACGTAGCAGGGTAGCTACAGAGGAAAACAAAATTGGTTTCCGCCAATGCAACATTATATAACAACAAGCTGCTTTTAATAGCAGAAGCCATCATGTCAACACACAATAAATATTTTCCAATGCGCTCCAGTGTTTTGCACTTGTGTGTTCAGGGAATATCATGTTAGCGAGAGATGCGTAAGGCTTTGCCAACCCTTACTCCCTACCCGAGGGTAAAAAAGGCTAGCCGGCACGCCTGTGAAGTCAACACAGCACTTGAAACACAAGCCGTTATAAAACAAACCGACATGACTTTGTACGCTTGCTCGTAGGAGGATCCCTGAAGCACTACCGCATTGTCTTTTGAAAAAGAAGTTTGTGCGGTTGATAAGCTCCCGTGGTGACTCACACTCGCTGTCACCACCAATGCGTTTTGATGTCTGCGAAGGGGACATTGAAAGATTCATCACTTGTTCAGGGCGCTATTAACATGAAAAGTGGCTTTGATAACACCCCCCCCCCCACGCCCCCCGCAGGAGACTTCCTTGCTTACAGAGTCTCGTTTACACCCATTTAAGCAGTCGATCCTGCTCATTTTTCGTGTCAATTTGCCACATACCACTCATGAACTAATAAGACTCGTAGGGAATTATGAACTTTATACAGAATTATATTTCGGTGAATGACTATTTTTATTGTACCTTTATTTACCCGGGAGATTTAATTGAGAACAGATTCTCCGGGCTGCAGACAGCAGTGAACTTGTCTCCGTAATTTCAGTCAAGTTTTACGATTTCGAGATTCCCACATGACTCTTCAAAGGGCAACAGGTGCATGTTTTTCATGAGGACAGTCGATGTCATGAAAGCCTGGTAACCACGACTCGCGGCTGTTTTGATCCCCTCTGCGAGCGTTCTACTCCGACGTCGTTCATGTTTGGGATTCCGGCAGCGGCTTAGCGCGTGAGTGCGAACATTTAGAGCAAAGGGTGCGCATACATCATTTCAGCCGACAGCCCACAGAGGAATTTCGCTTGAATCCTTCGGTTCTGCTTATTTAACGATACGTCTTTGGGAACGGAATGTGGACGCCGTCCAATTTGCAATTTCGAAATCTGAGGAGACACGCCCAAGGTCGCCGGCAGGCCCCGCTATAAAAAGTGAAATGGGCATAAAATATCTTGATCCTGCTGTTTGAACACGGTGTCCCTTTTCAATGAGTTCCAGTTTGAAGCTGATTTTGCTCTTAAATTTTTTCAATCTCAAGCTAACATTGAGAAAATTACACGTTGTCTATTTAAAACAAACACAGGCTAGCTTTTAGTCAGACAGCTTAAGGCTAATGCTAACACGCAATGGCTTATATATCCCATAAATCAAGTGACATTTGATCCTGACCTAGACGGTTCAGCAAGACGTTTAGGCATTCGATATCACAGTAATCGCAGTCATGTGGACTTTATCCTCTGCAAGGAGCCATGATGACCTGAGATATCCATACTGTACAAAAATCCACACTATCCATCAGTCTGTCTGCCTTTCTTATACTGCCCCCAGGTGGCCAAAGCCGGCAGCCGCACAAGAGGGCAATTTAAGAGAGTGCTTTTTTTTGTCACTGAAAATAGGTTTCTGACATTGAAATTCGGAAAAGGTTAGAACGACTGAATGGCATTTCCCTTACTTTCAATAAAGGAAGCTGAGTTGCGATCATTTGGCCGCGACATAGCTCTGCCCTGACAGTGATGTGCCCGCCAAGAAAATGCATTTGAAACCACCGTGTTTGCAGGTCTTCCTTCCACCACTCTCAAGACTTTCCAAACATATACAGTATCCCTCTTGCTCAGTTTCTGCCCATGTGCTGCCCACAAAATTGCTGTTTCTGCTTAATTGCCGCCTAATGAACCAGAAGCTAGTTTTCCTGCTGTAAGTGGCGCATGCGTTAATTAGCGTCTACAGCGGAACTGCGCTGACAAATGAGTGCTGCGATTAGATTCAAACGGCTCTTGACAGAATGCTTGTAGCGCTGACGCTGAAACAGATCAACATAACACACACACACACACACACACACACACACACACACACACACACACACACACACACACACACACACACACACACACTCTGCGCACTGGTGTCAGATGCCAGGCGACTGATATGTTGACACGCAATAAAATGAGCTGCTGAATGGCAGCATATCAACAACCAACAAACGAGCACGGTGCCACGTTGGCTTTTTTACTCCAAAGTTACCGTCTGTCCATTGATTTTCTATCGGGCTTGTTTTCGACAGGGTGGCAGGTGAGCAGCACATAAAGTATAGACAAACAGGCATTCACACTCACATAAACGTCTATGAACAATTTAGAAGTGCTGCTACCAAATTAAGATGTTTTATTTCTAAATACAACACAACGGAATAAACCAATAACTCCTTGCTAACTTTGCTCGCTGCGGGCCAGTTAAAAGCTCTGAGACGATTGTGACGTACCATCACATGAATCTGTCTTCCTTGCCTGAATAAAGTCGAGGAGGCGGAAGGGGGTTGGGGTGACAACAAAAGGCATATTATTCCAGGAATTAGGTCCCATTTGTATAGCAAAGCAAAAGGCATTTTTTCCCCCAGGGGGCTGAGGCGCCCTTCCCAGAATAAAAGGCGTCATTTCCAGAAGAAAGTTGTGATCAAAACATTTTTTGAAAGGCAAAAGATTCACTCCATGCACAAATTTGATCGATTTCCATGATCTCTTCAGGGGAATTTTTTTTGTCAATTTGTCAACAAAGAAGATTTTAAAAGTCTTCTTTGTTGACACCAAATTTTACAATTGGATTTAGTTGTTGGTACCAATGGATTAATGGGAAAGTTTGAGCAGAGCGTGCTCATTGATCTGATCATTTGTTACATTCATTGTGAGACCAGGGACAACGACCTCGAGAAGTGTTACGATGCTCACACGTTGATTCGCTTCACACTTGTAAATCTCTCTATTCTCCGCATTCCCGCTCAGCCTCCGATCTGACGCCGGGAGCACGTCTTCTAGATCCCCGAAAACAGACAGAACACTCGGCACGGGCGCGGTAAGCCTCAGTGAGCGCGTGGGTCGATTCAAGCGCGAGCGAGCTGCCCGCGGGAATTAAAGCGGCATTTGGAAAAGGCGGGGAAACGCGTCTCCACTCGAGGCCCGTCAAGGCTGCCCGACTGGAGGTTTCAGACCACGCCTTCTCTTCCCAGGAGTTATCTTGTAGCATTCCGTTTGCGACCAAAATGGGAAATCTCCCAAATGACTGCGATCTATTCGGTCACGTCTCCAAATGGTCTGCGGCTTAGCGGCAAATCCTGACCTTGAAAGGTATTGTTTCGATGCAAAGAAGTGTGTCACTTCTTGGCTTCTTCTGCAATGTGAAAAGGAGACTTTTCCTTTGCCCCCCAAAAAAGTAGCGAGTCATTCAGTCAGTTGTTTGGATCGACAGTTACTGGTAAGCTAGTTAGTTTGTTAGCTCAATAGTTCAGTTCCTTATTTGACGACAATGGGGGGCAGTGAAACTTTTCTTTAGGTAACAAACAATTAGTTTTTTAGTTAGTTAGTTAGTTAGTGATTTACTTTGATCAAAAGATGGTTAAGTTAGTCCGTTCATCCAATCAATAATTCAGTACATTATTTTGTTGATCCATCAATTATTCGCTAGCTCAATGGATTAGATGAATTGTCCATTCATCGGTTGGTTGGTGAGTTAGTTTGTTTGTTAATTAATAAGCCAGTAAATTTGTTCCTTCGTTTGATAGTTGGTCGGTCAGTCAGTCGGTCGGTTATTTTGTTAGCTTGATCAATAGATCTGAGGGGAGGGTGGGGGGGTTCTCATTTTTTCCAATTGATACCCATAGCCAGTGCTGACCTTGCAAGGTATTGTCGGGGTATGCAAAGAATTGCCTTGCTTCTCGACCTCGCGCTGTGATCAAAAAAGTACCAGCAGGCTGTGAAAAGGAGACTTTTTCATCGGGTCACCAAATAAAAGGATGAGGAATAAAGAAGCCAAGATGGGACAATGAACTTCCCCCGCGGGTTGAAATGTGACATGAAAAGCGAATCGATGGTGATGAAATGTGAGGCAAATGAAGAAAGATCCGTGTGTTCGGCAGGGATGGAGTCCATTTATGGAAGTCTCTCCCAGCTCACACGGCGGGCTTTTCAGAGAAGCCATTAAGGCCAGAGATAGTCGCTCTGATAATGGAGATCAATTGAAACTCAATCTGACAAGAACTTGTCCAGCTTCTTGGCTTGACTAGCAAGTGAGGGCCCGTCGCCGTGGCAACAGGAGGACTCTGAAACAGTTGGTAAACAGGGGTGGTCCGGAAAATAAAGCCATAAACAAAGAAGCCCGTTCGGGATGCGTGGCACTTGACTTTGGCAGAAAGTGGAGGGTGTCGCGTTTGTCCTCGGGGATGGTGAGATCATCCCACCAAAGCTCAACACCTCTTTTGGATTCAGAGGAAGCACCTTTGACAAGGTGTGGCGGCCGAAAGAAAATAGGGCTGCCAGTTTCAATTTTGTCACAATCTTACGCAGTTCATTTGTTAGTTAGTCAGTCAGCCAGTCAGTTCGTTGTTTGAAGATGTTTATGCTCGACTGTGAGACAATCTAGTTGGTCTTTGTAAATGCAAAATTTTTGCGAACCAAAGGCCTTGTATACCGCTGCACTGTTTAAGGCGCAACAAACAAGCCACCAGGGTGGGGCGTTTGATTTGTCTTGTCAGAAGCCATCGCCTCTTCATGTGGCCTCATGTTGAAACCACGCAAGGGTAGCGCAGCCGCACCCTTTCTATTGTTTTGCGCCCTGAAATCAAAGCCAATCTTTTGAAGGGGGGATCACAGTATACTACTTAGAGTATTCCAAAGCCTCCCCCTGCCCCTTCTTCTCGTGCGTGGTAAGTAAATTCAGTTGGATTATATGTGGCCCTGTCTCTCCCTGTTGCACTTGAAAGGGAATCCATGATATTGTTAAATATTAATCGTGAATTCATTATCAGGCTGGCTGGCAGTGCCTTTCAATCTTTACGGTGGCAAATTTTAATCAAAACACCGTTTGATAATGTTATGTAACGCCACAGCATCTCACTGTGTGTGTGTGTGTGTGTGTGTGTGTGTGTGTGTGTGTGTGTGTGTGTGTGTGTGTGTGTGTGTGTGTGTGTGTGTGTGTGTGTGTGTGTGTGTGTGTGTGTGTTTGCACTCTGTTGGCTGCTTGCACAAGGATTTACATCCAATCCCCCTGTGTGTCACTTTTTCTGTGATGCTTGGCTCAAAGTTGAAATTTAGGAAGGAGAAGCGGTTAAGTTGTCACGCATTGGAAAAAAAAATCCCTTGAACCTCTCTGATCCTGAGCTGGAATTATACAGTATAAGATTTTTTTTGGGTAATACTTTATAGACTCTGTGGATAAGTTTGCATACATGTTTCACCTCCAGGAAATATATCCACTCAAAGGGGCATAATATGGAAGAATGACTCCTTTAAGTGAAAAAAAAAAAATATGTAGGGATAGTGGGTCTTCACTCTTCAACAAATTGCCAGCCTATATTGTATCAAAAATATTGTGTGCTACACAAATGTAAATCAGCGGCTTGGTAATGGAGGATTGTACACCATTTTTCTATTTTCAACTCACGTCGTCATTTCTCATTGTGTCGCCATAAACAAGGTGAAAACAATAATTTTGAGCTGGGAGCGTCTTCATAAGATCGTGTACATTGTCGAGCATTTGAATTCAAACTCAAAGGCAACACATAAAGAGCGTGCATTTCCACACATCTCCCAGGATGCACGGGGCCCTCCTGAGGCTTGGGTTCTCGCTCATTACGGGGAAAGCTTTTTTAATTTATGAAGAAAAATCCACCAGTAGGTTCTTGCCTACGCGCGTGTTCTTGGTTTTTTTTTTTCTTTTTTATCAAATATTCTGTGCGATCATAGGCTGTAGTCTTGGTCTCTCCCCCGGGCAGAGAAGGGGATTACGGTCTACCTTTTTTCACCCAAGATCTTCCCGTTTATCACTAACCTGCGGTCTCCTCTCATTTTCTAGGCCTGCTCATTGGATCCGGCTGCGCGCTCTATCCGCTTGGATGGGACAGCGAGGAAGTGCAACAGACGTGCAGCAACAGCTCGGACCAGTTTCAGCTCGGTGAGATGATGCAACCGCTAGAAGAAAAAAAAAAAAGAACAAAAAACACGCATAAACACGTTTGTGGTTGGTTCAATTATTCTCTGAATTGAAGTAAACACAAAACAAACAACACAAGGCGTTTATTGTCACAGTGGGTTCATTTCATGAGAATTCAAAAATTGGATTGGATAAACTTTATTGTCAAATGTACTGTATGTATAACATACAGCACAGATGAAATTTCTTCCCTCTCAACATGAAACAAGAGGAGCCGCTGTAATGTAGGATGTAGGATGATAGCACAATGAAAGGTTATGCTTCCTGAAGAAACGACTTTATTGGGTATTTTGAAGCTCATGCAATCATATCGTATTTCTGTAGTGCTCACCAGTGGCGTGCTGATGCAATAGAAAACTTCAAAAGTGAAATCAAGTTTTTGCCATCAAGCATCGTCGAGCAACAGACTTGCTCCAGTCACAATTTTACAAATGAATCACTGCTCTGTATTAAATATAAAATAATGTTGGTAATGGTAACGCATACTGTACCTTATGCATCTTCTTTAATATTTTTTTTGTTGATGAAGGAAAATTGATACAATGACTGTACATCACTTCAGTATGTCAATGCAATGAGGAAAGGCAGCAAAAAAAAAAAAAACTGAGTTCTAAAAATGGAAATCTTCACCGTGACATTTCCTAAAAGAGCAGGCATTACAATCGTGATTGAAATAGTTTGATTTTTTTTTTAAAGTACACACGCATCAAGTGATTGCAAAACTGACACGTATGATGGTGTTATCAGGGTGTTTAGACCATCACCTAGGTCGGAAATAACTTTAACTGCATTTTTTTGTTTTTAACACCGTCACACCACCTGCTCGTCAGTGTGACGTTCTCCTGCGGGAATTCTACGCACTGTGTGAATCGGATTTATTCATTTGTTAGATTACAGATGCTCGACATTCACAGCACTCGCGGAACACACCTGTTGCAAACAATGCAAACATTTTTTTTTAACACATTCCAAAAAAACGTGTTTTTAAAAGTGTGTTTTAAGTGTAGGGCACAACTATTGAAAAGACGACAGTACATGGCATATGGAATTTTCGCCGATTGCAGAGGGTTCCGCACCGTTTGTGTGCTGCGATCAACGGGGCTTCGGCGTACATCCCCAAGTGCTGTTGTCAACAACTTAGCGTTCCGATGTTTTCTTTGCAGGCTCTTGCCAGATCGGCTGGGCCTATTACTGCACGGGGGCCGGGGCGGCGGGCGCCATGCTGCTGTGCACCTGGTTGTCATGTTTCGCCGGCAAGAAGCAGAAGCAGTACCCGTACTGAGGGTCCGAGGAGCCAGGCCTGCCGAGCGGCTCGAATGACCCCGGCTGACGGCGCTACTACGGTGCACAACGAGGGACAAACTGCAGGGACTCTTTCATAATGCAGCACACACATACGCGTGACACTGCTCCAAAAAGGTCATCGATACAGTGAACCCCTATATACTCAACAGACAGAAGCGTGGGATCGGTTCTCCACTCAGTGACGGACGGTGTGAACGTGGGTGTGTATGGTTGTTCGTCTCTTTATGTGACTGACGGGCTACCAGTTCAGGAGATGGTCCGCCTTTTGCCCAAAGTCAGCTGGGATAGGCTCCAGCAACTCCCAGGACCATGTTTGGGATAAACGCTGTTGAAAATGGATGGATGTGTGTGAGTGTATAAATGTTGCATGTTGGTAACAAGGAACTATGTTGAACTGAGGGGAAGGACTTCATTTAGTCCACCCATTGTGTTCTCCAATGGGGATTTTAAAAAAATGCTTTACTGCCATCTTGTGGCATCTATGGGTATTCTGAACATTTTTGGGTCGGCACTGATTACTTGAGGATGTTAACGCTATCCAACGTTAGTCGAGGTGGTTCACTGTATTCGTCTTTGGGTTGGAATTACAGGATGGACCTGAAGAGCACTGTCACGTTTACAGATGAACTTCACTTGACCGAGTTTGAACTTTTCAATTGTTCAACGTTTGAGAAAACAGGTCAAGGACGTTCACATGTGGACCCCATCGGGTCTCTCTGTGGCTCTGTTGTAACCTGCAGACAGCGGCGGTTTCTGGTCTGAGCGATATGTGCGGCCATGAAGGTTGAAGTGAGAGGTGATTGGATGTCAAGGATGTCTGACATCTTTGTTGCTGGAAGATCTCTGGGGAAATAAAGGCACCACATTGTTGGTGCAAATGACCGATGCCGAAAAGACATCGTCATTTTAGTTGCGTGGAAAAAGAGACGCTCACCATGAGCGGGCCACGAAGGGCAATGGACGTACAACATTTTCAAAAATGTCAAGAAGGTCAAATTTAGTTCACCTGTCAAACTTACAACGCAGTTGAGGTTCATTCTGAAATGTCACCCAAAAGCTCAAGATGCCCAACTTGTGGAGAAACACACACACAACACACACACACACACACACACACAGCTTTGAAATCTTCTCCTAATGTGTGGACCAACCATTTTGTGAGGCTTTATTTCACGTTTCTTTCTCTTCAACCTGTTGATATTTGTGTCTTGTGGTGAAGACTTCAATAATAATACAAGTAATAATAATAATAATAATAATGCTATATCCGATTTCATTGTAACGTGAAGTGTTCCTGTATCCTCCTCGTCTGTCTCATCATTGCCTTAAACAGCAAACCCCGAAATGCAATAATCCCCCGACAAGCTTCTCCAGCCCCCCCCCTCGCCCAAAAGAAGGATGCAGACCGTATATGTTATGTATGATAATGTATTTTTTATCATAATAGCACGTTTTGCTTTGTTTTGTATTCACCTCCTCAAATTATTCTGTTTTTGTAAATAAATGTTGATGTAAAATGTTGTGTTGTGTGCTTTGTGGGAGCTCGGGTTCCTAAAAAGCTTTTTCGCATGACCTCCTGATCCTCTTCGCTACCCATGGGAGAAGCGCCCTCCCCATGTCTCCCCCCCAACTCTCTCCAATCGATAAGGAGGATAAGGACAGGGGACGCACTCAGAATAACTTGTCTCGATGTACCCGATCCTCCGACCTTCACTCACATTTATTTGCCTTTCGATCAGCAGGATCCAGACGAAGCGCCTTCAATCGCCACGCGAATTGACCTGCGTTCAGACTGCGCGATGCTCACTGACTATTTTTAGACACACACGTGTCCACACTCGAGAGATGCTAGTGCAAAGTCAGCTCATTTACATCTGCTTAGCATGCGTGTTTTACTCACAATGAGCGGCATTTCCCCCCCGCCACCCTGAAATAGTGTCGATCCCACCTTCCCCCTCTGCTACGTTTCTGCTTACGGATGTGGCTCTTCATCTTTATTCTCTGCTGATTGACCCCCGGTCACAGCGGATGCTTCATCAGCACCAGTTCCACACTTTCAGGGTGTCTTAAAGGAGAAATATTACATGACACACTTTCTTTTTTTTTTATTTTCTTTTTTATCTGGTGCCATGTTTAACATGGGGGCACGGTGGATGACTGGTTAGCACGCCGGCCTCACAGCGCAGAGGTGCAGGGTTCGATTCCGCCTCAGGCCTCCCTGTGTGGAGTGTGCACATTCTCCCCAAGCCTGCGTGGCTTTTCTCCGGGTACTCCGGTTTCCTCCCACATTCCAAAAACATGCCTGGCAGGTTACTGAAACACTGAAACTCTGAAATTGTCTCTAGGTATGATTGGGAGTGCGAAAGGTTGTTTGTCTATGCGTGCCTTGAGATTGGCTGGCAACCAGCTCAGGGTGTACCTCGCCTACTGCCTGAAGACAGCTGGGATAGGCTCCGGCACCACAAGATACGGGCGAGACCAGCTGCTCCCGGAAAACGCTCAGTGGAGAACGGAAAGTGCGGCATTGAGGACAGCGCGCGTTATCTTTGGGCCACACTTGAAATGCGGTGAACTCATCCATGCTGCGCTTGGTCTAAGTACATTTTTTAATGAAACACTACATCTGCTTTGCTTTTGAAACTGTGAGTGAAGCAGTCAAAACAGTCATCCAAGAAACAAGATGACTGACCGCTTGCCAATTGCCCGTTTTACACCACCCGCAAACGCTGCCACTTGACTGCCTTTTCTGCTGTGTCGCTGTTCTGTAAAAACAGCACCGGAATGTGATGGTGGAAGTTGACCGGACAGTATGGTATCAGAATTCCCGTACGCCGAGGCTGGTCGGTGAGTATGCCGCGATGATGAAACAGGCGTGAAGTTTTAAGACGGATTTTGTATTGATAATGCCGCGCGATAGCACGAGCATCCATCAAAGGCTCGGCATCAGAGGCCGTTGGAGCCATCAGTTAATTCTTTCTAATTATGTTTTTCCCCCAACAGGACTACGGCGAGATAATTATTACCCCCTGCTAGTCTTTATGCTCCTTTGACACCAGGCTGTGCGAACATATTGCATTATTTATATGGCTGCCGTTTCCGGCCTGATGAGAAGCCATTAAAGCAATCGTGGAAGCCTGCGTGGAGGCACTTGAGACGTCTGTTGCTTAGTGCTGCATAATCGGGGCGCTTGCACGACTAGAGGTGTTCGCTTTCTCTCTTCAGAAGAGGTTTGATGAGTGCCTCAACTTGGTGACTTTCTCCCGCGCTTCGGATTGAGCTCGGAGCGGGTTCTTCTCCATGCGACTGAACTGAAATTGTTCGGAACTGTGCCACCGAAATCACCGAGAACAGGTCATTGGTTCTGTCGGAGACCAAGCTCAAGACGAGAACGTAAGTTCTTGAGAAATTGTGAGTCAGTGAATGCTGGAGAGCGGATGCTAAACTGGGACAGTACGGAATGAATTGAATCGTTGAAATGCAGAATGTGAGACTTGAAATCGGAATGGTTTGAAAATATATCTTACATTTTATTTATTGGAAAAAAAGCGATGATAGACACGTTGAATCATTTAGTATTAACTGGTGAAATGGAATTGTTGTAACACTCCAGGGGAGCGAGTTTGGGGGTTCATGTTATGTTGTTGCCCCCCCCACCCCCACCCCGGAAATACATTTGCACCAGAATGGCTGGTGTGGTAGTTGGGGAAAAGTAATAAAGGCGACAATTCCAAGAGCTCCTGGTGCTTGGGCCCTCATTACAACCGTGGTAGCAACAAAGTGGGCCCCCGCGCTCCCACCAGACGCAGGATTTATATCTTGTGTTATTGCAAGTCCACATTCCGGACATAAAGGGGTGCCTACGGATCTTTTGGGCCTTCGTCACACATTTGTTCCAACTTGAACTTGGTGGACTTCTTTGAAAAAGTAGTCGTATGCTATCAGGCCACACTCTACCCACGCATAATGATGAAATTGAAAACCATTTGCAATTTTGCATCAGAGACTATTTTGTGGGTCTACTCATTGTTGACAAGCTGACCAAATTTCATGTTGCTAAGGGGTGTAACTTGCTCAAGTGACGGACTGAATTTTCCACAAACTTCAGGAAGCTGTTTGTTCAGTCCAAAACCTTCTGAAAGTAACTCAAATTATGGCTGACAACATGAAGAAAAAAAACGTTTAAAAAAATCAACGAAGCTCCAGCTCATATAAGACTGAAAATATCGAGGCACTCGGAAGTCAAGATAGCACTGTCCGTGAAGCCGAAAAATACTGATTTATTTGGCCTCAAAAGGATGACGGTGAAGCAATTTTGAGAGTTTATACAAACATCATTCAAAACAGAATTTTACATCGCTTCCATATTAGAAGCAATTTACAGGTCAACTGTCAATGTCAATTACGTTTTCTAAAGGATTCATCGTTTTCACATGCAGAGGCTCATCCATCATTCTATTAATCTGAATTTGAACAGTCTCGGTCCGAGAGTCAAGCCCCCTGTTCATACCCGATGGTAACAATTAATGAGATCTGGATTTTCATCTGATCAAATTTCCAGTCTCACACAGTGCTGTCAAAGTCACACGCTTCCGTGATTTGACGCTTGGTTTGCTCCAGGACTGGAGGACCCGAGTCACACTTGGGGACGGCCTAATAATATCCATTTGTGAAAAAAATTCTAAATTGATCATATTTGGTTTCAGCCTGACGATCCTGGAATCTTATCAGGCATAATTTCCTGTCAAGTGATAATTCCTCACAAACAAACGCCAAGTTGCCATTTCAAATCCAGCCCCAAACCCTTCAATCCTGTCTAATTAAAAAATATTTTCTCAAGCTCGCGCGATCGAGCCAAGCAATAGTCATACCGAAGAAATGCTGTTTTGAGAGAGACTGCCACTCTTCTTTAGCCTGCTGCTGCTCAAGTTCGGCTCAAAACATTTACAGCTGCTGTCAAATGTTCACCCCGCATGAGATGCATTCATCAATATTACTCCTATGATTATAGAGCAGGTCGCCTTTAAGGTTATAGTTGATGGTAATCGATCATTCTCAGGGCCACGAAAACACCTATCTGTGGACCGCTACTCACTTTGGGTTTGATGGTGTGTCCATGCACTACATTCACACTGTGTACAGACGCTCCCCGACTTACGAACATCCGATTTACGAACAACGGTACATACGAACATTTTTACGGGTATGTCGAAAAAGAAAAGGAAAAGTTAGATTTTGTATTTCACGACTTTTTCCGAGTACAGGTACTGTAGTACTTCTTTCCGCCGCTAATACCGACGTGAGGCGCTGTGAGAGCTCGCCCTGCATCCACCCCGAATCCGGCTTCCTCTGCCCAGTTGTTAAATATCTCGTGCATCCATTATTCAATATGGTTGGTTAAAAGCGAAAGGCTTCTAATGAGAGTGGAAGTGTAAAGAAGAGGCAAGCCATTTCATTTCAAATGAAAGTGACAATAATAAAGAAGCTTGATGCGGGTGAGAAAATGGTGAGCGTTGCACTTGCATACAACATGAATCGTTCGACCATCGGTACCATTTATAAACAGAAATATCGGGAGCTTCAAGCTGAAGCCGCTGCTAGTTTACCGGGCAGCTAACCCTCGAGCCCGGAAGAACGTGACGAAAAGCTCTCTCCCCGTTATATGGATGTCAAACATATAAGCCTTAAACATACATTCCAGACAAAATATAGCACTGAAGCAACTTACGAACGAATTCACCTTATGAACGATCGTTCGGAACGTATCTCGTTCGTAACCTGGGGAGCGTCTGTATGTAGTTTATGAACAACTGCGTCCACCGCTTAAAAATGGTTACGTGAAAGTATTTTTCCTGTGGATGTTACGTTGTTTAAACAATCAAAACCATGAGCTACACAGATAGAGAAACTATACTATACTCACAAGTCATATATTCTTTATCCTCTCTGCAAAACGATTACTATCGCTGCAGCTTACCAGAGCAAAACTCTACTGCCCCCTGATGGTTAATTCCGCATTTAATTATTGTACTACTGTATAGTTTTATCATTTTTTGCTATTCATGTCAGGATTTGGTGCTTACCTGTACCCCAGGTTGTCACGATAACAAAAGCTGGACTGGCCACTGGCAAAGCAGTATACGGGCCTGGAAGAAGGCTGGCTCCTGATCCAGCCTGGAAGAAGGCTGAATATGTCCCCTTTACAGAAAAGAAGAAAACAACCTTTGAAGGGTAAAGTGATACACAGCAGCACCAGCAGCAAAGAAAATGAAGCAAATTATTACTGCGGGGATGAACAGGTGTTCTCGGGTCGCGGGAAAGCCATAAAACGGCGGCCTTTTCATGCTCAAATGATTCTTGGAAGTCGAGATTGGAACTTTGCATCCGGCCACTAAGTGTCATTTACGACACATTAAGCAACTTCACTGATGTGTTGAGATAATCAGTTTCGCCTTGTTTCACTCCTCCCATCTATTCTCTCCGAATCGCTGACTAAACAAAGAATACAGCCAACAATTAAAAAGTCCTCTAATTACTTGTTAGTCCTAAACACAAACATCTTGTTTGGCTTTCACTAAACTTTTCGTTCTTCCTAATTTCTTTGGAAAAACGACATTTTTCGAAAGTTTGGTATGGAATATATGAGATCATGCCAACATTTTACCCTATTTTAACATCAGGCACAGATTAAAGAGGGGCTCTCACACTTGTATGGTCCAGGGACTTCTTTGTGGCGGGTCAGGTTTTCAAAGCATCCCCTCATTATCCCAGCCAATGAAATATACGTAACTACGATGTGCACCACATTTACGACACGTATTACACAACCAGCTGTACTTCTATTTATATTCGTCGCAACGACGTTGCTGAACATTAACGTTTAAGTATATGATGTCATATTTCGTACACATGTTTTTATATAATGTACTTAAATACTTTATAGATTAAGAAAAACGGGCCGCCCGAACAGGGACTTGAACCCTGGACCCTCAGATTAAAAGTCTGATGCTCTACCGACTGAGCTATCCGGGCTCTGTCAATATGCACGGGCGGACTGTTTTTGTTGTTGTTGCGACACACAAACCTGAAAAATTCCTCAATTTGAACAGCTGTCCCCCATTTTGAAAATGACCAGAGCTGACAAACACTACCATTTAAACGTCCTAGTTTCGATGTGCTGTCAATCTTTTTGCGTTATTAAATCCGTTAAGTCGCCCTTGGATGATACACCATTATGTATTATTACTTACGTGGCTATATATTTGACAAATGCTTGGGTTTTTTGGTTAAAATGACGTGTAATTGGACGAGTATGACAAAAAAAAAAGTACCGGTAATGCTCTTCCGCCATCTTGAGGCCGGGCTGCAGCAAGCGGGGCAACGTTACATATGACGTAATCAACAACACGGAAGTAGCGGTGAGCTGCATAACAACACTAATGGCCAATCATCGCTGAGATATATAATACAAACCCCGTTTATTCTCGACGGTGAAATTGTTCACTGCTGTGCTTTAACTTCCTTTACGTCTATGGAGAGTTATTCAGTGCACAAGGTAATCGGTGAAGGGTCTTTCGGTCGGGCTTTGTTAGTGCAGTGTAAAAAGACTCAGGAGAAGTATGTGCTCAAGGAAATACAGTTGCCAAAGGTATACCAAAAAACATGTGCTGTGTTTGTGTACAATAATCGTCTGGGTATTTTTGTGCTATAAAATCCTTAGATCTGTATCTAAATTAACATGAAGTTTCTGTTCGATGTTTGTAGAATGCGTCCAGACTGGAGAAGTCAAGATGGGAAGCTGTGTTGTTGTCCACCATGAAGCATGAGAATATTGTGGCTTTCCACGAGGCATTTGAAGGTAGGCGGCGAAGGTATTCACCCTACTTTAGTAGAAGTACAGAAACTTGTGGGATTAAAAAAAAATCTTCCCACAAAACAATTTTCTATGTTGCCTCATGTTTCATGCTGCATGCTCATTGCGCCCCACCACTGTAAGGTAAATCATACCCCAGTTTTCCCGTTTTGTGTGTGCTCCATGTGACCATGTGATGCGTGTTTGTGCAGCTGATGACCTCTTGTTTATTGTGATGGAGTACTGCAGCGGAGGAGATATGCTCCACAGGATCCGGGAACAGAAGACCAAACAGTTCTGCATTGATGATGTAAGTCTCATCAAGTTCACACACAGTGAAAGCTCACCTTTTGCACCGGTGAGGGAGCAAGCCCCGACGTGAATGGGCCCCCAAAAAAATAAATCCCTCAGTCATGAACACCCCAACTTAAAAGCATATAGAATCGCTTACGAGTGATTCTTATGCACTCAAATGTATTTTTTCCCTCCCCTTTAGATCTTGAAATGGTTTGCTCAGATGTGTGCAGGTGCCAAGCATATCCACGACAAGCGCATTTTGCACCGAGATCTCAAGTCCAAGGTAGGTTTTTTTTTTTTTTTTTTTTTTTAAATCAATGTAACAGTGGAAGCTTACCGACAACGGCAACGCGGAAAATGTGACATTTTTGCAACGCAGCATTGACTGTTTTCAAATGTTTTTCTTTCCAGAACATTTTCCTGACAGGTAACGGCACAGTCAAGCTCGGAGACTTTGGTTCGGCGTGTGTTCTGAACTGGTAACTTTACTTCTCAATGACCAAGTAATCTAAACCTGTAGCTGTACTCCAGACTGCCCATCCTGGTAACCGGTGAAGTGAAATTTGAGAATGAACCATAATTCTATTTTTCACACTGCAGCTCGAAGGCGTATGCTCGTACGTATGTTGGGACACCGTATTACGTCGCCCCGGAGATCTGGGAAAACAAGCCGTACAACAATAAGAGGTATAGATTTTTTTATTTCTTTTTTATAGTAAATAATCATAATAGTAATATAGACCAATGTTTTGTATTAATGTAGTACAGGAAAGTAAAAAAACATCAAATAATGAATAAATGAAAAGGTGTGGCGCAACAAAATTGGATCCAAATAGATGTTTGCTTTGGGGGGGAAAAAGTGCAAGTGGGTTGTACTTTAATGTTAAATACAACAGTATTTCACAAATATACAGTTAAAAAAAGTTTAAGCTACTATGATGTTATGTACTGTTTAAACATTGAATTTCTCTTATGTACCACTAGAGAGAGCCACACATTGAGAAATGAGTATTGTGGTGTATTTTGCAGTGACGTGTGGTCTCTGGGCTGTGTCCTCTATGAACTGTGCACCTTGCGACATCCGGTAACTCCTTCTCACATCAACCTTCACATTAGGGGGTAATCCCCTTTACCTAAAAAGTACTTGATGACAAACAATGCAAAACATCATGGGGCTTACTTAACCTTTAAAGGTTGGATATTTGAACATAGACAGTGGTGCAACACATGTAGACAGACAAAATCATTCTCACTCTCTAATTATGACATGACTGCATGGTTTTGTAAAGTGCAATATCGTAGACAGCCAACTTTCTCACAACCCCGCCCCATGTTTGGGGGGGGGTTCAGGAGGGTGGCAGGGATTATCGGTAGTTATATTAATTACGAGGAGAGTCATGGAATGAATTAAAAATGTATCTCAAGGCACCACTGTACATACTGTTTGTGATATTTCTGCAGCGCAGAACAATGTGTAAAAAGTCGCCAAGTCACAGGAAAGCATAAAAAAAAACTCACCCGACCGATGTTCAGTTCCAGGCGCCCAGCTGGAAGTGCCTAATCCTGAAAGTGTGCCGCGGGGCGTACCCCCCATTGCCCGGGCACCTGCCCCACGAGCTGCGGCTTCTGCTCAAGCAGATGTTCAAGACGGACCCCCGGGACCGACCGTCCCTGCGGACCATCCTGACCTCTCACCGCGCCTCCAGACTGCTGCGAGCGCATCTGTCCTCCCAGGTAAGCATCCCGCGGCGTTGTGTCGCAAGCGAGCCCCGTAACCTGTGACACCGCGCTGTTAGTTCAGATGGCTATGCAGCCGAAGTGGAATTTTTCATGTCACAGGCAATCGAGGTGGAGGAACGAGGGAGGCGGTGGAATCCTGACGAGCGGAAGAAAGTGCTTCAACATCTGAAGGAGAAGAGCATCATCCAAACAACAACATTGGAAGGTTAGCGTCCAAAAGATGGGGCGTCTATTGGGGGGGCGGCCTTTATTTGAGGAAATATGACATTTGACAGTGAGCCGTACTGCAGATGCAGAGCTTCACGGCGAAGGCAGAGCACCCGTTCCTCGAAGGCGGTGGGCTGAGCCCTCCGAGACGGCGCTGCAGATGTTGGCCGACGCCAGCCTCCTGTCGAGCGACGACATTACGCCACGCCTTCCCGAGAAGGGCCGGCGGCGTAAAAGATGGCGGCGAGAGCCTCCGGAGAGGCTGCTGAATCTTCTGGGGAACGCCAAGCTGAGTCCGAGCTTCAGCACCTTCGTGATCCACAAAGAAGGTCTGTGCCGTTGCTCAATAGGCCACACTGCGTGTCTCCGGTCCTCTAGGTGGTGGTAATGCACTATTTGGATTTATCAGAATCATCTTTATTGGCCAAGTATGTAGAACACACAAGGAATTTGTCTCCGGTATAACACGCTGCATTAGTATCATCATAAACAAGAACATGACAAATAGGTATGGAAGGACATTTCGTAATGTAAGTGAACCGTAGTTTCAAGCATAGCTAAAGTGATCAGTGGTAGAATACAATACTATTACAGTTTGTACAGTTGGTGCAGAAAATCATTAAACCATTTTAGAGTGACCAGTAACAATATTTGTTGTACAGGAAGAGTGACTACGTCAGTGACTGTTTAGCGAGTTAATGGCTAGAGGGAAGAAGCTGTTTAAGTGTCTGCTGGATTTGGTGCGCATGGCTCTGTAGCGCCTGCCTGAGGGGAGTAGCTGGAAAAGGTGGTGGGCAGGGTGCGGGGGATCCAGGAGGATTTTCCGTGCCCTTGTCTTGATTCTTGCAGTGTGCAAGTCCTCAAGAGTGGGTAGGGCGGTGCCAATGATTTTTTCCGCCGTCCTAATTGTCCGTTGAAGTCGGATTTTGTCCTTCTTTGTGGCGGCCCCAAACCAAACCGTGATGGAAGAACACAGGATTGATTCGATTTTTGCCACCCACGGCTCTATCAGCATCTGCGGCTTCGACATTGGCCCTCGCGCAACCCTCCACAAAATCCGGTCTGTGGTTTTAGCGTAACCGCGCTAGCTAAGTGGCTCAACGGCAATAACAGACGGCAAGCAAGACATAACCTCTGACCTCTCATTTGGTGCTTAGCAGAGGTCAAAATGTACCAAATTAAGACATGTATGTGAAAAAGAAAACACATTTATGAAACTGCATATTTTCATTAGGCACCAGTCCTCTGGCGGGTGCCCTCTCTCAGCCTCCGGGCGACGACACAGACGGCCCCGAACAGGAAGTCGGCGCGGACGATGACGACGAACGCCTGCGGCCGCGCTCCGATGACGACGACACGTAAGCGTTTATTGCTCCAATTGTGTCATGTCGCTAGTACGCGCGATGAGACGCAATACAAGAGATGAACGTGACCCGATCTAGAAGACGAGGCTCAGGATGTGCCATCAATCTCTCCCGCAGGGATTTTGAGGAAGAATCTCCCTGTGACTGGATGGGCCATTTGGAGGAAGTGCTGAAACTGTGAAAGAAAATTTGTCCTCTTTTGTATTTTCTTTCTCTACATTTTTATTCATGTAAAATATTCATGAGCTAATGTAAGAGAAAGTAATTTAACCCTATGTTGCATGGCTTCTGCAGGAGTTATTCAATTGTGGTTTGTTTTTAAATTTAGGGTAGATTATGGCCAAATATCATAATAAATTCACAATTTTGGGAAAACCAAAGTGCAGGTACTTCGTGTGCATAATAACTTAATCACTACAATTACCTTGCCAAAAAGCATGGCAGTACTGATAGGTAACACATAGAAACTGTTATTTATTGTGTTCTATATGTTCTATATACTCTTCTGCACAAGTACAATAGGGTATTTGGACCTTTTCATCTCACGGATAGAAATTATTCAACATTTTGTGGACCCTCTTTCACACTCACCTTTTCCTCATGGAGGCTGCCATGTTGCTTTTGCTCTCGCGGTGGATTTAAAAACTAAAACTGGTAACTTGAATAACCAATATGAGTTAAAGGGTGTGGTTACTGAAGTAACCCGTATGCAACATAGGGTTAAAAAATGCACATATTTCTACTCCGTTTTAAAAAATGATTGTGTATTAGTTCATTTAAAATCGTTTCATTGTGTTATTTTGTTTAGTTGAATTCATGAAAAAATTCACACGTCACTGTCCTGGCACTGCCTGTTTTATATCTTGTTAATTGGCCATTTAAAATGTGAGTCGTTCACATTTCAAGCATTTTTAAATCGAGCATCTGTTTTGTTATTTATATTTTGATTAAAATGTTGGTAATTCACAGCTAAACTCGTCCGACTTTGTTTGTGTTCGTCAGTAACAAGCCAAATAGGAATGGCCGGGAAATTGTCTGCAAACGTGTCCGCGTTTGATGTCGCTCACATGTCCGCCTGCGCACGCACACACGCAAAAACATGCACACACACACACACACACACACACACACCACTCCCAGTTCACTCGCTCGGGTCATCTGGAGGCTTCTGTTGGTGGGTTGGGGGGGCCGTACAGGAAGTATTATTCCCACAGCAGCGGGGTCTTTGTGAGGTCACGTCAATCCAAGTCCACCGCAATGTTTTCATGTCCGCTTCCTACCCCCACCGCAACCTCTCTTTTAATGTACTGCAATTTAGACGAAAAGGCTTCTCTGTTTTGTCAGGATAAAAGGGTGACACGGTGTCACCCGGATGTTAGCGGCTGTTGCATAAACATACGCTCAAACACAAAGGGATCATTTCATTCATTCTTCATATTTTCCAGTTGAAATGAATGATTGCAAATGCCATTCATCTGTTTCAGCCCCCCAAATAAATTTAAAAATAAGTTAGAAGAAATAAAATGTTTTGTCACATGGTTCTCAATACGGCGCGTGACTGGTTGGTTAAGGACGTCCGCCTCACAGTGTAGATGTGCAGGGCTCGATCCCGGCTCTGGTCTTCCTGTGTGGAGTTTGCATGTTCTCCCCATGCTGGTGTGGGTTTTCTCCGGGTATTCCTGTTTCCTCCCACATTCCAAAAACATACACGGCAAGCTAATGGAACACTGTAAATTGTGTGATTGTGAGCGCGAATGGTTGTTGGTCCAAGTGTGCCCTGTGATTGGCTGGCAACCAGTTCAATACAATACAATACAATACATGTTGATTTATATAGCGCTTTCAAAACAGCGGAAGCTGTAACAAAGCGCTTAACAAAACAGTTAACATAAAGTAATTAATAAACACAACACATAACATAAAACACGGACAGTCGTGCAGTCCTAACCACTTTTCCCCTCATACGCTTTGTTGTTTAAAGCAGTTTGAGATGAAAGAGGAGAGAATCAAAGTTCAGTTCAGGGTGTACCCAGCCTACTGCTTGCAAACGGCTGCGATAGGCTCCAGCACGCCCTCGACCCTCGGGAAGAGAAGCGGATCAGAAATTGGATGCTTGGATGGATGGTTCTCAATACGGATAGTAGCACTCTTTAATATTGTCCGCCATTAAAGAAATGCAGTAATAACAAAATGAACTACAATGTGAAGAATTAAAACAGTTCGTGCATCATCATTTCATGCTGCAATCCAATTCATTGTGCTGCTCCTTCTGGTGAGTGTGCCTTGTTCACTAGGGGGGCGGAGTAATACAGGAGAAAACAATGCCGATTCCTATATTTGGCAGAATAACATTCTGATAAATGATTAATTAGCAGATTAATTAAAAAAATATATATATAATGATTATTGTACTGAAGCAGTGATTCTCTTGCATACCACTAGAGGGAGCCACACTTTTGAGATCACTGCAAGTGTATATTAATTCATTGCTTGTTTATGTAGTGATTTTTCGGTTGTTATCAGCACCCCTGACGGGAAGGGAAGGCAGTCAAACGACTTCCTTGCTTTGTCTTATCACATGAAAAGCTCGGCCAGTGACTTGACTGGACAAAAGTACTGGGACGGCCACTTTTGAAAGTGGAATCAAGTCAGGGAATATGCATCTCTCCAGTAAAATACGGTTTGAGACATACGATTCAAGGACGCGGAACAATTTGATGTGCTGTGATTACAATTTGATTTGATATGGCATGGCTCAGTTCTAGGGGATAGAATGCAATGAGTTTCTAATTTCCATCCATATGAATGAATTTGTCACGACTGTAAATGTGGCATTTATTGGAGTGATACACCTCTCCAATAAAAGACGATTTGATACGCATCTCAAGAATCTTTTCAGTGGAACGATTCGTTTGATTCAACTTACATCTTTGAAATCTAAACTGATTTTCTCTTTTTAAATTGTTTTTTTTTTAATTACGCTAAATGTAATGCAAAATGAATAAAATCTCAGTTTACAATACATTATTTCAAATATGTAAAACAACAACTTATATATAATGGAAATAAATAATTAAATTGATTTATTTTAAAATTAATATGACTCAGTATTTGCCCACCCTGTTTTTTTTGTTTTGTTTTCAAACGCAATCTTTAAATTCCACATTGAAATCTTTTTGCGCTTTGTAAAATAAGAATGAATTTGCTACCGGTTGGCCTAATTAATTCGGTCTCATGAGCCGCGTGCAGAATTCCTTGCCCAGAAACCAATGCGTTGCAGAATCATTAACTGAAGAAGGAAAAGGAGGAACTGCAGCGACTCGAATCATCAATTTGTTATATTGTGACATCGCGCTACTTTTATTTCCTCAATTTCAGAACTGGACGGCGACAAGTATCGCAGACGAAAAAAATGCTTTATCTGTGACATCAATTCATGGAGAAGAGATATTTCCTTTTTTGCTGTCGGAGCAATACGTCATATTCTTGATATCCATCCTAAGATGCACTCGTACTAGTGGAATGACTTCTCAGGCCCCTGCGGAGCTTGCTGATGACCTGAATGTTTGAATCAAGCATCTTGGAGGAGGAAAACATGTCGGACAGTGGCCCTCGAGGCCCGCAGCGTGACCCCCCCCCCGGCCCTCGTCTAACTAGCTTACCAATGTCCCCCCCCACTACTAATGTATCTTATACTTTACACTACAGCAAAGGTGTGTTGAAGAAGAGCCTAATATTGTGGACCGGGTCGGCCGTCTTTCTCGAGCTGGGGCGAGCGGTGACTCAACCGTAAAAGAGAAGTACACGCGCCAAGGGTGGAGCACCACCTTCCTGTTCCAAACAAAGCACTTGAAAGACCGCAGCGGTCATTGTTGCGTCTATGTCGAGCCCTTTTTTTCTCTGTGCCAACTGACGAGTTCTGATAGACTTTTACCTTAGGCGCCTGGCTAACGCACGAGTATGAACGCCTGTGGATGTAGTGCAAATATACGGCGTCCGTATCTTCCTAAATCGGGATTCCCCAACGTTGTCTGTGTGCAACCAAGAAACAGAAGCCGTCCGTGGCCTCTTCCGCTTTTAATCTTCAATGTCATTTTCATTCACACATTCTTGAAGGAAGTCACACAAACAGTCGGTTGGGGAGGAAGTGAGGGCGGAATATTTCACGGTCAATTTGGTTACCGGTACTCCTGTCTCGTGCTTCTATGGAGCAGGTGAACCTCCAGTCTCCCGGTTTGGAGTTTGAA
Organism: Hippocampus mohnikei; assembly: GCA_026261675.1. Lineage (NCBI taxonomy): Eukaryota > Metazoa > Chordata > Actinopteri > Syngnathiformes > Syngnathidae > Hippocampus > Hippocampus mohnikei. The sequence continues at coordinate 1,644,715 of JAKGUB010000327.1, forward strand.
GGACAGTACAGTCTTTGATGATTGAAACATCTTTGATGCCGCATTGTTTGTGTGGAATTTTTTTGTGGGTTCCATGCATGGAAGAACCATCGTCATTGTTGTGATATTTTTTTTCTTCTTTGCTGAGGTATTTTGGGTGTAAAAATGTGTCAGATGCCACAACTTTGTGGGTGATCAATGAATGAAAAAGATTCATTTAATGGACCACTTTTTTGTGGGTTCAAGCAGACTTTGACGCCACAATTTTGTGCGTGATCTAGACATGAAAAAAATAATAATTTGATGCTCCTATTTTTGGGGGGTTTCTATATGTGGGAGAAGAGATATATTGGTGCAAAAGAACTGCCTTTGGTGCCACAATTTTGTGTGGGATCTACGAATTAAAAAAAAAAAAGATGCACCAGTTTTTGTGGCTTCCTTGTGGAAACGTAACTGTCCTTTGAATAAAAGAACTGCCTTTGATCCCACCATTTGTGTGGAATCTACACACGAAAGAACTTTTGATAAAGAACGGTCTTTGATGTGACCATTTTTGTGGATAAGAAGCGCCAAAATCTTCTTTTTTCCCCTCCTACATTCCAAAACTCTTATTTTCACTGAAATCAAAGAAATGTTTTTGGGTATGAATGTGAGCGATAATTCTTGCTTGTCCATACTTGCTGAGTGATTGGCTGACAATGAGTCCAGGGTGTCTGAACGTCTCTTGCCAAGACACCTGGGTGAGGCTACAGCTGACCCGCCACTCTAATGAAGAGGGTCACTAAAAAAATGTAAAAAAAAGTATAGATGGGTATTTTTAGCTTGGCCAAGACAAACGCCAGGGCCAATTTGGTGACTTTTGAGCCTTGACAAGTCTTTTGTGTGGCCGTCAGTCGCACCAGTGGCCTGTCGCCTCGGTTTAAGACGGCCAAAGGATTACTGTCATCGAGTGAGCGGAGCCTCCAAGAGGAAAACACACAGCTCGTCCACAAACTCGGAGCGGAACGTTGAAGCTCGCTCAGTTCCCCAAGTGAAGACGGTCATTAAATGTTCATGTGAGGTCCAAGCGCGCCTCGCAAAATATTTCCCACAGGTTTCAGGTGCTCCGACAGGACAAAATTCAATGCAAAAAATGAAAATAAAAATCCCAGGATGTATGCTTAACAGACCACAACTTTGGGGGAGTTTGTGGGATTATTTATTATTATATTATTTACTAGATAGATTATTTATATAAAAATGTATTCGATCCCCCGTGACCCTCGTGAGGATGGGTGGCTTAAACCAAATGGATGCATTTGATCAGTTAATGTTTTTCAGAGTGTGACGCACGATTATCTTTGTCTCCAATGTGAACATTTTACTGGGGTGTCTGAACGAAAAAGAAAAAACGCCTTTGAGGCGGCAGTTATTTTTGAAAGACTCTTTGGCGCGCCTGTTTTTGTCATTTTCCAGAAGCCGTCTTTGATACTGCAAATTTTCCCAGGCTACAATTTACAGTGTAAAACGACATGTCTGCTTTGTGTTTTGTCATGCTAATGCTCAGGCGCTCTCACAGCTTGATTATGTTCATTGAGATGGGGGTGAGGTGCGGTGTGTGTGTGTGCGGGCGGGGTTGGGGGTGGGGGTGGTCTGGGGTCATGTGACTGCCAGGTTTACTCACATACCTCATTTTGTTTGTTAGCCCGGCGCTGCTTCTCAATTTGCTCGTAGCCCGGCGCTGGTCTTCAAAATCCATTTTTTGTCGTTGCGTTTGCCGCAACGCGTCTCTCGAATTGGCGCCAAAGTCAACTTTTCTGGCCTGCCGATACGAAACATGTTACAGGGCGATAATAAAAGTGAAAATGAGGTGGGGGAGCACATAGTCGAGACGTGCTGTGTCTCGTGTGTCAAATGGACGTTGCTCGTATCAGCTTAATAGCAGACATTTCCTCCCAATGTAACTTGTTGAGCCATGAGGGGGGTGCATGGGGGATATGCTTCATTATCCCCCGCAGACCCCCGCCACTGTCATCCCCCTCCTCCGACTGAGCTCCCTCCCTTGATAACATGTCATCGCAAATGACAAGTAGAATTTGTAGGCATCGGCTCTTTCCTTGAGTATTTGTGTTTCTCAAGATCCGTCGTTGAAGCGATGACTTTACAGCATTTAAAAAAAACATTTTGGGCAGGATTTGTAGTTGAAAATAACGTTTTGGGTGTGGGTATTATGTTGCATCTTCTGATCTTACGGGAGCTTAGTGGAGGAGCCATTTTTGATGTGCCAGTTCTCTGTGGCCTCTGTATGCAAGAAATGTCTTGCCGTCCGTCTTTGATGTTGGAATCTTACAGAAACTTTGTGCAAGATTTTCTGTGATCTTTGTTTTGCTTTTTACATAATAGCCCCTAACTGAAATGCACCCTCGTATTTAATAGTTGAACCAAGACATCGCTGAAATTCCCGCCTTTTGTTGCCTTCAGCTGACAGGAAGCGGACTGGTAGATGATACAGGCTGGCATGACCCTGTGATGGAGCTTGTCAGCCTCAACACGGCCGCCGTGCGCCAGCGTGATAACCTTGCATCGCCTTTTTCAATGGTTAAAAACCAAAAACAACTAAACAAAGCAATACAAACCTCCCTTAAAAAAAGAGCAAGCAGAATGCGTGTCTGTGTCTTGTCAGGCGAAGGAGGGAGAGGTTAGACTGATTAGATAAGGTTTGTATACGCAAACGAAGCTTTGTTTATTACCTCCCCCAAAGAAGATACAGTACCATTCGTGGGTTTGTCATGACATTTTTCCACAGCCGACATTTTGACAGATAGAAACAGCAAATGGTAGGATAGGGATTTTCATTAAGATGGTGCTTCTCAAACTACTTTGCGTTTGAGAATTAGCAAAAGCCATCAGAAACAGTCAAAGTACTGTATACAGTTTTCCGGGCTAGGTTTTGATTTATCCTGGGCTCATTTGTACTTTGTTGTTCCTCCACCGGACCAAAAATCGCACATGACGTCAAAATCCTTTTTGTTTGTTTTCACAACAGCACACGAGACCTGCGCCCTTGACTCGCCCCGAAGGTGGCACGTCGTGGGAAATAAAGTCATGCTCAGCCATCTGCTTTGCATTGTTCGCAGCAACATGAGTTGTAATCGTTTGGATGTTACTCAAAGGCCTCCTATGGTGGGAGAAAATAGCCCAAGATAAACCTCAAAGACCCTCCATTGTTCCGCCTGATCCGCTCAAGGAGGTGCTTGTTGACATAGATACATTCGCCGACCACGTCATTAGGTACACTTGCGCAGTTGAAATCTGCCTGTTTGACGCGAACGTTCAGTTGATGAGAGCGTTAAGCCACGTGAGCGACCACTTGTAAGTGCACTTGAAGCGCTTTAAAAGAAAATCAAGAAAATATAAGATATTTGGAGATGAACAACAACAAAATGATCAAACTTACTACTGCCCTCCCTTCTTTTTGTTATTGTAACATCATTTTTTTATTTCTATCAAAAAACATTTACACGCTCATTTTCCACACAAGCACGCAGACACGCGCCCAAACAAACGTCACCCAAACAAAGCGCGCTTCATTTCCTGTTGACAAAACTGAAATTCCAAGGGGACTGACCAAACAGTTTCTATTCTTTGATGTGATGTGATAACACGTGCAGGTGTACCTAAAAAAGTGTCCGCCAAGCGCGTATGGTTTCGCTCAACTGCCCCACCAAACTTCCACGCAGGAACTTGGCACTCCCCGCCCGAGCGGAGCGAGACGCTTCGCTTCCTCAATCTCAGAGGTGGGAGTAAAGCCCCGCACGGTATGTGCCGTCTCAAGATTTAACCTTCGACTTTCAAGCGAGTGAGTCCAAAGTTAGTGTGGCAAAAATCCCCCCAAAAAAGTCCAAAAGTGTTCCGACTCCCTTGCAGGCGGCCGCACGTCAGTAAAATCCACATCAGAAGGGCGGAGAGGGCCTCATGAATCCACAGCGGCGCTTTCCCTTGGATTGGATGTTGCATTTGAGAGCTCGTAGAAGCGTCACACCGAGGACTCGTGCAGCATCTTGGCTTTGAGGTTCCTCAAGCTGCAGTGCAAGTTGGAGCTGGATTCCGAGTGGAGGGCCTCGGAGAACTTGGCGTCGCACGGCCGCCCCGCCAGCGACTTCCTCTTGATGGAGTTCTGGATGGTCTCCGAGGTGAAGTAGTAGACGATGGGGTCAAAGCAGCAGTTGGAGACGGCGATGCACAGCGCCACCGGGTAGATGGTGCGCACCACCGACTCGGCGAAGCAGCCCTTCAGCGTCTTGGTGCGCACCAGCGAGTAGAAGACCAGGTTGACGTTGTAGGGGATGAAGCAGAAGCAGAAGGTGGTGAGGTGCACGGCGATCATGCGCAGGATCTTGGTCTTGTTCAGCTTGCCGCCGCCCCTGCTCACCTTGTGGGGGCGGCGCAGGGTCTGCAGCACCCTGACGGAGCAGCCCACGTTGAGCAGCAGCGGGATGACGAAGCCCACCGTCTCGATGAAGATGACCACCTTGGACAGGTGCGACTTCCACTGGCTGGAGGAAAAGTTCTCGAAGCAAAAGGTGGCGTTGGCGCGCTGCCGCTGCTGCGACGTGGTGTCCAGCAGGAAGCCCGTGGGCAGGCTGCCCGACAGCACCAGCGCCCACACGGCGGCGCACACCAGCTTGGCGTTGCGCTTGGTGCGCAGCGTGCGCGAGCGGAAGGGGTGCACGATGGCCAGGAAGCGATCCACGCTGATGCACGTCAGGAAGAGGATGCTGCCGTACATGTTGGTGTAGAAGAGCGACACGGACACCTTGCACAGCACGCTGCCGAAGGGCCAGCTGCGGTTGATGAAGTAGAAGACGCGCAGCGGCAGCGTGAAGACAAAGAGCAGATCGGACGCCACCAGGTTCATCATGTACGTGGTGGTCTCGTTGCGCAGCTTGAGCGAGCAGGTGAAGATGTAGATGGCCACCGCGTTGGTGACGAGGCCCACCACGAACACCACGCTAAACACCGTGCTGTACAGCGGGTACTTGAAGCCGTCGTTCTTGCTGCAGCTCCAGTTGCCCGCCGAGACGTTGGCCGAGCCCGGCGGCGGGACGGCGTTGAACATCGTGGCGCGCGGAGACCCGTTGCCACGGAAACTGAGGCTACGTTGAGCAAATGTCCACAGAGTCTTTGATTGCGGTTATCGGCGCCGCCGTATCGGTTCCATCGCCGATGCTCTGTTCTGACGATATCCCGTGTGAAAGAGTTTCCGAGGTGGTCCCGGAGGCGGGTCGGGGGGACCTGAACCAAGAAGGCTGCGCAGGCTCGACTTCTGTGCCTTTGGCAGGGTGGAGGGAGCTACTTTCTGTCAGCAGTCAACCCGAAAACGTGCAAGGTGGGACGGCAGCTGTGCCAAAGGGGGATTCCGCAACGCCGAGTTCATAGCAGTCACCGGCGCAAGCGTCTCCGATGCTCGGCCCCGAGGTGCCAAATTTGCCGACCTCCGAGGAGAGGCGGCGGCTCCCGGGTGTCAAGTTTAACACCGGAGTCTCACTTCTCCCGAGGCAACTGTTGAGTTTGTATTTGATTCCAGACACTCGTGCGGACTTCGCCGCCAATTTGGTGCGACGCTTGAAAAGGGGTCCAAAGGAGTCGTAGCAGATCTCGAGGATAGCCCTTGTGACGAGGTGCCAAATTTTACTCGGGAGCACCGCACAGCGTCGGCGTAGGTCCCTGAGGATTGCAAATTTGCCAGCCCTCGAGGTAGTTCCCAAGTATTACGCAACATAGAGTGTGCTGCAGTCTTAATGGTAACGTGCAACCCGTTTAGGGTCAAATGGGTTAAAAAAAAAAAGAAAAAAAGGAGTAAGTAGGCAGAGGGGTAAACACAAGAACACCTGGTTCAGAGGATTCAAACCTCTCGATTTCCATCCAACGCGATGCCCATCCTAGCGGACGTCCAGGAGTTAGCTAACTGAAGAGAGCTAACTGTCCCCGCTGTCCCCCTTCCTGCCCCCCACCGCGCGCCTCGAGGCTGGGAAGTCGCACAAAGGGAAGGCTGGCATATCCTCAAGATGAGAACAGAGAGCACCCAAATCGGGGCTTAAGTGTGTCTTGTATCCTCGTCCGCCTCTTCCCTCAAAGAAGAAAAAAAGAAATCTGAGCAAGTCACTGCGCTCCTGTAATTTTTTTCTCCTCCGGCAGGTTTCAAGTAATCTCGGTGAGGAGCGGCGGCTGCTGCTGTTGCTGCTGCTGCCCACTTCTCTTTTGTGCCGTTCGCTCTCGCACGCTCACTCACACTTTTGTACTTTGACTGGGCTGCGACCGGGTCCACGTCCCCGCCTCCTGGACCCTCCCCCTCCTTTCCCTTTGTCTGCTCCCACGGGACTAACAAATGCTACACTCTTCTTTTTTACATTTTATTTGACAGTGACCCACGTTTGTTACCAAACAAATGGGGGGGGGGATGAACTACAAAAATATGGAAGCATGTGGAATGATATTTACTGATATGGAATGATAACGAAAGATAGAAGATGATGTGAAACGCTGTCTAATAAAATTGATTAAAAAAATGTAACAAAATTATGTGCCATTGGAGGAAGATGATTTTTTTTGGGGGGGTGCCGTGGGAAATTTTGGAATGTTGCAAAGTGTTCCCATGGTTTATTGAATGAGCTGAGCATTTGAATTTGGAATGGGAGTGTGTTGGATCCAATTCCTCCTGCCCGAAGACAGCGGGGATCGGCTCCAGCACGCCCGCGAGCATTTATTCGGGTCCAATATTTTTGTACAATCCACTTTAAGTGAACGTCATTGAAGTGCAGTTTTTATTTTTTTATTTTGCTATCCTTGAAGTGTTCATCGTCATACGTGTACTGAGGCAACCTGGCGCGATTGTCTTTCCCCTAAAAACAAGCTCCTGACACGCAAACATGCGCGGGCCGAACAAAAGCAAACAAAAAAACAAACAAACAAAAAAAAGCGTGCTCTAAATCCCAAGACTGCTGAAACTCCCACAATGCCAGGAAGCATGTCGCCCCCCCCCCTCCCTCGAGCTCCCCCGTCCCTCCTCAAGGCCAAGACTGAAGCCTCGAATGGCGAGCCATGTCAGGTGACATCATGCTTCATCGGCATCACGTTGGAATTCCTGCGAATAACACGCAGGGATTGAAGAGTTCCCACATTTAGCACGTTAGCGTGCAGTTCCGTGTTTGGCTTGCTTTGTAGAACAAACACCCCCGCACCCCCCCCCCCCTCCTCCAAGCCACCTGCCCCACTCTCACATCTGTGCAAACAACCACGCCAACAGCTTTAAACTGAAACAACGGAAACATTTCTTGTGTGGTTTTTGAAAGTTCACATATTGAGGCTAAAGAACCCCAAAACAGAACACCAACAAAAAACAATAACCGAAAAACAGGAAATTTTGTTCCATACATGCCAGGCCATATCATTATTGGACCCCCCTACTGGCAACCACAACACAAAATGAATTTTAAATAGCAAGGAACCAAATTATGTTAAGTTAAATCAAAAAATGAGCCAGGGGAAGTTGAGATAAAAAGGTCACAATCACTTCTTGTTCATGTTTGAAAAAGTCCACACATCCCTATTCAAGTGCCAGGTTTTGCTGTTTTTTTTTTTAAATAATAGATGGACTGATGCAAAGTGGAAAAGTGTTCTGTGGTCTGACGAGTTTGCATTTCAAATTGTTTGTGGAAATTGTGGACGTCGTGCGGGAAGTTGGAAAGCCAGCATCTGTGATGGCATGGGGCTGCGTTCGTGCCATTGGCTAACTCAAGACATCTGTGAAGGCGCCATTCATGCCGAAAAGGGGACACACACACGTTACGCTGCCAACCAAGCAAAATCTTTTTCATGGGCGCCCTACGCCTATTTCAGCGGGACAATGCCAAACCACCTTCTGCACGTTACAACAGCGTAAAAGAGTGCCGGTCCAAGACTGGCCTGCCTGCAGTCCAGACCCGTTGAAAATGTGTGGTGCATTATGAAGCAGACAACAGAGACCCTGGACTTGTTGAACAGCTCAAGCTGTACGTCAAGCAAGAATAGGAAAGAAGCCACTTGCATTGCTTCAACAATTAAGTGTCCTCGATTCCAAACGTTTATGAAGGTTGTTAAAAGGAAACGGTGATGTAACAGACATAAAATGCTCGGTTAATGATTATGCACTCAAAACAACTTTGTCAGTTTGAACATGACATATTTTGGCCATGTCCTCAATGAAATACAGGTTGAACGTGATTTTGCAAATCATTGCGTTCTGTTTTGTATTTGTGATGTCCCGACTTCATTGGAATCGGGTTTGGGTTCAGAAGCAGCAGACTGCTGCTGTCTTGTGCTCTCTTGAGTTGATTACTTCAGATGACATTTCGCCCAGAGACACTTGAGACTTCCTCATCTCTGTGTTGAGGCGTGAGCGTGTTTGTGATGAGTTAACACATTGCGTGTTGTGCGTGTGTCTGGGAATAAACGCAAGTGAAAGAAAAGTGCGAAACCCTCACAGCACCTTTTGTGTGCACGCGCAACCGAGCGAAAACATTTAAGGCGACGGTTCTTCCAATTGTTCTTGTTTGGAATTTTGACCCAATGGCGGCAAGAAAGGACACATTCGATTATGGTTTTTGCTTGTCTTTTTTTTTTTTTTTTAATACAGACTATGTGAGTTATAATAATAGTGCAACTTGTATAAAAGTGTAACTATTCAGTAACATTTGCAGTCCTACCACGTGATTTTTTTTTTAAAGTCGGCGTCACAAAAAAAGAATACAATAATAAAATGCGTGCGAGGTACATAACACAAAGGGTTGTAAAAAATAACCTGAAGGGCAAGGGAACCACTGTGACAAACAGTTGCGTGTGTGTAGGTGGACATCACACCATTAATAGCCCCTTTCACACAGCCGCCTTTGTCCGTTAACACGGAATGGCGAGGGGGGGAGGGGCTGCCGGAAAAGCTATGAATGCCTTGATTAATATTGTTACAGCTCTGATGTGCCAACATGGCGCAGTGGCGTGCAAAGGGTGGTTGCTGCACGGGCTTTTTTTTCACCCCTTATAAATAAATACAGGAGTGCGCTTCATACGCCCGCCGTAAGACGGCGGCAGCCGACGTCACAATATCCGGCCGTCGGCGAAGCGCAAGGACGGACAACACATCAGGTCTGTTTCAGGGTCAAGATTCCTATGTTTGCAGCTTACGTGGAGAACAAAATGCTATTTTGGTGTGCTTGAATACAGTACGATACTGTTTAGTGCAAATGTTCTCATGCGAGATCACGCACGCACGCACGTGAGCATAACATGGGTGTTTTGGTGGGGCTGGAACGGACTGATTGAAATTTTATGCATGTTATTGGAGAGAAATTATTTTAGATGGACACCAGTGCCATTGAATGAGCTAATTGTGGAATGTCGTATTCCCTGGTTTCTGTGTAAAAGCAAATAAATGCCCGGTCTTCCGTTTACAGCTCAGATGTGCCAAATTTGAGAGTGTCGAAGCCCCTTCGCACAATTCAGGTCAAAGATTTGTCCCACATTTTTTATCTGAATTGCGATGCCACAAACCTGATGCATCGTGCCTGAAAGCCGCGGGAAAAAAAATTGCATCTTTGGAAAAGGAAAAGATCAGAAATCAGAAACAAGACGGGAAAAGCCTTCAATTTTGCACCCGACCGTGTGTCACCAGAATCCTTTTGTTTTCTTCAAGGGTCTTTGTAAACGCAAAAGCCAATTATTTATTTATATTATTTGGGGGTGGGGGCTTTTTTTGCAAGTTTGCTGTGTCTCTGTGTGAAAAAGGCTACTAATACTGTTAGCTTGACTTATTTTACCGTCCGCAGTAAAACGTATAAGAGCAAAAAGATGGCAAAGAGACACTCCCCCATCTTAGGAACATTCTGGCATACAAACAAACAATAACAAAAACAACAAAACACCATCACTCAATACTTTTGCCGTTTTTCCATCCGAATTTTGTGTTGTACACTTTGAGTTTAGCAACACGTCGCGTCGTGACAAGCTGGGCAGAAGTGAACTCTACTGGAAAAACGCAGCATAATGGAGACCAAAAAGAAAAGGATAACCCAGCAGTTAACCCCCCACACACACACACACCCAAAAAGGTAGATATAAAACAAATTACATTTGGGCATTTTAATATTTGTTGCGTTGACCATTTTTGTATTTGAATATGTGTAATTCTCTTTAGTTTTCTGTATCTGTTGCAGCAGTTGTTTGAAAGTTTACAATTACCGTAACTTTGAGGCTAATATGCGACAGCGAGATAGTGACATAATTTAAGCTGCCAACAGCCTTCGGGAGCACAAATTGTTGGGAAGCTCGGGGAAGAGTGCCTGCAAGCGACTACGACGGGCACCGTTTCACTTTGACCAGTGATGGATGGGAAAGCAAAACAAGGAAAAAACAAAAACACCAAAAAAACACGTTTGAGCATTAGACTGGGAGTGCACATTTCTTTGACCTGTAGTTGACGAGTGAGACAAAATAACTCGGAAAGGCAGCATTTCTTGCAAAAACATATCGAGGGGATATTTTTTTTTAGGCCATCGACTCAATTTTTCCTGCTCGCCCACAGGCACTGCTAGATTCTGAGTATTTTTTTGTTTGTTTAAAGTTAGAATAAAAATTGAGGCATATGTGGCAATGCAACCCCAAGCACAAGTTCTTGCCATCGTTTTTATCCGTTTTCCCGCCTCCCAGGTGCACTCAAACCACAGTCAACTAAACAGGCAGAACCTTCGGTCTTTGTGGTCTTCATCTTTGGGGAAAAAAAATGATAGCGCTTCGTTTACCTTGCTTGGTCTGTGTCGGACCGCCGTTGGAAAGCGAGTGAGGTCATCACAAGTGGGTGGGGGGGGCGGGGATCAGGCTTTGTGGTGGGGTCAGTTTCTGAAGGCCCCATGGCGACTGGCTTTGCCTATAAAGTTTCTGAGCAGGTCGTGGTCCATCTCGGTGAAGGCCTGGGTCTGTGTGACTGATGTCAGGTGGTTGATGCAGAACTTGAAACAGAACTCCTCCAGGTCCTAAAACGATCAAGACGGCCCAGTCTGGTCAGCGGCAAGGAAAGCCTCGGTCACTCTGCTGAATTTCGGGCATCCTAAAAATGAGCCTCGAGCAGCTGAGGGGGAGGACCGAGGGGACTTCCGTACGGGGGCGAAGCTCGAGGATACACAAGGGTAGATGTTGGTCTCCCCACAAAAAAAATGGGACAACAGCAACAGGAAAAAATGAAAAGCAAATGTTTTCAACTGAGTTATACAAGTGATAGGTGACATTGATGGCGAAAAACCTTTGGAAATGATTCCTCTTGGTCTCATCGTTTTCTAATCACAAAAGCCATTTGAACAAGGGTTGGCGATCCACTGTACGTATGTATCAATATCAAGAAACAAAAGATAGTTTTTCTCCCCTCTCACGGATGCCCGCACTCCTCATTTCTCTCCTTACAACTTGAGTAATTTCCTTGACCGCGTCTAAAGCATCGACAGTGTGCGGGGGTCTTCCAGGAGCTCACCCGGGCTTCGTACTTGACGGCGGCCGAGAGCAAGTTGATGGCGTTCTCCTCCGAGATGCCCCTCTTGATGGTCTCCTGGCACAGCCTCTTGAGCCTGCTTTCCCGGTAGAAGGTGGCCAAGTCCAGCAGGCCTGCGAAAGCCGAGAGGAAGGAGCGCGTTTGACGCCGTTGGCTTGCCCAATCGGTGTGCGCGTTGCCAAGTCCTTACCCACAGCATCCTCTGGTGGCAGGTTGATGGAATCGGTGTAGAGATACTCCAGGAAGGCTCGGTACACCAGAAAGGGGAACTGGTGGATTTCGATGGTGTCCTCGTCTGTTTCGTTTAGCAGCACGCGGAAATATTCACACCTGGAGAGAAATAATGCACAAAGAGTTATGTGTGTGGTTGGATTGTAGCTGTCCCCCAAAAAAAAAAACGGTGGAATTGGTGAAGACTCAATAGAAAGGGAAAAAGTGGCGTTGCTAAAATTATGGGGGGGAATACAATGTATAAAATAAATTATTAAAAAGTGATGCTTGTGTACAAGGCCAAAAAAAAAAGGAAAAACTACAACCAAAATAAAAGTGTGATTTTAGTCATACATCTCGAGAACTCTCTTGTAAGTGGATATCATGACAAATGTGGCCTGTATCCGAACAGCACAGGTAGCTGAACAAACACCGACTTCCTCAGTTAAAGCTCAGCTCAAGCGCCTCACTGGGCACGAGATCTTTGCACCGCAGGTGTTTTTGAAGTGCAGCGTATCCGTGTTACTCGGAGGCTGCCGCCGCCAGCGCTGCCGCCAAGGCAGCAGCAGCAGCAGACTGTCTGGCTCCTTCCGGCGGAGAAGAATGCAGATGCTCCGTGTGCAGAGAGCGCCGTTATAAAAAGACCGACGCGGAAACAATACGTCTGCCTTGGCCTCTCCTTTTGACACCGGCAGGAAACGCCGCTGCGGACACACGCCGTTTTTTTTTTTTTGGTTTGTTTTTGTTTTTTCAACCACCGCACACTGGGAAAACTTTTGACACTCCCAAACGGTCACATCTCAAATGATTATCATGACCCGAGCAAAATATAAGTGACAGCCAGAAAAAAAAAAAAAAATAAAATTGACAAAAGTATTGGGTCCCAAGGGAAGAAATGCAATGTTGGGGTGGTTTTAATGGCTTAACAATTATCAAGAGTTCCCACAACATTGGAAGCAGACAATTGTCCGAAATGTCTTGCTACTTCACACTGAGCGGGTCCAATCAGTGCTTTTGCTCATGTAACATAAATGTACCTGATTTTTAGCAGCGCTTTGTGCACATGAATGCACTTTCCGTCCACGAGGAACTTCAAATCGGAAATCTCGGGGCTGTCAAACTCCTTTTTTAGCGACTGTGCGACCGTCAGGTAGTCGTCGCCGTCTGTGGCACATAGAGGGGTGGGGGTGGGGGGGTGTCAAGGGTAAAAGAAACAAACCAAAAAAGGTCCGTTAAGGTTTTTGAAATCCTGTCAACGACATAACAAATAACGGTTGTGAGCGTGACATGTCTGCGGTTGTGAACTCGCGACTGGAATCAGACGCTCTGAGCAGGAAACAGACTTTCCTGTTTCCATTTCTTCGAATGCTTCCACTGTCACAGAAAAGAGACCGCTTGCATGACAGCATCGTGCCACAAAGCAAAAATGCTGTCATGAAAAGACTCCCTTCTGTCATGGGGGGGTTTTCCACTTCATATTGATATGTAACACATGCAGAAAATGGGGAGAAAATGTTTACTAATAGCTGGATCAAAAGAGAAAAACATGTAACATCATTACAAAAAGAGAAATAAGTACAATAATACCCACATATATGGAGCACAACGGCTTTTATAAAAAAAAATGCTATTGCTCCACGGCTCCCCTACAGCTCGCTGTCAATGAATACAAACTTTTAACACCACAAACAAATGGGGGGGGATCAGAGGTTACCATGGCAACAACAGGACGCCAATTGTTATTCGTCAACATGATGCCATTGTTGTTTTGAACACTTGAACACCAAATGGTAAGATATGGATCCATTTGGCGTTGTCAATATCATAAATGGTCAAAATGATTGAGCCACATCGATAAGTCTCTTGGAATGTATTTCATTCTTTTTTTATAAAAATGTCTCATTGGGCGTACATGATTTTGGCAGGTCTCACACGCGGCTCTGCTAATTATACTTTTTGGGGAAAATAGCCATGCCTCAAAGCCACCTTCGGGTGATTAACGGTGAGACTGACTCATAAATGCATCTGATGCCTTACCAACGGTTAGAAGGTGCCATGTGACGGCGGGCGTGGCGAAGCAGGCAAAGACGTCGTCGGTGCAGCTGAAATGCGTGACGTGCGGGTTGGTCACCACCTGACCGCGACACTGTCCCCACATCAGCACCTGCCCGCTCTGCGTCTTGGCGGCGGACGTGTGGCTGGTGTGGCACGCCGCCACCTCCACGATCCTGTGAGGATCACGGCAATACGGCCTTGAGCTTAGAGTTTAAGAACTCGCGATACAGTTAACCAAAAAAAAAAAATGTATCAGCTCAGCGGCGCAAAGTATCGTGGTCTCTGGATTTCACAATGCTGTGGATTTTTAAAGATTGGTGGCCAAAACACGCCTAATTCAAATTAAACTGCACTCGTAGAGTAACCAGCAGAGGGTGCTGGAACTGCACAAATGGAAAATACCTTGAGGGTCCGCTGTATTTTGTTCTTCAATTCAACTAACTAATTACCGTGTCAGATGTAGACAATAAGCATTTCAAGGGTTCTATTAAAAATTCAAGCGCTTACGTAATTACCATGGTGTGTGGGTGTGTACGCACCTCTCCTTATCGGTGCTGATCAGCGTGGCGAGTGAGTAATTGTTCTTATTGCCTGTGCCCAGCTGGCCATAGGAGTTTGCTCCCCAGCTGTAAACAAAGCCATCGTCCGTGAGCGCTAACGTGTGCGCGTAGCCGCAAGCCACCTGCAAGGCGGGAGAGAAATGGCCTGGGTGGGCTTGCTGATTATCATTCAAAGGCAAATGCCTCACTCTTACCTGGACAACCTTGACTCCCTGAAGAGCTGCAACCCTGCACGGCGTCTGCTGGTTGCCGGTATTGCCCAGACCTAACTGACCGTTGCAGTTGTAGCCCCATCCGTAAATCTGCAACGTACAAACACACACACACAAAGAAATGCTAAGAGTAATTCAACCATTGCCAATTCACGATTACGGAATTTGTCGACAGCCAAAGAAACAAATAAAAGACCGCCAGGTCTTGTTCAACATGGCGGCTTTCCCCGCTGGTTGGTCTATTTCTGTTAGGACTCTGAAATCACTCTGCCAGCCCCCCTCCCATTGGATGCGCCTTCTGAAGTCACTGCTTTCGAACGGAACTTTTTCTCAATTCGAGGTCAGCATATGATTTAAAAGTTGTGATACTTGACAATGTTTTCTGCCAGATTTAACCATTTTTCCATCGCAGGTAAGCTCATGAAATGCTTCATATTTTGAAAAAAATGTATCACCTCAGCATGAATGAAGCACCGACCCCTGACAACATACAGTTACATGTGGATTTGCCAAAGAGAGCCCAAATCATCAAATTACCTCTCCGTTGTCCAACACAGCCATGGAGCACAGTTGCCCACAGGCTATGTTGACCACCACTTTGTTCTGCAGGCAACTGCTGACCCGGCGCGGCGTGGGTTGGTTGGCGGTGGACCCTGATCCCACCTGGCCTGAGTTGTTGTAGCCCCACGCGTACACCTGAAGGCAGGGGTGACATGTTTGCCGGCTTAAAAAAAAAGATAGTTGGAATGAAGAAAAAAATAGGAAGGAACATTACCTCTCCTTCTGTGGTAAGGGCAATGGTGTGGTGGGAGCCACAGGCCACTTCGGTAACCCTCTTGTTCTGCAGGTTGGTGGAGACCAGGGCGGGGATCAGCCCGTGGGCGGTGGTCCCGTTGCCCAGCTGACTGTAGCCGTTGTGGCCCCATGCGTACACCTCGCCATCTACGCAGAAAGAAGAGTTTCCTTTTTCCAGCCTGCTCGCTATCATTAGCTTTGTCGCGCACGAACCATTTCAGCATGAAATGAGCATTCCTGTGCCATTAATCTAAGTTAATTAATGAGACGGTCAATAACATCCAAGTAGGGACAGAAAGTCATGTTTATTGACGTTGGCCCTTTAAGAGAGGTCCACATTTCCCACTGTGGAACTGAATAAGGAGAGTACCCTGCTCATGCTGGCACAAAGCAACAAAACGTCCACAATAATAAACGTTTAAGCCTTTCGCATGTACAGTATTTATGTGACACAATCAGGTTCCGGCTTACCCGAAGTGGCGATGACCACGTGCGGTCCGGTTCCGTAGCTAAGGGACACGATCTTCTTCCCGCAAAGGACATCGATCCTGCGTGGCTCGATGGTGCTCTGCAGGTCACCGAGGCCTAAGCAGCTGCTACAGTTGGTGCCCAGACCAAAGACCTGCGCGCAGACAAGAGGGCACCGCATTTCAAAATGTGAGCATGCTCACGGAGGAATTACAATCAAGGCACCACACTTCTTTCCAAAAGGGCCAGTTGTACATTTGTTAAGTGTTTCGCCATCTTCCACTTCAAAGCATCACGGTGCTGTGATTTATTTTCAAACAACATTGTTTGTCAGGACAAAACAAATTAGCAAGGATGAGCCGGTCGCACCTCCACCCTCCTCCTGCTCTGTCTAGAATTAGGTCCTGGCGTCTAAAGATAGCGCTGTTCCATCTGCTTAACCCCTGCACGTCGCATGCATGCATCGGACACCTGGCTCCACACGGAGCACACAAGGCAGAAACTCGCCGCTGTTACCTCGTCGTTGACAGTGACATAGAGGGCTTCGTTGGCGCCGCTTCCGAAAACACACGCCTGCCGAATGAGGCCGAGTTCCTCAGGCGGGAGGAGGGCAAACACTGGCCACTTCCCCACGTCCAGCATGCCACTCGCGCAATCACTGCGGCATATGTAAGGGATGTAAACAGTAAACAAATATGTTCCAGATAAACAATTGCAATTTTTTTAGATTAAACTTGCAATAGCATAAACTTGAAATAATCGTACAACGAACCAAGGCAATTCACTGACTAGCAAAAATCTGCAAGTAAAAACATAAAAAGGTTTGAGATGGTGGCAAAGTACAATTTGGAACTAAATGAAACTCTTCAACTCACATTACCATACTTCCTTGTCACCGCGAATGCAAGGGAAATTAATATGTGGCTCCTGCGCCTTCGGTGATATCTTGATATGTTCAATACAATGTCTATGAACGAACAACTAATGGAGTGTTGGTTGATTCTCGACTCTTATTTTTTTCCTATGCATTGGGACCTATTATAAAAAAACAATTATATACATCAATAAGTCATTATTTTTGCCTTATTCGCTCAATTTTACTCCTGTTGTATTATTTAACATTTGTGCATTGGTATTTAACTAAAATGAGGCTTTGTGGTTATTTACTGATGGAAATAGCAATTTAATTTTCAATGTAGTTTTCAAATTTGTTACGCTGAGATTTACCGAGTTTCCTGTAGCGACTGGAATCACTCAAGCAGTCAAAACGTTCTGAATATTTGTCATAAGAAATCATCTCTAAAAGACCTGCTGAATAATGATGCTCGTTCCAAGTACATCAATTGATCTTTGAACATTTACGCACAAACCTACTTAGTTTACATATGTCACTAGCGAAGTTCAAACACCGTAACGCTTGACGTCATCAAATTGTTCTGACGTTGGCAAAATATGAACGCTTTCCTTCACTGAACCATTAGCAACACATGCTACACTTGTGAAAAACAAAAAGCTTAATGCACTTTCCCAGTCGCAATAGTCAGTGCATTAGTTCGAGATTCTAAGATAAAACAACGTATTAAAAGGGCTAAGCTAACTAGTGGTGTTGTTCACTTTATGGTTACCTTGCTTATTGGAGACGCAAAATAACTAAAGTACTTGGTTCTTCCGAGACGCCGTCTACTAGTTGGCCGGGGGGCTCGTAAAATTATCCTGGTGGTCACAAATTTAGCATGTCAAACGGGCGACGGGTTCATAGCGAAAGCAGTTTGTTAACAGCGCAATCTGCAAGTGCTACTACACATTAGATCGTCCGAGTTTCGTTAGCTTCTGCCCGGTAGTGTTACTTCCGGCATCATGAAGGGACGTTCAAAGACATTGCGAATTTTGCACATGTAAACAATCAAGTGTAAAACAATTACACGCCCATTTGAAAACAAAAACTAACAAACGCAAATGAAAAAAACTACAACTATCAACATGACCTATTTAATTTCGTAATTGACGTACGTATCATGAGTTTACTTCCTTTGGATGCTGCCGAGTGCGTAATTGAGTGGTGCTACTTCCGGCTTCTAAACGGTACATTCATAGACATCAAGGGTTTTCTTTTTTATGCCAGCGGTTGGCATGAAACTGTCAGGTGTAACATCACGGAGTAAACAAAATCTACCTACATTTAATTTGAAACAATTCAATTAATCTAAATAATTTTCAAAAATGATTCTACGTTATTTTTTAATCTATTTTTCTTCTTGATTAGATTATCTCTCTCATTCTATCTCTCTCTCTGTTTCTCGCTTTCTCTTGTCTTGTCTTGTCTGTCTGGCCATTGTATAAATATAAATTATAGTTACAGCAATTTACTAATTCTGTTGTACAGTAATGATATGAGACCAGGTGACACTGCCACCGATCTTGAACTGCCATACTGGTACATTGGATGATTTATCAAATTTCTTTGAAGACAAATTATCTGTGACCTTAATGTGGATTTTTTGAAAATGAAATAATATTAAAATGCATTGCTCCAATGATCACACGTATAAAGTCAGTGTATGTTTTAATTGTGTGGGTGACTTCGTATGAAAAAGAACCCGAACAAGGAACATAACAAAAAAAAACCATAACTACATATGTAATTTCTGTCTGTTAATGTACACTTTCTGTATGCTGTTCAATCAAATTTCAGTTTCGTTGAATTGGTTAGAATTCCTGTTGCCGTGAAAGGTTTTTCCCCAGCCCAGTTTCAGCCGCTAGTCAGACTCGATTGACACTTGTCACAGTGAACCAGCCCACACGTCTACAAAAGTTTCTTCCAAGAAAAGGTACCATGGAAAACGTCGGAATCGAGCGGATATGTTTGACGACATTTGTACGTTTAGCGCTATTTAAATGGAGCCGTCAACGCTTCAATTTACTTTCTATATAAATTGGAGCTTCGGCCATGATTTGCTGTAACGCGCATGCGCACAGAATCGGACCTTAAGCGATGGCGAAATTCCTGCTTTTTATGCAAGGAGGACCAACCTGGGAAGCCAAGTTATCTCGATAGAATTGACCACTTAGGTGAGCCTTGACCCAATTAAACGGTCTTTCGGCTTCACTCGGAAGCCTTTTGAGACGAAAAAGAGGGAAGAGGGTTTAAAAAAAAAAGAAGCTTCGTCTCACTCACTATTAGCAACGTAGCATCAGACAGCTAACGTTAGCATGTCCCCCAACTCTCTTCTTATTTGGCTTGTTTTCTAATCGCGAGCGCACACTTGTACAACTGTTGTTGTTGTTTTTCTTTCGTCCAGGTGGTGTGGGAGGGTTCGCACCGAGGGGGAAGCTGCTCCTCTTTGCAGCCCGCTGACGTGGACGGCAGAAGGAGAGAAAAAAAAAGGCGACAAATTTCAGTGCGGTGCATCGCTTTATCGTCCAACAACCGTCTGATTGAGTGAGTAACGTTAGCTGCTCTCATTTGACATAACACACTTCCCTTATTTACCATGAGTCATCGTTTAAAGCAGCATTTGGAAATAAAGTGACATATACAAACGGTTTGCACCTGCTAATGGTTCCCGCAGCCTGCGAATAATATGACACCTGTAGCTAGAATAATCATAGGGCTTGGCAAAACAAGTACTCCTGTAGAAGCACTGCAGCCGATAATTGCGAAAGATGCGAAACCGAAATTGTAAAACAATAAATACTGTAAATAAAAAGATCACCAATGATGACAACACAAGTGTGGCATAGACTTTTTTTGTACAGTATGTCTATACTATACTGTAAATCAGTAAGAAATCAAAGTGCATATTGTAACAGTAATACAAACAAATCCGTGGCTTTAGCACTTCACCATATCCAATTTTTCATGTTGCATGAAGCATGACATGCAAACAAGTGGACTGCACTTCTTAGCCACTCATCTTATTTATCTTCATAAAAAAATAAACACATGTAAATAGCCTACATTGAAAAATAAAAGCATCCTGGCGATTTTTTCAGCAATGTCACACATGCTAAAGTAGGAAAAGTAAGATTATATTGCTTATATGAAGTAACGTCCGATTTCAACAACCAGCAGCCTGCGTTGAAAGCGGCTATGGCTGCGCCTCGTTGATTAAATGACGAGCAATAAACAATCCGTCTGTCTTCATTTTCATTCATGAAATCAGACGCCACATCATATGGCCACCGACAGATGTATTTATCCTCGGAATATATGACAATTTATCAGGGCGCTTCCATTTTCAAATCATTTGGGCGGAGAATATGTCAGTAATGCCCTATGCGCAAACCTCAGAAACACATCAGTCAAACTTTTATTGTACATGTGCGGCACACATTACACTGTTGTGGTTGCGCACACGACAGGTCGTCTATTAGCACAGGCACTACTAATATTTATCAGCCTCTCTTTCTTTCTCTCTCTCTCTCTCTCTCTCTCTCTCTCTCTCTCACATCATCACAATTACGTTAATGAAGTTGTTTGCTTTCAAGGTTACAGTAGTTGTATTATGAGAGTAAAGTTGTCTATTTTTTAGATATAAAGGTGTGTGTGTGTGTGTATAAATGTTTAAGCTAATGTCAAAATAAGAAGACATCTGGAGTGAGAATATTTGGCAAAACAAAGTGGGAAAAATAAAAGTCAAACTCGGGGAAAATTTATATTAGGGCCATACTAATAGGGAAAAAAATAATTAACTTCTATTCTTTTAGGATAATTAATATTCATATAATAAAGGTGTATCTTTTTTAAGATTACAGCTGTAATATTACCCGATTAAAGTAATATATTTTCAAGATAATGTGTCATATATATTTTTGTTAAAGGTCGTTCTATTATAAGAAATAAAGTCTTGTGGAGGAAAATGTGCATTTTCAAGAAAAAGGTCTAAAAATGTCTTATTTCTTTCTAGGTTCAGTTTGTAATATTCCGAGAAAAATATTATTTTTCCAGGCAGCTATTTCTGACATTTTCTTTTTTTTCAGCTGTAAAGTTGTAAAATTACAAAAATGAACTTCTAGATTGTAGTCATGTTTTGCTAGACAATAATATATTTTCCCAAACAGTCATCTATGAAGTCACATTTAAAGATTAGGCCTAAAATTATTTTAATGTTTTTTTTTTTCATAGTATTACACTTGTTTTTTTTTAGATTATTCGTAATGTTATGAGGGAAATGTGATTTTGTTTGTTTTTTGAAGGATTGAAAGCCATATTTTCAAAATGCAAAGTGTCATATATTCTAATAAAGTCTCAATATGATGGGAATAAAGTATGTGACAACTGTGTGGCACCAAACCTCATCGTTGCACTGAATAGCATTGTAAGTAGGTGCATAACAGGTTTCAGCCAAACCCATCCAGTAGTACCTGAGAAGTAGCCTGAGCAGTGTAATCACGGCGATCTATTACAAAATCCTTACCATCTTTTTTTTTTTTTTTTGAAATAGTTTTCATATGACATAATGGGTTCAAATGCAGTCAGTTTTGTACGGTGCCATTGCGTGCCCTGAAAGACGGCCATCAATAAAATGAAATGTTTTTATGATTATTTTCACTTTCACACTGCGTGTTATGAAACTGAGAGCCACGTGTCACTTATTTCTGGCAGATGCAGTCCACACTCCTCAGTGATGATATACATTGGTCACATTTTAATCCAGCTCTTGACATGCGAGGGGACAGGCATTTCCTCTTTTAATTGCTAAAGCAGGGATGGAATCAAGTCACACAAGTAAATCTCAAAATGTGGCATTCGAGTCTCAAGCAAGGCTCAAATCTTTTTGTCACTTAGGCTTTAAAAAATAAAACATTTTAATGAACTAATTTCAAAATCACACTTAGCCCATGCACTCTTTTTAACCTATTTAATTTTCAAATCATATTCATCCCATGTTCTGTTTTTAACAGATTTATGCCTCATTTTAAAACCAACTACTTTATTTACTCTCTTTGTAATCCACTGTTTCTAACTATATCGATTAACAAAATAGACGTGCGGCTTGAGAGTCGACGCCTGAACGTCAGCTACCCTCAAATTTTTGTATCTGATCAAACTGGATCATCAATGGCTTTGTGTGAAATGTGCTTTTTTTTCGTATTATTATGCGAAAATATATTTTTTACAAACTACGTTGATTTCTCTATTAGGCCTCTCGCACACCAACTGATGCAGATAGAGAGGTTAATGAAGAGCATTAGTGTCGCGGTGGAATAACCTGTAGGCAATGGATATTTGATTATGAACGTTGGAGCTCCACATGTGAGATATATATATAATAATGCCCGCAGGCATATATTCTTGATCCTCTGAAGAATGACTGATATTACTGCGGCTTTCTGAGGGGTGATGTTCTTATCTTTACATCTGCATTGCACTGCCCCTGGAGGCCAAGTCGCACGCACAAAAATGAGCCGAATTGAATTGACACGCAAACCGTTTTTTGCACTAAACAATCGGGGGTGAGTGTGGTTGGCGGGGATGTTGGAGCCTCGTTTCCCTGGGGGAACATGATTTGAGACTTCGATCTCAAGGCACCACTCTGGTAAAGTAGAAATACCACATATAGTACCGCAACATGGCTTGGCAGTGGGTGGCCGGATCTGGCAAATGTAATTTTGCAACGTTGCGGCGCTCTTTACCTGTATTTCAAATCTCAAATCGCAGCACTGTGAAAGCATGTCAAAGCATGTCAAAGTGTTGGATTCGGAGAAGGTGTGACGTATTGCATTGATTTTTGGACTGTTGCGTAAGGTCAAAGAGTCCGCGGGCCAGCTGATTGCAGGTGTCGTGCGTGTGTGTGTGTGGAGGGGTTGGGCAAAGAGGCGCTCTGCGGGCAGGCCATCCGCCCACCCCTCGCATTTCAGTTCATTGACCGTTGCATTGTAAACGAAGCCGTGTTGTTTCAGCTTAAGACTGGGAGGGGCTAAAGTGAACAGATAAGCCAGATCACTGTGAGCTTTAGGAGCGCAGGCATACCGCACTGTAATTAGGTTCAAGGACATACAATTCATCTCTCTTGCTGGCATTTTTTGGAAAAGTTTCACATCTTCTGTCCTCCACTGAAAGCCTGCTTATTGTTTTTTTTTCCAGAATGAATCCTATTACCCATGATTCAAGTACCTTACCTGAGTGGTCTTGAGCTAGTGTGCAATCGCTCTCAGTTGAGCAATGTGTGCATTTCCTTCGGTACTTTTTCAGGCTGATTGATTTGATCCTCTCAATGGAAAGTATAAATGAGCCCTTGAGAACTAGAGTGGTCTAACTCCACAATCTTGTCTCTTTTTGCATTGACACCATAATTCTATTTTTGATACTATACCTGTAGAATATACCTTAACACTCGTCCTGAAATGCTACCGTGGCAAACACCTAAAACATCAGTAAAAGTGGTGGACTCAGAAGGCAAAATATGCAACTTCAAATTCATGATAATATTAACCCTAATATTAGGGAATGGAGAATGTAATGTGCCTTTCCTTTTGAATTAAATGGAGAATTGACACGCAGCCACTCTGTAAGCGAAACAGTCAATGACGCGGTATCTACAGTTTTTATAGATGCCGTACTCTTTTCGGACCGCTGCATCATGAACCCGAACAAATGACATGTCTGTGGCAGTAAATTCGCCTAAAGTCAACACTGCGCCTTTGTTGCAGGAGACCCTCTCTAGTGGTGTGAATGAGGGAAACATGGCAGACCACACCCCGCCTCTGGAGTCCGGCCAGCTTCTCAGCCCTGAACTCCCCATCCTGGCGTCACCTCCGCCTCCAGCCATGGTCAACGGGGAGGGACCCCAGCAGGTACGCTCACGCCCATTTCACATTGTCGCTGAGGGTCCCCCATTTTGCCCCCTTTCTGTCCCTTTGAATACCACTGGATCTCATATGCGAGTAGGCGTATCCCTGGGGGTACAGTGCAGTGAAAAAGTATTAAAAATCCAAACCTACTTGTCATATTCGATAGCTGCTACTCAACTTTCTGCAATAAGTCAGTTTTCAACTGCCTGTATAAGTCGTCATGTTCCCTCATTTTTTTTTTTATCCCCCGTGTCCGTCAACGTTGTGGGATGTCAGCATGGAAGAAGCCAGTTTGAGGCACTGCCCTTATTTATAGACGTGTCTGACGTCTTCTGCAATTTGAGGAAAGATGTCAATTTGCAGAATGTTGCACGCACAAAGTGTTTTATTCTAAATTGGGTCTGCAGTGTGGGTAGTAATGGGGTATATTAGGTTGGAAAATCTTCGGATTAGACGAACCTTCGTCACGTCTTTGTCAGTCTAATATTGAAGAAGTGTCATCATAGCATATACAGTACTCACTAATCAGATGAGAGCTGCTCAATTTGTCATCTTGTGAAACCGGACGCGCCCGGCCAATTGTTTCAGATGCTAAAACATGCAGATTACTCAGAGTCACTCCTGAAATCAACCGGATTTGATGACAAATTTCTCGAGAAGCAGATGTGCGTCTGTTAACGAGCACAGCTCCCTGAGTGAGTATCGTATAATGTAGCCTTTTTTTGGGTGGGGGTGAGGGGGTTGTTTATTTTAAGTGCCAATTTAAGTGAATGACAGCCCTCACGTCACGGCCATCAGTGGCCGTGATGTGAGGGCTGTCATTATTGGCTGCCATGATTTCTGCAACTTCCCAAATAGCGCGCGGTTGGCATGCCCTTCTGCTTTTTCCATCGTCACTTCCATCTTGTGCAATTTGTTCAGATAAGGCTCACTAATATTAGCCACGGTCCATGTGGCTTTCCAGCCGTCCTGTCATTTTCCACAGCGGAAAAAAAAAAGTCATGCCGCGCCGTGAGGGTGATCTCACGGAATTCGGCTGCCTTGTTGACGGAGAAAAATAAGAGGTCGCCCGATTGCCTGCGCACGTCACGCATCCGTGTGCTTAACGTTTTATGCCAGCCAGAGGAATAAAAACACGGTTTTACCTTCCCGCTTGACGTCATCGCCGCACCTCCTGTTCGGGCCAATTTGAGCTGCTGCGTGTGCATGACTGCTGAAGGGCACTGAAATGTGTTCTCATGTGGCATAATAGCGCGTATCTGATAACATGACTGTGTTTGTCTTAACGTACAGACAGTCACCTCCCTTAGATGCGTCAATATTTAACTCAATGATTGACAATGTGGCAAACAAAACACCTTGACATATTTCGGGAAATAGTGGCCAGGGAGAATTAGATCAATCAGTTGCACTTATTTGGAATCATATCAAAGGAATTGCATTGGGATACGGACGGAGCCCTGCGGAAATTTAGGTGTCGATTAAGTGATTCATCCATGCACCCCGAGCTGTCGCGGTTACATAAGGGAACGTCACACTAAAATTGAGACGGTTTACGTCCCGCTGTTTTCTTTGCCAAACAGTCAAGATTTTAAGATTCACACCATTTTTGTCATGTTGACATTCAAGGCGGCATCTGTTTCAGGGATTAATGAGAGTGGGGCATTACTATTGGAGGAAGTCCGGTAATTCACAATCCAATCGATTCATCATAACCGTCACATTTTGTGTTTTAGGAGCTTTCCGCCAAAGGTCTGAGGTGTATACATATCACAGCGACTGGACCCAGTGGGGTAGTTTGGGCCTGACAAAGCAGGGCAGGGCTGTCGTGACACTGAAAATCTGTGACGGCTTCACAAAACCGACCCCTCCACCTCCCCACCCCGCTGACCTTTTACTTTGACAAGCTGCAAGGACACTTCCTCCTCCGTTCTCCCACATCCAGTCTGGGCTGCCGCGTATTTGCGCTCAACTGGAGCGGTGATTGTGAGTCAGGGACGAAGCTACTGTCATGGGGTCATTACCTGGGATGATTAGAGATCACTTTGTTTGCAGCGTGATTCACCACTTCCGTCCATTAACTGTACCCCCACCCCCTGGAAGGTCTTCCTGCGGTTGCTAGTCAAAGTGGCAACAGATGAATCTCTGTAAATTTTTAAACCTAGCTAATGGCTCGTGGACTCTGTTGCTTTGATTTAGTTGATGGTGTGTAGTT
The DNA here is from genome assembly GCA_026261675.1 of Hippocampus mohnikei. Classification (NCBI taxonomy): domain Eukaryota; kingdom Metazoa; phylum Chordata; class Actinopteri; order Syngnathiformes; family Syngnathidae; genus Hippocampus; species Hippocampus mohnikei. Next base: position 1,670,554 of record JAKGUB010000327.1, read on the forward strand.
ACAGTCAACCGTTAGCACCATTGTTCTAACGGCTTCTCATTCGACCCAAGGCTTCAAATAAATGGATTCGCTGCACAATTTGCAAGAATCAAAATTACCATTTGGCACCTCCTTGAAACAGATTGAAAAGCAGAGAGAATCAGATGGGTTTTTTTTTTCTTTTCTAGACAGTTGAACTGCAGAGACGTTTCCAAAAAGCTTTGCTTTTGCTTGAGTCACATATTCGCGGGAAGTAAGAGGCAAAAGCTATTTTAATTTATTAATTTATTTTTGTCAGTCGGGTGGCTCAATTTCAACCTGGATCACTGGTCCAAAATCGGATGTGGATTTTTTTTTTTTTTTTTGGGGCGACGCAACCTCAGTCCGAACGGACAGGTTGCATGCATCCAACTCATCTCTATTTCGTCCATGCACTTTAAATATTTTTTTCTTGAACACTCTATTCTGCATGTCAAGTCGAAAATGACCTAGTAAATATCGGGTGAAATTCAATTCAACTTAAAATATAACTTAGTCAATGAAAGTAAAGTAAAATAAGAATATATAAAAAATGCCAATCAAAAAGTAAGCAAAAAAATAACTACCAGCTGTTGCTGCTGTGTGTGAGTTGGCCTCATAGGGGCAGTGTGGTGCTGCACATGAAAGGAGTACTCGCTTAGAATGAGAAGAAGAAAATTGCGATTGAGCTCGATAAATAGAACTTGTTTTTTTCATCGAATAGGCAGTAGATGTGCCTTTGGGTGTTATGTGTTCCCTGCAGCGTTTGTGTTTTGAATATTTGTTATTTGAACGAATATCCGTCCCGGAATTCTATGCCAATTAACCATTAGCTTATCAATGGGATTTTGCATTGACTTTAGCATTGGCGATGTGTTTCAAAAGAAGCGTGTACTTATTTATTTTGTCATTAAACATCTTAAAGCACACTGAGGAGAGGACAGGACTCTCATCCACGTCACGCGCTTACTGCACAAGCAACGGTTCACTTTTGATGAATTGCCCGACCCTGGGTGTGAGTCAGGCTAGCATAATTGATCACATTTTAATTGTGACCATGGTTTTTCGCTGCCATGATTAAAGTGACCCGATTGTCGCTGTTAGTTGCACTTCAATTGCAGTCTGGGCGGCATAAACAAGCCTTTGTGCAACCACCGGGTGATCAAACGCATGGTGAAAGCTTCCTTTAGATGCCTAAGTAACCATCTAGCACACCCTGCAGTGAGAGCCTTAAAGTCAGTCGGTGGCCTGATGAGCCCAAATCAAGAGAGGAAAGTACAGCAAAAATTAGAGATTCAGGTGCCGCATGGTGCTTCAAAAGGGCTCAACGTCCACAGACTTTGTAAAGATACTCTCTCATGGTATATTTAGTATTTATTCTCTCCGAGTTTACCCACCTGGCATCTTATTTACTCAATGTTTATGGAATAAAAATACAGATGTTTTAATAATTATGATTACAGAAGTGCTCCAAATAATTGATTCTCTTGTTGGCCATCATCGTGCGGCATTTGTGTGTGTGTGTGTGTGTGTGTGTGTGTGTGTGTGTGTGTGTGTGTGTGTGTGTGTGTGTGTGTGTGTGTGTGTGTGTGTGTGTGTGTGTGTGTGTGTGTGTGTGTGTGTGTGTGTTGCGAGGGTGAGTCGTTGCGCATGTGGGAGAGCCCCCTATTTGGCACCTATTTTGTGGAGGTGGCCAGCGTGTGACTCAGCAGTGTTTTTTGGACACTCCCTTTTCTTGGCCAGAGAGAGAGAGCAGGGACATTTTTCTCTATCACATTTTGGATCTAGTTTCAGGAAAGCCCAGAGACACCAATGTCCAAACAAAGCAAAATAACGGTTTTCTTTTGTTTGTGTGCAAGGAAGCTTTATTTCTGTAGCACGTTTCATACAAGGGGCAACTTGTATGGCAGCGTCACTAAAAGAACGTACAAACAGCGTCTAATGACATTCAAAAGTGAAGTAGATAAAATTGCTCAATGAACGTACATTGACAACATTTAAACGCGTTAACACAAGACCTTTTGCGTGCACCATAGCAGCTGGCTGCCATGTTTGTTTTCAACTCTAGGCTCCACGAATTGGTGTGTGCTCTTTTTCACCATTTTTCTATGGGAATCTTTTAATGTTCCATGTAAATTCAAAGTATTATTTTTTGTTAAATCCAGCTTCTTTCATATTAGGCAGCTAGCTAAAGTCAAGCCTCTCCTTTCTCAAGAGCGCTTTGAGTCATTCATGCCTTTGTCGCACCCCGGCTGGATGACCGTAATGCACTTTAGATTGCAATTAGCCAATCCACCATTAAGCGTCTCCAGTTGGTCCATAATGCTGCTGCTCACTCTTGACTGGTACGCTTAAGTGGTAGCACATAACTTCTACTCTGGCATCCCTTCACTGGCTCCCTCTACATTCTTTTTAAGATTCTATTACTGGTTTTCAAATATTTAAATGGCCTCGCCCCATCTTACCTGTCTGAGCTCCTACGCACCTGCCTCAGATCTGCGTTCCAGACACTCTTAGAGGTACCCAGAACCAAGCAGGGGCTTCGAGAGGATGGAACCTTTTCAGTTGTGCCTCTCTTTGGAATAACCCCCGGCTGAAAGCTAGGCAAACCCCCTTGCTGCCAATCTCTCTCTCTCTCTCTCTCTCTCTCTCTCTCTCTCTCTCTCTCTCTCTCTCAGAGGGAGAGATTTAATTATTCAAATTTGACCCGCTGATAAACAGCACATTTCTTATTTCTGTGTAAAAATCAAGGACGTGGAGTTTCACTTAACTGCCATGCATGAGTGAAAACATTGACACAAAATCTAAAAATAAATGCCAGAAGGATGCAAAGAGCTGACTTGATGAAAAGTGAACCGCAAATGGGCATCACTGGACTTTGAGCCCAGTGTTAATAGCATGCTCATTTTGTCTAACGATGCATTAAACCGATGACTCGTCCCGCGCCACGCAGACTGACACAGTTTGACGTCCTTCATGCTCATTGATGGGAGCATCTCATCGGTGGTTTGTTGCTAAGAATATCTTTAATCTCGGGCTTTATAACACATCTCGGAAAGATTCTTCCTTTCCAATGATGTTATTCAATCATCTGTTTCCCAGGGATGATGAAATGGGTTTGAATCATCAATCCTCGCACACGCAAGACCGAGGCCGGTTTGTCCCGAAACTGGCAGGCTGGGTTATTTATTTATTTCTCCCCTATGAACACCCCCTGCCTCCCCCGTGGCATTTGGCTGGCTTCCTGTCCTCCAGCTGCCGTTGTCGCACCGGCGCACAGTAAACAATTAAAGAGGAACAAATGGTGAGAAACCTGAACTCTGAGTCAGAGGCGGCAGCGACACGTCAGCGCCCAGAGCCATGAAATTATGCAGCGGTGGTTGTAAATCGAATGTGTGTCACTCTCGACGACCTGCGGTAAGCGTGTAGCAGGGGATAGGGTGGCAGAGGTGGGAGGTAATGAAATACAAATACTTCATGACCGTACTCAAGTCAATTTTTCTGCGATGTGTGTTGAACTTGAGTAGTCTGTTTTAAAAAAGTTTTTGCTTCTCCAGTTGAACACAGATATCTGGACATTCTACTCCCTACGAAATGGACTTAGTGCTTTTTCTCCCAACCTCTGCGGATCATAACATGATGTAAAAAAAAGGTGGGGGGGGACGTAAAAACAGGGACAGCACTGAGCGACATGGAGAAACACGAACCAGATAGCAACAGCTTCAATAGTGAGACCCTTCCGGAGGACCAAGATATTTGCCATCCGTGGCCTTATTTAAGAGAATCGCCGCATGTTGTCAGCTTCAAGAATGACTGGCTGCAAATGCTTTGTGACTCTCGACAAACTAAAAATCACCAGCTTCTGGCATACAAAACTAATCAGAGAAAGGACATGCAGGTAAGGTGACCCCCCCCATTAGTTATCTGGAGCTAATTTTGCATTTATTATTTTTTTATCTGTTTGCAAGCTTAGCAAAGCTATGGGAACGCGTTGCTTTGACGACCTCAAAGGCGTAGCCAACATTAGCTCGCCCCTGGTTATTTGTGGCATTGTGACAAGTTCTAAAAATGGCTATTCTGTTCATTCACAGTAAAAGCATGTTTTTTACTTTTGTACTTAAATTACATTTCAGAGTCTGTCGTGTTTACAATTACTGGTGTATAAAGTGGGTGCATTGCATCAGGTGTCAACACTGTGCCAAACAAGCCATGCGCCAAATCATTTAAGTGGCTAGCTGTGGTGTCCCCTGATAGAGAAAGACAGAAGTCAATTCTGTTTTTGCTTCCTTCTACCTCCCACCTACAGTTGGCTCTATTTATTCATTTAAAATAAAATACCTCGAATGGTTGGGAAAAGTCACTAAATACACTGCCGGTATCTCTAAGTTGGCAAGACTGGAGACAAGCTGTTGCTCCGCCGACACTTGTACCCATCAAAATAAAAGCAGTGCATGCATCAAGTTTTACTTTGACGTCTGTATTGCTCGGAAACGGCAATAAGGTTGAGTTGTTTTACTTCAGTTAGTTGAGCTTTATTTTAAAAAAGGGTTCTTTTGTGAACGATTATTTTATTTTTTTCCATTTGCTCGTCAGGGTTCGTAAAAGGTTGCAGAGATGTTGGCAGAGAGTTTTTATTTGTTCCAGTTTTTCTTGTGGTCAAGAAATATTGAACCCAAAATTTTCTGCGTTCACCGAGCCAGCGCCACGGAATTCATTGACGGTTCGTCATGTTCGACCTTTGGAGCTTGCGCACTGCATCGTTCCCACGAGTGATTGTTCATCTGCTTTCATGCACATTTTCCTCTGCTCGCCTAAGTTAATTATAACGGCCCGAAAATGAGAGCAGGAAGCTAGCGCTGATCAGTGTGCAGCCATTTGTGTGAGGATTGAAGTAACCCTGCTGTTTCGGTTTCTCTCTTGCTCTACCTCGGCCAAATTCAGACGAGAGTGCTCACCTCTTCAGTGGCTCTGTAATTGTGCAGACACACTGCTGCAAAGTTTAAAACGTTGTCCTTCAAGTCTTTAATCAGGAAAAAAAAGATGGGGTGAGGGGGACACTAGCTGATCCACTTTGGCTCCCCTTTGACTTGTGGTGTCAGAACGGGTTGGAAACCAGACAGCTGGAACACTCGGCTAATTTGACTTGTGTTCAAGTGTAACCGCATATTAATGCCCCACCGCTACCAAAATTAATTAGGCTGACTTTTCTCCGCTTAGAGTCATCTGATGCCATAAGCTCATTGTGCTTGGATGCTCCTCATTGCAGCGGGGCGGCTATTTTTGTTTAATTCCTTTAAATCCGGCTTTGATCACTTCACGCGGAGTGAAATAAACAGCGGGACTCCCATTTAAATTCATGTGAATGAGCCGTTCGTGGGTGCCAGCAGCATCGCCTTGTTTGTGTGTGCACGCGCTCGGGCTTGGCACGGGCTACTGTCGCTGTCGCTTTAAGGTACGATGCGTTGAGCATGAATGAGGGCAGATGTAGCAGCAGTCGCTACACAGGAGCTGGCTTGAATGCGACGCTCTGCACGTGCCGTCTCATTCGACTGCCGCGACCTCGACATCCAAATTTTATCTCTCCGTTCCGTGCATGTGGTTGACTCCCAAGTCCTCCCAATTCTGAAGCGATGACCAAACCCAAGTGCTAACCTTCACATTTCAAATAAGTCCCAAGTTACCGTGGCAAAAATGTAAAACTCGAGTCTTCACTAAATGTCAAGCGAGTCAAGTCATTTGTTGGGTTAGGCAGGGTGTGTGTGTGTGTGTGTGCGTGTGTGCGTGTGCGTGTGTTTTCTGTTATTTTACATATATTTAATTTTTTTGAAATTATCAAATTGGAAATCACATTTAAAAACCAACCATATTTACATACACAGAACTTTTTTTTAAATTCAATTAACTAATTGCTATTAATGTATTTACATTAATTTAGTAGAAATTTAATTCACTGTAGTTAGGTTATAAATAATACATGGCAAAAGATGATGTACTGTACTAGTATATTAAGCAATTTAATATACCGGGACTTTATTATATTGTTTTTGTCTTTAATCAATACTGATATGACACACAGTCATATCAAAACAAGTATAATTGTTTTCACAAACAAAATGAACCTTTTTTTTGTCTGTTGAACTAAAAAAAAGTACTGAGCTGAAGTCACATCCGAGCTGATCTTTTTTTTGTTGTTTTCTTTTTTTTTTAACTGTTTATGAAAATGATTTGCATTTCATTCCACAAAAAATAATTAACTTTGGGTGTGGAGAGTGAGGAGCGCAGAGGTGGAGAGTAAGCGAGCCAGTGTGTATACAGTATAAGTCAGCCTCAGAAGCTGCGCGTCTCCTTCACCTTGTTGCCGGCGCCGTTGTGGATTAAAGGGAAAAAAGAGAGAGAAGGTAGCTGAACAAAGGACTCTCCTTGCTGTTAGAGTTTGTCAACTCAGCCAACGGAGCACTATTGAAATGAAGCCCATTAGCGGGCACAGTTGGTGGCAAGTGCGCTGGCACGCTAGCGGAGACGAGACATATTTAACAGAGTTAATCCAGCCTCCTTCCTCCTCCCCTAGATACGCTGATAAGGTTTCCCAGCCATTATTTGAGCATCCACCGCGGACGAGTGCTTATTTTGTTGAAGTGTGGTGGGGGGTGGGGGGCTGTGGATGTGGACGACAGGGATGCAGGAGAGAGACTGAAGGGGCTTAGTGACTGTGAGATTTACGCCACTCCTACCGTGAAAGCCAAACCCTCCTTCACTCTGAAACCGCCGCTCAGCTCCTCCTGGATATTATGCAGGCAGGGAGTTGGTAGAAGTGCCACCAGCTTCGGCCCCGCCAGGGGACCCCGGCGGATTTATCACCCCCAACCCCTCACCCCCCTTATCTCACCTCTTGACTGCGCCAAAAAAGCAACGCCTGGATGAGGAAAAAGCGATGCGGCCGACTGTAAGTAGCAGCTTTATTTTTGTGGGGGGGGGTGTCACCGTAGATTTCCTCAGGCCGACGCCACCTGACTGGGGCGCGCCTGCCCACTTTTGACTCAATTAGACCTCCCTTCATCGCTCGCCTACCTCCCCCTTAAGCCCCCCTCCTCCTTGCTGACGTGTGGGTGGGTGTGTGAACCTACCAGACGGTCTGTGTGTGTGTGGGGGGCAATGAAAGGTCTCTTTCCCCGTCACTGCTGAGCACATGAACGGGAAGCAGCGTTGGCAATGGAGGTGCTGATGATTCACGAGCAGCACGAGAACCGCAGCCTCAGCCCCGTGTTGGGGGACTGTCGCTTCTACGATAATGTCTTCCACAAGAGTGAGGTAACCCAAAAAAAAGCTTTTCGCATTCGCTCGGGAGAGTTTCAAAGTGGAGGGAATGATGACCCAGGGAGAGAGTTTATGGACATTTTATGAGGGATATTTTGAGTTTTAAAAGGATTTATTGCTGTGGTATTTGTCTGCGGCAGCATTTGTCCGTGCCAGGGGTGGCAGTGAATACCATTCAAAGCTTTGTAGTCGTTTGTCAACACCCTGTGGTGTAGTGGTTTCCTCGCCCGACAGTGCTGAATGGCTGTCTGACTGTGTATGCCCTGTGATTGACTGGCGACCGATCCACAGTGAAGTCTCTGACATCAACTGGGATAGGCTTCAGCTCCCTTGTGACCCATAAAAATATTCAAAGTTCACAGATCGCTCACTATTTGACCTATTCAAATTTGTGGGTGTGGGCAACCGATGCTCCACTATTTGTTGAAAATGTTGAGCATATTGAATGATGACGAATCGACATCTCTCATGTGTTACTTTGAAACTTGGTATATTGGGGAAGAGTTTTTCCAGGATGATGAGTGAGAGTTCTGGAGTCTTGACCGCCAGTGTGTGTTTTTGACCCGCTCAAATGTAATAATCTAGAAGCCATTTTAAGGGTAAAGTGAGTTTGGAATAATTAATATCAGTGCTTTGGGGTCAGATATCAAATTTATAAACTTGATTATTCTCGCGATCATCCCATGGAAGAATCGAAGAAGTAAAAATAGATTTCTCATTACTAATCATCAAAATATAAGGTGCGGGTATTGATGTTGTCCAATTGCGATCTTGCCACCCTATCCTATCTGTGACTTTGAATGTTTCTGGCTTTAAAAGGTCGGGCCTGGTCTGGTGAGTGACGTGGGAGTCGGCAAATGGAGAATTGGCTGTTGCAAGCTCACTTTAACAGCTTGCTGTTAACTAGTGATGCACAATACGAAAACCTTCAACTGATAACCCATCTTTGCCTGCTTTGTATGACCGATACTCATAATTTCGTTTTTTTTGTGTTTTTTTGTTTCCCCCCAATCCTGCTTCTTTGTCGTGTGTTCAGAGGATGACATCAAAAAAAGTGGTCAGCGACGTTTCAGATGCTTTGCTACTTTCTCATCTCTTGTCACTTCAGATTTTGAGGCGATGAGCAATCGCAAACCCTCAGATGCGAATTGTACCAATTGATAAAGTTGTTGGTGGGGTCACCCACAAGCTAGGTTTGCTTGCTGTGCTATGTCTTCCTGGTGTGGGGATGACATGTTAAGACCACAGAAGGATTAATTAACTTAATTAATTAATGCATAGCAAACAACATTCTGGTGATGGTTGTTTTGTTTTTTTAGGGGGGGGTCACCCTGAATGGCAGCTTTGATTGGTTTGTGCATCATTTATCCATCTGTGGCACAAAGACGCCTTAGAGAGTGTTCATGAGGGGAATTTCGTTGGCAAAGATTTTAGATCGAATGCAGTTAAAGGACCAACCATGTGATGTGAGACTTCCATCAATAAATACTAAAGGGAAAAAAAGCACGGCTGTCTTCTGGCTTGTTCTGTGTCAGGAAATGGACTGTTTGTTTACCTCTGCACTCTGTTAAATAACTCTCAGCACTTTATGAGAGCTAATTTGTTGAAGAGATGACTCACCTCAACTGTTTGGATCTCCGAAGTCCTCCATGTGCTACTTTGATTTGCCACATTTCAATGTTTTGAGGGAATGTATTGGTAGCAAATGTGTGAGCGTACCTTGAGTTCGAGTGCCTTCCTTTAAATGTTTTACGTGGCATCAGCCATCGTCTGGTTGATTTGTTAGCTTTTTTTTTCTCCAAAATTGGAGTTAGTTGAGCCACGGTTGAAGTGAAGTGGGGGGTGGGAGGGGGATATACTCCCATGCTCTTGCATGTGGGCAAGGAGAGCATCCGACGTTTCGTGAAGGGGACAAATACAAAAGAACACTTGCGAGGTTGCTGTCGTAGGCCAAAACTCTCCCCAAGAAGCTTGCTCGTACAACCGACTCGAGCTCCTGATGTTACTCACGCTAAGCCGCGGCCCTTCAGGTCGCACATGCAGCAGACATATCCTACCATATGTACTGTAATTACACTTTATAAAACCAGTCATAAGCCAAGGCGTAGCTGTACTTTTTTTTTTCCGCAGCATGTTGTGGAAGGAGCTTCTGCCTGCTTGCTCTAATAGACTCGCTTTTACAAGTAAATTTCCATGTTTCTGGACGTCAAACAGGTCTTGCTTTGTGAGCAGCGGCAAGGGCGCGCCGGGGTGTTTTTCTTTGCCGTTGAGCTGAATGCTTTTCTTCTCCTCCCCTTCTCTCACAGGTAATCCTGGTGCAGGTAAACCCAGGTGAGGCCTTCACTATTCGACGAGAGGATGGTCAGTTTCAGTGTATCACAGGTAAGCGATGCGCTGTACAAGTGTGTATCCGTAATGAGGGTCTTTATCTTTGAAGTGATCCATTTTCACACAGCGATCCTGCACAATTGACACCGCGGAGAACAAGGCGTTTTTTTTTTTTTTTTACGCCAATGGTATTCGCACAGAAATGTCTAACCAAGGTTAAATATCTCGAATCAAGAGGAGTTCTGCCTGTTCTTTGTCTGGCAGAATAATTCTTCTAACCAGGCACTTTTTCTTTTAAATATTTCACTTGCGTCAAGCATTTTTTTTTTTGAAACTTCAAAATAGGGCTACAACTCATGGTTCTTTTAATAATCTATCAATCACTCAGATTAAAAAGATGTTTTAGGCTCCATCCCTTTCTTCAAAAACAGGACATTATTTCAAAAATGTTGATCGTTGTTTTCCAAAATGAAAGCAAATGTTTCATTTTGATTCAGCGCAAAGATAATCTGCTTTCACAAAAGACTGGAGAAATTGAAAAAAATTCCGTTGAGGAGCTTAAATTTGAAAAAAAAATCTATAAAGAATTCATCTATGACCAAAAATAATATTGATTAATTGGGTAATTGATTAATTTTTGCATCACTACTCTCGATTACATATATTAGTCTATTGAGTAAGTTTCCCATAAGAGATGAGCAGTTTCACTGACACGAATTAGTGTTCCACATCTCATTACTTTTTTCTTTCAAGCCCAATTTTTGCTGTGCAATTTTATCCCAACGCTGTAGGATTGAATCTGATGCTACCTGAGAAGGTGTAAAAATTGCCGCATTGACTTGATTCATCCCTCCCTTTTTTTATATGAACAACAGCAGGACCTTAAAATAAGGCAGAAAAACTGCAACTTTTGTGACTTCTCCATTCACTCTGAAAATGGAATCAACAAGGCGGACACCAACTGAGTCAGTTTCATCCGCCCGGCAATGTGCTGGTGAAATTCACAGTTTTGACGGTGCATTGTTTATTTCTTTTTGAATACATCAATGAGGTGTATGAACGCTACCTACGCAGAATGTGGCTAGTCAAGCGGACAGTTTTCCACCAGCGGAGGTAATAGCAGTATGAAAAGTGACCTGACACCTGTATGTAAGGCTATTCGGCCATACTGGGACACAAGTATGAATGTTAACTCCCGACACACTTTTCCCTCCTATTGTGTAAAAAGCAATTTGCGGTGTCAAGATCCTGCCTTTTTGGGTTCTGTGTAAACGGCCAAAGTGGATGTTTATCATCTGATATTACTTTTTTTTTGTGGGATCACGATGTAATAGATGCATCAGCTGCAGCTTGCGTTTGATGACTTAGTTGGCACTCGCTTTGGGAACCTTCCGGATCAGTACCTCGTATGTCATTGTTGACCGACAATACTATTTCTTCTCTTGTGTGTAGCCTTCGCCAATACCCTGTGACACAAATGAATAAAGATGAGACCAAAAGCTTGTAGAACAGGCCACAGGCATGCCATGTTTGGATGACAAAGGACTTGAGGCAGTGATCTAAAATGACGCGGAGGAAGCAAAAAAAAAAAAAGAATTTGCTTCGCTTCTCTCCCTCCATGCCCGACCGACTGTGCCGGTGGTGCACTAGCCGCCCATTACGAGCTGCATAAAGCGTCCTAATAGGGGCTGAGCATACATAGTGTCTCTTTCAGAGAAAGGGGAGCAGGGGGGTTGGAGGGGGGCGGCGGCTGAAGAGTGCCTACTGTAGATCAGTGTGGCTGCTACTAACTGGTCTGTCACAGGGTGCACTCATCTTTGTGACGCGAATAGAAGGATGACTCACCACTTGCGTCGCAGGAAAGCAGAAGAAGCGAGTGTGTGTTTGTGCATGCGTGCATGGGCTTCTGTTTGCTTGGTTTGTTTTGGCGTGTCCTCACTAGGGTTGCACGAAACGCGGGTCCTATAGTTGATACCGCGCCATAAAGATGCAACCATATGAGTAGCGGTGTCAAGAAAATGAATTTCAGTCAGGGAACTGTTTTTTGCTTCTGATACAAAGGCAATCGAAATGCGACGTTTTATAACGCACTGTCCTTAAATTATGTTGCTCCCTATGTATTGAGATCATAGATACAGACAAGGTAGGAAATGGTTGGATGTTTTTTCCTTTAATTGGAATAGTTTTGGCTTTGGAGAGCTTTTAAATGTTATGTTGCTTGCTTGATGCATATCCTAAATCGACATTCGGTGTTTGTGTTGATGGTAGCGAATTACTTCTAAAATGTACAGACGCTCCCCAGGTTACGAACGAGTTACGTTCCGGACGATTGTTCATAAGGTGAATTCGTTCGTAAGTTGCTTCAGTGCTATATTTTGTCTGGAATGTATGTTTAAGGCTTATATTGACATCCATATAACGGGGAGAGAGCTTTTCGTCACGTTCTTCAGGGCTTGAGGGTTAGCTGCCCGCTAAACTAGCAGCAGCTTCAGCGGGGGAGAGTAGACGACGGTCGTCGACCGGCGCACCGGACGCCTCCCGCCCGTTCCACCGTCACACGCCCGCCCCACGCCTCTCCCGCGGCGCCGAACGTCGCCTCCGCCGTCCTCCTCCGCCCGTTCGGCACTCGGAAAAAGGCGCGCAATACAAAATCTAACTCTTTTTTTTTTTTTTCGACAGACCCGTGAAAATGTTCGTATGTACCGTTTGTTTGTAACTCGGATGTTCGTAACTCGGGGAATGTCTGTATTTGAATGTGTTAGTAATTGCACAAAAGATAAAAGCAGCGTAGATTGAAGAATTGAAGAATCCAATTTCATCAAAATAGTGAATGCAACACACTCAAATCGACACCATAGGTAAGATGGCACATTTTGGTCACCACTTCTAACTCGGGGAAACCTTTTTTCTTTTTAATTTAAAATGGCTTACTTTAACCGGGATCCCTGCTGTGGCCAAAGGTGTAATCCAGGTCAGTTTTTGCGCATGTTGGTGCTTTAGGCGGACCTTTGTTGCTGTGGACCAGCTGCACGGTTGCTAGCTCTTGCTAGCTGGGGGAAACGTATCTCCAGCGCGTACTCCTTTCATTTCTTGCCCTGACTGACGAGGAGGAAGAAGCTGACAGCGGATTAATGAAAGAGGCATAGTTGCACTGCTTCGATGAGTTAAGTTGACCATAGTCCTTGGCATTTTATTTGGTGCTCATTAACTGGCTAAATATTCCCAGACGTCATCTAGCTCGAAGGTAGCACGCTCCAAAACTGCCAATGCAAACTCCCCCCCGCATACTTTGGTCACGTCCACTGAGCTCGCCATTCCATTCAAGTCTGACCACAGTCATATCCCAAGACTCAATCTGATCAGAGTGCAAAAATTAGAGTTCATCATTCGCTTTCCCGCACCCATTCGAATCACCACCAATTTGTGCGCAGTCCTTGTCATTACAATATTTGGGTTCCTCTGAGCCACTTACTAATCAGGCTGTCTTTCACACCACCCGGATTGATGTTTAGTCAGGCTCATAGCTGCCAATTCATGGCTGCAGCCTCTTTTGGCGCTGTCAAGCCTGATATAGAGGTGTGGCGTCCTATCCGATTGGGTCCGTGTCCTCATCCTACCCACTTTGTCAGACACTTATGTATGTGTGTATGTATGTGCGCGCGTCTGTTCACTCTGGTGCCAAAGCAGCGAGACACTTGGTATGGGTCCTGATGGCGCTGCAGATGTGCCGAGTCTGTTTTCCGTCGGAGAGATTTGAAGCGGTCCCCCCATGGCTCAAAGAGAGCAGCCAGCCATACGCTGTTGAGTGTGATCCAACGCTGTGCAAGTGTGTAGCCAGTCCCTTTTAATCTGTGTAATCGTTCTTTTTTTTTTTCTTTTTTTCGTAGGCTCAACGGAATATTACGACTAACGTATCCTTACTGTTGCTCGTTTTCAAACGTCACGTTAATCCAACAAATTAAACCCAATGATTCCTTGATTTTATGAGATGAAATTGTTCCGTGACCAGGCATGGAACAAAATGTACTCGTATGAATAATCCGTTTTCTAATTTGTTTCTAATGGCACAAAAACAAACTTTTGTTTATATTGTTCATTCAGAAATAGAGCACTGTATTGTTTAAAAGACATTACAAAAGCTATGCCAATATATGAAACCGAGAGAGGCTAAACAGTTCAAAGAATGACTAGTCTTGGGGTTTTATAAAGCGTAATTACTAGAGCTGTCAAACGATTAAAATATTTAATCTAATTAAAAACTCAACTGTCATAATTAACTCAAATTAACTAAAAATTAATCATGATTACTCACGCATTTTTTATCGTTTCTGAATTTCCTTTTATATTTTTTGTCCTATTTTCCCCCATTTTAATGCTCTCATCAACATGGAATCATGAATCAGTTTTCTATGTGCAAAATGCAAATATTTACTGAAATAATTTCGATTTTCAATTTTACATGAACATTTTTCACTTGGAGCAGTTATTCACACATTATCTCTCACACAATATTACTGTCCATCAACAACAGTGAAAAAATATTTTGTCACACAACAGCTGCTTGAACAGCTCTTTTTATGGAATCAAAACAGCGCAATATAAAGTGCACATCTAAGGTAAACTAGTACTCAGCCTATAATTTTTCACGGCCCCCTGAATAGGGATTGTCGGTCAGCATGGAAGGATCTCTCGTTCTGTACTTTTTTGATCATTTATTGGAGCACTTTGCAGCAGAAGTAGTAGTAGTAGTAGTTGTAACAGAAGTATCAGAAGCAGGTAATAACCTAAACTACACATAAATGTAGTAAAAAATTAATATATCTATCTTTCTGCATCACAATGTAAATATGTATATAATTTACATTAATTAATACCTTTATTTAACAATACGTTTAATAAATAGTGTAATCAACCCTGATTTCACTATGTATCATTATCGTCATCATTATTCATTGTTTTAAACGTAAGAAACCATACAACACAAACATAAAGTCGAATTGAACAAAAGAACTACAAGTCCCAATACTCAATCCCGGAAGTGGAGCGCCGGCATGATTAACCCAAGCTGAAACGCAATTTACTTCGTTTAAAATTTACTTTGTTTAAACGTCATATTGCAGAGCTAAATAAAGACACCCCTGTTCTAGCAACATTTTAGCCCACGCTGTTTGCTTTGAAATGATCCATAGCTGTCGGTCTGAGACGAGGGGGCGGAGTACAGTACTCACGTCAGCTGTGTGCTTGGCCATTAAGTGGTATTTCAGACTCGACGTGCTATGACGATAGCTCAGTTTACAACTGCAAAACATACAGGTAACTTTGGTCTTGTCAGTGGAACAATCTGGCAACTTTTTAAAAGTAAACTTTCCATTCATAAACTATTTAAGTATCCGTTTTCGGTGTCTCACGCTGCCGTGGCTGGCAAAACAAACCTGCGTGGACCTGTGCAGCGCGCTTGATGTTTTGTTTCTTTTTTATTTATAGAGCAACGTAACATCCGCTATGACGTCTGCCGCGTTAATCTCGCGAGAATATGTTTGATCCCGATAAAATTCATTTAAATTAATTCCAATAAAAACACGCTAAACTGACAGCTCTAGTAATTACAGTATTTGTTTGATTGTGTGCTTTTAAGGGGTGTGGCCTACAGAGTGACATCAGAAGCTGCAGTCTTATGCTGGGTGTCAGAGTCTGGGCGGGGTTGTCGCCTTAAGCAGCTCCTTGCAAGTTTGTGTGTGTGTGTGTGTGTGTGTGTGTGTGTGTGTGTGTGTGTGTGTGTGTGTGCGTGCGTGTCTGTCTGAAGCATGGTCATCGCTTATTTTTAATTTTGGCGCAAAAAATCGATCCAGCAACAGCTCATGAATTTAGACTCGTATGCTGGAGCACTGCTTTGAAATCAAATTCAGCCCTGTGGCCATCCCTGAGCATGCAATTAAAATGTGCAAACATAGTTTTGTAGTTTTGTTTTGTTTTTTTGACATACAAATCTCTTTTGCAGTTTTAAATCTGCATCCTGAAAAACACTCGGGTTGTGCAAGTGTATATTTTTCTACCTCTCCACCAGTTGCGTAACAGACATCACCCCGCCCCACCCTCCCTCACCCCGATTTGAATCGTCCCAGGCCTCGGCATATCTGACACCGCCATGCCGGGTGCCGTTTTGCATTTTATGAGATGTACCAGCATGTCAATTAACTCTCGTCTGGTTGAGTCATTGTAAGCAGCTGCTCTCGCAGCACAATTACTCCCAACTGCCATTTGTTTCATTGTTTTAGGCCTTCCTTCTGAGCAATTTTAAGTCCCAAGCCCACATCACTCTCTTTCACAAAGATTAAAAATGCATAGCAAAAAAGAACATACGACCCACCGTGTCCGGATTTTTCACCCACCTAATGTCCAACAAGAACATAAATAATAATAGTAACACTGCCTCCACAGCAATCTAAGTGTAAGAAATCCAGCCGAAAGAAATCGCACACAACCAACTTTTTTCTTCATCAGCCCTGACGCTGAGTTGTCATTGTTGCTAATAAGACGTCATGTGACACAAAGTTCCTTGTGTGGGCCGGAGGCACTTCACAGTTCTATATGCTGAGGACATAGCTGAGAAGAAGTACTCTTAAGTGGAAAGACAGACACTGTCGTTGTCTTTTCTTTTCGGCTTGGGCCACAACTAATGCTGTGGCACAGACTGGCCAATGGAATGCCAGTTACCAGCTAGCAGCTACCTGAGATCACAGCAGACAACTCGACACTCTCATTCGCTGACTCCCACGTCACTCACCAGGCCGGGCTCCATCTTTAAAGCCACACACACACACACACACACACACTCACACAAAGTTAACGACGTATGGAACGTGAGGATGGGGACGCCAAGAGGACAACAATAATGACCCCCACATTTTGCTTCGTAATTCAGAATCACATTTTATCCGCTGAATCCTGTACTGGTAGAATATTTGATTCAAAATATGTTAAATACCTGCGGCCCGATTGCATGAAATGGCCTACGTTTTCGGTTCCGGCAGAGATGTAACATGCCGGCACGTCTCCCTTCACGCCTTGCGTCCTCACCCGAGCTCGGCACGTTGCACACGGTTCAGGTAATTGACCCCGCAAACATCAAAATGGCCACATTAGTGCGTTATTTTTATGCTAGCCACATCTCCCGCCTTCAATTTCAAGAAGGTGTTCACGTTCATTCACAGCTAACTCGGCGAGCGGCTCCAAGGATGACTGAGCTTGTGACTCATTCTCCCACTGCTCCGGGGGAGGCAGAAACGGTGAAGAAACTGATCATGTTTAAGCATCTAAGTTTAGTCTTCAAGGAGTGTCCACCTTTATTTTTGTGTGGGCTTGTAAACAGCAACAACAAATGTGATGGGAGGGGGCACGGGGCACCTGGTCCCTATGGCAATGGCCTTCCTCTCATTGTGGTGCCATCTGGCTTCGAGCGCTCCTGCTCTTTAATACGCACAAGCATGAAGGTTACTGTTAACGTCATCCACGCTGGCAAGACCGCAGGAGCCTCTGGAAAACATCGCAGACAGTCTGTCTTCCCAATTAATGCGCTCATTCCCTACTGATGAGTTACTATTGTGTATAGCGATTTTGGTATAGCGAACTTCGTCATTGACGACGACGTATCGCATCAATGTCAGCTGGTGGACCTCCCGTGATTTTTATTTTATTTTTTTCAATTTTTAAACAAGTAAATTCGTTATCTTAACCAGGGGTGTGGATTTAAACTGGGAAATGAGTTGTTTTGAGAGATGCGAGTGCATCGAATCACCGAATTGAAACGTTCCATTTTAAAATGTATCAAAATCTAATAATTCGTATCGAATTGTCTTTTCTGGCAGCAAGATTTAATGAATAGGAACATTTAGGAACCTCGCACTTAGACAGTATTTGTAGGCGAGAGGGTCTCTCACATTTTTTTTTGTATATTTGAAAATATACACACACACACACATAAAATAAAATCCTCATCTCACCCCTCGGGTGGTGTCCGTCCCCCATTCAGCTCGGGTCCTCTACCAGAGGCCAGGAAGCTTGAGGGTTCTGCGCAGTATCCTTGCTGTTCCCAGCACTGCACATTTCTGGACTGAGATGTCCGATGTTGTTCCCGGGATCTGTTGCAACCACTCATCTAGTTTGGAGGTCACTGCCCCGAGTGCTCCGACCACCACAGGCACAACTGTCACCTTTACCTTCCAGGCTCTCTCCAGCTCCTCTCTGAGCCCTTGGTATTTCTCGAGTTTCTCGTGTTCCTTCTTTCTGATGTTTCCATCACTTGGGACCGCTACATCCACTACAACGGCTTTCTTCTGCCCTTTATCAATGATCACAATATCCGGTTGGTTCGCCATTACCATCTTGTCAGTCTGGATCTGGAAGTCCCACAGGATCTTTGCTCGGTCATTCTCCACCACCTTGGGAGGTGTTTCCCATTTGACCTTGGGGTTTCCAGTCCATACTCGGCACAGATGTTTGGTAGACTATGCCAGCCACCTGGTTATGGCGTTCCATGTAGGCTTTCCTGCCAGCATTTTACACCCTGCAGTTATGTGTTGGATCGTCTCGGTGCCTCTTTGCACAACCTACACCTTGGGTCTTGTCTGGTGTGGTATATCTGGGCCTCAATGGCTCTGGTGCTCAGGGCCTGCTCCTGAGCAGCCAGGATGAGTGCCTCTGTGCTGTCCTTCAGGCCAGCCCTCTCTAGCCACTGATAGGACTTCTTGAGATCAGCCACTTCACTTATGGTCCGTGGTCAAAGGAAGAGATTCAGACATATATATATGTATATGTATATATGTGTGTG
Organism: Hippocampus mohnikei; assembly: GCA_026261675.1. Taxonomy (NCBI): domain Eukaryota; kingdom Metazoa; phylum Chordata; class Actinopteri; order Syngnathiformes; family Syngnathidae; genus Hippocampus; species Hippocampus mohnikei. The sequence continues at coordinate 1,689,020 of JAKGUB010000327.1, forward strand.
TGTATATATATATATATATATATATATATATATATATATATATATATATATATATGTATATGTATATATATGTATGTATATATATATATATATATGTATATATATATATATATATATATATATATATATATATATATCAACGTCCATGTTCTGCTTGGCATGTTTCTTTTCTCAAACCGCTAATTATCTTTGCATTTGATCCGAAACCAACCCCCACACTCTCACGTCAATGGTCATAGAATGGAGAAAGGTAGCAATGAACTTTTGCTCTGGTGAAAGAAGAGTCTCTACGCCGTCTTGATGGGTTTGGGACAAAACACAATAGTTTATAGGATGTAACAGATGAGTCCAAGTCCTCTAAAATAGCTTGGAATTAGGGGGAATCTGGCATGGTTCCTACTTTTCCTCCCCCCCACCCCCTCCCCTAGCTACTGCCAGAATTAAGATTCACTGAGGTTAAACGTACACTAATTGGTACGTTTTTGGGTTTTTTAATTGAAAGTCTCATGCTTAATTTTTTTTATCTACTGCTTTGCAATTAATAACTATCAGTTCATTTGTCTGCGTTCTCCCTGCTTTTTTTTTCAATGTGCGTACCAAGTCAGTTTATTAACTGTGATTAATAAGCACCCTCGCTTGTGTCTTTGTGGTGATATTAGGTGAAATCTCGACGCCTTTTTCGATGTTGCCCTCTTCAAGCGCAATAAATCGTGCCCCCCCCCCCATGTAATTGAGTGATATGAGTCAACACCGTTTTCACTGAATATTTCAGTCTGCTAGATGCGGACTCCTTGATGAAAGGCTCTTGAGAATCCTGGTCAATGCCGCTTCTGACTTCTGTCAAGCCAGTGGGGATGAGAACAGAGGCGTTTTCAAAATGAGTTAAACTGTTTCAAAACTCTCTCTGTACCCAGCTCACACTCGGAAGGTTGGAGGGGAAGCTTTAGAAGTCGCCTGAACCCGTCCGTCTCCCACAGGTCAAACGGCTACTCATCTCGGCTCGGTGTCAGTCTGCGCTCTTGTGGGGGTGGACGAGTGGGTTTTTATTCTCCCCCTTCGCTGGAAGCCTGGCACTCTACAGCCACGTCAGCGCAGCCAATGTTCCAGTTGATTTAGGGGGGGAGGGAAGGATGGTGTGGCGAGGGGTGTTCCTTTCTGTCTGATCTGTCAGAAGTCGTGCGTCAGACTGATGCAAAGCAAGTACCTCCCACGTTCTCCTCCCACCATGTTTGTTAGCTTAAACAAATGCGGCCTGCCATTAAGCCGCCATTCTGTGCTGACCGAACAGAGTCATATAGAAAGCCGTTTGTCATAAACTGTGCATCGTGTTTATCCAGCATCAGCTAATTGAATGTTCTCATCAGTCTTCAGGCAGGTGCACCACAGAGCGCCATCTATTGGTCAATTAAAAAAAAAAACGACAACAATACTACTCTGGGATGTGATTTCAGGAAGATCTGAGTCAGTATAACCTCTTTCAGTCAGGCTGCATGCGGCCAGGATGCCTCGTGGAGATTTTCACCGTCCTCGCTGTGTGTTCTTAAACAGTCGTTATTTTTGTGTGTGTGTTTTTTTTTTCACCTTTCAGTCAGGATGGCTTAGCACACTGCAAGGGAGGTTCTCAAAAAGCTCTCCCCCACCTCTGTCATACAAGTGTCTCATCAGCTTACGCTTCTTAGCCGGTCATTCAACACGTACCTACAGGACATAATCAGGTGTGATGATGTTTAACATTCATGTTTTGAGAGAAGGGATTCCACATAGCTTACACTGTCATTTAAAAAAAAAAAACAATTTTGAAGTGATCTGTCAGTCATAATCGGTGTAATAGTAAGGCGTGGTCGTCAGTCCTACCGTCTGTCGGTGCCAACAATCGTCTGCCATAGTCAACTGTCATCGGTCATCGTCGACCTTTTGGTCGTGGTGTGCTGTCATGGTCGACCGTATTAGTAATCAGTTGTCTGCCAAAGTCATCCGTCGTAGTCATGCCCTGCCCTGCCCTGCCCTCTGGTCTTAAGAGTCTTCATAGCCATTCACCGTCATCTGCCACAGTTAGTCCCAGTCAATCATCGCAGTCGTCGGTCATATCCGTCATTGTCAACTGCCGCTGTTGACGGTCGGCTTTCATCAGCCTGCCAGTTGTCAGGTGGTCAGCCGTCTTGGTTGTCGCTTGTCTGCCATAATAATTTGGGATAGTCAATTGTCGTGATCATCCGCCATGGTTGTCGCGTATGTCATTGTCGGCCACCGTTTCTGTTGTTGTTGCTGTCGCTAGTGTACCATATTCAACAGCTATCAGCCGCAGTTCACCTTGAGGTAGTCAGCTGTTGTCACTTGTAGTTAACTATGTCAGTCATCTGCCATTGTCCATCACAACAGTCCTCTGCCATGATCATCCGTCGTATTCATCTTTCATTGTTGTTAGTTTTGTCGGCCGCAATTGTCTTGACCAGGACCTCACTTTGTGTGTAGAACAACACTCAGTTTTTGGTGTTTTTTTGTTTTTTGAGGGGGGGTGATGCCTTTTGTTTGTAACATTACTGACAATGACACTTCCAGTTTTACACAACTTGATGGTCGCATATTACAGGCCGACATTAACTTTTTTGTTTTTGTCCATGTGCATTTCTGCTGTGATGGCTTCATTGAACTCTGGACCTTTGTCACTCTGTCCCCTGCTTGTTTATCATTAAACTAATATTGAATGAGTGAAGCGGTTAGGCACTAAGTGCCTCCTTGAATGCTTCGCGTTCATAATTACGGCAGTTGAGCCCACATGGGTTTTAATGAGTTTGGACCACGATACATTTTAAGATTCAAATATAGTCCAGGGGCAGTTCATGGATGGGGAGGAAGCAATTGTCACATAACGCAAGATCATCTTCAATACTGCTTAAGATGGGCTGAAACCATACAAGCCTCTTAAGATGGAGTTTGATCCATGATTGTGAGCATATCAATGGGGAGGTGGTACTGAGGCTTCGCGCTTATCTTTCAAAGGCAAGCCTCTGGGCTTGCGGGGCCAGTCTGGTTGCCCGTTTGCTCGCTGCATACGCCAGCTCTAAAAAATGAAGACAACAAACTCCCCCACAAGCGGGTCACCGGAAGGTCAGTATATGCTGGCTGTCTCTGGACCTCTGGGGTCCCAAGTGTTTATGCCTTTCTGTGCGATTTGGCACTGAGGTTCTCTCACCCCGCTCCACAACTTAGCTTTCTGCTGAGCTGTCTCGAAGCTGCTGCACTCGGGCCACGGCCATGCAGGAAGCTTTGTTGTCTGTTCAGCACTTCGGTTAAGTGGTCATCCTGCAGTCTTGCCAGGAATTGGCTGGAGGGGGGAGTTGTGGTCGAAAAGTAAATATGTTTAACTCATCTGCGTCACTGGTATGTAAAAAGAATAAAGAGCTATTTAATCTCCTGGCTGTATCTGTGAATTTGTATGTAGGCTTGTCATGATAATTACGATATTGACATCATGCTCCTTGAATAAAATGGTGGGGGGGGGAATCAGGGCGCTGATAAAAGGTCATGCTTTTTTTTTAACAAACAAAAGCAGTCAGTTCATGTGTCCCGTCGATTCAGAGGCACACAGTTGTTTTTTGTTGTTGTTGTTTTTGCTGCATTTATAAATGAGGCCTAGCAGTGTACAGCAGTGCTAATGCTAGCTGGCTAACAGCCCTCCTCTTTGGTGCTCTTTTTGTACCGTTACATTCCTTGTTTATGCAATAAAATGTTTTTTTGGTTTTCTTTTGCAAACATTCGCTACACTCCCCAAGAGCTTCAAGAAACGGACGACCGGCACCAGGTGCCTGTTCACGCTGATGTGCGCTTTCTGGAATGCCACAAAATTGAGTCAAAATCTCCGGCAGGCCTTGAAGCCTCGATTATTGTACCCCTTTGTACCAAGTTGCCAAAGAAAAAGCAACAATAAAAAGAATTTGATCATGATGACGAAAGCATTTGTAAAAAGATCCCCTTGTGACTTTGTCGCTTGTGCTTTTAATGCACACAAAGGCCTGTGATTGTCTTTAGGTCTTTGATGTTGCCTTTTTCTTCTGCCTTTCTGTAGGTCCTGCTCAGGTTCCCATGATGTCTCCAAATGGTTCAGTGCCTCCAATCTATGTGCCTCCTGGATACATTTCACAGGTCAGCAACCTGTAGATCAGTGAGAGTTTATCTGGTGTCCTATGAGAAATGATCCCGTTTCACTGAACTGTTCAAAAATATAAATAGGGGGATGTGTCGATCCCGATCATGTGATCGGAAATCAGGCCCAATCACATCATTCTCAGCTTCATGGACAATATTGCGATAGTTTCTATGAAAATATGTCATCTCGGTTATGAAAGTTATCCTGACAAGCCCAGCTCTATTATTGTATACGTTTTCCATCTTGGTGCCAACTAACAAGTTGTTCAGGAGGCTATTGGTTTGCTTGATATCAGAATGGTGTGTGCGAGGTGGATGAACAGACATTTCGGTTTCTACTTTTTCGGCAGCGAATGCGGACAAATGCTACATGATGTCCGAAAACCACCAACACCTTGAATAACCGCATCATTAGTTGCAACTCGCCCAATCAATCGTGCACATTTTAACCCTATGTTTCATACGGGTAACTTACAGTAACCACAACTTTAACTAATATTGGTTATTCAAGTTACCAGTTTTAGTTTTTAAATCCACCGCGAGATGTCACTAGCGTGCGCAACAGCGGGAGGAAAAGGTGAAAGAGGGTCCACAAAATGTTGAATAATTTCTATCCGTGAGATGAAAAGGTCCAAATACCCTATTGTGCTTGTGCAGAAGAGTATATAGAACATATAGAACACAATAAATAACAGTTTCTATGTGTTACCTATCAGTACTGCCATGCTTTTTGGCAAGATAATTGTAGTGACCATTATGCACACAAGTACCCCCCTATTATGTATTTTTTTCCCAAAATTGTGAATTTATTATGATATTTGGCCATAATCTACCCTAAATTTAAAAACAAACCACAATTGAATAACTCCTGCAGAAGCCATGCAACATAGGGTTAACACTCGTCTCCTTTCAGATCATTGAGGAGAACGGAGTGCGGCGGGTGCTGGTGTTGCCACAGCAACCCGACTTCCACCCGGGCGGCCACTCACCTCTCCACCATGCTCCGCCGCCTCCCCACGCCCACCTGCCTGCCTTTATCCCGCACCCGGCCATGATGCCCCCGCCCCCTCAGCTGTACACGGGAATGGTGGGCGGAGTGGGCGACATGAGCTCGCAGTATATCTCCCAATATCACCCGGCTCACATCTACTCAGAGCAAGGTGAGACGCCGCCCCGTTTTGGTCTTTGCCTGGATGTGGCCGTGCAGCTCCGTCACTGAGGCGCATACGTCACATTGAACACTTTGATACAATTCGCTCTAATTGTGATGGGTTTCCGTCTACGTATGATCCACTTCTCTCTCGTTGCCATGCGAGGTGATACGGTTCACCAAATACGATACGATTCAGTACAGTTAAGGTGCGGTTTATTTCAAAACCATAACATTCTGTGTCTGATGTGATATGACATTAATGACTTTAATTACATATACGATAAAGTCCACTTATAAGGCATTCAGATATGATTCACTCAGATTTATATACGATTCTCTGTTCAGGATAAGATACGATTCACTCCAGTTTCAAAGTAATATACTGTACAATTCACTCCCGGTACAATGCCAATCCCAATATAGGATTCCCATGACGACACACTTGAGAAAAATTGAATAAATATGCACACATTGTTGGCATGTATGTAAATATTGACTGGCCTGTTTTTTTTTTTTTTTTTTTTTTTTTTTAGTCAACTCTGCAGATTCCCACACCCAACATAGCCGCCCGGCATTTGTCCATAGAGATGACAGAACGAGCAAAACGTACGAGCGCCTCCAAAAGAAGCTGAAGGACCGTCAGGGAGGCAGCGGCGGAGGGCAGGTAAAGGACAGCCCTCCCCCTTCGCCGCAGAAGACGTGCGGCAGCCTCTCGACGCCCGACATCCACAATGGTGTGGGAGGCAAAGGGCCCGAAGCCGAGCTGCCCGCCGGCCATGTGTTGGACAAGCAAGCGGGTTGGGGCAAAAACGCAGAGGCTGAAGGTCAGTGGGTTAAAGACACTGGCAACCCAAAGTACAGCACTCACACTCTTGACTTTTTGTTTAAAAAAAAAAATAAAAATAAAGTTAAAAGTCGAAGTACTGATTCAACTCAAGTGAAAGTTACAGACTCTAGATATACAATACAACAGAAAAATGACTTTTACTGTCATTCATTCATTCATTCATTCATTCATTCATCTTCCGAACCGCTTGATCCTCACTAGGGTCGCGGGGGGTGCTGGAGCCTATCCCAGCTGTCTCCGGGCAGTAGGCGGGGGACACCCTGAATCAGTTGCCAGCCAATCGCAGGGCACACAGAGACGAACAACCATCCACGCCCACACTCATACCTAGGGACAATTTAGAGTGCTCATGCATGGCAGGCTGTGCCATGCATGTCTTTGGAATGTGGGAGGAAACCGGAGCACCCGGAGAAAACCCACGCAAGCCCAGGGAGAACATGCAAACTCATATGCAATAATTATTGATTAAAAATATTTATACTGTATATATATTCTCTGTTTCTCTCTCTGTCTCTGTCTCTCTATATATATCTATATAGATATATATATATATATAGATAGATTTCAAGCGACTATTTGTACTTTGTTCCTTCCTGACCCTCGGAGGGGGGGGGATATAAAAAATGAGGTGATTTGAAAGGTTTACATTTGACTGTGGTGTTTGCAGATGTTTGGGAGTTTGTTGTGTTTAAGCGCTGAAAATAGAGCCTCATTAGGGGTGCAAGCAACGAGGCAGTCGACATTTTTCTTGATTACGTTCATTAATCATTAAGATTACAACTTGGCCCGCTTGTACACACGCAGAAAATTACCGTCAGTTTGTGCAAGGTTAGAGGAAAAACATAATGGAAAATTGACTTGAATTGCGTGTACACAAACAGTTGTTTCTGTGGAGGGCCTGCCCATCTCGCAGTTGTGAAATAAAGTCAATCCCCTGAGCTGCCACTGACTGAAAATGTGACGGTGACATGAGAGTGCGGCTAATTTACATAATACTGCCACCCACTTTCCAAGGCTGCGATTTGGCAGCTCGTCGGGGCGAAGATCCGCGTGATCAAGCTCTTTATTTCATTATCATTAGCCTTTTATGCTTGTGATTTTTTGGGGGGGTTGTGTTCAGATAGTCTGCAGTGTGTTGAAAGCGGCAGAGGTATGTTAAGGCGTGGCTTTGCCTCGTGAAAAAAAATCTTTCGTTCGATCATAAAAATTATGTCAATGTTTTAGGTAATTGTTAAATAGTGCAACACTATATATCGCAGTATGGACCCACATCTCATTTCGCAACACAAATCCATCACTCAATTTATTAACCCATTTTGATTGAGGTTTGTTGTTTTTGCATTGGCTAAAATAAAAATGAAATAGATTGAAGAGTGTTTACATTGCCCTTGATTAGTGGTCTCAAGTGTACTGTAAATCTACAAATCATGATCCCAAGACACTTAAGATTTACAGTTGCAGATTTACTGCACAGTATTTCCAAAAGACCATTGCAATCAGAAGCAAAAAATATATTTTTTAATTTGATTTTGTTTTCGTTTTTGTACATTTATATATATTTTTTGTGTCCTCAGAGCTGGATGCAGCAACACAAGCCCTGCAAGCGCTGCTGAGCACCATCAGTAAACCGGTGGTACGTAGGTCCTCCCTCTTCCCTCATGTTTTGCTCTGCCCTCAATTTGCTTGTATTTGCATGTTTTTATGTGACCATCAGCAGTACGTACGCGAGAGAAGGCTAATGATGCAAATGCATGGCGTCATTAAACGTCCTATTAACACCAGCAATGAATTCCCGCCGACGCCCGACTAATGGAGTCCGACCTGCTGACGCGCACACTCGTGGGAATTTCCTGCTCCCTGATGTGTTGACATGAGGGGTTTCCTTTTAAGATGAATATGTGAAAATGACATGCTGCTTGTTTCATCGCTGCAAAATGCTACGATTCTTTCAAACACTGTGCGGCGAACACAGTTGTTAGGTGTTGCTGTTTTTCTTTACATCATAGTGAGCAGTTAACTTTGTGTGAACAGTAGCGTATGACTTAAGACTTTTTGTATGTTTTTTTTGTTTTTCCAAGAGATTGAGTCTTAGCGGTGGGGGGGTCCTTCTAGGGCAACAAAACTAAAAGGAGAAAATGACTGTTTTAGCTAGTGCTGAATGGGGGATTAGCACTGAAATAGAATTTCTTTGACCTCATAAAATGTGCAGTACAATCCTCTGTGCTCCTTGTAAGCGGAGCAAAAGGGAGTCCATTTCAAAATGACCAGATAAACCCCCAAGTCTCAGGCTGGATACAAAGAGGGATTTTTTTCTCGTCTCTTTGCTGCCACACAGGTTTGGTTAAAGGACCGTGATTCGAAACGGCGAGGTGTAATGGAGTAAGGTGGACCCCCCCCTGGGGTGCTCAGGGACTCGACCTGATACACTTCCTCCGCCTTTTGTCAATGGGCCCCGTGGATGGAGCGCAGGCTATTTTTAAGTCTCCTCAAAAGAGACTGAATGCAATCTTGTGGCTGTCAAAGTGCTTCTCTCTTCAAATTCTGGTCTGAAAGGTGGCCTCACAGCGTCGTTACAATATATAGACTGTGGTACTTACCGGGCACTGCAGCAAAGTGTGGTCCGCTGTTTCCCAGCCTTTCTTGAGCAAAGGCACATATTTTACATTTGAAAAAAATACAGAGGATTATTCTATTGACTTCTGGGGGGAATTGACGCTCATCGAGCTGTGAACGCTTGTAACAGACGCTGTTTACACACCTGCCTGCCGGATAACACGTTCTCACCGATGGCTCCTGTTGGTGTACATGTGGCAGGTGTCAGACATCCAGGCCCGGGCGGTCGAGGCGACCTGGAGTGCTCCCAAAACGGAGGACGACAGCACCCCCACGGGGGCCCTCAGCTATGAGGTGTCTGTCTCATTTAGCGGCAAGGATGGCAAGTACAAGAGCATGTACTGGTGAGTGATGTCACCACCCTTCATACAGAGGCAGCCCAGAATTCATTACTCGCTGAATTCCAAAATTCTCTTTCACGTATGGTTCGGAAAAACGTTTATTTTGAACATGCAAAAGGTCCTTTACACACACATTCTGACAGGGATTTATTTTCCTTTCATTTCAGTGGCGAGGATCTGAGCACAACTCTAGAGAACCTTCGACCAGCAACAGACTATCACGTCAGGTCAGCCATAAGACTGTCTTGAAGATGGCCGAACATTTTGGCTAACCTGTGTTTGGCTCTATCCCCGCCTTCAGGGTCCAGGCCATGTGTAACTGTTTACAGGGAAGCCCGTCGGAAGCCGTGAGCTTCACCACGCTAAGCTGTGAGCCGGAACCTCCCAATGCTCCCAAGAAAGCCAGCGGGACCAAGAACTCTCTCGTACTCCAGTGGAAGGTACCATGTTGATCAATTTTAATGGTGCGGGGACTGCCGCGGCAGGACTGAAACATGTGCGGCATCCGCTTCCAATTCGGTTGACTTTCTAGAACAAATCCTGTGTAGACAAACACGAGAAGTAGTCAAAAAACACAAAAGCAGTCGCGCTGAGCCTAACGTAGCATTTCAAATATCCACTCAGTGCTCAGTCTTGTTAAACAGCGCAAATGGATGGACTCAAATGCTCAATTCTGATCAGAGTATTGCCAAATCCAAGTCCTTTGTGTACAAGAAGACGATGGCCATGTGCTCCAGAAGCAAGTGAACAGCATATGGAGAAACGGCAGCTCTCTCCTGCGGTTGTTGTTGGGGCCCCATTTCGTGGGGTTCCTCTGTAATTAACGTTCCCATTGAGCTAGCGGGAAAAGGCTGCGCTCGTAAAGATGGCCTCCCAGGTGTGCCTGTCTGTGCGCGCACACATGCGCATGTGTCAGTGTATGTCTATCTGCAAGCATGTTCATAAAGAGCAATTGTGTATGTGCATGCCGGTGTGTATGTTTACGGGCTTTGCAAAAAAACAAGCACGCGTTCTCAGCAAACCTTCAGCGGATTAATTAAAGCAACTTTAAAAAAAAAAAAAAAAGCTGCACACAGCTGGGTGCGTCTTTTCTGCTACGTTGTACTTCAAGAAGCCTGCAAGAGCCACAAGGGAACATTGTTGTCCACGCTTGTCACACGTGCATTGTGCCATCCTCATGTTTGTTTGCTTTTGTTTTTCCTTTAGGCTCCCTGCGACAACGGTTCCAAGGTCCACAACTACATACTTCAGTGGGATGAGGTAATCGTGTTTCAGAATAACTGTTCAAATGCAAAACACATTTATGATTGCAGTGCGAAAATGGTTTCTCGCTAAAGCAATGGCTTGGGTTTTTTTTTTTTTTTTTGGTAGCGTCCATTTTCTGTACATTTTGTCCATTCACGTTGCAGTTGAGCTCAAGGTTCCTTACTTACGCACTCCCACTTGTAGTTGTCAGTAATAGAAAAAAAAATCCTTCTGCTGTGTAGGGGAAGGGAAATGGCGTGTTTGAGCAGTGCTACTATGGACCTCAGAAGCAGTACAGAGTGGCCAAGCTTTCACCAGCCTCCAGATATTCCTTCCGCCTCGCGGCCAAAAATGACATGGGTGTCAGGTAAGTCATCTTCCTTATGTGGATTCCATCATTTCTGTGTTGATTCTCCCAAAAGAGAGAAAATAAAATAAACTGTTGAAAGTTTTGATTCAACTCCGGTTAGCAAAGTACAGATTAGGAAATGTACCTCCAGAAAAACTATGGTACAGTTTGCATTTGTTAGGCATGTTTTGTCATCGGATTGGCATGGAAGCGCGAGTCATCCAGCTTGTATGTGACATTCAGGTTTGCAAACCACTCGAATGCCAAACAGATGCCGGTGATGTTGGCGTTGCAGCACTCTGGATTTGAAATCAGCACAGCTTTTGTGTTGAAGATAAGGAAAATGAGAGATGAAAACCACTCACGTTCTACTGTCCCATCTCCTTCCCGTCTCCCTCTCGTTCTTTCATTTTTGCAGTGAGTTCAGTGAATCTGTGGAGCTGTTCACCTCGTGCAGTGTGCCGTCGTCGCCCTTCCCTCCCGAGTTGGAGATGGCCGGCGTCACCTGGCTGAAACTTAAGTGGCTGCGCCCCAGCAGCTCACCCAAGGAAGACGACGTCTGCTACATCCTGGAGATGGAGGAGGAAGGCTCGGTACGACGCTGTTTTTAACAATGTAGCCAGCTTGCCGCTATTCACGGCAGGGTGCCATCGCTACCTCTTCCAATTAGTTTGTGTTTGTGCTACCCCGCAGCAACCTTTCATTCATTCTTTAAAAAAATAAATACATTCAATCTATTGTCAGTAATTGGCGCTCGCACAAAAAAGGTTTTTAATTGCCTATAGCGCCCACAAGATAGCAGCAAAGCTTTCTTCGACTGATAAGCCAAGGGACCGCGACAGAAATTGGTGTCAAGGAAGTATTTTGAAAGTGATAAATAGTGACTGTTTTGATATTCGCATATCAGGGAGCATCTGAGTTTAGCCTCAGTTGTTAGCGTATGTTGTTGCGAATGTTTCTGGTCAGAATGCCTTTAAAAGCACAATATTGTATGACGAATTTTGGATCATAGGTTGGTATAGTATCAGTCCAACCCATCAAAATGGGCAGTTGTAAAAAAGAAAAAAAGTGTTATTGACTGTGTCCACCATTCAAGCAATTCATTTAGCACTGTCGCTAAAGGGAAGGTAATTTTATTTTTTTTATTAATTCCCATGACATTTACAGCTTGGAGCAACTTCCTGGAAACGCGCACTTACAGCTCCCTTCCAGTCTGTCGCACCCCGCCAATCGTTTGTCTAACCGGTGTTGTTGTTGTCTTGAAAGACTCTGCCGTCCGCCGCGTCTCCCCTGACGGCTGTCTTGTCGCGCTCCGCAGGGTTACGGCTTTCAGCCCAGCTACGACGGTGATGAGCTCTCCTGCTGCGTCAGAAACCTCCACAGGAGCACCAAGTACAAGTTCCGGGTAAGGGAGATGTGTGGTCGTCGTAGTGGTGATGAGGAAGGGCGACTCAGGTGATCCCCCGTTGGAAGCGTGTGCGTGCGGAGAGAGCCAGGCCGGCGCAAAGGTCTGTCAACAAGAGAGGGAGGGAGCATGTGAGAGTGAATGAGTATGGGTGAGTGTGACAAAAGGTGAATCTGTGAAAGGGTTTTTTTAGGGGGCGGGGGGGTGCTTGGTGTGAGCCCGGGGCATAGGAGCTGCCGATGTGAGTCATCCCAGTTTTGCCAGCATTTGTGGCAGCAGGCCTCTAAACGGGAGCATCCTGCCGCTAGCCTGCTGCTCATCACCACCTTGTCAACGGCACCGTTTTTATTAGCGTCCCGGGAAGTCGAGCGCATTGTTGTGCTCCTTGTTAGCATGAGCCCGTCATTTCATTTCAATGCGTCCCACTTGTTTGGGTTGGCTCGTTTGAATTGCAAGTGTACCGCATGTGTTTGCCGCTGTCCTGACAATACGAAGCGCTTCATTGCTAACGTTGAGAAAGCCTTGACCTCCTCACAGTAGGAGCTCCGTAATCCTTCGCTCGTCTTCGCCTCGATGCCTCACTCCCGCCCTGCTGTCCTGTCCAGGTGGCGGCGTATAACTCGGAAGGCAAAAGTAACCCCAGCCCGGTGGTGGAGTTCATCACCAATCCGGACAGACCCAGCTATACCTCCAAGCCCGTCATCAAGGGCAAAGTTCTGCCCAACAGCTTCAAGTTGGCCTGGGGTGCGCATCGCTTGACAAAATGTGAACCCAGTTGGACACTATTCACCTTTGCCCTTTTTGTTTTAGAGCCCCCCAAAGAAAATGGCGGAGCGGATGTCACCAAGTATGTTGTGGAGATGTCGGAGGGTTTAAGCGGTGAGTAAAAAAAGCCTTTTTATTGGTGGCCATGTGGGGCTCCAACTCAGACATTTTCACATCGTCTTATTTATGTACGCTCAGGTTTGTCGTGGGAGCTGGTGTATTCGGGCCCGGCCGTGGAGCACCTGTGTGATGGACTCAAGCCCGGCTGCTCCTACCAGACGAGAGTGTACTGTATGAGCGAGGGGGGGCAGAGCCCGGTGAGTCATTCATAGACGCACACCTTTTCACTCTGCCGGGTTTGCGTAGCTGCTTATTTCAATGGCGCCGCAGTGAGGAAAAAGGGTTTGATGATGTGTAAGTCGGGGCAGCTATTATTAGCGTTTCATGTTTGTAATTTAGTCATGAAACGGGATTTACGGCAGTGTTATTTTAATCTGTGCTGAGCTGTCTGGCAGCCTTTTGTTCAGATGGTAGTGAATGTATACATGCCTGGCCTTCTCAAACTACACAACATGATTGTTGTTCACGACATTGGTGCTGTCAGGCTACCACATAAATATTGTTGCCTTGGACCGGGCGAGATGTCGAACTACAAGTCCGCCCTCGACCTGACCGGCCAATATTTGCGTGCTTCCGTCGAGACTCAATCCATTGGCGCAGGTCCGTCGGGGGGCGTGACGAGCAGCTGTCATCATGTTGACGGAAGCATTATAGGTGCATCTGCCTTGTTTCTTATGTTCAGAAAAGGTGAGGGGGGAAAAAAAAATATCCAAAAAGAAATTGAGGTAACAAATTGGTTGAATGACACGGCATTTGCGAATCAGCTACGAGCTTTGTAGTTAGCAAACGTAGCATGAGTTGAAAGGCTATGAATGCTTTCCTTTTTTTTTTTTTTGAAAAGTCACTTTTTAAGTAGTTTACATTGTGCTTATGTACACCATGTCCAGTCTCTCGTCAGAAGTAGGGAGGGCACCGTCTTCCTATTGGTCAATGCCAAAGAACCAATCAGCGTAGGACATGTCACACTATGCGACAAGACGAACAAAAATTCTGACATGCCGGACTTTTGTTGTTGTGGCTGTATAAGTGTCCCATTCAATCAATAGATAAGACGTTCCCACTGAACATTTGGCAAGCCTCCTCGCTGTCCATCTTTAAAACCCGCCTCAAAACTCACTTGTATTCTTTGGCATTTGATTCAGCGTGACTCAGATTTGTTCTTGGTTTTGCTGTTCGGTGCTTTCTACCGTCTTTGTTACTGATTTGTTGCTTTACTGTTGTATATGTTAGTTGCTCCATGCACAGCACTTTGTGTGCAGCGATGGCTGTTTGAAAGTGCTCTATAAATACAGTTGAGTTGAGTTCCACAGAAAAGACACCTGTAAGGGGAAATTGCGAGCCACACATTTCCAGAGACTACGTTTGTTGCTTCCAGTGAATCGAGGCAAGAAAGTATGATCAGCATTAGCATTCATCTTCATCTATTTCCAGGAAGCTAACATAATGAATATGACCATTAATTCAGCCTGTTTTTGTTGAGTACTGCGACAACTCCTCATCAAGACTAAGTCTCCTAATTGATGAAACCTCCCAGGCTTCTTTTTTTTCCTTAATTAGTCTCCTACGCAGATGCTCCTCGTTAATTTGTGCGTCGGCCAGTAGCGCGTGCATTTATTCATGAGTGGCCTTGCAAGGAAGCATGACTCACGGTGGCAAGCGGCTGACATCACGCTTGCATGTTTGCCATGGCATTTCGTCTTGGGGAGAGGGGGCGGCAACAAAAAAAAAATAATAGTCTGTGTCCTGAACCCGTGCTAATGATTTGCTGTGCGAGTGCTGAAAAAAAAGGTTTGTTGGCATTTTGAATTTGTTATCATCAAATTGTTTCTTGTTTCCCTACGCAAGCTATCGGAGACCCTGCAGGTCCAGACTCCCGCGGTGCCCCCAGGGCCCTGCCAACCCCCCCGATTGGTGGGCAAGCCCAAAGCCCGCGAATTGCAGCTACGCTGGGGTGAGTCGTTTGCTTTTTGGAGCGCGGGATATCGTCTGCACTTTCTTGGCCAGTTGCATGAAGCTCTGGAAACTCTCTGAAGGGGGCAGCATGGTGGTCTTGTATTTGGCACATTTTGCCCCACAGTCTCGTGAATGATTTTTAAAGCAGTTTGGCAGTAATCTTAATTCGCACACTTTAACATTGATCTGTTGTGATTGTTTTGACTGCCCTCCCACTCCCACCTTTTCACTGCGCATGTGCAGACTCAGTTCAGGAAGGCTGCCGCACACATGAGCCATTAGTGCGGTTTTAAATATGACATGGCGCTACCGCCGGCGGAGCAGAGAAAAGGACACGGCGAGTTTTACAGTTTTAATGGAAACTACGAATCAACTTTTGTCACGGTCTGCGTAACCGACAACAGCAAGAGCCAGACACCATTATCGCGCTGCCGTCTGCGTCCGCCGTGGAGGATTAATAAAGATGAAGTGGAGAGTGACGCTTTTCATCCTGAAGATGTAATAGCATGAAAGCGGTCGAAATGGTAAACTGCATTCCATGTTGATTCATGTTCTGATCGATTACAGACCATCAAAATGTGGAGAAGATTCACTTGTGCGATCATAAACTCCTAAGAAGGATTTGAAGGGCTCGGGAAATTGGGGGATTTTCTTGAATTCACACTTCATTGTTGGTGATAAACAATAATCGAAATCTATGGTGTTAGCGAAATATTATTCACTGGAGAGGTGGAACCTCAAAAAAACAGTATTGGAGAATTGCAACTGATTTCAAAAGCAGGACAAAGTGGCTCGAAGAAAATTCGAGGACTGGAGGAAATGTTTTCATGTGGTTGCGGAGCGTCTCGTGAAGTGGTTTGCCTCCGGCCCACAAAATGGCTTCCACTGTCAATGTTTACAATTTCACCTTATTATTGTTATTACACTGATTATGTTTCCATTTCATTTTTCCCCAGCTGCACCTCAGGTGGACGGCGGCAGCCCGGTGTCGTGCTACAGCGTGGAGCTGAGCGGGCCGCAGTCGGAGGAGAGCAGGGAGGTATACCAGGGTCCTGAGCTGGACTGCTCCGTGGGGGGCTTGATGCCCGGCAGGACCTACGGCTTCCGGCTCAAGGCTGGAAACAAGGCCGGGGTGAGACACTTATTTTATGCTTGCCTTTTATTTTGTGTGTCGAATGTTAAAATGTCCAACGGGTTCAAAAGGTGAAGGTGCAAGGTGTTTACATGGTGTGGAAGGGGTAAAACGTTAGGTTTTTTAAAAAACTATATACAGATGTACATCCCTCAGATAAATTTAAAATGATGATTTAAAAAATATATGTATTTTTTTCACAGTTTGGGCCACTCTCTGAACGCTACGACGTCACCACCGGCCCCGGGGCCCCCGAGCAGTGCAAAGCTCCTTCCATCACGTGCAAATCACCCAGCTGTGCTGTGGTCAGCTGGGAGGTAAGGCCACACAAATACCGTCTAACGTGTTTGCCCACCAAGTAGAGGCCCCTGCATCTGTGATAAAAAAAAAAAAGGCACACAACAACAACTTCCACTTCATACTCAAGTGTCCGTGATGACATTCTGTGGTGACGTTACGAATGAGCCCGATGACCACTGAATCTCATTTCGCCTTCCAGGCCCCACCTTGCAACGGGGCTCCGGTGACAGAGTTTCGTCTGGAGTGGGGGGCCGCTGAGGGCTCCATGCAAGTCTGCTACAGCGGAGCGGCCCTCGGCCACGAGATGAAGGGCCTGCTACCCGCCACCAATTACTTTTGCAGGGTACAGGTACGAGGCGAGAACATGCATGGCACAGAATTGTGACCTGAGCGCTCATCGCTGTGCCGTGCCAAATGATTGCAAGTTGTTGCTAAATAATTGTGTGGAAAACCGTGACGTGGCAAACGGCAAGAAAAACTTTCCCTTAAATTGTATCGCCATCTTGTGGACAAAAAGTGATTTCGCGTCTTCCCAGGCTCTGAACGTGGCGGGCGTGGGCCCTTTCAGCGAGGCGGTCTTGTGCCTGACCCCCTGCTCGGTCCCCGCCGCCGTCGGCAACATCTGCGCGATGAAGGAATCTGAGCTCACCAGGTTTGGCGTTCCTGACGAGGAGGAGGAGGAGGAGGAGGAAGATGAGGACGAATGCATCCGGCCACCGCCGCCGCCGCCTCTCTACTCGCCATCCACCTGCGTGGGGATCTGCTGGGACCCCCCCTGCGACCACGGCTCAGAGATCACATCCTACCTGATCGACCTGGGCGAACGCCAGCCCGTCGTGGTCGGCCCCGTCACAAAGCACGTCATCCAGAACCTGCAACCCGACACCAGCTACAGGTACACCCGCTACTCTCTGGCTGTATTTATTATATATATATTTTTGTCCAGTGAGGATTGGTTGCAGAGAACGAAAATCTCAAGACTGTGTTTTATCTTTCAGGGTCCGAATCCAGGCCCTGAACTGCTTGGGGGCGGGGCCCTTTAGTCACACCTTTAAGCTGAAGACCAAGCCCCTGCCCCCGCAGCCGCCCCGCCTGGAGTGCACGGCCTTCAGCCACCACACCCTCAGGCTCAAGTGGGGCGACGGTCCAGGCAAAGCCGCCGCCTCAGACGCCCTCCAGTATCACCTGCAGATGGAGGACAGGAGTGGCAGGTCTGTCCGTTGTCACGCCGCATACCACGACATTGACTTTAAACGGTTCCCAAGTCAATATCTTGACTCCTCCGCCCCCATAAATAATAACAGGTTGCAGGTTTATTCGAGAAGATGGCGACGTTGCGATCCTTTAGATGTAGTCCTTAGCTGTACCCCACGACCGCGCATTCTGTTTTTGGCGAGCGTTGCCATTGTCATGCTCTTTATGCGTGTTGTCTGTCATTGCAGATTTATCTCCTTGTATGAAGGAACCTGCCACACCCACAAAGTGCAGAGGCTAAATGAGTCTACCTCGTACGCGTTCCGCATCCAGGCCTTGAACGAGGCGGGCTCGGGGCCCTTCTCCGCTGTTTACACCTTCACCACCCCGCGCTCGCCCCCGGCCCCCCTCAAAGGTAAGCTTGCTCGCTCCCTGGCTGGCCCCCTTCATTTCCCGGGTGCAACATTTTCTCTGTCACGTTCTTCTCTCAAAGGTCGTCGCCGTGTCCGATTTGACCTTTGAATGAACTGAGCCAATTTTTTATTTTATTTTATTTTTTTGTCTGGCGTAGCCCCCAAGGTGGAGCGCGTGGATGACAGTTCCTGCGAGGTGAGCTGGGAGGCGCTGTCGCCCATGAAGGGCGACCCAGTCGCCTACGCTCTGCAGTTCATGATGGGGAACTCCGACTTCAAGCAGGTGCGCGCGCTCATCCTCACATTCGTCTCGCGCGCCGCGAGTTGTCCATTATGCAAAAGGCTGCCGTTCTCCGTGACGTATGACCGAAGCGAGTGTCAAAGGGGATCAAATAAGCGAGCGGAAGTGGCATGTGTACATCTGGCTTCGTCTTCTCGGTGGATTCACGTGTGCAATGTTCCTCAGGGAGGCGTTGTGTATGTGGTGGTCAGAAGGAAAAGAATAAATGTTTTGTATTCATGATTTTGTGTAATTTATTACTATTTTCAAATGTCTTTACATACTTAAAAAACTTGATTTGGTTTTGGCACTTGTCATTTGTGAACTCTATTTGCAGGGATAGTAATTAGTAATCCCGCAAAAGTAGTTTGCAATTGGCCATCGATGCCTCAAAATGGCCACAAATCTCTTAAAATGGAGAATCGGTCACATGTACACAGTCATGAACGCATGTCACATAAATGTCGACGTTCAGTTGGCAAATTATTTGACACTCTCAACTCTGTTCTAATAGTTGAGACTTACCAAATGTCATTCCTTTTTTTTTTTTCTTCCTACTTTTGATATTACTCTTTATATATATATTTATGGATTGAAATTCCTCAGTTAGCGTTGCGGTTGTCGCTAACCGGTCTCCTGGTCCTTCCTGGGCAGGCGTACAAAGGTCCCGGCACGTGCTTCACAGTGCAGCACCTCCACCCCAACAGCGACTACCGCTTCCGGGTGTGCGCCATCCGCCAGTGCCAGGACGCGCCCGAGCTGAGCGGGCCCTATAGCCCCACCGTGACGCTCGCCGTCCAGCGGGGGGTAGACGGCCCCGCCTCGGCGTCCTCATCCAGGTCCACGTCCTCGTCCGCCTCCTCGCCGTCCTCCTCCTCCTCGACGTCCGGGCGGGCCGGACGCAGCCTGACGGACGAGCAGTGCGCCTTCCTGCTCCTCATGGTGTTCGCCGTCATCGCCATCCTCATCGCGTTCGTCATCCAGTACTTTGTCATCAAATGAGCGCCGCCACCAGGGCACCACGGTTATTACAGCTTTACTCTCCACCCTTTCACACTTTCCTCCTCTTTCCGCTCCACCACTGGCAGGACGAGCGGGGAGCTTCACACACAGTTATGCACATTGTTCATTGCTCCGCAAAAAAATTGGGCTATTGGGTGAAATAACGGAATGACTAAAATGCACAAACAACCTTCAAGGTAACTTAATTTGGCCTCGAAGCTTGAAAATTTGGGTCCACTTACGCCTCTCTGTGACTGCTCCAGTCTCTGTGTCGCTGATGAGGCCGCTGACATTCGACCAGGATTGTCAAACACATCAATTGTTTGCATCATTGTCAAATTATCTCAACGTATGGTTAAACATACAGGGTTGCCCGCTACTTGTTGTTGTTCCAGTGGTTGAACTACAAATGGAGTTGGAAATCACACGTCATGGAACATGAACAATGAGATACCGGATGGAGGTTGGTGGAGGAACATTTTCAATTTTGATCCAGACTTTTTGCCCCAAATCAAAAGAACAAATTAGTCAGGAACATGAAGTAGACGCTCTCGATTGTAGAGGGGCAGCACTAATTATCAAATTAATTGACACCTATTTTGATAATTTTTCCTTTGCATTAATCTTGTGATTATTGACTAGCTGTCGTTTACTTGGCTTTGTTATATCATGAAACAATACCAAAAATGTTTTTTAATTCCATTCATTGATGGAATTTTTTTCTAGAATAATCAATTCTAAAACTACTGGATAGCTTAGTTGATTTGCTTCAGTGGGTCACAAAAAATAGATATATATAATGTGACAGAGACTGGAAGAGGAACAGAAAGGCACTAGGGGGACGTTTCAAACGGTTAACAATGCCAACTCAAATTAAGTTCACCTCTAAAGGTTAAAGTGCAGTGGTTGTCAAACTTTTTTCATAAAAAAAAATTAAATCAAAAATACTCTCCAATTTATCACCATTGTGACCAACATCAATCACAATCGCACCGAAATAAATGCAAAATGTATTGAACTTTATAAAGTTCAACGCAACTGAACTGACAATCGCTGTAATTCATTTTCGGCTCATCATGAAAAGCCCAACATCCCCAACTTTTTGCGAGCACGGTTTAGATTTGTAGTCGTTTCCACTTTGAATCTTTTTTTTTTGTTTTTGTTTTTTGGGTGGGTGTAGTATCTGCGTGACCTGCCTGGTGAGTTTGCACAGTGAAGGATTGAGGACCACATGAAGGGACTTTTAACTAAATCCTCCCCAAATCTATCCAAAACAAAAATCCATATTGTAGGAAGATGATTGAGCACTTTCGGTTTTTCTTTTCGTTCATGTGGCGAATGTTGAAGGATGTAAAAACGTGAGCAGAGAAATCCTATTTTTGTACAGCGACGGCGGCAGAGGATGACAACCCCAAAAAAAATGGCGTGGGGTTCAAACGTGAGAGAAAAATAGAAAGCAAACGGCAAATCCAACTATTTTTTACTCCCGTGATCATGATAATGTAGCTTAATTTTACAATGGCGCAGCAGCTGCTTGACTCCGGAAATCATGTTCAGCACAAAAAATGTTCGCTTCCCTTTTGTTGTTTCCTTGATGTTTTTTTTTCTTTGTTTGTTTGTTTTGGTTTGGGGGGTTTTTGCACCTTAGGGAAAGGAAAACAAAACCCTTGGCTGACTGCATCCGGGTTGGCATTTTACGCCACTAACACTTTTTAAAAAATTAATCAATTAAAAAGTCGGCATTGCTAAAACAACTGAGCAAAAAAGAAAAGTAAAAAGGTGTGGTTTCCGAGGCCTTATTGGGGAAGACTTAATTTCATGTTGAGGTTTCATTTTTGTTTTTTTATTCTTTTTGTTTTTTTTGGTTTGTTCGCTACCTTTTATTTTCCGTCAGTAAAGAGAAGAAACACCGTAGTTGTTAGTGCGTGTTTCGTTTGACTTTTTTTGTTGTTGTCGTTTTTACTTTTGGCTCGTCCAGGGTTACGTGTGAAGTATATATATAAATATATATAATCTATTTTTTATATCATGTGATAATATAAGTCGAGAAGAATAACGATTTGCAGCGTGCAACCCATCCGTCACGTTATTTTGATTTTGTGTAATCAATAACATTTCAGGCTATTCTTGTCTTCATTTCGAAAATTGCAACTATATTACTAAAATAAAAAAATCCACCTGTACCTTGCAAAAAAAAAAAAAGTGTTGATTTGGTCCTCAGACGTCCTCTCTCGCTCGCCGTCTTATCTTTTGATAGCAACTTGTGGCATTCAAACATCACCTGATCAATTTGGAGAGAAGAAAGCAAAAACGCCCCGCGCCCCTGAAAAATATATTTAAATATATGCACATCGATGGAGAAACAACCATTTTTATATTATTTTAACCTTTGCAGTTATACCTCATTGAGCATACATTCCAAAAATGGCAATTTGTTATACGATACATACTTAGCTAACGAGACATATCACTTTCCAAATGTTGATTATGTGGGCGGGGAAATGGAATGGAATCATAGAAATGTATTTAACGTGTATATGTATAGTCATGATATCTACAACAAATTCCATGCACAATAAAAGATTTATTATTCTTAAATGTGTCTTTTTTTTTTTATTTATTTATTTTTTTTTTTTTTTAATTCAAAGGCTTGACTACTGGCATTTTCCACTTTCACCGCTTGGTAGACCCATGACCTCTCCAGTGTTTTTCGGACCATAAGGTGCACTTAAAAGGGAAGCTTTAGTCCCTCCCTGAGTAGTATATCTAGCGGGAGTAGCAAAACAAGAAGAGATTTCGCGTGATTGATGCTTTCGGTCGGTTTGCACGCAGCTGTCACCAGGCTGAGGCGACGACGATGAGGAAGGGGGACGGATAACCACGATGTTGGTCTTCCATCAGATGGAGTAGCACCTCAACGTCCAGGGACTAGTGCGCTCCTTGTCCTTACTAGTAAGACCAGGGAGAACTATAGTGGGCTAACTCCGTTTTGGGTTGTTTTGCACAAGAGTCAATTTAAGGGTTATGGCTGGAATAAAGTGGGGGCAGGGTGGGGGTGGAGGGGGTCATAGCTTGGTAGTTTATATGACAATGATGACTTCTGGTTTATTTATTTATTGTGGTTGTCCTCTGATTTGGGCATTTTTCAAATATGATCCGGGCTTGGATCATGTTTGGTATCGGATCGATGAATGTCAGTTCCGAAGGCCGAATCCAGGTCAGTTTAGTTTACATTGCAAAAAAAAAAAAGCAAACGGCACAGTGTCAAATGTGTTCATATTCCATCATGATGATAACATTCCCAAAGACTAAAATAGAAAAACAAATTGATTAGAGGTGCACATCTGGTGGCCTTCAGGCCCGTTGATGTACTGTATATATATTTTTTAATATACCCCCCACCCCCCAAAAAAATATATATAGCTGGGAAATGGGGAGAAAAATCCTAAATTTTCAGGAAAAATATCTGCAAACTGACTATGCAACTGTGGTGTTAAATGGTAATGTCAGCATTTGCCAGTAGATGGCAGATGTATGGGAATTGGCCCAGTGTTGCACTGATGAATCAAGAATAAGTGCCAAGTGCAATCATTTCAAACTAAACTTTGATTTAAATATGAATTTCACTCAAATATATACCTTTTATCACCATTTCAATGACAAAAAGGATAAATCGTCAAAAAGAGCTTTATTCCGTATCCTTCAAGTGCGCTGAATTGTCTTTTGTAGTGTGGAAAAAGAGCATCTTAGTAAGCTGATTTAGCATAGTCTCCTCCTACACGCGCTTGTTAACTTCCTCCCGTTGTCATCATTCAATTAGGGGACAAGCTCCCCTTTCGGAGGAGGAGGAGGAGGTGGAGGAGGAGCTGCTTTTCGCTCTTGCCGCCAGATCATCCAAATCGTCGTTTGTGGCCGGACTGCAAGTCGAGATCCTTTCTTGGATTTTACAGGTAAAGCCGTTTCTTACGCCAGGATTTATTGTTATTAGTTTATTTGGAAAGGTAGATTTGCATTGACAGTTGTCATCGTGAAGATTGTGAAGGTGTACCTAATTGCCAGAGTAATAAAATACCAAATGGTGTGGCCAGTGGGTACTTTTATTTGTATTTTCCTCGTTATTATTCATACTATTGTCATATTGTGCTTTGGTCATTATTTAAATGTTAGTATTTCTCATGTAACATTCATTGTTTCATGTCGTTTCATTTTTTCCCTTTTTTTTTCCTTTTTAAAGATGTTTCAATGGGGTTTTTATTCATATTATTCATGTTTCTTTTTTTTTACTATTTATTTTAATTTTTTTATTTATCTGTATTTTTATTTTTGTTCTTCAAGGTAGGACTTTTATTTGTACAACTAAATGTACAAAAAAATGTTTACTTGGGTGCTAGAGGTTATAGGTCACATTAATGACCAATGGTATTTGAACAAGGGTGTGTAGACTTTCGAGATCTGAAACTGCAAGAAACTGCTGATTTTGCAGCATTGCGTTCACTTGTTTTTTTTTTTTTTTACCGTCACCGCATTGCACCTCAGTCATGTATTTTCTTGCATATGTCAGAAGTGAGGATGCCCTGGACCAGACCCCAGGTGGAGCTCCAGTCAGCCGAGACGTCCGATCCTCCGGGTGGCATCGGCGACGTGGGCGACCACCACTACGAGGGCTCCCTGTTCCCCACCTCCACGCTGATCCCCGTGACGGTGATCTGCGTGGCCATCTTGGTGGTGGGCGTGGCCGGCAACACCATGACCATCCTCATCATCCAGCACTTCAAGGACATGAAGACCACCACCAACCTGTACCTGTCCAGCATGGCCGTGTCGGACTTGCTCATCTTTCTGTGCCTGCCCTTTGACCTCTACCGCCTGTGGAAGTACGTCCCGTGGCTGTTCGGCGAGGCCGTGTGCTTGCTCTACCACTACGTTTTCGAGGGCTGCACGTCGGCCACCATTTTGCACATCGCTGCCCTGAGCGTTGAGCGCTACCTGGCCATCAGCTTCCCGCTTCGCACCAAGGTCCTGGTGACCAAACGTCGCGTCCACTACATCATTGCCGCCCTGTGGGGTTTCGCCCTGGCCTCTTCCACGCCCACGCTCTTCCTGGTAGGCGTGGAATACGACAACGGGACGGGGGCGCGCGGCGGCCAGTGCAAGCACACGGACGACGCCATCCACTCGGGCCGGCTCCACATCATGCTGTGGGTGTCCACCGGCTACTTCCTGTGCCCCATGCTCTGCCTGGTCTTTCTCTACGGCTCCATCGGCCTCAAGCTGTGGAGGAGCCGGGCCGACCTGAGGGGACCCGGCGCGCTGGCCAGGGAACGCTCGCACAGGCAGACCGTCAAGATTCTTGGTGAGCGGATACACTCAAGAATTCGCCCCTGGAGACGGAATGGCGTATTCCGAAAAGACAAATACTGAGTGAATGTGATACTTTGTGACCTTGTTTTTTGTTTTTGTTTTTCAACAAATCCTCCATGTTGGTGGCAAACTAGTATAAATTAGGTTGATTATCGATTTCAATCTCAAGTTTGTGTAAGTATATAGTATAAACACAAAATAGGGTTTCAAATGGGGGGCTAAGGTACCAAATTAGGTTCCAGGACAGTGTTGGTGTTTCAAAATAGGGTTTCAAGACATGGTCACGGCTTCAAATGATGGTTTAAAGTCATAGATCTAATCACTCTAATTGCCCCACGGGGATAAATAAAGTTTTCTGAATCTGAATAGATGGGGTATCAAACAAGAGTTAGGGTGTTAGAGTAGGGTTCCTAGACAGTGTTCGGGTTTCAAGCCAGAGGTGATGTTTCAAAAGGTGGTTCGGTTTGTTGGCTGTAATTGTTGTTGTTGTTGGTCTCCACAAGTAATTTGTCAACCTTTGTCTTCGTGTCTCCCCGCTTCCACTTTGTCCTGTCACACACACTGATTGATGTGCGTGTGTGCGAGCGTGCGTGCTAATTGTTCTCCGTAGAAGCAACGTGGCGGCATCTTTATGCCTTTGTTTTGTTCTTATATTGTCATGGCCTCATGCGAGAATATTGATGGCGTCCGATCGTCCAATTGGATCGCCCCGCACGAATGAGCATCGATCAACGCTAACGACGATTTTCACTCTGCTCTAATCTTGTCCGCACTCGTTACGCTAGAGTAACGCCACATGGGCAGTAAATCTCTTTCAAGGAACGTTTGCAGATTGACGAAGCTTTTCACACGGTCGGGTGGCATAGGTAAACAAAAATCTGATAACCACACCCAAAAACCACACCCTCCGTAAATCGGATATTTTTTTCTTGATAATGTTTTTAAAATAACCATTAACACATTACAACATCGGACAAAGATAATAACTTTCAAACATTTCCACTCAGAAATATTGGCTGTAAAAAGTCGAATGTTTTTTGGGGGGAGATTTTTTTTTTGTACACTTTAATACAGCACAACACGAGACAAAGATATTGACATTCACCCCCCGCCTCCCAAAAAAAAGACCCCGCAAAAAATGACGATTTTTTTGGGGTTTGCCCATGTCAAAACAAGTCATTAACCCATTCCATTCACTCCCAAAGACGTTTTTAAACGTCTTTTCAGACTCGGTCTAGAATTGGCTGGTACTGAATGAGTTAATATCCGCCAATGTAAATCGATGAATTGGGCCGTCTCGATAACCAAACCTCCCGCTTCCTGTGTGTGCCCCCCTAGTGGTGGTGGTGTTGGCCTTCATCATCTGCTGGCTTCCCTACCACATCGGCCGCAACCTGTTCGCCCAGGTGGACGACTATGACACGGCCATGCTGAGCCAGAACTTCAACATGGCCTCCATGGTGCTTTGCTACCTGAGCGCCTCCATCAACCCGGTGGTCTACAACCTGATGTCGCGCAAGTACCGCTCCGCCGCCAAGCGCCTCTTCCTCCTACACTGGCAGCCCGGGCCTTCTCCAGACCGCCACCGCGGTCACCAGAGCCAACCGAGCACGGCCGACCCCGTCGAGAGCCTGACCGGATCCGCCGCACAACGTCTGCGCCTTGCCGCCATTGAGCGTTGAATGAGACGTCGGCGGGGGGTGCGCTCCCAGGAGGTTCGCTGCTTAAAGTAGACAAAAGAAAAAACAGAGCTGAACGCTGCTGTTTCGGATGTGGCAAGATTGAAGATGGCGCCGCCTACATTGGCGATTTACTTTTGCTTATAAATTTTAAAAATAAATACATAAGGAAAAAAAGAAACCACTCAATTTTAAATCTAAAATGCAATTTTTAATATTGTAACATTGTCTTGATAGGAGTTGAATTTGTTCCATGACCACTCGTATCTCAAGTCATTTCTCCTTTTCCCATTGAAATGAAAGGATATGCCATCAAGCCCCACCAATAAGCCAAAATTAGTCTAACATCCATTTTAAAGAGCCTTGGCCACCTGGGGGCAGTCTAAGACAGAGAAATGAATATACTGCTCCTCAGCTCATCAGTACAGCATTAATATTAGTCATTCTTTGCAGAGGATAAAGAACATGACTGTGAGTACTGTTATTGTCCTTCTACGTGTGTTGCTGCAATGTTTGTGTTCAATGTGTTGCTTTAAGGTTTATTGTGCTGCAACATAGATGCTAATTAGCATCAAGTTAGCGGACTGAAAGGCTAAGCTATGTGGTTGTTTTCAGTACATAAAGTGGTTTGGTTTTAGGTTTAGTTTGATAGTAAACGTCAGGTGGAAATGGCAATAAACAGCTTGAGACCTGTTTTTAGAAATATTTGTTGACTGTTTGCCAAACTGCTGCGTGTTGTAAAGTGACATGAGGTGAGCAATCTCCTTGTATCTCGAATCTGCTCTCTACATGTTGATGTGGTGTGATTTTACATCCATTCTTATCGTTCGAATGACAAGTGGAAGTTGTCTGCATTTGGGTCGATTACAATATTCATGTTTGCTGCATTTGCAAGACGAGATTTTAATGATGGATGACATTGTGTTAACGCTGTGATAGGTTTGCTTTGAAATAAATCGGATATAAAGATAAGCGTGTGCATGTGCGTGTGTAAAGTAGCCCCTATGAAACAAAGCAAGTTGTGTAAGTCAAGATGGCGTGTGCTAGCGCGTGTGGCAGTGCCAGCTGAGCCCCCGAGGTCCTCTTGGGCCCGCCACGTACGTGCCTGGAACGGCACATAATGTGACACGGTGATCACATTACCGAAGCCCTGACTCCCATCCACATCACCATATTCAAAGTAATGGCCCCTCTAAGTGCATTTGGGCGGCGGTTAAATGATGTCAGCCTGTCAGCGCAGGACCGGCTCCACACCAGTGGGAGCAAAAGTCCTTCACTTTTTCCGAGACATTCTGGCAAAGCAAGTGCATTTTTTTTCATTTTTACCTGAAAAGTGAAACAGTGGTTCTCATACATTTTACACCAAGTGCCACCATCTTGACTGATAGTGAAATACCGTAGCATAGTAGGCCAAAGTGTTCATCAAAAAATGAGCCTGAGGCTTTATTTGTGAGCATGATTAGTAACCTATATCTTAAATATGGGACAAATAGAAGAGGTGTGCTTAAAAATTGTTACTTTAAGCATAAGTTCAACATAAATAAATAAATAATTTGAAGAAAAAAACGTCATTGCAACTTTACGCCCAGTTTGAACCTTTAATTTAGTCATTTCTTTCATCCACCACCAGAGGGAGCCCATAAATCACATTTTGAGAATTCTTTACAAGGAGATCGTGATGTAAGTTTACTACATATCCAGTGTAAGACAAGTGAATAGTAAAATGAACACCATTCATTTTAATTAAATTAATATTCCAATGCAAACCAGGAAAATTAACTTGACATTTAATTGCCGTCCAAGACATGAAAGGTAAACAATACTAATTATTATGATGATTATAAAATGAAGGACTGTGAAATACACAACAAATAAAAACATTAAATTAAATGCACATCCCATCAAGGTATCTCGAAAAATAAATAACACAGCCAATTATCAAAACATAAACAAACAAGACGTAAACTTCTGTTGCGGCCTGCCTGCAGCTGTGGTTCTCAAACGCATTAACAGAAAAAAAATAATATTGCAACTCATTGCAACAGTATGCACAGTTTGAACATTAACCCTACAATTTGATCAAGGAAACAAGAAGGTCGAATCAAACAATAATTCGATTAAAATGTATTGCATGTAAAAGTCAAATAAAGTTGTTACTTCAAGAAATCAAAAACAAACACTTTTGAAATGGTTCATACAAATGTTTTGAACGTAAAAGTTAAATACAACTGAGCTGGACGAAAGTAACGATTCTTTCACACGCCACTAGAGGGAGCTGGTGTACTGTACCCATGCGTCATTGTCAACATGTTATGACCGACAACAAAATGTCATTTCAAGTGAATGGAAAAATACCGAGCATGTGCGCCTCGCAGCCTCTTGACATGAGTGAGCCACTTCCTGTATGGCCACTGGGAGCATGTGGCCCCCCGTACAAAGACGCTCCCAACAATAACAACAACAACAACAACACATGATTTTATTTGTCACGAGTGACTTTTTTTTCATGTGAGAAGGATGAAGTCATGTGACCTACAATGAATGACATTTGCTTTTGTGTGTCACCTTACATTGTTGACTCAGGCAAAAAGAACAAATACAATACATGAAACAATGTAAGTCATCCTTATCATTTCAATCCCCTAAACTGGAATGCAATAAAATCAAATGAATCAATGACTGCAGCTAATGTATGGTCTGAATATCATGCAATATAAACAAAATATATCAATATGTTGAGAATAAATGTAATAAACGGTTTCAAAGGGAGTGGACACTAATTGTTAAGAGATTCAATGAATAAATTAGTCTTTTTTCGGAGGTGTCCCTCAAAGTCGAGAAATATTTATAAAGGCAACAAGTCGGAAGTGGAAGGTTATTTTATTTTATTTTGAAATAGAATCAAGGGAAGTAGTGTTAACAAAGGTGGCTAACTTGGTGGCTTTCCAAAAACAAGCGTGAGTAAAAGTCGTCTTCCTCCTCCTCCTCCTCCTCCTCCTCGTCCACGGGGCTCATTTGTGTCCGGATATAAACACACAGCTGCACTCTGCTTGTCACATGCACGATTTTTAAAAACTAATAGACCTCACGAAATAAGTAACAAATAAGAAGAGAAAGAAGATTAAAGAGGGCACCATCGCGTGAGGAGCATTCTCCAGGATGGAGGTAATTATTCCTTATTATTTTTTTCTTCATTAACGCCATTTTCTTTCATGTTATTTTTATTACTGTTTTACAGTGCTAGAAGTTGAAAAATATTTGGAGTCAAGGGAAGAGTTAAGCAGAATTAATTAGCATATGTTCTATTTTTAAGATTTTACCTCAGCCTTACAGGACATAGCTGACTTTTCTGTCGTGTATTTGTTTATTTGTCTTTTTTTGTTTGTTTTTAACGATAAAAAAATTCTTCAAAGCTGATTTGAATTGAAATGTTGATGTGTAAATAAAGTAAGAAAACATGTGAGATTAAAACTATAAATCTTTTGGGGTGTTTTTGCCCAAGATTGCTTAACTGAACTTGTGTCCCTTTTATGTTTAAAAGTAGATTTTCCATGAAAGAAAGATTTGAAAGATAATTTTTTTTAAATGTCAAAAGATTATGAGTAGATCTGAATGAAGATCATATTTTCGACGAGAACACCGCTTTAGTCCGAGCTAGCTAAATGTAACTGGTCCTTTTTTTTCAATTCAGAAAGTCGAATTTGATTGAAATGTACAGGAAAATGTAAATGAGGTTTACATTTTTTGTTAATTTATATCTATCTAAATATCTTTATAAACATATACATTTCTTTTTTTTAAATAGAATTTTAAGTTATATTTTCAACAATGACGCGGTTGAAGCCTGAGCTACCTAAAACCAGCTTGTTTCATTTTATTATCATTTTTTAAGGCAACTTGTTTGTCATGCCAAGTTTCTCTTCCAGGGACGCGAGTGGAATCAGTGCAAAGCTCATGCTTAGGAAATTAGCTTTGAACAGTTTGTGTTTGGAGCTAAATTACTCGCTTGCCACTAAAGCAACCTTGGACTTTTTTTTAAAGATGTAGTCAACATTTACAATCTTATTTTTATTAAATGCAAAAGTTAAAAAAAACATTGTGTCAAATAAATAGCTATCCAAATTAGCCTGTAGACATTTACATAACTAGCTAGCTAATTTTTTTTTGTTAACAGTCAGCTATTGAACTAGCTACCCACGTTAGCCTGTAAACACTCACTCAAATAACTACTGTAGTTAAACACTTTAGCTTTTAAACCTGCATGAATGAACTCGCTAGCCACTTTAACCTGTCAGCATTCATTTAAATCAATTAGCTAATACTGTATGCTTTATTACTTTCTTCAGGTATTTATTTAAACGTCAAGTACACTTAGTGCATATATGTTTAAGATGGACTTCCTGGGGCTGTACTTGGTTAAACTCTAAGTACAGTATTTGACTTTTTCTTTCCTTTGTGTTTGGCTACTCCTCTGTGGTATTTCCCTGACGGCTTTTCTAGCAGCCTCCTCCCTGAAACAGCAAAACAAGCCCTTCTTTTCCTTTTTTTCAATTAAAGTTATTCCCAAGTGTTTCATGTGTGTCATGAGGGGCCGGCCGGCACCACCCTGCGGCTGGGGAGCCAGCACAGGCTCTGATTGGGACACCGGATTTTGGGGAGTTAGTGAATAATTTTGACACCGCTGGGCAAATAAAGTACATTCCTTATGTAACGTTGCGTCATTAGAAGTCAGTTGACTTGTTTTGGACCCGGCGACATCGTAGTAGAGCTGATCGGCGGCAGATCTTGCATCTGTTTACAGGGTGGATGCCTGTACTGTAATAGGAAACAGACACACCGCATCGGCACCAGATGAAAGGGGAATTTTGGGGGGTGAACACAGCAATCTGTACAAAAATTCAATATCGATCTTTTTCTTTTCTCTTTTGGAAAGTACAACACAAATATATTTTTTAAAGAATGTGCTAAATTCTAAGTTTTTCTTTTTTTGAGGAAATTACATCTTCTTTTTAGTACAGTGCAACATCAGTCTTTTTTTCATTTCTGGAAACTGCAAATTCAACACGAATAGTTGTCTTCTTTTTTGGAAAGTGCCACAAAGATATTGTAGTCCGTTTTCTTTTTCGGAACTCACAAAATTGATTGTCAGATTTATAGAAAAGTGCAAGTACTGGCCAAAAGCACACTTTTTCTTTTTTTTGAAACATTTAGGCGTAGAAAAATAAGTAGTGTGTTTCCGGTAACATGAAATTTCAGCATAGGGTCGGTAGGTCGGACAAAGTTTTTTTTTTTAAATCTTTTTTTCTCCCTCCCTCCCCCATCAAAAACGTAAACAAAATAAACATAAAACATGGAGACATTGAAACCAGTGCCGGATGCTCGTCTATCAAAGAGGGGAAGCTCAATTTTGGACGACATCATAAAATGTGTCCTTTTATTGATACGTGAATTCTACTCTAGCTCCGTTCCTTTGGCGGCGAGAGAGTTGGGTGCCCGGCGGCTGGGTGTTCCAGCCATCTCGTTACCTCTGTGTCCCGTGTCCCAGATGGCTCGTGGTGTTCGCCAAATAGTTCGTTGAATCTATTCGATACAGCAGTGGATGCTATTTTCTTCATATTATGGTGCGAGCATACGACTGCAACACACAAAACGCGGTTTAAACCAGGGGTGTCAAACTCATTTCGCGTTGTGGGCCGCATTCGGCCTCGGTAGATGTCAAGTGGGCCGGAACATAAAAAATGATACCGCAATCTGCTATAAATAACCAAAATAATATGTCTTCCCTTTGTTTTGGTCTAAAGAAGCACAAGAACACTTGGAAAATGTTGAAATGTAATGAACATATCTTTTACAAAACATTTCATGAAGCACCTTACAAATGTGCAATTGACTTTTATCATTCCCATATATGCATTGCAACCAATCCCACCGACTGTACAAAGGCACAAAACCTTAACAAGTAATTGGTATTGAAAAATAGAGTACAGTAATGCACTTTTAAGATTAAACGAGATTTATAAAGAAAGGAATTTTTAAACCATTTACATGGGCATATCAAATCTAAATGTAATCCCTGCCTACACCTTACAAACTAAGGAGATTGCTATATGTGTAAAAAATAAAGTATTCACATGTCCTTGATGGCGTCTGTTGTGTTGGGTGTGTCTCAGTGTCAGAGATTTTTCTCGGACAAAGTTAAAGAAACGACTCGGCACACAGGGAAAATTGTCTTCAATGTCGACGGAAGCGGATCTCTGAGAGCGAACGACGGTTTAGTTGCTCCGTGATCACACTCAGAGGCCCGCCCTCCGCGAGTTTGACCTTTTATTGTAACATATGCAAAATACAAGAAAAACACTGCCCCCGATATTTGCATGCCGCACCCCCGGTCCGGCCCCTCGGTAGTGATTGGTTACCTGTGTTTAAGCTTTGAACCACCAGTACGTTGGCGCCTTTCTGTCTGATCTACGATAAATCTACATGTTGCAGAATTTGCGGATGGCCAATGTCGCCTGGGCGCGACGAGTGTTCTCAAATCGTCTTTTGTCGTTCAACCGCTGTTCCCAAATTATTCGTTCCCCTTTTGTGACCGAGTGTCGCCCTCTCCCCTTTGATCGCCCACCTGCCTTGATGTGCTAAGTGTGGACTCCAACGGCCCTCCGGCCAGGTGGCCGGCGCCTTTGTGCACAGGCATTTGGGGGTGCTGTATACGCACCAAAACGATTTGGATGTGACGACTTAAAATGAAACTTTAAACATGATACAATTTTGCTCATAAATTCCTCTAACACTCAGTGACAGACCGAGGCTGCTGTTGTCTTCTTCTCTGATCAAATCAATGCTGTCTTTTTCTCTGATCAAAACAGTTTGTCCCCCTAGCGGGTATTCCATGAATTGCACCCTATTAAAAATATTAATTCCGTGTCTTTTATGCATTTTTCTTCACTTCTAAATTATCCTGCGGGCCTGATCAAACCTCCTTGCGGGCCGGTTCCGGCACGCGGGCCGTATGATTGACACCTCTGCTTTAAACTGTTGTCGGAGATCGTGGCCACCGCCATGATTCAATGTTGTTGACAGACGACAGGGCAAACGACGCAACGTGAATATCGCGAGAGTTTGCACCAATGTAAACGCTCTAAATTCATCTTCCTTTTATTATTTATAATTTTGTCTGTGGTTTTATTGTTCTTGTTTTGATTGTAAAGCGTCCTTGAGTGTTTTGAAAGGCGCTTATAAATGAAATGTTCTATTATTATTATTATTACACAAAAATGTAGAAGGTTTGAAAAAAAATGCCGACCGTAAAGTTTTTTTTCGAGGTAGAAATTCTCGGTCGGTCGGGTTACCGGAAACACACTACTTTTTTGTCTACGCCTTAGAGTAAAACAACTCTTTCCTGGTTTGCAATACCAGTTACTTTGGATGCTTAGCGTTTTTTGAATGAAGTTTGAGAGCCCTACTGTATGTTCAAGTGGTGATTGACAAACATGGTGTCACATTTTCCTCTCAACGCCTCCTCCTGCTTCAAAAAAGTATCCTGCAAACCACATTAACTTTCTGTTTGGACCATAGGGGAGGGCCAGAGAACAGTTGAGCACTGTGACTGGATTTGTGCTCGACTAAAAGGAGGTGAGGGGGCGGGGTGGGGTGGGGATGGGGGGCTCGTTACTTCCCCGCTGCTAAAGTGTTTTTGAGGAGAATCCTGCATACTGCTGGTGCGCTACTCAAGTTGGATTCTGGCTCAGTGTGAAGCTTTTCCAAAAGTGTGATGATGTCAGTGGAGTTTTTAATGGGGCTGTTTTTGCAAAAGCTCTGCAGCCTTTGCAGATGTGCCATCGCAACATTTTGGTTCATTTTGATGCCATGTTAAGTACTATTCGTTGACACGCCCCTTAAAAAGGTCCTAATAAACTATACATGCCACAAGATGGCGGAAAAGCACAAGTTTTGTCGAAATGAAGCTCCTCACCTCACATTCCTTTGCTAATAGGAAAGCAGTAATTGGTGCCCAAGAAGTCTGGTGACATGATATGTCTCAACTGTTCCAAGTTCCTAAGGCGTAGAAAAAAAAGTAGTGTGTTTCCGGTAACATGAAATTTCAGCATAGGGTCGGTAGGTCGGACAAAGTTTTTTTTTTAAATCTTTTTTTCTCCCATCAAAAACGTAAACAAAATAACCATAAAACATAAAACAAGGAGACATTGAAACCAGTGCCGGATGCTCGTCTGTCAAAGAGGGGAAGCTCAATTTTGGACGACATCATAAAATGTGTCCATTTATTGATACGTGAATTCTACTCTAGCTCCGTTCCTTTTCAAGAAAATGATCTGTGACCCTGTCATACCAACAAGGCGTCTTTTCCCGGTACTTAATTAGTGTCCTACAACTACAGGAACTACAATAAAACCCACCAGAAATAAAATAATTTGTCGCTAGTTGTTTGTTTACAACAAAGAGTGTCGCTAAAATGATTAGGAGAAGTCTCCAGCTCAACTTGGAACAGAATGTGAGTTGAAAAAATGCTCGCACGGATGTCTACACTAAAAGCTCAGTGACTGGCTCATTTCAATGTCAATCGAACTAGCACACAGGCTCAGACAGATCATCCAATCGGATGCAGAAAAGCCTGGCGTCCGGTACCCTCCCACTGCCATCCAGTCCCAGAGACGACGAGCGTACGTGGGCGGGACAAAAACCAGCTTGTATCCAATGACTCGTCTCCGTTCAACACATTGGGACAACCTACCCTGAACTCACTACCGTTTAAAGCACGGCGAAGCTGCGGGATGAATGAGAAGGGAGTTGCGTCGTAACCAGTAAGAAGAAGCTGATTCGGAGCAAAAGTTGAGCACGTTGTAGCGCATATTTAGTCAATGACATGTACACACAATGACATTTACATTCATATATTTGATCACTTATTGTTTGACATTTTAGGGGAAGCCGAGCTTCCCTTGCAGTCCGAGTGCAATCGCCGCTGATTGAAACCCCCGCTCGGCGGCGAGAGAGTTGGGTACCCAGCGCCTGGGTGTTACAGCCATCTCGTTACCTCTGCGTCCCGTGTCCTAGACGGCCCGTGGTGTTCGTCAAATAGTTCGTTGAATCTTTTCGATACAGCAGTGGATGCTATTTTCTTCATATTATGGTACGAGCATGCGACTGCAACACACAAAACGCGGTTTAAACTGTTGTTGGAGATCGTGGCCGCTGCCATGATTAAATGTTGTTGACAGACGACAGGGCAAACGACGCAACGTGAATATCGCGAGAGTTTGCACCAATGTAAACGCTCTAAATTCATCTTTCCTTTTATTATTTATAATTTTGTCTGTGCAGGTTTTATTGTTCTTGTTTTGATTGTAAAGCGTCCTTGAGTGTTTTGAAAGGCGCTTATAAATGAAATGTACTATTATTATTATTATTACACAAAAATGTAGAAGGTTTGAAAAAAATGCCGACCGTTAAGTTTTTCTTCGAGGTAGAAATTCTCAATCAGTCGGGTTACCGGAAAAACACTATTTTTTTTTCTACGCCTAAGCGATTTTGCTGCATTTCTCTGTTGAGTGGCTTTTAAAAATCCCTAAAAATCCTATTTGTAATTTTTACTGGTTGTGGAGGCAACACACTTTATTTTTCAACCATAATGATCCAAAAGGAACTTTATTTATTTATGTATTGCTATTTGTAAAACCTAAAAAAGGCAAGGACGCTTTGTAAGTTCTATCGACAACTGAGGCCAAACTAAATTCTTTCCTGACATATAAATATCTTCAACACACTTCCGAGACACCAATTACTACTTTCCCATTGGCCTCTTGTGCCATTGTAGTCATACAGAAAAAGTCAAAAGGTCATACAGATAGGTTAGGTAACAAAAATAGGTGAATTTGTAGCGAGCGCTTTACTATTCCATGTTTGTGACACTGCCATCTACGGGCGTGGCATACGTATTACAGCCACATTTTTTTGGGTTCAGTTTTTGTAGGTCCATGTCAACTGGGACTTCCATTTTCCCCAGTCGTTGTGTAAATCTACCTCAAAATGAACACGCAATGTGTTTTCTTACGCTGCTATCAGCGAAGAGTCAGACTCTGAGCCACGCAAGTTTCCGTGTAAAAGCAGCTATGCTGTTCAGAGATAGCCGCGGTGGCAACCACCGAGCGGTGGATAAGGAGGCCCGAAAGGAGGAGACCCAAAGAGGCCACGTCCAGTGACGACATGCAGAGTCAGCTAATCTGCCAGGTTGCCGTGGTGCTGAGAAGCAGCGCCAGGAAGAGGAAATGTTGTTATCGCCACTTTATCGCCGGCTTCCTCAGGCAGCCGCAACTCAAGATGGGTCAACCAGCCACTGGCTGTTGCCTTTTTTGGTCGGCAGGAGTGCAAAAACGTACAATCAGTGCCTTTCCTCGGTGGCGTGACTACAAAGTGATCTTGTCGAAAACCGTCTTGACCCTTTACGACCACCGTACTTTGTTGCCCGGAGTGAAGCAAACAAGGCTGCAAGCCTTGAGCCAGGCATGTTATTCTCGACGATATTATCCATTTGCTTTCAACTTCGATAGCTCGGATCTCTTGGGATTCTTGCAAAAACCGCAGCCACAAACAATAGCTTTGTGTGGTCCTCTGCCGGGTCACACGGGAAAACCTCACACGCACGTCGATAGAACAAAACACCTCCCGCCGGGGATTCAACCATCAACTCGTGATGAACAAAGCTTACCCAAACGTGTCCCATGAGCAGCGGCTCCATTTGGAAAGTGACTTGGAGCAGAAACAGATGAAAACATGGACATGGGTTGCTGGAGTTTATGACTCCGAAAGTAATATTCATGTACCCCTGCAGCACAAATTTGGATTGAAATGACAGTTGGTGCTTCTTGAACATGTTCCAAAGTGGCGCATATGACAGGAAGCACAGTCAAACTGCAACGTGATGTGAGAGATTTTTCCATTACGCAAATAAATCTTTTTTTTATTTTTCCGACTGCGTCAATCATTTTATATTGTGTCCAGTCAGAGGCCATTTTGACTCCGGCCCTATAAAATAAATATGGTGTTGCAGCCCCCTGTTTTCAGACCACCAGTGCACCAGTTGACGTCCTAACAGGATGCATGCAAACGTCTGAAAGACCTTGCTTGACATGGAACAGGAAGTTGGCCATTTTGGTTTGAAGCGGCCATTTTGGGGGAATTCCATGCCTTGTAATCGGCAAATTGCTGCTTAGGGAAATTGCCCAAATGAGCCTCAATAGGAAGCAGATTTCCCCGACAGTTCAATAGCGAAGCTTTTTTTGCCAATGGCAGCTAATATGGACAGAGCAAGGCGCGCGATGATATGCGGTGACGTATTCCCCGGATTTGGGAAAGGCTCAACGTTTGAACTGGCTTGTACCTTTTCCCATGGTTTCCTGATATAAATGTGCTTTGTTGTTGGATAGATTTTTCGTATGCTCCATTCCAGATGTGCTGCGGCCCATCTGGGGACCCCTCTGTCCCAGGGGCCAGACAAGGACGACGGGGGGGGGGGGCTTCAGCAGCAGAGCGGCGATACGGGCTGCCAGGCTTTGTTTTTTCCCAGGCCTGTCCTGGCCCCAGAAATAGTTTGTCGCACTCTCTCCTGCAGTCAACCGCAAATTCCCACTCGATCTCCACATAGTGTACATGTAGCCGATTGCTAAATATGGCTTGCGCTGGCATGTGCTGAGGAAGACAAAGTATGTTATCAAACGTGGGGATGTGGTGAAAAACAACAGTGACACATCCAAACAAGCTAACGCCATCACAGGTCAGGAATGAGTGTCTTAAATCAGATCAATAGCAAGACGAGCAAGAACAATATTGATTTTGAATGGTCTCGGCGGCCCCGGGATTCTCACTGATAGTCCGCTGGTTGTGTTTGGTGTTGTTGTTTGATTTTCATCTTAGAAAAGCTTTTCTGTCTATTTTCTGTTCAATTTGACAAAAGTTGAACAAAAGTACAGTGATTTTGTGTGTGTGTGTGTGTGTGTGTGTTTGGAAAGCGTTAAAGAGCTTGGAGGGCTGGGTGGTCCCATCGCGTTTTTCTGGGCCGTGCTTCAGGGCGTCGGCAGCTGACGTTCTGATGTCATGCGTTCGGGCGGTGGTGAGGTCATGCTGACAACATGACCGAGGGAAGGAAAAAAAAAGGGAAAATAAAGTTTGCGATTAAAATGTGTGTGGATCGAGCTTAGGCAATGGTTTGTGTGTACGTTGCCATGGGTTACGCCTGAAAGTGTGCGTGCGGGCAGGGAGGGGAGGCAAGCGCTCTCACCTAAGAATTGGAGGCGGCTGCCTGCCCTGAGTTGGGGCGCCCAGGGCGGCGGGAGGGAAGGAGGGAGGGTTATGTCCACTCCACTTCCTGTGGACGTCAGAAGTCCCGGGAGAAATGCTGACATTATTCTGAGCTCTGGGGTGTATTTAAAATTTGTGACACGCCATGTAACAAAATGTTATTACTGTATATTCGGATGGCAGCCATTTGTTGCAGGCTGCCCCGGGCCATTGTCAGGATCTCAAAAGGAACGTGAGGTCTTGGAAGGACAATAATCAATCATGCAAATGTTTCTTGACTTTGTTCCCCAACAAGGATTCTTCATCCAAGCTATCGGTGGCCGAGCTAGCCGGCAGGTTCAAAGGTCATATACTGCCC
The DNA here is from genome assembly GCA_026261675.1 of Hippocampus mohnikei. Taxonomy (NCBI): domain Eukaryota; kingdom Metazoa; phylum Chordata; class Actinopteri; order Syngnathiformes; family Syngnathidae; genus Hippocampus; species Hippocampus mohnikei. The sequence continues at coordinate 1,727,988 of JAKGUB010000327.1, forward strand.
ATGCCCGCTGTGCATGATGAGGTTAGACCACTTAAGAGATCTTTTATAATCGCTCTACATAGGTTTGCATTGTCATTTTTTTCCTCTTGTTTTGCAGTCGCCCTTTCGACGAAAACCTCCATGTTCGCTGAGGTTCCCTATCCGGAACGATGATGTGCAACAATCCGACGTGAGTTATTCTTATGGCTTTCATGAACTGCCATCTTAAAACTTTTAAATACTTTCCAAATAACATATTTGTCGCTTACATACTGTTCAGGTCAAATTTGGCCCATTTTGACGCTAATACAAATCTCAAACCAGTAAGCGGAAAATAAGACAAGGATGATTACGATGTACTCCCGACACCGGCCTTATTTTAAGATATCAGGTAGACGTGTAGCTTCATTTATCAGACACCGATTCATCTGTAGTTCATAATTCGTGTTATTATTATTATTACTATACCGGTTGACCTAATTAGTTAACTGTATTTAATAGCCCCATCGTCAGTTGACTCAATTAATCGATCCTCGCAGGGCTGTGACGATCGTATTTGTTTTCCAGACGAACGCCAGCGAAACCACGAGTCCTCTTCAAATCAGGATGAAGAAGAGCTCCGCCATCATCGAGAGACTTCAGGTACTGCACTGCTGCCACCCGCTGGTCAAGCATCGCCACTACAGTATGTAAGGGCAGGCCTGCGAGGGGGTTGTGGTGGGTGACGTCTTGAGGCGGGGGACACTTGTACCTGTTGAGCTCAGATTAACGAGCTCATAATGGGATAACGGGCCAGCGGGGCCTCGGGCGAGGGTGTAAATCTCGAGCGTTGTCACATGCGCCCTGTCAGCCATGGGACAAAAGGGCTGCCGCTTCTCCCTCTTCTTCTTCTCGCCGGTGCAGGTAGGACGGGCGTGGGAATTGAGTTTGCTCGTTTTATTCACTCCATGTATGTTATAGAGTAGGAGTGCTCCATTGATTTTGATTGCAAACCGCACTATGGATGTAGTTTCCCCTCAGACGGACTTTGTGTCAGTGAAAATCATGTACAGCAACTGAATGTGTAGTTAGCCCATCACATTATTCTACCTGTAAAAATTGACACTCGTGTTGACATATTTAGACACCATATCACACAATACCTGTATATGCTATTTACTTCCTCTGTACTTTTGGTTGGGCGCAATCTTAGTTACCTTGCATTTGTGGCTTGTGCAATAACATTTAATTTCATCTAATCTAACATACAGTATACTGTAGACAACAAACCCAGATTGTTATTTATCTATCGATACAGTTCCAACTACACGCAGTACGTTGAAGTGTTCTGTAGTTTCAAAATGGGACAGCACGGGGCAATGTTCATTTTTGTGAATTCTGGTCAGAGAGCCAGTTGAGGCACAGTGGAATGAGGATCTCAAGTGTCCCCCCCCCCCCCGTAGGCCAACCTCACTTTGTCACCAACCGCCCTGCTGCCGTCGCCCAAGGGCCCTGAGGTAAACAGGCAGCCTGATTCGCCGGCGCCGCCCTCCGCTCCCTTCGCCGCCGCCACCACGACCTCACCGAGCCCCACCTTGCAACCCACCCAGCTGTGTGTGGAGGAAGAAGAGGGTGGGGAGGATCAGGAGGAACCTGTCAGCTTTGACAGCCCTGCTGAAGGGGCCCCGCTGCCCAACTTCCACAAGGTGACAACACCCCGCCCGCATAAAAGTTTTCTCAACACTGTCAATAACACTGCATCGATTAGTAGTGCTGGTCGATGTAGCTGTTTTTGTGCTGGGATTGAAGCCTTGTCTAATATCCAAGTAGTTTTCGGAGCCATCTTGTGGCCTCTAGGTGCCAAGAACCTTTGTCGAAGTGAGTGGAGGAGCTTCTGCTAGACAGGCCGAAATCTCTTGTGGCATCTATTGCACAGTGCATTTCTCGAGGGGGGGCGGGGGGTGCACCAAATACTTATATATTTTTGCTATTGGTGACAGCTAGCTGTACCACAGTGACGTCGGCCCTATTCCCTCTTCTGATTGGTTGGTCAGAGCAATTTTTATTTTATTTTTAAATATTTGTCTCATGTTATCATATAAATATCGATTCTAAATTACTTTGCATTCCAGAAGATGAATGAGGCACAGTGGCACATTTTTAGAACTGATTGTTTGTACTGTATACGTGATCAGGATGATATAATCAAGGTTAGGCGATTGATCTGATCTTATTTTACTTCGCCCTAGATTAAGTCCGATTAATCCTCACTGCAGGCCCATGTACCAAAAGCGCGGTCTTCCACTGTTCGATTTGGTAACTAATGAATCGCCCTGTGTATTTTTACGCCACACGTGTACTACTACTTGTATTTTCTGCTGTCACCTTGACACGGATATGCTGGTTAGGCTATTTGCAGAGCAAGCCGTGACGTCACACGGCGCCCATGGCGTGTTCCCTCAGCAGGTGTCGTGCGCCTCAGATTAGCCACAGAGGCGCGCACCATTCAAGATGTAATCCGATTTGCATTTAGTGTTACTCCGGGTGAGAAATTTCTCACACTCGCTCGAGACCTTCTGCCGGTGAATGAGTTTATGCGAAAAAATTGATTGGAATGCTGAGTGATTTTTCTTTAGTGGAGTGGCAAGGGGTGTTGCGGTATGGCAAAATTGCCTTCCTTTAAGGGAAACGCAACATGAGATTGTCTTTTTGAGGAACGTGTGACATCGTGAGTTTGTCTTAGCTTTACGCTCGATGGCCGCCTCTGTGGCAACGAGAGACACACATGCACACTCATATGATCACACAAATGCAACACGCAATCCTATCTATTGCCCCCTCCATCCCTCCATTTCCTCTATTATGGCGCACCTGCAGATGGGATGTGGTGGCGTCCTGATGGCTTGCAAAGCCTGCCCTCTGCAGGAGGGCTGAAATGTCCCCCAGCTCACACCCCTTCATCGATTGTAATTCAGATTTACGTCTGGTCAAAAATGTATATGATAAAATTAAATAGAGGGCCCCTAGATCAAGATTTGGTCAGGGCCCGACAGAGAAGTGGGCCACCACCCAATCTTTCATCCGCAGTTGAGTAAAGTTAGCTTTTCTTCACTTCTGCCAGACTCGTGCTCGGCTGTCGTTTAAGAGGCGTCCGCCCACGAGACAACACAGGAGGTCGGCGGTGGAGGAGGCGCCAGCGCTCTTTGGCGGCATCCCATCGCCATGTGAACTGCACTCGCCCCAAACCAACGGAGACGTCATTTTACAATGCCCGGACCGGGTCCCTTGGAAAGAAGGCAAGGGAGATGACGTTGAGGAGCAGCAGGAGGACAAGGACGATGAGGAGGAGGAGAGGAAGCGAGCAAACAACCCCCCAGAGGAAGAAGAGGAGATGCGGGAGGAGGAAATGCGGTCGCAGCAGACGGATGGAGGGGATCCCGATGATCTCCATAGATTTGTGAACAATGATAATGACCTCTGAAAAACGCACAGATTTTGGAATATTTAACTGCTTTGACTCATAGGGACAACTCCCGGGTTATGTCGCCCTCAGCTGGCTATTTTTAGAACATGTCCTCGTGTGTACGCATGGACAAGACGCGTCGCTGTCAATTCTTTGCCAGGCAAGAACACAACGGAGCGTTAAGGCCACCCTGAAAGTATCCCCCCAAAAAAATGGCACGGACAGATGAATGTTTAATCGGTCATTTTTACGAGAAAAAAAACTATTCTTTGAGATTTTGTCAAAAAACAAATTGTATATTTCCAGGTTTGAAGTGTCATTTCTCAAAAATACTTAATTTTAGTCTCTTAATATCACAACTCTAAACTTGAAAATCTGCAAGTTTTTCATCTAAAAGTAGAAAATAATTAATATCAGAAATATGCAACATTTTTGATGGATGACCTTTTTTTTACATTACAGTAACTTTTTCTCTTGAATATATGCAAATTTCTTCTCTTTGTCACACAACTTCATTTTTGTATTATGACTTTCTTTTTTGTAAAAGTACACCACTTTTTTTCTTGAACAAGTTTATTTTAATAGGAGAACTTTATTTTGACAGTATTACAAATCAAATGAAAAAAATATATAGAACTTTTTCTTGAAAATATTTTGTTGTAATATGGTGTTATTCTCATAATATTATCAGTGTAATCCCCAAAATAGAGTATATGATTATAATCTCGAAAACTATCTCAAGGCTATAGCCGAATTTCCAACTTTATTGACTTTAATTTTGAAAGTATACTTTTTTTTTCTTGAAAATACGTGACTATTTATTGAAAATATGAGATTCTGTAAACATATTAGAACTTCAATTTCAAATATGGAGATTTTTCTTTCAAAAAATATATATAAACTTTATTCTTGTAATATTACAAATTCAATCTGGAAACGATAAGTGTTTTTGTAAAATTGACCCTTTGATTTTGTAGTGTCATTTCATTGTCTTTTCAGTCTGGCCTTAATGTTCCTTCATGAAGAAAATTCATTTGTAGAGATGTATTTTTTTTTCTGAGACAAATATTTTGGAATTATATTGAATACATATTTTAGCAGACATAAAAAAAGAGTGACTGCATCACAAAAACAATCACCAGTGTTTCCTTGTTATTTTTCTGTCTGTTGTTTACTGCTTGTCTTTTATTTTAATGCATATCAGTCTGGACCCCCGGTACGGGTCATGCACAATAATAAACAGTTTCTTGTTTGTTTTACAGATAATCTGTCTTTTAAGTACTGTACCGGTATATGCTACATTCTTGCAGTAGACCACACTGAATCATTTGCTGCAATAAAGGTTTAACTGTTTTCTCCTTTATGAATAATTTACTTAGCAAAATACAACCACAAAAAAGCCTGACGTTAAAAAGGCTTTCAAAAATCAAAATTAAATCGAATTACCGTCATTTCACGCTTTGAAAAGCAACATGTTTCACTTCCGGAAAGGTGACCAATCAGAGCGCTTAAGTGTTGACATATGTGACGTCACGTTGACCGAAACCTGGTCCCTCCGCTCTCACCTGTTTGTCATTTGGCTGAGGTTGGTGGTCGGTGGTAGTGCTTCGTGTTTGTCGCCTAGGTTCGAAATTTGGCGTCTTTTCAATCGGAACCTAGACCAAGAGGTTTTGTACGTTCGTTTTATCTTTCAGCTTAGAAGTTTACGTCTGCCCGCGAAAGTTCAGGTTTGTCGTAGTAGGGACATTTCCGGTTTCGAACTCGTTTCTTTTGGTGTTGGTTTTATTTTTCCTCCGCCGCTATTTGGGCAGGATGACCACTGACGTTGAGATGCAAGCCTTCAAAACGAACGGCAGCGACGCCGTGGGACGGTCGGTGAGTAATTGCTCCATTATTTCCCCCCTCCAAAATGAGCCAAGTCAACACTTCCAATCTCAGAGAACGCGTATGACGTCATCGTGTTTCCAGAGAGATGCTGCTGCTAATTGCTGTTTCTTCTTAAAAGTCTCATTTATTGGCTTTTGCTACACGTCCTGTATGATAAAACATTGCAGTAAAAAATACATCAAGAATATAGAATAGAACAAATATTGGAAAACATTTTTTCCCTCAAGTATAGGATTTATTTTATATAAGAAATCTATATGAAGACTAGACTAAAGTTGTACTCTTGTCAAGTCAAGTACAACTTTATTGTCAAATGTGCTGTAATTTCTTCCCTCTCAAGACAACATGCAACAAGAAGAGCTGCTGTGGGTGCCCGCGCCACCATCAAAAGTTAACCTAAAATGACAAAATAATACAAGACAACACATTAGACAGAGACAATCATGCAATCTTAACCACTTTCCTGCATACACTTTGTTGTCTGAAGCTGTTATAGATGAAAGAGGAACGAATCAAAGTGTCCTTTTCACCAGTGGATCAAAGACGTCATGCTGAAATGTGCACACGTCTGCTACAAGCTAAGCTTGAAAGCAACAAGCAGCTGTAGCATCCATTAACGAAAAAGAGATTGGCTCTCTTCTCTTGTCCCACGTGTCTTGTGAGAAAAAAGTATTTTTTTCGGAATTAAAAAGTCGTTTCCTTTTCAGTTTAAAGTGATACTTTTACGGGAATAAGTGAAAATATCACTGATCTCTAAAAATAAACTGTTTTATTAAAAAAATATGTATCTTTATTCCCTTTACAACTATGACTTTTACAAATATTTATCATAATTTTGCAACGTGTGTGTGTGTGTGTGTGTGTGTGTGTGTGTGTGTGTGTGTGTGATGGCAGCTGACAACGGGCAATGGTGCCAATCACACCTACAGATGCCGCGACGAGGGAAGCGTGCTGCTCAGCGCTCAGGTGGGCTGGACACAAGAAGTTCTCACACATACAGGAAGTAGGCCAGCACAGGAAGTAGTCCGATGCAGCAAGCACCCCCCAATGCTGAGAAATTTCCTATGAACTGTGCAGCAGATGTAATTTTTTTTCCCTTGTGTTTGTGAGACACATGATTCACCACGATGACCAAAAATGACTTGGTCATTTCGAAGAAAGGGGCGGTGCTTTTAAAGGACGTTTGTGTGAAGTGCGTGTGTGTTTATATATTTGTGTGTGTTTTGTTTCAGAGGAACGGTCACAGAGGCGAGACAATGCCTTCGGGATGTGTGACAATCGAGGCTTTCGCAGGTTCTAAGGTCTGATTTTGATTAACATTCATATGTCTGTCTGTCTGTCTGTCTGTGTCCGTTCATTCTCATCAGTTGCAGATATTTATAATGTTTAGATGGGTCACCATGGCCTGCCCAAGTGTGTTTCCTGGTCATAGATTCTAGTGGTGAACAGCAGCATGACCAGTCAGAATTAAAAACGGTAGCAGAATCGTAATAGTTTCAATGATTTTGTTGTTGTTGTTGTTTTCAAATTGGTATAAACGCGGGTTTCAAACGTGCTGTGTGATTGATGAAAGTGTGCGGGTGCTTTTGTCAGGAGAGCGCGGCGCACAAGGTGAAGCGGGAGCTGAGCGAGGCGGTGTGCGGCAAAGTGCGCCTGTGGATGCTGCTCGTCTTGCTGGCCGTCGTCATCGTCGCCGTGGTGCTCGTCTCGCTGGGTGTGTGCTCAGGTAACGCTCCAAAAGGCAAACTTGAACTTCCATCTCTCACATCCTCGCCAGACATGGAAAGGGGGGAAAAAAATGTGCTGCCGCTATAGAAGGTTGCCAGGGGTGGAAGGAGCAAAAATGTGATGCTAACCACAAAACGGTGAACCCTGACCAATAACCGGATGTGGGCCGTGTGGCGCGTCTTCCCCGACCCCGCGCAGCAATTCACGAGGACACCGATGAGAAGTTCAACCGGTCGTCGTTCCGTGTTGCTCGCCTCTTCAACGGCAGCTTCAGTCTACCCGGCCTCACCTTCACCGAGGACCTGCTCAGCCTTTCGTCCAATCAGAGTCGAGCCCTCGCCGGCGACCTGCAAGGCAAGGTGAGGCCACCTCCAAAACTGAAGGGTTTTTTTTTTTGGTTGGTTTTTGCTTGAGGCCCTCGTGGGATTTCTTTCCCTGATTTCCAGCACGGGTGACCAATAGGATTGCGCAGAATATGCAGAATATGCGCCTCACTGCCACTCAAAATTTGAATCTTGGAGTTTCGCTACTGGGTGCCATCCGAACATCCCGAATTGATGTTATTTCATAAAAATCTTGAATGTACAGAAGGATTTTTGTTAACGTGTTTGCAAAAGTAGGAGTTAGTAGCACAGAAACTCAATAAGAAACAAACTTTTTTTTCTCCAACTTTATGACTTGTCAACACCCACACTTAAAGACTTGGAAACGCCATCGTATTATTTTAGCTGAATTACTGCTCCAACATCCAAACTTTGTTTTGTGAGATTCCTTCAAAAGCAATTTGCCATTTTCCTCAACCCGAGTCCTTGAGACTTGCCTCTTCAGCTTTGGCGCTAACACGCGAATGTGCTAATATGCTCGGAATGCGCTGGTGAGCCTCGCGTGTGCGCTGGCGTGTCCCAACCTGATGACCTCCCCTCCTCCTTTTCCTCCACAGCTGTCAGACGTGTACAGATCCTCGCCCGCGCTTGGACGCTACTTCTCCAAAGCGGAAATTTACGCTCTCCGGTAAGCATGGCATCTCACCGCCACACACGCACACCGGCACCTCCACTCAACAGTGAGCGTGCTTGTGATTTTGAAGCAATATAAGTCATCCCTCTGCGGTGGGTTTTCGCTTCCTTATTAACTTGCTCGAGCTTCTGGTCTCCTCCTTCCCCAGGCCCGGCTCAGTGATCGCCGAGTACCAGCTGACGTTCGTCATGCCCGAGGAGCACCAGGAGCAGCTGAGGAGCTTCACGCTGAGCCGGGAGATGGTGTACAACGTGCTGCGGCAGTTCCTCTACGACCAGGAGGGCCGCGGCGCGTCCCCCTCCTCCGCTTTGTACATCGACCCCGTTTCTCTCAAGTTGTCATGAGGTGGCGTCCGCAGGTGGGTCCTTTTGCGTCGCGGCTCTCCGATGACGCCACAAGTGCGGCGAAACCGCACATTCACACAAATCATCTGACAAGATCAAGTATTAATGCGGGAATGTCATGATTAATGTTAGCGATGTCAAGTAGCTACGCCTGCCCAATGTCACATGGTCCGTCGCAGCCGTCGGGGGTGAGGTATGCCCGCGAGTGGTTGCCGCTCGATCATGGGGCGAACGTGCATGACGCTCACATGGGTGATTTAGAGTCTTCAAATCACCTGACGTGCAAGTTTGTGGGATTCGAACCCAGATCTCCTGACTGCGAGGCTGGCCCCCTCACCACTTCTCATCGCGTGGCCAATTTAAAATGCAAAATAAATTGATCTTTAAATGTTAGTCAATAGATGGATACTTATTCATTAGAAAATGTAAATAAGTATCTGTTATTTCCGTTTACTAATCCCCAACCAACCTGTCAAATTCTCCGTCCGAAGCCACGGGGTCTTTGTCACTTTTGGGCGACACCTCACGTCACTACGAGAGGCTCTGAGAGCAGATGAGTTAGTTTACGTGTACCTAATGAAATGGCCTTGGAGTGGACGTCGGGCACGTTTGACAAGCAGCTGGGATCGAGGTCATGTCAAACTATAGAGTATTATTGGCTCAGTCAAGGCATGTGTCTGTACGTTTGACATAAAGGTCTACTCTGGTATTAACTGGTGAGTGTTTGCTCGAGGATGGCCTCGAAGAAAAGGAAAACGATCCCTCATTTGGTTGTAAAATGGAGAATGATTGATTCCGTTTTGTAAGCGTTCCCGTGTTTTTCTACGGATGAACAACAGAGGGCGCACGTGTTCCTTTTGCACGGCTTCCTGACGCCTCTTTGTCTTGTAATTTCAATCGCTGCTGTCCCAACACATGAAAGTACACTTTTAATAACTTTTGTTTACCAACATGGACTTACATGTTATCTCTCTCCGAAGAATAACATGTCAGTAAGCTTTGAGATGTTGTCTAAAAAAAAACAATGTTATATTAATACAGTATATATGTGCAATATGTTTCCTGTCCAATGACCGACAGTGTCCCAAGTTGTGACTTCTTTTTTAGAGAATACTACAAATATGAAATTCACAAAATGCAGAATGTACATGCTACTCGTTGGACAGGAGTAACAGAAGTCCACATTCTGTGGAGTTGTCAAACATTAAAAAAACTCCTGTCCAATGAATAACACTTATTGTGATTTTTTTTTTCTTCATAAAATGTAGGCCTCGGTTCCTGTCCAGTGAATAACCTGTAAAGTCCACATTTTGTCAGGTTATTTTTTACTATTAAAAGATTTTTAGTCAGCTTTGTCCTTTGCTATCCTGGCGTCAGTGGACAATGTGAGACTCTCGTCATGCCAAAACCGCCTTTCTTTTCCTGTCAACAAGTTTATCAGCGCCACTAACCGGATTAAACCTGTTGGTGCCAAATTGTTGTGAACAAACATCCTGACACTATTTTTGTGTGTATTAATCAAATTACCTCATCGCTCTCCAGATCAATTGAGGTTGTCCTTGACACTTCCATTAAATGCCCTGTATATGCTGACTTTGTTTGGCTTTTTATTTTTTTAGGGGGGGTGGCGGGGGGTTACGACGATGACAACTTTGTCTGTAGTACAAATTATTTTCTTGATTTGGTTTATATTACGGTGAGTGAGCAGTACAATATCTGGACTTTCTTCCTCCATGTTAGCAATTTTTCACGCAGAACAAGGTTAGCGCAATTCACCCGAAATATTTCGAGCGGTGGGATGTCTCGAATGCCATGTATGTGCTGTGAGCCTGTGACTCACCACAAGTTTTGCTCCGGTCCTCATCGCTCTCATTTTGAAAACGCTTGTTGTGCATGTTACATGGTTTTAAATAATAATAATAATAATAATAATGATACGTGGCTCATTTTGCCTTTAAAATTCTTGAAAAACAAACCTGGACTTTTCTGATTGTCTGTTACATATTCGTCAATAGTAGGCTAGTAACAAAGACAGGATAAACTCATTTTAGATCAATGGTACAAATTTTATAACTTGGTTTATTTGGTGTTTTACAATCCCTGTCACTGTCATCACAGTCACAGGGTTGCAAATGTTGGATTTCTCTCATGGTAGAAGCTGGCTTTTTAGCTACCCGTTACTGCATACCTTTGCACTATTACGATTCCGTTGTCAACGTGCCTTTGGGCGCATGGTGTTGCTCAAAGGCACTTCAACAGCAGCCAGGAAGCAAACGAGCGCCTCTAGTAGTGATTTGAGTTTGACTTAGAATAGAAAGGAAGTAGAATGCCAAACACGCATGTGGCTTAAGTCCAAAAAGAAGGAGGCGCATTCGAGGAATGTCATTTTGGGGAAGAGGTCAGCGTCTTAGGACTTGCCGGCTTCCAAAAACCGTGAACCCAACTGCCACCCTCATCGTGGCGTGGCCCTGAACTTCTAAGAAGTCTTGTTCCCGTTATCCCATTAAAGAGTTATGTCTGCTTTTGGCTCCTGCCAAGATCAAGTAGATTAAGTTCACCCTCGCGCAGACGGGAGCGTTTCAGATCGTCAGCGAACGTCCCCCCCGGCTCATTCGTTTCTCGCCGGGGCTCGTCTATACCGCCGCAATCCTCGGAGCCTGCCTGCCTGCCTGCCTGCCTGCCGGCATGGGCGCCCACGGCTCCAACCTGGACGACATCCTGGAGGAGGACATGCACCATTGGTACACCAAGTTCATGAGGGAGTCGCCGTCGGGCCTCATCACGCTCTTTGAGCTGAAGACCATGCTGGAGATGAACGGCATGACGGAGGAGGCCAGCAGCTACGTGGATCAGGTCTTCTTCACCTTCGACATGGACGGGGTGAGTCGAAGACCATGGAGATTGTGTGGGGAGGGTGTGGGGGGGTAACCCGAACTAAATTTTCAGGCCTTTTGCAGGACGGCTACATCGACTTTGTGGAGTACATCGCTGCCATCAGTCTTCTCCTGAAGGGAGAAGTCAACCAGAAACTCAAGTGGTACTTTAAGCTTTTCGACCAGGACGGAAATGGCAAAATCGACAAAGATGAAATGGAGACCATCTTCAAGGTATGCCGTCTTCATTTATTGATTGATTTTTTTTCCTCCGCCGTTCCGATATTCCAAGAAGCATTGAGGCTTAGTGGAAGCGGGCTTAAGTGAATGGGAACTTGTCACGGCGTCTAATCCAGGACTTATTTTTAACAGCACTGAATTAGCATCTCACGCTAATGCTGTGCGTTACAAGGGGAGACGTTAAAAGTGCCGCAACTTGGAATTGGAATTGAGGTTTGCGCTTGCTGGACGGCCGCGAGACCATTCCAATGTGTATTAAAGAGGTGATGGCAAAAGCGGTGCCGTTTGGAGTAGAATTAGGGGTGGCCCTTGCCGCAGTTGTGCCTCCAAATCATTTGGAGGTCAGTTCGCGTTGGCGCCATAAGACCATGTCGATGTGCGTTTACAGTGGAAGCTTTCGAAGTGCTACAATTTAGAGTTCCAATTCCCTTTTGGTTTTGCGCTTGCAGCATAACTCTTAACGCTGTGCCGATGTAGATTTGCTGTCGAAGTAGCAGTTGAAATTTGATTCACGGTAGCACTTGTTGCACGGCTGTAAAACCGTCAAAATGTCCCTAAAGTGTCGCCGCACAGCTGTAAAACTGTACCGATGCGGATGATGTCCTGCGCTATGTCAAAGCTTGCTTCTGAGCATCCGCACCTCCCAACAGGCCATTCAAGACATTACCAGGAGCTACGAAATTCCCCCCGAAGAGATCGTCACGCTCATCTATGAGAAGATCGACGTCAACGGGGAAGGTGAGCTCGCACACACCTCCAAGGCTAAGAGACAGTCAGTCGCAATATTAGAAATTATTATTATCAACGAATCTTGTGAAGACAGAGAGAAAAGCATTTGTACCAATGCCATTTTTGGAAAATCAACAATATCCGGGTGAATGTTGACAGACAATCGTTTTCATGCCCATCAAAGCTTCATACTAATGCCGAGATGTAAGCATGTACAATGCAAGTGAACGTCAAATATTGATCTTGTTTTGGTCTGCGCAGGCGAGCTGACCCTGGAGGAGTTCATCAGTGGTGCTCGGGAGCACGCCGACATCATGGAGATGCTCACCAAGATGATGGACCTCACCCACGTACTGGAGATCATCATCATGGGACAACGCAAGGAGTCCAAATAAGGAGCCGGGCGTAACGCCGCCCAATTTTAAAGTGTACACTGCCCCCCGGTGGAGGGAGGCCCGGCTTCTCATGGGACAATGCCTTTTTTTTGGGTAAATTCTGGAGGTTCCTTTGAGCAGCTGAGAAAATGGCGACACGCACCCGGGGACGCTGCCGGTCTGCTTTGCTACAATGTAGTCAATCAAGAGGCCTCAGAAGGAAGGAACCAGACTCTTTTGAAGCAAGGCCCAGGTAGCTTAGGTGAAAGGTCAAAACGGGTTATTTTATTTCCACCGATCACAACTGACGGCGGATCGTCTTCAAACTCGCATGGGTGGCTGTTCGCCATTGAGGTGGGATTTGGAGTGATTTTGAAGGGTGTCTGACACATGCTGCCAAATTAGCCAAATATTGATTGTTAAAAAAAAGATCCAGTTTACTGGCACCGTTTTCCACTCAGTTTCAAAATTTCAGGGCTCGGAAGCTGATCGCCATCATGCTTTTGATTGAAGGGAATCTCGTTGATTTTGAATCAGGCTGAGATAGTCGTTGAAGGCATTTTTAAAAATCAAATAAGGACACAGGCACCATTTCTCTGAAACGTATTGATTTTGAAAGGTGTCTGAATTTTTAAAAAGTGTCCATGGGCGCTACTTTCTACTTGACATTTTCTGAGATTTCCTATTATCTGCTCTATTGATTTTGAGTCTTATCTGGTACCGAGGTTTTCCACTGGTGATTTGGAACGGGGTCTCAGACAAAGACTGGGGGGAAAAAAACACACCCTATAGTACAATTTTCTACTTGTTTAAAAGTTTTGAGAGAAGTTATAAACACATCTGGTTTAATAAATCAGCATGTATGTATTGTAATAATCGAGTTGATATCAAGTTGATCTTCCATTAGATATTCAAGAGGAATGATTGTTGTTGATCGGGGCAAGAACACGATTCTGACTGACATCTGACTCCAAATGGCCGAGAGAGTTGATGTCAGTTAATCAAAATTGTTGCAGTTTGTTGATTTAGAGTGAGGATGTAGGGGACTGCTACAGTCCTGCAATGTATTAGATGGTGCAAGTGTTCCCAACGCTGAGGCCGCGGAGTGTGTGTGATCATGTGGCCATCCATGTGCTGTTTGTTTGAAAGGTCTTCTGCTTCTACAGTGTTGCCTTAATAAGACCGCTCTTCACACTGCATGTTTGCCGAGTGTTTCTTTCATGCTCTTCCGCCAGATGGGAAAAATAATTTTGTCCGACATAAGAGGATGCTCGGGAGAGTCTCAAGGACCCCAAATAGTCTGGAACAAACTCCTACTTGGGAATTCTTGCCTCAACAATCATTTTGCCGATAAGAGTATCCTGATGAATTTGTATTGTCGAGATCCTAAACATCACTCAATAGCGCCCCCTGGAAATTTTCAAATCTGCCCAAATGAGCCCCAGTTAGAAACAGGTGAGTGAGAGCAGTCATTCTCAGCCATAGTCGAACCTCATCAGGCGCATGCACGTTTTTTAAACAGGTGCTCTGACCTTGAAATAGAGTTGCACACTAACTGAATTTGTTCCAGGACAGTCCTGAGAACAGTCTTCGTTCTTGCCACCTTTTCACAAGTTGGTCTTTGAAGCAATCACGAAAAAGCAATTAGAATGGCTGTAAACATGAAAAATAAGAAACAGAAGTACAGTATACAAAAAAAAATGAAAAAGGCAAATTTCTTTTTTCTTTGAATAGTAAACACTGAAAAAGATGACCGGATTATGTTGTCATTAATTTTATTGAATTATGTACAGAATATCGGACAGGAAAGATGTGACATAACAGCTCAGCGCACAGGAATGAAAGGCTCCACGATCTCAGCAAAGGTCTTCTTTTCTGGTGGGAAACACAAACACAACATGGATTAAAAAAACATCTATACCACTGAGATGAACTAACAATTGTCATTGTAGAAAATTATATTTCAATTCTAATTCAGAAATGTTAAGACAATAAGTTCACACATATGACACCGTCCATTAAATGGCGAGCAAACTTAACTGCCGTCGAATGAGAGCCAATAGAAGCTTTGTCCGCAGCAAATCAAGTCAACTCACCCTTTGGTGCAAAGTCGTCCGGGTGCAGTTTCATGTACTCATTCATCTCTCGGTCCAGTTTGGCGTGCACGTAATTTTCATATTTAGTCAGGTGGTAGCCGAGGAACCAGCCGATCGTCGTCAGAAGGACCTGTCGGTGAACACCTGACAAGACATTTCCATCCATACTTCATTTCAATTTATATGAATTACATGAAAGCCACAGATTGGGGAGAAGAGCTAAACATCAACAGATGGGGGAAGAATAGCTAAACATCACCCGCTTCAAACATTTGCGTGAATAAAATGAATGACAACTTAAGAGATCATTTTTCTTTGATACAGTTTACCCATTCAAACACAAACTTGCCTTGTCAGCCATTTCAGTATGACATGTTTATTTTTACCCTGATATACTTCTATTAATGGGTCCAATCGAGTAAGTTGGCGGAACAGCCTGCAAGCTAAGACGCTCAGCATGCTAACCTGACTTTAGCGGCGGCCGGTGTTTGATGGCGTTGTGGAGCATGGCAGCGCACCAGCCCATGCCGCCCAGCCAAATCGAGTTGCGGTTGACAACGCCCGGCGGAGGGAGCCCCTTGCCCTCGTCCGGAATCAAGCCCATGGCCCGCAAAAATTCTAAAGACGTCCTCCGGTGTTGTCTTGACCTCAGCGATGAGCAAACGGCGTCCAATAAACTTCCGCCTTCTGGAGGAAGTAAAGTGTGACGTCACGTGCAGCAGGAGGAAAGTCCGGCCACAAACAAAGCTGATGATTTAATTATTGTGAATGAGAATGTTTTAAAATGGTACTGCATACCTATGTTTTAATTGAAAATAATTTGCTTTTTTATTCATCGTAAAAATGCCGTATATTATTGAAAGATGCAGAAGATTTTTTTAACTGCATGAAATATTATTGAATTGTTTTTAGCTTTTTCTCTGGTCTCTAATCCACTGGTGAAAGGACACTGATTCTCTCCTCTTTCATCTCAAACTGCTTTAACAACAAAGCGTATGAGGGGAAAAGTGGTTAGGACTGCACGATTGTCCGTGTTTTATGTTATGTGTTGTGTTCATTGTTTTACTTTTTGTTCGTGTTTTATGTTGTGTGTTGTGTTTATTATTTTACTTTATGTTAACTGTTTTGTTAAGCGCTTTGTTACAGCTGCCGCTGTTGTGAAAGTGCTATATAAATCAGCATGTATTGTATTGTATTGTATTTTTATTGAGAAGGGTCAAATGAGTTTTAAGAGCTTACCTTTTAATAATTATTTTTAGTGTTTCTTCTTAAGATCTTTCAGTAATTTATTTATTATTGGAAAAACACTAGGTACAATTAATAATGTCATGTTAATGTCAATGTAATGATCATTATGTGTTGATATGAGCAACGTATCTTTTGTATATTTAAGAAGCACAAGATAATCAACATATGTTAAATTTGTTTAGGAGGGGGATTTAAAAATAGCTGTAAATAAATATGTATGTTAATAATTTGTATTTTTCATCAAATACATGATTTTTGTATTCCTTGTGATTCGTTTTCAAGAAGCAGGGGATTTGAAGAATCAAAAATGTAATTCTAATATTTAATATTGTGGCAAAAGTGGGATTTTTTTCTCATGACAATTATGTCATATGGCAATATGCCTAGGTTTTCTTTATGAAGCACACGATTTTAAAAAAGTTTTCTTTTTTTTCACTTTTATTAAATTGATGAGTTTGCAATGCAGCGTTCCGTTAGGCGAAGACGTCATTGAAGTGCAGTCGTCCTCCTCCTCCTCCTCCTCCCTCCTCGTCCATCAGAAGGAGGACGCGCACACATACAGGAATTGGGACTACCGTACTTACTCCGCAGCCAGCCGTGCTGTACTGTGCCGTGTGTGGCCGCTTGATGAGGTGACCGATGCATCGCCAGTAGCCGTCAAAAGCGCGGACATCCCCTGTTCGTTCTTTTGAGGTAAATGTCAGTCGTGTGTTGTTTTCCTCCTCCATCGGGCAGTCTCTCCACAAAGGAAAAGAGCCAAAATGGCCTGGATGGAGCCAAAATGGCTTCACTCGTAGGCTAGCTGCTCTTTAGCTGTCCTCGCCCAAACCTCATTAAAGATGATAACTGTTCAAATTTCACACATGTATACGTTTGGATGATCGAACGGAGAAATAGTGACTTGAAAAAATGCTGTTCGTGTTCAGTTTTATTCGCATCTTTCCTCAACATGTTTTGTGTAACGTTAGTTTCACCTGCTGCATAATACACTGTACAACACTTCTTTGTCGATATAATACACTAGTACCTTGTCTTACGAGTTTAAGTTGTTCAGTGACCAAGGTACCTCAACACACCAGTATTGATCTGTGGTTTCGCGAAGGAGTTTATTCGTCGTATTTTGGGCTCAGGCCAAAGCTATCCAAGTATGAATTTGGCCCCACCTTGTGGAAACTTGGTGCCAAGGAACCACAGTGGGACAGCAATTGAGCCCTGTTGCCAAAATCTGCAGGTGATTGATGCCTGCCTCAAAAGGATTGTCATTGCACATAAATGCCGCAAGACGGCGACAAACACAAAATTGCATTGCCTCATCCCCTCACTTCACCATGCAAGGATTACAGACGCTCCCCAGGTTACGAACGAGTTACGTTCCGGACGATTGTTCATAAGGTGAATTCGTTCGTAAGTTGCTTCAGTGCTATATTTTGTCTGGAATGTATGTTTAAGGCTTATATTGACATCCATATAACGTAAACTAGCAGCGGCTTCAGTGGGGGAGAGTAGACGATCGTCGACCGTCACCCGTACGCCCGTTCCACCGTCACACGCCCGCCCCACGCCTCTCCCGCAAAATCTAACGTCGCCGCCGCCGTCCCCTCCGCCGTCCTCCTCCACCCGTTCGGCATGGAAAAAGCGCGCAATGTCCGACAGACCCGTGAAAATGTTCGTATGTACCGTTTGTTCATAACTCGGATGTTCGTAACTCGGGGAGTGTCTGTATACAAAATGGCCCGAAAGCATTTTTTTTTATATTAGACATGGTCAGTATAATACAAACATGGACATATATACATGGGGTGGGTCAAAATTAATGAGTCTTTCTTTGCTGAGAATAAACAATATGTGCTTGTGAGTATTATTTCTAATAAAATGATCTTTAACTGACATAAATTGACAATTGATGATTCCATTTTCTTTGTCTCTTAAGTTGAGCATGAGTATGGAGGACTATGACTACCTGTTCAAAATCGTTCTGATCGGGAACGCCGGAGTCGGGAAGACATGCCTCGTACGCCGCTTCACTCAGGTTGGTGTGAAAAAAATAAATAAATCAGTCATTCACATAAAGCATTTAATACATTCTGTGTGTTTGGATGTGAACCTTATTTTTATTATGTTCATTTTTTTGCCGGGCTTTTCCTTCCACACTTTTCCAACAATTTGAACCATTCCAGCTGCAACATATTCTCAAAAAAGACGTTTCCACATTTGATAAAATTACCATTTTTACCAGATTTGACACATTTCCCTTCTTCTGCATTTCTCGACGGATTCAAACCATTTGGTTCCACATTCACGTTTGGCAAATTCTTACATTTTTTAGTTTTCCCACATTTTCCACAATGAAACTTCCTAATAAATGCTGATGTCCTTTCTCATTTCTTCACCGATTTAAACCATTCCAACTTCAATGTCCCACATTGGCGCAATCAAATTTCTCAAGTATGAATGCAAATAATGTATTGATGTGAAAAGCGAAATACAACTGAACTGTGCTTGGACAGTGATTCACTCGCCCACTTGAACTTTTTCGCCGCTTCATTCAGGGCCTTTTCCCGCCCGGACAGGGCGCAACGATCGGGGTGGATTTCATGATTAAGACGGTGGAGATTAAGGGGCAGAAGGTGAAGCTGCAGATATGGGACACTGCGGGCCAGGAAAGGTTCCGCTCCATCACTCAGAGTTACTACCGCAGTGCCAACGCCCTCATTCTCACCTACGACATCACCTGCGAGGACTCCTTCCGGTGCCTTCCCGAGTGGCTGCGAGAGATCGAGCAGTACGCCAACAACCAGGTGGTCACCGTCTTAGTCGGTGAGTGGCCTTTAGTTCGGAGGAGGTACAGTACGTCTCGGATTCTCAAGTCTATCGTCAGATGACAAATGCAACACGTTGGGAGTCGGACAAGTTGAGTCAATTCACACTCGAACGGCGCGTGTGTATGTATGGAATCAATTCGGGATGCTCGATACCACTTTTTTCCAGTTCAAACCGTCACTCATTGAGTACACACCAATATGGAGTACTGATATTTCTAGTGCTTTTGATATATCAAATTTCATTTCTCGCAGTGGCAAAAAGGGTGAACAAAGACTGAGTCGCCGTTGTGTCAAACTGCCGCGGTATAGCTAGCGCCACCTACCGCCAATTAGGACGGGATGTCAGATTTGGTTTTTCCTTACATATCGGTTGGTGTCTGGTATCGGTCGCCTCCATGAGTACCGATACTGTAAAATAAGGCTTGAATCGGCACCGATACCGATCACTGGTATCCGCGCTCTCCCATCATTAGTCTAAATGTTATGTATGATATAGATGGATGTTTTCATTTATTTTATTATTAGGGTTTTTATTTATGTATTTATTTATTTATTTATTTTAAGGCCTGCTCATTCTGATATTTGGCAGAATAGAAGTCCAATAACCCATTCATCGCCCGATTAATTCAAACATCTGTGTAATGGATACAATAAAAATTTTTTTAGATAGATAGATAGAACACTATAAACACAATAAAAACATGAATTACAGAACATGTAATCATTTTACACTACTTTTTCCTTTAGTATGTGTTTGAATTTCAAACAGAGAGAAAAATGAGCCGATGGTTATTATTTTTTTAATATCATTATCTTAGTTTGATCTTATAATGTGTGGGGAAAAAATACTATGAATTGACAGATTATTTTCGTGTCTGCCAGGTAACAAGATCGACCTGTCGGAGAAGCGTGAGGTGGCTCGGCAGCATGCCGAGGACTTTGCGGAGGCGCAGCGCATGCTGTACCTGGAGACCTCCGCCAAGGAGTCGGACAACGTGGAGAAGCTCTTCCTGGACCTGGCCTCCCAGCTCATCCGCGAGGCCAAGCACAACAAGCTGGACGACAACGAGGCGGCCCCCGCGCCCGGCGAGGGCAAGACCATCAGCTACCTGAGCTGCTGCAGCCTCAACTAGCGCGGCGGAGGCGCCGCCTTCCTCTCCCCCGTGGCAACCGATCACGCCGCAAGTGTCGGTATTCACCAGCAGTGTTCAGAACGCTCGGCCAGGTGGCATTCCGTTGCCGTTTACGTTGCAGAATGTGCTTTCTTTCCTAATCCATTGCACAATTGTCTTGCCCACATGGAGAGCCGTTACAGCGTTGAGTGCATATCCTTCCCCGCCACGCACTAGTATTTCCTTTGCTCTCACAGGAAAGACAACTCGGCACACTACTATTGTCGCCGCTACCGTCGGACATCTCTGCACACGAGCAGGACAACTCAATGTTACTAGTGAGGCAAAACTGTGCGCTCGTTGACATCTGTGTGCTGCTGCTACTACTACTACTAGTGAAGTGCTTGACGTTATCCAATGTGCAATTTTTTTTTTGCCTTATTAGTAACACGGCGTTTTCCTCCGACAGTCGCTGCACCTGCCGAGAGATGTCCGTGGTATCCTTGTACTAGTATGCTCTTTCCTCACTAGCAAGATAATTCAGTGTACTGGTAGGACGACTATGTGCAGTAGTCCAATAACTGAGTCTTACGAGTTTCATTTTTCCGCTACTATTGCCCGACATGTGCTACTAGTGCACTGGAATGTTTTACTAGTGAGGATTAAGAGGATATTAGTACATGGAGTTTAAGATGGATATCAAGGTATTGACTAAAAGGGTACTAAGTACGCTCCGTGGCCTCACTGGTAAGACAATTCAGCGTACTACTAGAATGGCTGGTTGAACTAGTAACATATATGTGACATTGCTGCACACTAGGAGGACATGTCCATGTTACGAATGCACGGACTTTCAGGTCTGTGTACTAGTATACTCTTTGTCATCGCTCATGAGACAAATCAGCACGCTAGTAGGATATTGAGTCACTAGTGCCATGACTCATACTAAAAGTAACACAATAAAATTCTGTGAGTTATCGTCTTGCGTCAACTAGTGCACCGTTTTGCCTGTAACTTGTTCTACAAGTATACCAAAATGCTTGTACTAATGACATATTAGTGAGGACAAAGCGTTTTACGAGTACGAGTTTTGAAGCTGCAACTACTGCCTCCCTCGTAACATGTTGTTTTACTATTATGCAAAAGTGTTCCTACGAGTGAGGACAAATAGCGTAACGAGTGCATGAACCTATAAATGGATAACATGGATGGCACACGAGTCGAACAACTAGGCCGCACTAGTAGACCGAAGTCTTACTCGGAAAGTTATTTTCTGCCCTGTATGTTGCCCTTCTAAACGCAAAGATGTCCTACAGCAGTGGGGAAAAAATGTTACTCGTATGACAGTCGTTTTACCAATTGCCCTGAAGTTTGTTACTGGTGAGCAAAGAAAATACACGGAAATGGCTTTTCAGACGCCCTTGCGCCACGACAAACTGTGAAATGTTTTGCCTCCTACTTGCTGCTACTGTTTGGTAATTGCCAGCGTGAATCAGCATTTTATTGCGTTTTTTAATTTTTATTTTTTTGTACTCATGGTCTGGAATATTTTAATGGACTAATATTCACTTTGACGCCGAGCGAGGCGTTTGGTTTCGGTGACACGGCCTCCTGGTCGTATAGTTTGTGTACCGTTGTGTTTCATGCGCTTCCCACTATGTTTTTCTCCAGAACTGCGGTGTAGTGCTCATGTATTTATCACAAACGTAACGTACTGTACTGCACACATCGGCCGTATAACTGCACACTTCATTTTTGGTTACTGTTCCATTTTTGTTGTTGTTGTACAAACTTAGCACTTTGCTTTTTACACTTTATAATTTCATTTTTATTATTATTATTTGTAACGTTTTCATTCTTATTTGTTAACCCATTGAGTTTTGGTTAACGCAGTAGGAAAATACGACGTGGGGTTTTCTGTGTATAAAATATACTCTAAAGTACTCTGTATAATATTAAATAATCCAACTAAATGGTGTGTTTGTGTCTCTCTAGCTAGCTCATGAGGTATGATTTGTAATTGTTACTTTGTACAGTATTTTTTGTTTCATTTCTGTGGTTCTCCAATTTTTCAAAACAAATATCACCATTATGACCGTTGAAAAAAGGAAAAATAAAGGATTTTGTAAGTAAGTTTAATTTAATTGTAATTAAATGAATTATAAATAATGCCGTTTAAAAATATGAATGAATTACTACAATAATTGTATTTACTGAATGAATCCCGGCATTTATTAAAATAGGTTAACTAATAATTAACAATAAATGAATGCGCTTCGAGAATTCCCTTCACTTGAGCTCTGAAGTTGTTCGTAGGCTTAAATAGGTATAAAAGGGGTGATAGTTGATGTTCATTTTTCATTTCAAGCGCGACTTCATTTCAACATATATTTTGTAAATGGCCTCCGGACCGAAATTTGAACACCGATACGTGAAGAACTTTCACTCCCACGATCCTGTGCGGCCACCGAGTTTAATTTCGTCACGTGCTCGGCCGACGGCGAACTAAAGTGATGATGAAACGGCAACCTAATGCAAATTTGGAAAACGCCGAGAGGAGGCTAACACTGTTTTTATAAAAATGCTGAATAGGTGTTCCCGTGATATTTGTTGATGCTTAATTTAGAACAAACCAGATGTTGGCTGCCTCGCTGACAGCCCAGATTCACTTCCTCTTTCCTCCTCCTCCTTCAGAGGCTCATCCGGTCTTCTTTCCACAAAATGTGCTGACGGCGGGCGTCTTGACAGCGCAGCAGAAAGATGACGTTAGGAGCCGGGAAGGCTCTTTTGGACAGAGCTGCACTCAACTTGTGTTTTCAGCTCTTGTGTTTTGTTGGCTCTTTACACGCTTTCAAAACGCAGTTGTTGCGCAGACACGGAGGCTCCTTTCACTCCCCCGAGATCCCCGTCAGCTATGAAACTTTTTACTTGGACCAAAAGGTGAGTTGAACCTTTCTCAGTGTGCGCCGAATTATTCGTTGTACTTTAAATATTTTCGGTGTGACGTGTCTTTGTGTGTGTGTTTTTTTATCAAGAGTTAGCTGTGAAACATGAAGGGTGACCACTAAAATCAGAAATTACTAGACGAGGTTTGGTTTGAAGACTTATAACGCCGGTTAATCACAACATATCAGAGCATATCCCAGGAACCTGTCACATAATGCCTTTCATTGGCTGTGATTGTTGCTAAAAATCTTTAATGAAAAAGCTCTGCTAGTTTATCACACCGAATATCGATGCAGTTTTGAAACTTTTTTTCTTTGACCACGTAAGTTTGAAGTACACCAAAATCTCCCTTGCACTTTAAATGTTCAAAGTTAACAAAACTTAATGTTGGAACATAATGGCTGGAATTAAAAGCTGCAATTAAACAGGTTTGCTTTGTGTGCTGAGAGGTGGTTCAGTTAATTGAAGACGAGAATGTGTCACACAGCTATCTGATTGGACGATTTTCCCGTGACGTCACCACAATGTTTTTGTAAACACTACAATTTTGGGTCAAGAAAACAATAACACACACTTCCCGAATGAGTACTCATTTTAGTCTCTGATGAGTTTTACATCGGCTGTAATACGGTCCAGCTGTGCCACAAAATCAGAGGGTAAAGAAAAGAGGCAAAAGAAGCTCATAGAATTATTTGAACAACACATTTGAATTCCCCCACCCCCTACCCCAATTGTATTTGGTGTTTCTATCGCTGCGGCACTTTCTCGATGCGCTTGATATTGTTGAGGTTGCACACGTGCTGTCTGGCACAATAAATTGTTTCCCCTCACTACTTCCTGTAGTAACATTGAAACTGCAATCTGTGTGTTGTTGTTGTTCCCCCTGGCCCGCTGCCAAAAAGTTGACCTAGGGGGCAAGGGGCGAGGGGGTGGCTGGGGTGTTGTTAAGTGAGCTCCCTTCAGGACTTGACTCCTACCTCATGTCGAGTTACATAAACAAATGCTTTCGTTTTCATGTCATTACCACTGTGTTCCAATTAGCATTTTATGCTAGCACATTGTTTTTGCATTGATACATTTAAGGCAGATCACTGGATCTACTTTTTGGTGACATTTACTTAGATTCTGCCTTGGGATTTTGGCAAACACTCAGCTTGCTTTTTGCTTACACCTTCCACCTGCTCCAACCACCCACAGCATCCTTCCTCATCAGTGCTCCCATTAACAACACTTCCTCCATCCTGATGCACATTGTCTTGTCCATGAGGCCATGACACACCTGATGCGATTTCCATTCGCACGAGCCACAAAAAGGGTCATCGGTCACGCCGTCTTCTTTTTCCCCACACTGTCTGCGTGACAGCGGGGTCAAGAAGTCACCGCGCTCATCTGAACGGGATATCCTCTGTGAGCGTCGCACGACAAATGGGAATGAAGCAGTAATTATCATAATGGCCACACGGTGGCACTACTTCTCAGGCAACCAGCTTGTTCTCGGGCTTTTGAATTCTCCTAAACTAACTCGGTTGCGTCCCTTCGAAAGTTTAAAAAAACAACACGTGACAAGAAATGGGTTGGATGTGTCGGTCATAACTGTGTTATGTTACAAAAAAAGTAAAATAATAATTTAGCCCACAACACCAGCTTTGATGAACACAAAATGGTTGGTCGTTCAAAACGGCATGCACACAAACGTTTCAAGTACATATGTCTAAAATTGACTGGAAGGCGGCCATTTGGGTTTGAGGGCAGTTTACAATGAGAGAAGTCGCCGTGAGCCACAAGGAAACAGTAAAACGGGCATTTCCAAATGTGTCTGTTCTCATTGTTAGTTTTGCTTTGGCGCTATCTGGTGGGTATTTTGCGCCAAGAGCGTACGATGAAGTTAGTCCTGGAGTTTCATTCAAACAAAAGGTGTGCTTTGCCACCACCTTGAGGCATCTAAATGCAATTTCAAACCTTTTCTGGGGGTTGTCAATCACTCGCAGATTTTTGCTGCTCTATTATTATACCGCACATAAACAGCTTACCCCTAATGAAGGCCAAAGTGAATTTCTCCCATATGGAGAAATGATCGATTTTAGCAAATATTCATATTGGTCGGACAGTAGAAAAAAGGGATGCATTCAAACAATGGAAAAAACCCAGATGGCCGCAGCATCTTGTCATTTCAATGCTTTAAAATCAATTAGCCGAATACAAAAGGCAAATATGAAACGATGTGACCTTTAAAAAATGACATTATTTGATGATTCAAAACAGCCCCCCCCCACCCCCCAAAAAGTGACCTTTTAAAGGACACACATCCACATTTAAAAGCTTTTGTTCACAGAATTACACTGCACATGACCCCACGGGAGTATGCCATCCTGCCAAAGCCCCCCACCCTCCAGCCCCTCCAACGCTCTTATAGTACACGCTGCCAAGCCGAGGCTGAATGGATGCTTTGAATCTTTCTGCTGTCATTGCCTGCAAAAGTTACTGCCTCCTTTTGGGAGTAAGGATGGTGCTTGGGAGCCAAATAAAAACATTCATTCTGGGAGTGTCTTGGATGTTTGACAACTGTGTGTCATATACGGTGGAGTGAAGTAATTAGTGCTGAATTTACAAGTTTGGCTTATCATGTTGCACGGAGCCCCCCTCCCCGCCCCACCACCATAGACTATCCCGATGACCAAGGTTACATGACTAAATGTCCCCCCAGATTGATCATTTTGGCTTCGTAGAAGACGGCACTTTCAAACAGCGCTACCTTGTGGCCGACAAGCAATGGCGCTCGCCTGGTGGTCCCATTTTATTCTACACGGGCAACGAAGGTGACATCACCTGGTTCTGCAACAACACTGTAAGTTGGCCTGTCAAGTCATGTCATTCATACCTTTTTAGCCCACCTCAACATGTCTGCTCCATCATAATAATAATTATAATCAATTGACTGCCCCAAAACCCGCAAGTTGGGGCACGTAACAATCCGGGTACAACTGTGAGAATGTAATTTGTAACTGACTGACTGTCCTTATTCTGCTCCAGGGCTTCATGTGGGATGTTGCGGAAGAGCTTGGTGCCATGTTGGTCTTTGCAGAACATCGCTACTATGGAGAGTCGATGCCTTTTGGAGCGGACTCTTTCAGCGTGAGTCAGGATGCAAAAAAAGATGGGGGAAAAAAAAACCCAAACAAAAAATTGTTCTTGCAGTTAATGTTGGCTTGGTGTTTAGCAGTTTTGTGCCGTCCTTGAATGGTATTTTACACCGGAAAAAAAAATAGTTTGTGTTTGCGCAAGGTTTTATGGGCACTGATGTTAAATTGCGGGCCCTTCCATCATTTAAGTTGCCCTTCCTGATGTAGATAATAGCATGTCAACATGTACATTGGTTTGCCTGCAGGACAGCAAACACCTGAACTACCTGACGGCAGAGCAGGCCCTGGCAGATTTTGCCATCCTGATCCAGAATGTGAAGCTCAGCAGAGCCGGAGCTCAGCACAGCCCGGTCATCGCCATCGGCGGGTCGTATGGGGGCATGCTGGCTGCCTGGTTCAGGATGAAATACCCCAACGTCGTTATCGGGTAAGGACGGCAAATTGGATGGACATAAATTTGTTCCCTCCGCGACCCCAGTGAGGATCAAGCGGTTCGGAAGATGAATGAATGAATAAATTTGTTCCCATATTAGCAATATCAGCCTAATTTTGACCGTTTTTTTTTTTCCTCCCCAGTGCTCTGGCCTCCTCCGCGCCAATATGGCAGTTCTCCGGTATGGTGCCATGCGGAGACTTCTACAAGGTAGTCACGCAGGACTTTGCCAAAAGTGGAAGCAAGTGCGACACGAACATCCGAGCGTCGTGGGGGGCCATCAATAACCTCTCCGCCACTGGTAAGGCAGCCCCAATACGGCTAGAGGAAACCAACAGAAGGGCCAGGTCACTCGGAGATGAGACCAAATAGCTCATTTTAATGCTGGAACGATCAACGTTAAGTATTTAAAATCAATTAGAGGTGCCACGATGAATCAATTATTTGATCATTATTTTCACGATCAAGTCATCATTTTGACAACAGGATTTAAAATTGCCTAAATCCTCGGAATTTCAACGCAAACTTATTCCCAGATTTCTGAAAGCAAACTTGGTGTGGAATCCAAATGAAAACATTTCCGAACATCTGCCTTCTGGTGCGCAGCGTCGGGTCTGGAGTGGTTGTCCGAGGAGTTCAGCTTGTGCGCGCCGCTCAAGACTGACAAGGACGTGTCGGACTTCAAGAGTTGGCTCCAGGAGACGTGGGTGAACCTGGCCATGGTGGACTACCCCTACAAGGCCGACTTTCTGCAGCCGCTGCCGCGGTGGCCCATCCAGGTACCGATGCAAAACAATCGCGGCGTGGGGTCGGCTTCAAATATCGTCCAAGTCACACGGGGTGGTTGGAAGGACAGTACTGTAAACTTATTTTGGTGCTGGTGGACCAACCAGTACATCTCTCCTGTTCTGCTAGCTCTAGCATTAGTGCTAGCATGACATTTCAGACTGTATTGTCTTGTGTATATTGCGCAATGTCGTGGTTTTCAAACTTTTTACACCAGTTACCACTTCAAAAAGTGTCATAAGAAGAATCTTGCTTTTTTTTTTTCCTTGGTGTTTTCTACACAGTGCTACTATTGTCAACACGAGTGTTCACGTAGCTCTGTGTTACAAGGAGGCATCCAAATGCCTGCGTGTTGTTTAGCAGACTTGCTCTATGGCGGCCTGTAAATGCTTTTGTCACATAAAACGCGCTGGCGCCTGATTTGCATGTGAAATTCGCCGGGATTTATGGTGACCATGTCGGAACAAGGGGAGGGGCCGCGCCTTGGATTTAGCATCCCGACCCAATTAGAATGCAAAAAAAAAAAAGCTCTTTGCTTTCTGTCCATCAAGGCTTGAACTCAAAGTGTAGCGCCCAAAAATACTCACTCGTTAACTGTAGGTAACTCATATCTAAGTAAGAACATATGCCTGTAAGTATTGTTTTATCCTCTCTCTGGATGTTTTGTCATAACACAGCAACATCAATGCTAGTTTTATTAGCCTCTCTATGGTGTTTTGCATTGAGAGTTAGCATGATGCTAGCAGACTTTTGCCAGTTTTGCGCTGTTTTGTTAAAAACTCAACTTGAAATTCCACCAATAAACCACTTGCAGCCTCTTTGGAAGAACCGGTCGCTACCAGCCAAACTGGAGCTTGTTGTATAGTTTGCTGCCGCCATCTAGTGCTCGTCATGTTTCTGCTCACAACTCAAGAAAATAAATCTGTCAGTTTACCATTGCTGAAACGCAAATGTTAGGCTTCACAGTCATGGCAAGAAGGAGTGAAAACATTTTTTTTTTTGGGGGGGGGCACCCTGCATTTGAGCGTCAGCTTTTTTGTTGCTTTTGTTACTGTTTGCTAGCTGACCCCTCCCCAAAAACTGGGCCCTGTTGTTTTTGTCGCCCCGCGAGTGTTGTTACTGAGGCTTTTGTGCGACGACTCGATGGCGGTCGATGGATGAGGACGGCGGAGGACACGTCCAAGCGAAGATTTACACCATGGAAGAAAAAAAAAAAAGAGCAGCGGAAGGGAGGGGGTGGCATCTTCTCCTTACTTTTCAGCCAGGATTAGCTTTATACATTCATCTCTGCCAACACCCCTAAGCCCTCAATGGCCCCTTCTCACACTGGCTCACATAATCACATTAGCTTTGTCATTAAAAAAAGAAAAAGAAAGAAAAAAGCTTCTCAGCCTAAAGCGCTTACGCCGCCCATAGGGTTCGCATACATTAGAGGAACCTCCCGATGACCGTTTAGCCTTCCTTCTGGAGAGACAGAGCCGTAGAAAAGCAGATAATACCTGCTGAGTGGGACGTCGGTGAGGGGGCGCGGTTGGTTAACGGGGAGGGCAGCGCGTGACGAGCTGAGGTGGAAACAAGAGGCATTGAGGTCAATTGGGAGAAATAACAAACATATTTTGCAAAGAAAATAACTGTGAGCTGTTTGCCAGCAGAAAGGGACTGAGCGCCAGAAACAGCAAGCGGTTGACACCGTCCGTCAATTCACCTATCAGACCCTAGGAAAAACCAAATAAAAATGATTCTCTGAAAAACTGGCACAACCTGCAAAGCGAACACCCAAATTCAAAGATAATAGTGACAAAAGCTCATGTCAACTATTAAAGCGACAACCGGTTTAATGCCTTTAGAACCCCTGGAACTTTAGTCAACGGCCGCCATGGGGGGCAGGGGGGGGGGGTTCGGTCTAGCAGCGGTCACTTCACGTTTTTGTGTTCTCCAGGTCGCGTGCAAGTATCTGGCCTTGGATTCGTCGGCATCGGATCAGCAGCTCCTTCGCGGTGTGTCCCAAGCGGCCAAGGTCTACTACAACTACACGGGAAGCTCCGCCTGCCTCAACACCTCCGAGACGGCCACAGGCAGCCTCGGTATACTTGGCTGGAACTACCAGGTGAGGGGGCGCGGACATTCACTCACAAGCACCCCAACTAGCGAGTTGGTGAAGTCACAATTATGATGATGATGATTTTTTTTTTCCATCTATCGCTGTGGTTTGGGACTGCAAAATGAGATGCCACGTTAAACGAGTGGCTTCTTCTCCCCCTCAGGCCTGCACGGAGATGGTGATGCCCATGTGCACCGACGGAGTTCGGGACATGTTCGAGCCCGCCGAGTGGAATTTCCAGGCCTTCTCGGATGAATGCCATGCCATGTTCGGCGTCAGGCCGCGAGCCGACTGGATGGGCGTGCTTTTCGGCGGGAAAGAGATCGCTTCGCACAGCAACATCATTTTCAGGTAAGCCGAGAAGAATCCATTTCGCGGAACTATTATCGACGCGCTGCAGCAGACAAGGACCGAATTAGCGCAGGACGAGGCGTAATCACGTCGAACCGCCCGGTGCTGGATCTTGCCAGAGGCCAAGTTGCAAACGAACAGAGCAGCTCAGCTTCGGTCTGGCAGACAACGTGGCTCTTCATTGAGCGGGACAAGAAGGCAAACACCGCCATGCACAAAAAGAACACTCGTGAGGAGCATGAAGCATATGTGGCAAATGGCCAGTTTCAGATGAAGTCAGAGCTCATCAAGTTATTCGTTTGGCCATGCCCCCTTCAAGGCACAACAAACTTGACTTGACCGTTTGTGTAAATCACAAACTGCGGTGCTCGAGGTCATTTTTGAGCTCAGGGGTATCCAACTCCTCCTCGCGGGCTCCTCCCTAGCATGTTTAAAAAAAAAAAAATCTCCCTCCATCCATCCATCCATCCATCTTCTACCGCTTATCCGGGGCCGGGTCGCGGGGGCAGCAGCTTTAGCAGGGAAACCCAGACTTCCCTCTCCCCGGCCACTTCTTCCAGGTCTCCCCGGGGGATCCCGAGGCGTTCCCAGGCCAGCTGCGTGACATAGTCTCTCCAGTGTGTCCTGGGTCGTCCTCGGGGTCTCCGCCCGGTGGGACATGCCCGGAACACCTCACTAGGGAGGCGCTCAGGAGGCATCCGGATCAGATGCCCAAGCCACCTCATCTGGCTCCTCGATGTGGAGGAGAAGCGGCTCAACTTTGAGCCCCTCCCGGATGACCGAGCTTCTCACCTTATCTCTAAGGGAGAGACTGGACACCCTGCGGAGAAAACTCATTTCGGCCGCTTGTATCCGGGATCTCGTTCTTTCGGTCACGACCCATAGCTCATGACCATAGATGAGGGTTGGAACGTAGATCGACCGGTAAATTGAGAGCTTCGCCCTTTGGCTCAGCTCCTTCTTCACCACGACAGACCGATACAACGTCTGCATCACAGCAGACGCTGCACCGATCCGCCTGTCGATCTCTCGCTCCCTTCTGCCCTCACTCGTGAACAAGACCCCAAGATACTTAAACTCCTCCACTTGGGGCAAGATCTCCTCCCCGACCCGGAGAGGGCACACCACCCTTTTCCGACTGAGGACCATGGTTTCTGATTTGGAGGTGCTAATCCTCATCCCAACCGCTTCACACTCGGCTGCCAAACGCTCCAGTGAGAGTTGGAGAGCCCTGCTTGAAGGAGCCAGCAGTACCACATCATCTGCAAAAATCAGAGATGCAATACTGAGGCCACCAAAACGGACCCCCTCAACGCTTCGGCTGCGCCTAGAAATTCTGTCCATAAAAGTTATGAACAGAATCGGCGACAAAAGGCAGCCTTGGCGTAGTCCCACCCTCACTGCAAACGATTCCGACTTACTGCCGGCAATGCGAACCAAACTCTGGCATCGGTGGTATAGTGACCGAACAGCCCGTATCAGGGGGCTCGGTACCCCATACCCACGAAGCACCCCCCACAGAACTCCCCGAGGGACACGGTCAAATGCCTTCTCCAAGTCCACAAAACACATGTAGACTGGTTGGGCGAATTCCCACATACCCTCGAGGACCCTGCTAAGGGTGTAGAGCTGGTCCACTGTTCCACGGCCGGGACGAAAACCACACTGCTCCTCCTCAATCCGAGGCTCGACTTCCTAACGGACCATCCTCTCCAGCACCCCTGAATAGACCTTACCAGGGAGGCTGAGGAGTGTGATCCCTCTGTAGTTGGAACACACCCTCCGGTCCCCCTTTTTAAAAAGAGGGACCACCACCCCGGTCTGCCAATCCAGAGGCACTGTCCCCGATGACCACGCGATGTTGCAGAGGCGTGTCAGCCAGGACAGCCCCACAACATCCAGAGCCTTGAGGAACTCCGAGCAGATCTCATCCACCCCTGGGGCCTTGCCACCGAGGAGCTTTTTAACCACATCGTGACTTCAACCACAGAGATAGGAGAGCCCACATCAGAGTCCCCAGACTCTGCTTCCTCCAAGGAAGGTGTGCTGGTGGAGTTGAGGAGGTCTTCGAAGTACTCCGCCCACCGGCTCACAACGTCCCGAGTCGAGGTCAACAGCGCCCCACTTCCACTGTACACAGTGTTAGTGGTGCACTGTTTCCCCCTCCCGAGACGTCGGATGGTGGACCAGAATTTCCTCGGCCGCCGGAAGTCGGCTTCCATGGCCTCACCGAACTCTTCCCATGCCCGAAGTTTTGCCTCGGCGACCACCAAAGCTGCATTCCGCTTGGCCAGTCGATACCCGTCAGCTGCCTCTGGGGTCCCACAGGCCATAAAGGCCCGATAGGACTCCTTCTTCAGCTTGACGGCATCCCTTACTGCTGGTGTCCACCAGCGAGTACGGGGGTTGCCGCCACGACAGGCACCAACTACCTTACGGCCACAACTCGGATTGGCCGCCTCAACAATAGAGGCGCGGAACACGGTCCACTCGGACTCAATGTCCCCCGCCTCCCTCGGGACATGGGAAAAGCTCTGTCAGAGGTGGGAGTTGAAACTCCTTCTGACAGGGGATTCCGCCAGACGCTCCCAACAAACCCTCACAATACGTTTGGGTCTGCCAGGACGTACCGGCATCTTCCCCCACCATCGGAGCCTACTCACCACCAGGTGGTGATCAGTTGACAGCTCCGCCCCTTTCTTCACCCGAGTGTCCAAAACATGCGGCCGCAAATCCAATGATACAACCACAAAGTCAATCATCGAACTGCGGCCAAGGGTGTCCTGGTGCCAAGTGCACATATGGACACCCTTATGTCTGAACAAGGTGTTTGTTATGGCCAATCCGTGACGAGCACAGAAGTCCAATAACGAAACACCACTCGAGTTCTGATCGGGGGGGCTGTTCCTCCCAATCACGCCCCTCCAGGTCTCACTGTCGTTGCCCACATGAGCATTGAAGTCCCCCAGCAGAACGAGAGAGTCCCCAGCAGGAGTACTCTCCAGCACACCCTCCAAGGACTCCAAAAAGGGTGGGTACGCTGAACTGCTGTTGGGTGCGTACGCACAAACAACAGTCAGAACCCGTCCCCCCACCCGAAGGCGGAGGGAGGCTACCCTCTTGTCTACTGGTGTGAACCCCAATGTACAGGCACTGAGCCGGGGGGCAATGAGTATGCCCACACCTGCTCTGTGCCTCTCACCATGGGCAACTCCAGAGTGGAAGAGAGTCCAACCCCTCTCGAGAGAACTGGTACCAGAACCCAGGCTGTGTGTGGAGGTAAGTCCGACGATATCCAGTCGGAACTTCTCCACCTCACACACCAGCTCGGGCTCCTTCCCTGCCAGAGAGGTGACGTTCCATGTCCCTAGAGCTAGCTTCTGGAGCCGAGGATCGGACCGCCAGGGTCCCCGCCTTTGGCTGCCGCCCAGCTCACAATGCACCCGACCCCTTTGGCCCCTCCCATGGGTGGTGAGCCCATAAGAAGGGAGACCCACGTTGTCTCTTCGAGCTAAGCCCGGCCGGGCCCCATGGGTGTAGGCCCGGCCACTAGGCGCTCGCCAAAGAGCCCCACCTCCAGGCCTGGCTCCAGAGGGAGGCCCCGGTGACCCGCATCCGGGCAAGGGAAACATAAGTCCATTTATTTTGTTCATCATAAGGGGTCTTTTGAGCCGTGCTTTGTCTGGTCCCTCACCTAGGACCTGTTTGCCATGGGTGACCCTGCCAGGGGTATAAAGCCCCAGACAACTTCGCTCCTAGGATCATTGGGACACACAAACCCCTCCACCATGATAAGGTGACGGCTCACGGGAGAAAATCTCCCTCCTCTTAACTCAAATGATCAGCTCATCAAGCAACCTCTGAGAAATCTGATCGTGATCCTGACCATTTGAATCGGGTGTATTGGAGGAGGGAGACATCTAAAACCGGATGGATGGGGACCCTCGAGGATCCGAGTTTGACACCTGTGGTGAAAAGAATTACTCTTACGTGCTCTTTTTTTGTTTTTAATATTTATTTTACACCCTTCTGGATTAAAAAAAAAATTAACCAGTCAAGTTATTTGTACTGAAATGTGACCCTGTCCTAAAGTCCGATCTGCTTGCGGTGCCCCAGTAACGGCGGTCTGGACCCGTGGTCTTCCGGCGGGGTGACGCACAACGTGTCCGAGTCCCTGGTGTCTATCTTGATTCCGGACGGCGCGCATCACCTGGACCTGCGCTACGCCAATGATCTGGACCCGCCTTCTGTACAGGAGGCCCGCAAGTTGGAGCTGAGCTATTTTGGGAAGTGGATCAGAGAGGCCGCTAAAAAGCATCAAAGGGTGGCAAAGTCGGGCTAAAACCCTCCAAAATGAGATGTGTCAGTTTTTTATTATTATATTTTTACACATTTGAGTGAAAGCTTTAATAAATCGCCCCCCGAAATCAAAATTATTCGGGTTGCGGGTGAGCTGCAGCCTCTTTGCGGACTCCCACAGTGTGGCAACAAATTTTGTTCTTGTACCCTCAACCTGAATCAATTCTGCACGTGCGCCGTAGCGAGGTGCAATTGTCCAATGCATGAAAAGGGAGGGCGGGGCACTCAAAATGATAACAATTCAGCATTTGCAAGTCTTGAAGCATGTGAATTAAAACAAAAAGAAAAGATTTAAGACGAAGAATGTGTTATTCATCAATTTTTATTGCCCATTTTTATTGTAAAGGCATGACCTTACCCTCTCTGGTTCTTGCTAATTAGATTGGCTCATGTGTCTTCATAAAGTTAAACAATCAGAGGCAGAGTCGGGCCAGTCATGCCGGAGAAAATATCTCCCTTTGAGGAAGGTGGGAAGTTGGACTTTTCTGACCTCCATCAAGGAAGAGTGCACTTAAAATAATAATAATGAAGGGAAAAAAAATTGAGAGTACACCCACTTCTCCAGGGACCACTCCACCACTCATAGTTACCCTGATAATGATGCCCAGTTTGGTCCGGTCTGTTTTCTTTGCATTTTGATGTGCATGATGTCCTTTTAATAGGAGGCTTGGGCAGATCTTTGTAAGATTTGAAGCCTCCAGAGCGAGCGGTAACAATGGCAACGAAATTTAATAAAAGTCCACAGTCGGAGGAGGCCAATAACGCCACTGGCAGGAGGTTATTGCCATCTGACCCCGTCCTGCGGGATCCCTCTCCCCGGTGACCTTTCACTCACCCACCGCTTGGATGTTTCCCCTGCTCGCAATCATATTAATACAGGTCCCCAAGGGGGGTGGGGAGTGGGGGGGACTCGAGGTGGTGATTGAGCGTTAAAAGTGAGGCCAGTTTACTGCTGTAAAATCCTCTCCCATGTTCTGCATCAGGGAGAGAAAAAAACAAAACAAAAGACCTGTATCATTCTACCAACTTTTTTGCATCCACATTCCACAGAATTCAAAATTAAAAAGATTCACAAAAATCAGGCAACATTCCCAGTATTTCCATTCCAGTTAATGATACATTTAAAAATAAAGGAAGAAAAAAAATCTGAATATCCCGGGAACTTCATTCATCTTCATTCCCAGTAGCGACATATACTGTAAACTATTTTTATGTTAATTAGTTTGGCTTCTTCAAACCTCAAACCTTGTCTAATCTGTATCTTGTACCTCTTGATGCCAGTAGGATGTGACACAGAACAACGTTATTTTTTTATTTTCTACATCTTTGAACTACGTGACGAGTGAGCCTATTATCATTCGGCACTCCGATGTGGTGTAAACCGACAACTCTTGTTTATACAAGTTAGCCTGCGAGCATTTAGCACGTACTTGAATGAACTTGGCTTTTTTTAAAAAATGGTAACCGCTGTCCCTGAGGGTTTTCCGCAGCGGCGCACACTTTGACGACGCTTCGCTCACACGGGGTAAGAAACGGATCAGTCAATGCTTACTTTTTGGATAATGCGGGCGCGTTAGCCTGTTAGCATGTAGCTGGTACTTTCATTTGCTTTAAAATGTCTCTAAAACCGGGTCACCAACCTTTTTGAAACTGAGAGCTACTTCTTGGCTATTGATGAGCACAAAGGGGTATTCGTTTGATACATTTTAGTGATGCTATTTAGATTTTTTAAAATTCGGTCGACTCAAAAATTTCTACCTCAAAGTGGGGTTCAATGCGATTATCAGTGTAATGGAATCCTAAACAAATTCTTTAGTGACAGTCCGAGTCATGATGAATAATTCATGACATCCATTTACGTGAAGACAGTGATCAGATTCATGATTTCTCACAATAATTAGGACAAGATAAATACCAACGTGCAACACTTTATTTCTATTAACCCCTTAAAGTTAGGATGTCTCTCATTCACTTGTTTGCATTTTCAAACGATTATTTCTCTAACATTCCGAGAAAATCACAATGCCCCATCTCTGGTCAGCTATTTTTGGAATAGGCTCGCGGGCTATTCGTGAGCTCCTTGAGGGCGATGCCTGCGGGCATGACATTGGTGACCCCTGCTCTCGAAGAAGCTGACATGATGCAGATGGGCGACTAGTCCAGTGTTGGTTTGTTGCATTAAAGAAAAAAAAAGGAGAAGAAGATGGGGGAAAAAAAACCTGGGCTTGTCGCTCCCTTGTCACGAGCTGCCCTGACTTTTCAGACGCCAAGATCTACTGCCCGGCGCGGGGGAGGACCATCGGGATCCCCGCCACCCAAAGGCCCTCCTTAAAAAGTTTTCTCAGGACTCGAAGGGGTCGTTTATTCTGCTGGCGTCAGGCAGTGCCCATCAATCAAAGGTGTTGTTTAGTATTCACCGGAGGCCAAATGCAGGAGTGCGTTGCGGTTAGTGGGGGGGACCACACACACACATACACTACATAGGAAGAAATTAAAGCTTGGGGGTGTCTCATTGAAGAAGGGAGTTGGGTCGCTCCTGAATAAGTGAATTCTCAGACACTAAATTAAAAATGAGTTGCGCACATATGATAGGAGATGGAGGAATTTGAGCTCTCGCTCAGAGAAATTGTTTTAAAATGAAATACAAAAACATGCTTTGCCCTGAGAAAAAAAGAGAAACTGAAATTTGAACCTCCCCAAAGGATTAAAAAAAAAAAAAGGTCTCCCTTCCACAACAAAGGCAATCCTGCTCGCTAACCTTGTGCCCTTTCAGCCTTTACGCAACAATGGGAGCTTGTTTCCGGTATGTGTGTGTCATGCACCACCAATGTCAATGACTACCCCCCCCACTGCAAACCCCGCTAAAGCCCCGTCCGTCCACGGCAAAACGGTTGGGAAGATGGAGGTGCTTCGGCAGAGGCGGCCCGGATGCTAACCTCCGCCATCAAAGTGACGCCATTCTGTCATCATGCCGTCAAATGGATATAAATGAGCGTAAAGTGGCAACAGCACCATGCGTGGTGCTATTTAATCAGCGGAAAGTTAGAATTGGCCTGACAAACTCTTCCCACCATTAATGGCAACTCTACGTTTTGGGCAAAAAAGGCTGTCATCAAAGTGTGTCATAATGAAGAAATGAAAAGCCTATATTTC
Organism: Hippocampus mohnikei; assembly: GCA_026261675.1. Taxonomy (NCBI): domain Eukaryota; kingdom Metazoa; phylum Chordata; class Actinopteri; order Syngnathiformes; family Syngnathidae; genus Hippocampus; species Hippocampus mohnikei. The sequence goes on from JAKGUB010000327.1 coordinate 1,765,148, forward strand.
CTATGAATACTTTTTTTTTTCTTTGACTGACACATGCCTATATTTCTATTGGTCAATGGCAAACCTATGTTATACTCCAGGAATTCTGCCTAGCAACAAAGAGTGGCAAAAGAGCACAGCTGAACTCCGACATATTTGTGGTGTGGCATTTGCGGCTGATATTTTTTTCTTTGAAGGATATCTCCGCCACTATTTGCGGAAAATCTTTTTGCTATTTTTGTGCACGAGCAAAATCCATGTCTCGTATAAAAATATTGCTTCGCTGCCATCCGATGGCATCTTGGTACCGAGTAACTACGTTGAACTGAGTGGAGGAGCTTCATGTCACCGGGCCATGGACTTGTCTCATAGACAAAGATTGCCGTCTTGTGGCACCTATAGTCACTTACAATCCTATAGTGGGCGTTAGTTACACGCCGATTGACACTGTAACAGGTATTGGCTGTATTTTTGTGGCAGTACATTCTCCCAAAACTGTTTCAAAGCATGTTTGACTTATGAAGAAATAAAGCAAATCCCAGAGGCACGTGAAAAAAAACACAAAAAGCTAAACTTTTAATGTGTCTAGGAGGGGAAACATCAATTAAAATAAGAAAGGATTTTTTTTTTTGCGGGAGGGGTGGGGGGGTGGAAAAAAAATCTCCACATCACACAGCCCCAGATCTAATTCGATCAGTATTATCACTTTCACTGTCATGCTTTTCTTTTTCTTCTTTGCTTCAATTAGCATGAGAAAGAATGTTGAACAGCCTTCCTCCATCCCTCCAACTCCAAAAACAGCTCACCTCAAGATGCGCCGTTTCCAAGAGGAGCCAGATGAATTATTCAACGAGCGACTGGCACAAAATAGTTAGAGTGCATCTTTAAAGCAGAAAAAAAAAAAAATCGCCGCTGGCAAGCAACATGGCGGCCCCTTTCAGTGGCTGGCAAGGCGACTTCCTGTAAAGACACCCCCGCCGAGGCTTCATACGCAGGATTTCTGTCAAAGTCAGCCTGAGCACTCTTCTGGCTTGCGTTCCTTTTTTGTTTTTTTTTTATTTTTTTATTTAACAGCTCCGGCAGCTTTTCCAGTTAAATGGACTGTTCCATTATTGGAGAAGCATTTTAGCGAGGGGCTGTGAGGTGCAATTTAATGAATCTCTGGCACAAAGCTCCCATTCACTGGGCCCGACGAAGAATGGGGGCTATTTAGACCCTGTAGGGCTTTATGTCAAAGGCAGCCCCATAATAGTTGTCAGGCCGGGGCAGAAATTCCCACTGGCCTGGGAATGCACCAGAAATCAACTTTATGTCACCGCTAGATTAAGACACAAGTAGACACCAAAATGTCCGGGGCCAAATCGCCGCATCTGTTTGGGCGCTCTGATTTTCCCACGATGAGAGGCCTTGCTCGTTACTGTATTAGCTGGGCCAAAAGATGCTCAAGTTCTTCTCGGTAGTCCCAACGGAAAGAAAGTCTGGTTTTGAAAAGGATGGCTTTTATTCATGCCGAGTCACACAGTTTTTCTTGAGAGAAATCTCATGTTGTGATTTGAAGTGGTTTCCTTGGAATCTTTGATACCCAGATTGGGATTCGAGTGGTGTCTGAATAGTTTTCGTTAGCGTTCCTTTTGGCTGGATCGGGATGAAATTCTGTTTTGGGGTCCAAAAAAAGGAAATCAAGAAGTTATTTTTTTTGTAATTTTTCCTGGGAATTCAAATATGCCAAAAAGGGATAGAGAGCAGTCAAGTCCTCCTTTTGTAGTTTTTTTTTTTTTTTAAACACACGGCCATCCTTACAACATTTACTGGGCGTGAGCGCACACAAACTCAAACGACAGGGGAGTGCCCCGAAGCGAGGTTATTGTCCTTTGCTCAGCATGGACTCTCAAACAAAAATCCCTCTGGGAATGCAGGTGGCCGCGGGACAAGCAAAGAGTTAAGTCCCGCACTCTTTGAAGGGCCAAGCACCCCCCCCCCCTTTTTTTTTCTGACATCACGGGGTCCGGCCCCCTGAAAGATCCCCTCGTTCCGCTCGGCATCTCCTCACTTGTGCTCCGGAATGTCGAGCGGCATCAGGACAGCGGGGAATATGATCTAAGGAACTCGGTCTGGATCGCGGCGGATGAGGAATGGCCGCCATCATGAACCCGCAGTTCATGAGTTTCTGCTTCCCGGGCTCGGCGATGGACGGGGGTCTCCTGGGCGAGCCGGAGAAGGAAGAGGACTACAAGGAGACCACCAGGGAGCTGCTGAGCTTCATGGACTCTGCCTCCAGTAACATCAAGCTGGCCTTGGACAAGCCGGTCAAGTCCAAGAGGAAAGTCAACCACCGCAAGTATCTGCAGAAGCAGATCAAGAGGTGCACCGGGATCGTCAACGTCACTGACGCGGCAGGGAAGGGCCATGGTTCCTCCGCCCCGGCGGGCAAGGCCGTCCCCAAGCGCGACGGCGTCCAGGCCAGCTTGCAGAACCGCAGCCTGGCCGCCCTCTTCAGCCCCGCCAAGGAAATCCGTGGTGAGAAAGCCAGGAAGCCACCCCTGCGCCACCGCAACCTGCCGCCTTCCTTCTTCACGGAACCGGCCAACTACTCCAAGGTCAACCCGGGGGCAGGAATGTCACTACGGGAACTGGAGCGGGCCAACCCGGAGGCGGCGGACTTCTTTGACCTTCTAGGGCCCGACTATGTCGGGGTGGCAGCGGAGCAGGAACTCTACCAAAGTGTGCCCGGCCCGGACACCGTCACCGCCGCCACCTCCTGTGATGGGCAACACTTCGTCGGGGGTCTTCCTTACCCGGAGTCGTGGACTAGCTGCTCACCGCCGCTTGCCAGGAAGCTCCCGACGCCCGCGCAGCCCCCGCTATACTGCCACCCGGAGGCCACCACCTCTGTGGGCGCCGAGGATAACGCCCTGTGCTCGTTAGCCTTCTCTAACTTTTTCACAGACTGCTCCGTACCTCAGGTCAACTACGACTTAACTTGTGACTACAACAGGACTCATTATTCATCGCTATGAGAAAAAAAAAATATTGTCGAGGGGGTTTTCATCTTTGTGACAGAGTTTCGTTCTTATGGCGACAAATTAGTTTGAACACATTGTAGTATGTCACTAACCCATGCTAAAGCAGAAGTTAAGTTATAATTACAGACACTATTTGTGTGCTAATCACTTTTAGATTCTAAATATAAAATGAAAACAGTAAATACAGCCTTAACTGAGCGTGCTGCCTCATATTCGGTTCTTGAAATGATGGATGTGAGGACCCACTGTAATGGCCGAACTCAGGAATGATTGAGGGTGTCCGGGGGTATTGAAAAGTAGCATGGCGGACGAGGGGTGCTCGGTTCAAGACGGTTTTTCTACTGTCAATTTTGATCACCGAGCTGTAATCAGAGGAAAAACTCATGGTGCGGCCACCATTGTCCCCTGATCTCAACCCTATTGAGAACCTTCAGAGCATCATTCAAAGTAGGATCTATGAGGGTCGTCGGCAGGATAAAGGGGGCTCTTGATTTACGACAGTGATGTCCCAAAGACGAATTCGCACTGAAGTTGGAAAGCGCCATAGTCTACCATTAACGTAGGCTCATAATTGCAATAAATATTTGGATGAAAACACCTCCATGGCCGTCGTTATAAAACAAATGAAAAAGAGTAAGTGGGTGCCTTCTTGACTCCATAAGCTAGTTAAGTGTGCACCGTTTGTAACCTTGAATTATTACAAATCGGCGGTCCCCAGTATTACATCAGAACAACAACATGTAACTTCCTTCAAAACATCTCACTGGTCGACTAGTTTAAGAGTTGTCATGGCAGGTCATGTACATGGGCCAGCCAGGGCGGCGCTTGTCTTGGCCAAGAACGTGATCTGTTAGCATCACTGCTAGCATTACAGTTGCGTGTTGTGTACACTTTGCCAACCTGATCAGACAATGTTTCTGTCAAAACCCAAAATATCAACATCTGCCACACAAATAATCCTCCAGCGCATTTCAAGAGGCTACTTGCAGTTAGCGGTTAGCATGTACGTTTGTGGGCTTGACTGCTTATGAAGTCATCCATTTTGTAGGAGCCCTCGTGTCAACAAAACTCTATTTCCGACTGTGGTTTTTAAATGGCCGCATGTTTGAGAGGAGTCTGGAAATATTTGCTCGGTTATGATTTGGCTGCATAAATCACACACAATCAGATCACCATAAATGTTTGCCATTTTGACGAACCTCTGATACGGATCACTTTTAATTTTGTTTTAAGTGCTGACGATCAAAGCTAAAAAAGCAAAACAACAAACCAGGAAGAAGTGTGTTAAATTCATTTGTAATCTATTTTACATGTACTAAGTTGAAATAAAGCTGGTCTTTATTACTCTGTAAACTGTGCCTGATTTTTTTTTCCCACTCAGCTGATAAAAGCGACAAACTACCAGGGGCAAAGTTCATCAGTCATAAAGCCATATTATGTTTTAAGATGTGCCACAACCATGCAGTTCATTTAAAGTCACCCTGCCACATATTTAAAAAAAACAAAGTTAAATTCATTCAATTATAATATTAAGACTAGCGTATTTATTCTGTACAAAAGACATTCCGGGCTCCTTGCATGCATTGATTCCCCACCACTGCCCGGAAAAGACCCCAAATAACCACTTACGACAATAAATAGTCTTCTAATGATGGTAATTAGGATGTAAAAGAATAAATCAGTGTATGTTAACTGACTCTAACAGTGATTATGTAACTAAATGCAGTTCTCGTTTAATTTATGGGTGCCTTAAGTACGTGAACAAGCACCACTGATATGGGTAGATGACTGATTAATTACTGAATGCACTTGAAATGATGACTTCTCCTGTTAAAGTCATAATTCCACAGTTTGATACGGTGTACAAAATAATCATAATTATGAATAAATCCGCCCATCCATGAATTTTCTAATTCGCTTTTCCTCACGTGCCTGCCATGCAAAATAAATGAGACGGAAGCCCAAAACACAACTGGGAGAAGTCACCCGAGAATGTATGACGCCCCCTGCCATCTGCTTTGTGGAACTACAGCAAGAGGCTCAAAGGTGACAATACTCACGTTTAACTTTTTATGTTAGTTTTTTTTTGTAGCTTTAGAACATGTTAACAGATAATGAAAATTAATTACAGAATTACGGAAAGTAAGAAAAAAATGTGCATTTGTTGTCATGTGAATGTTTTTTTTTTATTTGAGCAACGAGCACAACTGCTAATTTTCTTTACAAAGTATAAATACACCCTCAGAGGAACTGTTGTAAAAAGCCCCAAACACGTTTTTCCGCCACAAAATATCTATAATTATAATAATCATAATATTTATAACAAGTAATTTCATATTTTACTAATAATAAAATAACAGAAAATACCCACGAGTTCTAATACTAGTACTGTACTTCCAATAATACTACAAATTGTAATAATAATATTGGTAATCGTTTTACAAGAACTTGATATTTTCTTAATTATAGAACTTTAAAGAAGGAAAAAATAAAAATATATAAAAAATGAAAATAAATGAAAATGTGTATGGGAATTTAGACAACTTAAAAAAAAATAGAAAAAAACCCTGACGTTTCCACTAGATGGCAGTAACATTCCATATCAGACCACTCCGTATGGCGGTCGAAGGCCTGATGTGTCTGATGCACAATCACAGGAGATAACAGCCATCTATGTATAGTGTGTGTGTGTGTGTGTGTGTGTGTGTGTGTGTGTTTTTTTTTTATTTTATTTTATGTATTTATTTAATCTTACCCTCCCAGCTAAATCTTTACATGCCATTCGAAGGCCTAAACAGTGTAATGTCCACACAGGAGGCATATGGATTTTGTGATATGGGGCTGACATTGGGATTAGTCGCCATTCTGTTCCTCTTTGATTTATGACACACAGGAGAGGAGATGTTTGTCAAAGCGATTAACCAAAAACATCTTGGAAAACCAATGCCTGAATCCAAGTCAAGTCCGTCGTGTTTATGTAGCGTCAACTCACAACAAAGAAGACGTCTGGAGAACCTTGATATATGGCGCGGGTCAAGAAGCACACCCCTCACTTGGAAGAAAAATACAATAAAGAATAGACAACACGTCAAACTTGACCGCTATCACAGAAGAAGACAAAACAAACATTTTATGACAGAAGTAAAATTCAAAATAAACAAAAGTGTGAACGTAACATAAAAACAATTACGTTGATTTGGGAGAACATATTTTTTGACATATAACTGTAAATAAGCAGTGGTTCAAATCTAGGAAAGAACCATTAAAAAGATATTCTTGACTTTAAAAATTGAGAAAATTTAAGTCGCCTCTTTTTCAGCTGCTACCAATCAGCTGAATTGATTTCTCATTTCGCTCCGATCAGGACTACTCTAACAGGCGCACATACTTCATGTATATCTATAAATGTGTGTGTGTGTATACAGACAGACTTGAACAAAACCGTTTCTCAGATGAATTCATGTTCATGTCAGTTCAACATTCAACAGATGGCGTCCAGTCCTTTTCAGGTTTGTTTGGTCGCAGGCTGTCAGTTGCCCTTTAAAGACCTTCAGTTCTCGTCCTTGCGCCCTCCCAGAAATCAAGTTAGGCCTGGCCGTCATTAATATTCCTTTCGCGGCCCACTTTCTTATTTTGTCAGGCTGCTATCACAGCACGGAGAAAGTGTCTCACTGCTTCACTCCATTTCTTGCGCCTGCATTTCATGTCTGGCTGCCTTTCATTTGGGCGTGTTTTGGTCCTCGGGGGGGGTGTTGCGGAGGATGCTCACCATTTTTGTTGGTGTGATCACGGCGACGACTTGAGTCACGTCTGCATCCGTGACGCCGAAAAAGTGAGTCACGATTCAAAGACGCACTCTGTTAGCCAGTGGACTACTTCCTGGTTTAAGGAGGAGTTAACTATTGGATGCATGACGCCGTTTGAAAATTTTGGTGGAAAGTATTTTCCCAGATGAGTTTTTTTCTCCACATCTGTGAACATCTGATGGACGGATAATATTTGTATTCTTCTGCTTTTCATTTCGTCGGTCAGTTAGCTCGTTCCTTCATTCGTCCATGCATCAGTTAGCCTGCTAGCTAGCATTTGAGGTGAATGTAAACAACAGAGATGGCCGATTCCGATAACTTGTCTGTTGTTCTGGGTCATCGCAACACATTTTGACCTCCAGCAAAACGTTTCCATCATTTCCTCACTTTATATAAATAAAAGATTATCTTGTATTTCATTCACTTCACCAAGTAACTTCCGAAGGGCTCACGGCATATCTTCATGCAGTCCATTCAAATCACGTTGTGTTACGAGTAAGTTATTTTGAATAAAGTTCAAAGCGGGAAACATCCGACTTCCCAACTTCCTCGAATGCAGCATTCGCTCTTTGAGCATCGAATGAATGAACACTTCCATCCCTCCCTCCACCTGTCCGTCCGTGCGTTTGTTTGTCCATGGTGGCCGCTGTCCAGTCAAGTCTGGGTCACGCATGGGTGGGTCGGGATACAAGACGTGTTTTCAAAAGTTTTTTTCTCCACGTATTTGCCCACGCTCCATCGGAGCGAAGGAGTTTGAAATAAAAAGGAATTCTGGAGCCCCACAGCCAAATAGAATCTTTTGGCAGGATGTTAATTCATCCCTGGAACATTCGAGTTGCTCGAAATTTTCCTTTGAAACTGCCAGCGACCTGCTCACACATCAGGGACGGCCATTAGAGTTTTCTCTAAACCCACAAATCGGCACCGGAAAAAGGAGACACATCTGGCTGCTGATGAATTTGTTTTTCCATTTAACCGCTAATATCTCTACCGGAGGAATGAGGACGCTTGGTTTGCCAGAGGCATCACAGTTCAAATGCGTTTTTCATCTTGCGTCGTGTTAACGAGGACAATAACACGGTTCCTGGAACAAATGATCGTTGTAGACATGATATCCAGTTCCTCTTGTAAAAATACCTTCCGATAATCTTTTGTTTTGGTTCATTATGGTCTAGTCAGGGCAAGGATTTCCCAACCACTATGATCAGAAATCAACAAGTGTCCTACGGGAAATGGTCCACTTCCACTTAACTCTATCAATGTCAGCCATCTTCAAAAAACAGAACGTCTTGATTGCCAGCCGATTTAGAGCACTCTGACTGATCTTTCGAGACTCCAAAAAATATTGTTGTTATGAAAACAGAAAAACTACCGAAAGGAAGATTAGACTCTCTTCATTCATCACAGAAAAAAGTTTGTCTCTACCGTATCGGATTTTTTTTGTAACGTAATCAGCAATAAAACATAGGTTGGTTTCACAAACATCTGAACATGACTTCTTATAATACCAACAAAAATGAAAATGTGCTTTTGATGACAAAATCATGTATTGACACCAATTTATCAATTTTACATGACATACAATTTCCATTCTATTTAGTTGTAGCATGAGTAGCAGTATTTAGTAGTGTGTGCGCGCGCCATGCGTGTGTGTGTGTGTGTAGTGTCCTTGGGTGTCTTGAAAGGCGCTTATAAATAAAATGTATTATTATTATTATTATTATATGCACGTATATGTATGTAAATTACGTAATTACCTCTAAATATACAAGTCATCTTTTATCTCTTTTGGGGCACTCTTGGTGGTAGATTTAACATGACAAACACTTTGGTCGATCACAAATTGCATTTCCAATGATCCGCCTTTTTTTTAGGAGCATACACATTGTTCCTCAAAGAGATCCATCTGCTGGCCATAATTGTTGTTGTTTTTTGTTCTCCCGGCTTAATGATGCAATCACAGTTGGCCAAGACTTTTCTCCACACATTCCCATTAAAAAAAAAAAGAACAAAAAAGTAGCTGCCGGCAATTGATGTCGACGGCGCTCCTCGTTAGGATCCCGATGAAAATTTCAGGTCATCGACGCTCAAAGTTAATTGGTCACAAAATTGTTTACTTGCGACAAATTATGTACACGAAGCCCCCGTTTATGGTGCGGCATACGGAAATTGCATTTTACGGAATCATAGTTCTACTACTGTACTGAGCAGTCAGACCCGATACGTCACTGTAATTGCCATTTCCTCTTTTGTGACCACCATTCAATTTGATCCCTGCGTAGTATTCAAGATGTCAAAACCAAATTCCCAAAGAGGTTTGCGCGGCTTATTTCTATCACTTGTGTCTTGTCACTTGCAGGGTGCGAGAAACACAGCTGTCACCTCAGCCGGCGCCGGAGGTTGGCGTTGCCTCGTCTGCACTCGTCGCTGTGATAGTGGCGACGTGATTGCAAAAGCCGTGCCTTTAAAATAGACGCGACCTTGCCAAATCATTGGCAAACGGGCCGGCCCGCTGGCACCGGTGCAATGCGGTTATGAGCCCCAAATGTCCCACGTGTGGAAAAAAAATTAATTCCTCCTGGTAAAGGCTGATGCGGCTGCTTCAGGAGATGTCTTCCAAAGATATATTATCACAATCATTAAAAATGTTGCAGAAATGGACCGTTTGGCAGCAACCGCCGCAGAGCGCAAAGTCAGTTTGAGTTGACTCGTTTGCCGCCTAAATTTGGTCCGTAGAAAAAATATGAATAGATTAACACTGGCATATCATTGGATATAGCAGTAATGTACTGAACTCGGGGGAGTAGAGGCGGCGGAGGAGCTCAGAGGTCCAATGTGGGGCCACGGCATTCAAAGATTTGAAAACAAATCACAGGATCTTTAAAGGAACTCTAAAATTGAGAGCAAGGGATGCGAGAGTAGGAGTTATTTGCTGCCTCTTACGAGTATCAGTCAAGAGCCGAGCAGCAGTATTCTGGACCAACTGGAGATGCGTAATGGAGGATTGACTGACACAGTTTCAAAGTGCTCTTGAGAAAGGACAGGCTTTACTCGAGCCAGCTGCCTAAGATGAAAGAAGCTGGATTTACTATCTTCTGATATTAAAATAAATAAATGATATGTTTATAAATACAATTCTGTAGCTCCTTTCAAGGCTGTGGCCAATACTATAGCATCGCTCTTGACAGTCTTTCAGACGACGCCATTCAATTGAGCGCCGTGGCTGCAGTTCACGATTATTTTATTCATTGATTAATCTGTCAATTATTTTGTTGATTAATCATCTGAAATTTAATTTCCACCACCATAATTCAAAAACAGGACACGATCAAATGTGTGCAAAACAGTTTCTGGTCTTGTCTGGAAAATCTGAAAAAAAAAGTTGATCCCCGTTACCAAGGATGTAAACAGAATTTTGTCAATCTTTTGTTTGATTTAACACAAAGATTACAAGTCTATTTTCATGAAGGACTACAGAAAGAGTAGATTTGCCATTGAGAGGCTGAAATTCCAAAGGTTTGGACAATTTTAAAGAAACAAAGTCTGTAAACGATTGTCAACAATAGTTATCGATGAATTGGACAATCGATTCTTTTCTCGATTAATCGTTGCTCCTCAAGCGAGATTCAAACCGTGAACCTCAGAACCTTTGAGGCAGATGCACAAGCCACTCAGACCGTCATGATGCCCCGAATAATACAACAACACTGAATATAAATATTGGAGCTCTTTGGAAAAAACAAAACATATTTCTCTTATTCTGGCATCTAGAAATTAATTAAAAAAAACCTTTCCAAGTTTAGCAATCAGTGAAATCCCTGCTCCCAATGATGGGAAGGAGAATACTTTGTAGTATAACATGAGCCTCCTAAGAGAAGCATAATAAGCTTCAAGCTGAGGGGACATGAAGAAGAAAAAAAACCCCGTCATGGCTTGCCTCGCTCATAATTGCAGGAATGTTTCCTGCGGGAGCCAAGGACACCAGGCGGCCACACTGATATCCGACTTATCAACGGCAAGAATCTAGGGGACATCTATTTTGGTCGCCTCCGTCCCACAGCGAGGTTCGCCCCGTGTCGCTCAGCCCTCAAGTAGACGTTTGATGGAATGTTTTACCGCGGCGGCGCCGGCCTTTGATTCAGCCAAGAACAAACGATCACTTCACTATTAACTTTCATACATTTACACTGAAGAACGTCTGCGTCAAGGCGGGTGCTTTTTTATTTTATATTTTTATTTTTTTGCCTTGTCTGTCTTGGAGAGAAATTCTGCTTTTGGATTTGGGGATTCAACGTCTCCGAATCGCAGCAAGTTTTGCAAATAATGTGTCCCAACAACTGGTGTGTTTAGGTGGGGGTCGGGGTGGTGCGGTTGTCAACCACGGATGCACCATCCGCAAATGGAGATCTACGTTCCTTAAAATGTACTTTGCGCACGCCGATTTCTCGCGAGGACTCTGGCGAGTCCGTTTCACTTCTGCTGAATTTAAAGGGCATGAAGGGTGTCAGCCATGTTCAATCCCACAATGGCGCCCATTTTGAACTGCGCCCGTGTACAAAAGTGCCAAAAGGGCCAAAATCGCCACCGTGCGTGCACGCTGCGCTTGGTGCTCGACTTGCGCCGGGCAAGTAAATCTCAGAGGGTGGTCTTGTCAGAGTAAGCAAACCAGCAAGGGGAGGGTGATTTAGCACGTCATTATTCTTGAGGTTTGGCTCAGGCGGGCATTACGCAATTCATGACGCAACTGGATCCGAATGTGGCTGGCGTGCTCCCACGCCATCACAAATTCAACGGTTCCTCGTCCGATATTTGACATATTGATTCATCGGACACAATTTTGCATCAAGTTCGATTCCAAACATTTTATTCCTCACCGTGAATGTTGTTTATTTGCTGTTGTTTAGTGATTGGAAAAAACAAAATAAAGCACAATCACATGAGAGGGGTTGACGTACTCACCAACTTAGTTGAAACAGATTCGGTCAATATTTCTGTCATTTTTTTCCCCCCATTTTGTTCAATTATTATCTTGGCTTATAGTTTTGTATTTTCTTCTTGAATGTCTTCGTCATTTTTGATGAGAGGAAATCTTTTCCCCTTTGAAAGGCAAACTTGACCTTGATTGTCCATACTGGACCTCCCTCCGCCTCCTGCAAGTGGAGGGTGCGTGACCCGCCTGGACTCTTCCATCATTTGTATGCGGCTTGTCCCGTTTGCGTTTGGCATCAATAGAAGGCATTAATGCACCCTCATGTTGGGGATCAGACGCTGTCGGTGCGAGTTTTGATTTGATCAAGCTTTCCGCCAATTTGAGATGAAGCCTTATTGACGCGTCAATAAGCGACGCCTCTGTGCATATCAATGAATGGAAATATTTATTTGTGTCTTCCATTAAAAAAATAAATATGTGTTTTAATAATGTAGTGTTTTTTCTTTTTTTTCTAATGATCTCTTTCAACTCCATCTCTCAGTACGAGAAACAAGTCCAAGCGGAATAATCAAGCCTTTGCTGTGCATGCGTGTTTAAATGTCTGCGCTCAAGCGTTGAACTGCAATGATTGCGCTGCGCTCTCATGTTTAATGCTCTTTGTCGGTGTGTTTGTTTGCTTGCTTGTCGCGGGTGCGGTGGGGTGGGGTGGGGGGCACTGCCAGCTAAATGCATCATTGCACCCCACCCTCGGATGAATGTGATTGCTGCTAGTAGAACATCTGTACGCCATTTGTCTTCGTTTGGCCAATGAAGCGGTTTGATGGCGGCCGTTGGGAGGATTTCACCTGTTACGTCGCACATCTGTCCCGTGCGCCTTTCACCTTGCAGCAAAAGAGTTTTGGTTTCTTTCCAAGACATGCACTCCTGATTGGAATCCAGAGTAAAGAGTATTAAAATATAATATCGTGTTTACAGTGAGTAAAGTGATCACGGTTATTAATATCACCATCTTGTATTCATCATTCGCTGATGGGTGTGGCACGAGTCACAATATTAGGTACACCAGCGCACTCATGAAAGTCAAAATAGTTGGGTTCAAAATGTATCCAAAATTAGTGGACACAACAATACCCCCCCCCCCCCAAAAAAGATATGTATGTACATTTAATATCATACCAAAATGTTTTTAAAATGAGAAAATCAAATCAAATCAAAATACAGTATTACAGTATTAGCAAATATTACAGAAAAACTGTAGAACATAAGGGCAAAAAAAATAGCAAACGAATACAAAATGACAGCAAAATATAGTCTCAAAAAAGTACACAAAATAAACACATATTAAAATATTTGAAAAGAAAAACCCCATCCAAAAACAGTAAAGGATGAGGGGAAAAATGTAAATAAAGTACAAGAATACTGTACTCCAAAAATGGACAAATAATAGATGAAATTGGTCAAGAAAAACGAGGAGAGAGTCTCCTCTTATTATTGACTGAAAAGTACTTGAGCGTACGTGTGTAACCACAGCTCAGGTTGTATCAATCGAGTCAAATATCATGAGTGTGAGTCTGCTCCTCGCTGACCTTTTCAGAACACATTATGATCGCCTCCGTGCGAAGAAGGTCGCCCCTTCAGCCAAGAGGAGGAGGCCGAATGGCACAATGGGGAGCTGCTCCCGTTCAGGTGTTAATTAAAAAGACTCCCGAGAAAGGAAGTAGTCACAAATTACAGTCGAGTCAACTGAGAAAGCTCATTTCTCGACCCTTTTATTGGAATTGTAGAAATATGAATACAGCTTGTTTCGGATCAAATTTAAACCACCTCATGGAGGTGGTTTAAAAATTTGCTCCGGAACAAATGCTCGTTTGCGGAGCAGTACCGAAGCAAATGTGCACGTATGAACGCAACTGGGTTAAATTTGCTCCAGAGCAAATGCTCGCTTGCGGGGGAGTGGCCTCGCTACGCGTCAGAGGAGTCCATCCGGGTACTTGCCAACATGCATCCTGGGTATTTTGCACTTCAAAACATGGCGGGTCTTTTCTCTCTCTCCTGCGGCGTCTGATTATCGACCACATCGTTGATTTCTCCGGAGAAGAAGCCATTTTGTCACAAAGAAGGAGGGGAAATGGTACTTCCTTTTCCCCGCCTTCTTCTTTCTTTACGCATGCGCATGTTTTACTTCCGCATTCCTGTCGTTTTGTTCCGCAACAGGAACTGCCCGTGTGAAAGCAAGTGGAGCTGTGCCGATGCTGTTACGCTCAGCGGCTTTGTACGTGTGAACGCTCCACAAAATTTGTTCCGGTGCAAATTTATATTGCAACAAAATACTCCGGAGCAGCGCCGAAACAAATCTGCCCGTGTGAACAGGGCTTTTGAAAGGGTGCGTTATTTCATAACGGTTTGGTTTTGCTGATAAAACTTTAATTTGGCAACATCCTGTTTTAATTTGAAAAACCGTGTGACTAACATCGAATTGATAAAGTCGCTAACTTTATGAAGAATAACTAAACGACGGTTACCTGTCACCCGACGGACATAATGGAGGAAAGGTTGACTTGTATTCAGTGTTTCCCATTTATTACATTACTTTGGTGTGCACTTTTATCCCGACCCGAAGTTAGTTTTTTTTCGTGAGCTGCACGCAAGTGACGTTCATTAGCACTTGCTGGCAGAAATTAATGGAGCACCAGCTAACCTGCCAGCTCGTTGGATTGATAGAAACGCTGAGGACTACGATGGCCGGATGGGGAAACTGCCTATCAAGTGCAACGGATTGATGAAATACTGTAACCGTCAAACGATGAGGAGGACCGTCACACACCTGTTCACCATCGTCACCAAGGTAGGCCATCTTGATGGATGGACTCATACTTTCAGAAAAACGGCCGTGCTGGCTCGAATTGAGATGTGAATTGAACAAATCATAGCATATTGTCATTGAGGAATGTTTGAATGGCAACACTCGCGTTTCGGTATGTCTGCCGTATGTATTTGGGGGACTCTGGGGAGTGCATATGCGTCGTGTGAAAATGTGCTGCCTTTGAGCTGGTCACCCAGAAGTGTTTTGTGTGAAACAACAAAAAAAGGAAAGATGCCAAGTTGTTGGCGGAGGAACTGTGTGTGTGTGTGTGTGTGTGTGTGTGTGTGTGTGTGTGTGTGTGTGTGTGTGTGTGTGTGTGTGTGTGTGTGTGTGTAGGGGGCGTATGTAAATTAGCTAAACGTTGTTCATCCCAATGTGGCAAAATTGAAAACTGTTCACTCACACACATTTTCACAACTACGCAATGAACAAAAGATGTACTTAAATGGTGTGATTTCACACTTGGTGGGTGGGCAGGCACCCCTTACCCCACAATTTTCTTTGATGTATTTTTTTTTTTTACAAGCGATTAAAAATACCATTTAAATATAGCCCTTGAACGTCGGCCTTGGATGCACAAAGTCGCAAGTGAAACCAGCAACTTGCCGAGAGTCGCATTTGGCATAAGTACAAAAGAACCGTGTGGTAACTTTTACAGCGTCTTGCCAGCTGGACTCAGACAGAAGCCTGCTGGGTTGCCCGACGGATGGGAGGTAAAAAAAAAAAGCAGGATGTTGGAATAAACCTGTAAGGAACCCCTGGAAAGCACAGCTGCAGCATCACCAAAATGTCACAGCAACCAATTCAAATGAGGCGCACGTGACCGCCATTGCCATCTACATCTCCACGGCTGTGCGCCACTTTAACCTGAACTTTCATAACGGCACGTCCCCCCACCCCACCAATCCCCGTCACCATTCTTCACCCGTATGCAAATAAAAACGGCTTTAGCGTCTTAGCATTGCCTGGATGCAAAACGTGACATTTATGTGGTGGAGACTTAACCAAGCTCGCGCGTCGGCTCTCTAAGTAGCTGACATTAATGAAAAGGAGCTTTAAATGCACTGCGAGGGCCACGTCCGACATGTTTACTCCGTGCAATTTGTTTTATTTGGAGCTTTTGGAGGTTGTAATTACATTTGGCGAAATGTCAAGCTTCCGCAGAAAAGATTTTACCAGCCCGGTGCATAATAACACGTGGAAATGTTCTTTCGCTCTTCTCCAGCTTATCGCACGCTTTCAAAGGCGATAATGAGATATATTCACATACTCGTACGTGCTACCTTGACATTTAGTGTTGGTGAGATAACACAGTGACACGTTGCTGGCTTTTCACGTTTGCCGTACATTATCTACGGCTAATATTTAAATTTGCACCTCTGATTTGAATATATTACAATAGTCTCATGCAGAGGCCTAATTCATAAGCGATATAAAAAGCCTCCAAAGTCGCTCTTCTGTAACATGTGTAGTCTGGGTTTTCCAACATTTTAACCTTCTCGGCGGAGACGTAACACTTCAGCGTACTTCCTTGACACCTTTGATGTGCTGCTTTCCTATTTAAAAAGGGCTTTGGCGCCATCTGTTGGCACGTTAGCGAGCAAGGCGGACGGATGGGACTGAAGTGAAGCATTGTGGGGAAAAAATCCACTAAAATACTGTCGGCGACTCTTCTTATATGCGAGTCTTCGGTTAGACTCCGGGATGCGTTCAGCCACGCTAGCTAGCCCGCCGAAGCTCATTGCTAGCTAGCGTAAGCAGCACGGAGAATGCGGGACAGTGACGCCCCGCCCAGCAAAGCTTTGAGCACTGAAAAGTGTTCAAATCTTTGATTCTCAGTTTTGCTATTCAGTGTGTTTAATTCAATGACCAGTGTGAGAATTTTGACCCGCAAACTGTGAAGCGAAACCTGTATACCGTATAGCTAACATATCTGCAATGCAGTTGAGCTCATGTCAGTGCAGTATTCTTCCCCCGGGTTGACGAGTTGTTGCGATGAGCCGAAAACCAATAAATATCACTCGGGCCTCCCAGGATTTAGCCTGATCACCGCGTTTCTCATTCCCTTCGCTTCAACCGACACCACCCACGCACCGTGATTGATAGAAATTATACAGTCGTAGTAGGCACAGCCCGTTCCCGCTGCATCCTCCTGCAAAGGGGAAGCGTGGGTCACACAGGTTCAGATTGTTCCATAAAGTGCCACTCTGGGGGGTGATGAACACCAAATTGTGGATGCCATCTCTTCCCACTCACAAAAACAAGCAACCCCCCCCACCCAAAATAAATGACCGAGAATTTAATGGGCCCCGTGCAAGTCTCTCCAAATGTGCTGCCCTCTATATGTTAGACACTCTGCGCTTCACGGTAGCTCCAACTCATTTCCATTCATCACCGCTACGGTTGTCCTTGGGGTGCTGTCCAAACTGAAAAACTGTCCACACGTCTTCTCATTGTATTATTACAGAATGGTCTCCGTATTGGATGATGGTTGACAAAAAATTGTAGCATGAAGAGGTTTCGAAAGCCATAAAATGTTAGCATTGCTTGATAAGTTTGAATAGCGCGCAAGCAAGATCGGTGTTGTATTATTATTTTTAAGAATTTGGTATTTTCTGCCGGTAGTTTGAATTGTATTATTTTTCAGGATGTTCGAGACCACTTGTTTCAGACTCGTACCGGCACGTGTATTCACGATTTGAGCCCAAGTACCGATGCCTCAAGTACTCTTTATATACACCGTTTCATTTAACAGTTAACACTTGCCAAAATATTGAGAAAAAAGACCTTTCTTTTGGACGCAAATGATGATTCACCGTTTTGTCATTCTGTCACGGTATAGCGTCGACGACTGCTGAAGCGGACTTACTCATATTCAGATTTTTCTTGTGTTACGCAACCGTGACTGGGAACCGATACCTTTAAAATAAGGCCGGTATCGGCCTGATACTGATACCTGGTATCGGTACTCGTATACCCCAATTACATCAATGGACGTCGGCTCATGACGAAACAAAAATACAGTACTTGGCCATTAAATTACTCCTAAATGCAATTTAAATTCCCGCAATTCCCGCGATTTTTTTTTTCACCCCAATTTTGGGTCCTTCCAAAATCCTCCAGCTGAAGTTTTCATGGAAATACACAAGACGTCACCCTTTGCAACTCTTACAGTGAAATGTTGGCATGTTAGCGTAGCTGTGTGATTAAAAGACCTGCAGCAGCATTTGCACAGAGACATCAATGTTCGCAAGTGTTTTGCCGGCCACACAACGAACTTGACATTTCAGCACTGAAAGTGGTGTTACAAAAACAGCATCATCTTGATGTCGCGCTACTCGTGGAGCGACTGATGAAGCTCACAGCGTGGGCTAATAACAGCAAATAGTGCTTCCATGATGAGGCATGAGCTCATGCCTATTTTCTGCTGGTTCTCCTCAGCCAAACTTCTTTTTATGTTTCTCGTGCTCACCTGAGGTGCGAACTTGTCAGTTCAGAGTTTGGGGTATGAATACACTAGCGTGGTGCTACGCTACACACTGAGCTTGAGCTGCTGAGGTAAGTTTGCTACGCCTTACTCATCCACAATGGATTGATATTTTTCTATTTGACGTGTCTGCACTCTGGTCAGTTATTTATTTATCCCCGTCAGTTATTTATTCCCCCCGTGGTGTCCATAAACCTCAGCACTCTTTAGTGTGAAGACGCTGGTGTACCATGGTACAGCGTTTACCCCGGTGTGATTATTATAGTGTTAAAAAAAAAAAAATACAGGCTGTGATTAGAGGTGCCCTTGTATTGTAAGCAGCAGCAGCAAGACAGGATGAGGACTCTTGATGCCAAAAATCCTGCGGTTTCCTTCTGTGGGGATTGATGATGCCTCGGTATGGTGATTATTATTCTGACGAGTGAATCGCTCTTTGGGGCCTTCCGCGTGGCTGAAAATCCACTAATTATTTGCAAGTAACCTGGTGAAAACATGTGCGGAGGTGAGAGGGAGTGCTGAGGAAAAAAAAATCACCCTCACGACAGCTTCTACGATAGAAACGAAATTGGGTGAACGTGGGATGTTCGGAAATGTCTCAAGGGCCATGTGGGGAGGTGAACAGGAATTCGGTTTTGGTTTTAAGTGGCTGCCTAACTGAACTCCAGCTGGAATCAGGAATCCGAGATAGATATGTGATGCTAATGAGGCGCATGAGGCTCATCAATAGTTAGCTAGCATGATAGCCAAAATAGCAAGTTAGCACATATTGTCGCGTCATCACACATGGGCAAACACGAGCGCTTTGTATAGCCTCACTTTTTGGCATTTAAGATGTTTGGGAAGATAGTCAAGTTGTAAATAACAAAGAAGAGTACAATGGTACCTCGACTTACAAACGTCTCTTCATATGAAATTTTCAAGTTACAAAACACCTCAACGGGAAAATATTCCGCCTAGTTACAAAAAACTAAACGGCAATCAAACTTCTGAGAGAGAACATGAACTAAAAAAGGGAAAAAAGCCGTTGAAGATGCAGTTAAAAGTTACGTGACCATCGTTTTTATTCTTTAGTCTCTTATTTTTTACATTATTTTTTACATTATGCACAACTCTCATTTATTTTGCAATAATCGAATTGTAACATGTGTTTGTTAAATATTTTGATGCATTTTTATGCTTTAGAAAAGATTTTATGTCTGAATGTGGGGATGGGGATTAGGGCATTTACATGGAAAACTCGTCTCTACTTACAAAATTTTCTCATGAAGAAATTTCTTCCTGAACCAATTCATTTCGTAAGTAGAGGTCCTAGTGTACTGTTCGTAGCCACATAGGCAGAGAGGCAAACATATTTTTCACTTTGACTGCAAGGGTGCATTCTAAGGGGGGTGTCTTTGTATCAGAATGACATTGTTGAAGGTGAAATGGTAATTAATCACCACGTAGAGCAACGAGCAGTTGAGTCGTCGGGGTGGAGCATTTTCAAAGGTGCCCGTATATAGTTTGACTGGTTGTAATCTAGAAGCAAGCACCGTCGACGGAGGTTAGAGAGCTTCGCTCTCCTCATAACGTTTAGTCACGTCTGCCATGTTGGACTTGTTTTTCTTCCACCGATTGATTTCCTCAAGAAAGTCTCTTAGGTTTCACGAGTCGTCTCTTTGCCCGATTGAACCGAAGTCCCTCCTGATTTTTCTTCCTCCTGCTTTCTGTTTATCGTGTCTGTAGCAGAAGCAGCGGCGTCGGCGTAATGATGACCATTCATAAACTCATGGATCCGGTAAATGTTCCGTACGACAGCCGCGCTGCTTGGCCAGGAATTGGGTCGTCTATTTTAAATCTGCGATCGTGTGATGGTGTTTGTTTGGGGGCAGACTCTTCGACCTCTACCGGCACTGGCGGACTTGTTTGCATCAGTCATTCACAAGCCCTTTTATGCGACTTGTCTAAACAGCTTTTTGTGTTTGGTATTAATGACAGCAGGCGGCAGGGTTGCTAACTGGTTAGCACGTCAGTCTCACAGTGCAGCCGTGCAGGGTTTGATTGACCTTCCTGTTTAGAGTTTGCATATTCTCCCCGTGCCTGCGTGACTTTTCTCCGGGTACTCCGATTTCATCTCAAAAGATCTATGCCATTAAGACAAAACTAGGGGTTTGACAACAAAGTTTCGTGTCAATGGGCAATTGTGAAGTACCGGGACAGGTATGTGAATTTTGAATCACTGTGTTCCGTTAAAAGTATTGACCTCATCATTAATCTAATGATCCGATTGTGCCGACTCCGTGTCGCTGTGTAAAAGTGCATATTATCCCGTCTTTGCTGGATTCTGTGTAAAAGGCAAAGGCGGGTAAATGCCAGATTTTCTGTTCCAGCTCCGCGCAGGCTACATTGTTGTGCTCACTCTTGAGTAAATGATGGACCGTGCGTCGTCTGGATACTTGCTGAACGATGCGTTGGCTCTAATTATGACTCAATTATCTGAATTATCTATGCAGAAAATGTGACAATCTTCTCCGTCTTTGGCATTTCTGTCACGATCAGACGCTTTGTAATTGAGCGGGGTTTTTGGGGCCCGCACATGGATCGTTGCTCCCGGCTGATTAAATGCTGATAGGAGGGACTATAAATCAAAGGCAACCCACCCGGCTAATTAGCTGCTGTAAGCATTACAACCGCTAAACAACTAGCGGAGGTGCTTTCGCTGACATAATCAACTTATTTGCGCCGGAATGGAGCAGACCCCGCTGGAGGGAAGCTCGCAGCCTTACCACAAACAAAACTCGTTGCGGGCGTCGATCCCAAGGGCGAACGCCATAAGAATGGGTCATTTCAATTAACGAACGGCCCCGGGCTTAATTCTAACGCGTCTTTTATATCAATTAATAAACCTCGACAACGGCATGACATCACGGCCCAAACTATGAAGGACATGCTTTGACTTAATTTAATCACAGCAATCCGCCGCGACATTGTGCAAATACAAAACAAGTCCGTTCCCTTTTGTGTGTGTGGGGGCGCCACCGGGAGACAGACACGTAGAGATAATCCTCAAAAACTGCACCGGAAAAAAAAAAAAGGTCGATTGTCTTCGTTGAGTAAAGATTGCGGCCTGAAAAGGTTCACCTTGAGAACGTGGTTATTATGTTGGCCCTGATATGGCTTCCTGATACTAATCGGCATGTTCCGTCTGCGATTTAAGGCGGGGAAAAATGTGCTGATGAGAGGTCCGCAAAATAAATGAAGCTTATCACCTAATGGCATCTTCTCGGCCCACCCGGTGACTTGGAAAGCCCTTGCAAAGTGTCACGGGCGGGCCGGGTTCACGTGTGAGGTAATTAGAGAAGACGTCGTTGTCCGTCGTCATTGCTGTAGGGGAAAAAGAAAAATGTTTTGAAATACTACATATAAAGTTGAACCTCGTTACAACGTACCTTGAGCGACGTTAGGCGTAGAAAAATAAGTAGTGTGTTTCCGGTAACATGAAATTTCAGCATAGGGTCTGTAGGTCGGACAAAGTTTTTTTTTTTTTAAATCTTTTTTTCTCCCTCCCTCCTCCATCAAAAACGTAAACAAAATAACCATAAAACATAAAACAAGGAGACATTGAAACCAGTGCCGGATGCTCGTCTGTCAAAGAGGGGAAGCTCAATTTTGGACGACATCATAAAATGTGTCCTTTTATTGATACGTGAATTCTACTCTAGCTCCGTTCCTTTTCAAGAAAATGATCTGTGACCCTGTCATACCAACAAGGCGTCTTTTCCCGGTACTTAATTAGTGTCCTACAACTATAGGAACTACAATAAAACCCAACAGAAATAAAATATTAATTTGTCGCTAGTTGTTTGTTTACAACAAAGAGTGTCGCTAAAATGATTAGGAGAAGTCTCCAGCTCAACTCGGAACAGAATGCGAGTTGAAAAAAATGCTCGCACGGAATCCTACACTAAAAGCTCGGTGATTGGCTCATTTCAATGTCAATCGAACTGGCACACAGGCTCAGACAGATCATCCAATCTGATGCAGAAAAGCCTGGCATCCGGTACCCTCCCACTGCCATACAGTCCCAGAGACGCCGAACTCCGTGGGCGGGACAAAAACCAGGTTGTATCCAATGACTCGTCTCCGTTCAACGCATTGGGACAACCTACCCTGAACTCACTACCGAAGCTGCGGCATGAAGGAGAAGGGAGTCGCATCGTAACCAGTAAGAAGAAGCTGATTCGGAGCAAAGGTTTAGCATGTTGTAGCGCAGATTTAGTCAATGACATGTACACACAATGACATTTACATTCATATATTTCATCACTTATTCTTTGACATTTTAGGGGAAGCCAAGCTTCCCTTGCAGTCCGAGAGCAATCGCCACTGATTGAAACACCCGCTCGGCGGCGAGAGAGTTGGGTACCCAGCGGCTGGGTGTTAGAGCCATCTCGTTACCTCTGCGTCCCGCGTCCTAGACGGCCCGTGGTGGTCGTGGCCCGGCCTGGACTAGGGTGCCGTAAGACTAAGGCGGACGGGGGGTCGACGTCAACGAGTGCGCGGACGCGCGGGTCGGCGGGGTGGGCGGCCGGGGGAAAGCCGACGGGCGCCTGACCGGGGGTAGTGACGGGGGACGGGCGGGACGCGGAGGTGGCGCGAAGCGCACCGACCGACACCGTCCCCCTCCCCCCGCGACGCCTCCCGCCGCCGTCGTCCCGCCGCTCCGCGGCCGGCGCCGCCTCCGCCTATTTGGGTTTCGCTCTCGCTCCGGGCTCGGAAGGCCGGGGTGCGCCGCCGCCGCCGGCCTCGCGGGGTTGGGCCGTGGGGGCGGGCGCTGGGTGTTCGTGGCGGGGGGTAGAGTAGACGACCGGCCAACGACCGGCGCGCCGTACCACCACCCCCGCCCGTCACGCCTGCCCCCCGCCTCTCCCCGCGGCCGACTTCGAATGTCGCCGCCGCCGTCGCCTCGTTGAATCTTTTCGATACAGCAGTGGATGCTATTTTCTTAATATTATGGTGCGAGCATGCGACTGCAACACACAAAACGCGGTTTAAACTGTTGTCGGAGATCTTGGCCGCCGCCATGATTCAATGTTGTTGACAGACGACAGGGCAAACGACGCAACGTGAATATCGCGAGAGTTTGCACCGATTTAAACGCTCTAAATTCATCTTTCCTTTTATTATTTATAATTTTGTCTGTGGTTTAATTGTTCTTGTTTTGATTGTAAAGCGTCCTTAAGTGTTTTGAAAGGCGCTTATAAATGAAATGTACTATTATTATAATACAAAAATGTAGAAGGTTTGAAACAAAATGCTGACCGTAAAGTTTTTCTTTGAGGTAGAAATTCTCGGTCGGTCGGGTTACCGGAAACACACTACTTTTTTTCTAGGCCTTATGAATCTGCACGTTCTAACGGTAGTTCGCTGTAACAAGTCCCAATAAAATGCCCGCCGATATATAATACGGGCGGCCCGGTAGTCCAGTGGTTAGCACGTCGACTTCACAGTGCGGAGGTACTGGGTTCAATTCCAGCTCCGGCCTCCCTGTGTTGGGTTTGCATGTTCTCCCCGGGCCTGCGTGGGTTTTCTCCGGGCACTCCGGTTTCCTCCCACGTTCCAAAAACATGCATGGCAGGCTGATTGAACACTCTAAATTGTCCCTAGGTGTGAATGTGAGCGTGGTTGGTTGTTCGTCTCTGTGTGCCCTGCGATTGGCTGGCAACCGATTCAGGGTGTCCCCCGCCTACTGCCCGAAGACAGCTGGGATAGGCTACAGCACCCCCCGCGACCCTAGTGAGGATCAAGCGGTTCGGAAAATGGATGGATGGATGTAAAATACAGTATGATGCAGTTATAGACAATCCGTGCTTTTTGTTCAATAAGTGATGGTACGATACGAAGCAACTATTGACAGGCAACTTTACAAGGTGAAGGGAATTAAAAAATATTTCCAGTTTAGTTTATATATTTTCAGAGAATGATGATCACGCGCTCACACTTGTGTCCATAAATTTGAGTGAGTCAATCGCCTCGACCTTTTTTTCCAGATGCCAATCGTGCCATTGATATTTGCACTTTCGTCCTTCATAAACACTGACACATCGAATGCCGGAAATTTTTTTTGTCCAATCTCTTCCTTTTAACATTCCCAATCAACTTTCTCTGTGATCACAGACAGTGATCGATAATCGGGTTCGAGAGACTTCGATGGTCATGACTCGGTGATGAACCTCCCTCAGGCCTCGCGAATGCGATTGTTGTCCAAACCTGCCGTCTTTTTGATCAGGCGTTGCCCCGGACCGCAGCTAAGTAGGCAATCGCTCATTTTGAGTCCTGGCGCAGGTGAAATGTAAGTAAACTCTGAATGTGAGAGGCAGATGTTTGCGAGCGGGTGCCAATGTCGACGCGTGAGCGACTCATTAAGCCAGACGAGCAGCGGCCTCGGTGCCCCCCCGTGCCACGGCCTCGGTGCTGGCTTCCTGACCGGCGTTGGGGAAGCAGCCAGCTGGGATGCTTCCTGCTTCATTATGGCTGCGAAGAGTGGCAGAAAAACCCCAAAAGAAAACATAACACATTTTCTAAAATAATTACCCGTACTTTGAAGAACAGGACATGGTAAGGAATTGACGATTCATTCATTCATTCATTCATTCATTCATTCATTCATTCATTCATTCATTCATTCATTCATTCATTCATTCATTCGTGAACATGGAAGCGATTTGGTTTTTAAATAAACACAAAGTGAAAAAAATGTTAGGTTTTTTTTTACATTTCAATCTGAGGCACAGATAAAAATACAAAAATTGAAAAACAAGCCACAAAGGTTTTTTTAAAAATCAATTTAACTGTTTATTTTTCTATTGATCATTGAATGAAATAAAAAGACATTTTTTTCAATTTCCCATTATTTCAAAAATGGTCAAACCTTAATCACGCTGTTCAACAAATTTTTACTTTTTAAAAATCAGTCCAGATATTTTTTTGATTTTTGTTTTAAATTCTGAATATGCCCTCGTTTTTTTCCTATTAACACATCAGGTTTTCATAATAATCATAATAATAATTCATTCATTCATTCATCTTCCGAACCGCTTGATCCTCACTAGGGTCGCGGGGGGTGCTGGAGCCTATCCCAACTGTCTCCGGGCAGTAGGCGGGGGACACCCTGAACCGGTTGCCAGCCAATCGCAGGGCACACAGAGACGAACAACCATCCACGCTCACACTCGCACCTAGGGACAATTTAGAGTGCTCAATCAGCCTGCCATGCATGTCTTTGGAATGTGGGAGGAAACCGGAGCACCCGGAGAAAACCCACGCAAGCCCGGGGAGAACATGCAAACTCCACACAGGGAGGCCGGAGCTGGAATCGAACCTGGTACCTCTGCACTGTGAAGTCGACGTGCTAACCACTGGACTACCGGGCCGCCATAATTATAATAATAATAATAATAATAATAATAATACTGTATTTACTAATGTTTCTGAATTAAGGTTCAGGAGAGTCAGTCGGCTTTCATGAAGGACGACAGAAATCTTGCGTTTGAGAGGTTGAAATTCTGAGGATTTCACCTTTTAGATAAAACGTCTTCAAACGATTTATCGATTGTCAAAAAGAATTGCTTCATTGCCGTATACTCGTGGCACCTCGAGAGAGAGAACGAACGTAGCGTCACAGTTTCCTGGAAGCAACGCATAATGGAAAAAAATGAAGCAACAATTACCATAATGAGACTTATTGAAGCGGCAAGGTAGCAGACAAGCTGCGTGCATCTGCTCGCCGCATCTGGCCGCACGGGGCTCGGCATCCAGCCGGGCAGACGGCGTTTACACCCGCTACCGACGCACGAATGACTTGCCAAGGAAAGTCGCGTTGGCGAACGCACAGTGAATACCGACCGAGGCCGCAAACGAGTCAAATGAGCGAATCGAGTCGATTGGCTGCAATTGCGTATTGCTCCTTTTCCCTTGCCATTTTCCCAAGCTTGTTTTTTTAATTATGATTTTCTTCCCGCAGTGAAATATTAATGACCCCAAAACGCAGCATAATCTTGTCATTACCTATACACAGGGATTATTAGATTGTTTGTCTGACTGTTAGCTGGATTATACAAACTCCACTAAACCGTTTGCACCAAACACTTTGACGTGCTCTATCGTTGCGATTTTTTTCTTTTTTTCACATTTTAGTTAACAGGGCAGCACAAAAAATGCTGGGTTTGAATTTTGGCATGGGTCTTCCTGTGTGGGTTTGGCATTCTTGTTTTTTTTAGCACATCGTCACACATCCCAAGAACACTGAAATTTGGTTCATTGAAAATTCTAAATGGTCGGATTTTAGACCCCCCGGGACTGAGCAATTACCACCCACCTGGGTCGACCCCAGTCGTCATGGCAACCAAAGGCATTCTCATTAGCCCAAGCAGTAGAAGGAGCCGTGAGATCAGTGGCTTATTTCACTTTTGATAAGCTTTTAATGCTCAAACATTTTTTTTTTCCGTCATACTGGTAGAGTTTGTCTTGGGCAAAGCTTGCCTAATAGTGACATGTTTGTTGCCCTGATCTCCAATTACCAAGTGCATTTTCCTCTTATACTCAAAGTTAAGGTATTTACAGAAGTCACGATCTCTCCTTTTGATCTTTCAACTGGACTGGATTTTAACTGTCGCGTGCTTTAATGATGCTAGAAGTAATTTTAAAAAACAAACAAACAAACAAACAAACAAACTCCCCCTTTGTGAATTTGACCGCAGTCTCACGTTGCCGTCAGTTATCATCATCAGGCAGGCAAATGATTTCCCCGTCATAATCACACGACAGGGTGTTGCGCTACACTGTCACCTGAATAACGAACCGAATATTGATCTCCATTGTGTTGCCGCCTAACGTATTGCGTTGCGCAGGTGATGATCACGACGGCTGTGACATTTCTGATTTATTCATTTCACGTTACGCTTATTCCCAATATGCCCACAATATTGACTCGTCAAGGCGCCCGGCGGGCCTTTCTCATCAGCAGGTGGGATTAAGCGGCACGGCCTAGATAAACCGTACCGTAAGGCGGGCCTCGTCTTCAAGCGCTTCCAAGACGGATGGCCACGGCCGCGCTCTGGATGGAATGCCTCCATTGGGCCATTTGGCCTGGTGGAGCCCATCAATCAGGGTGGCACCAAAGGTCTAGGCCGAGGCGGTGTAATGATGCAAGCAGCATGTGGCCAAGCCATCCCTGGCTACTGAGGTGGAAGGGTGTGCCCCTGTCCAGTGCTCCTTTCGCTTCCCCCGCCGCCATCATCCATCATAACGCCCGGCTAGATTTGCGGTGTACTACAGATTTCTTTTTTTTTCCCTTTCAGGTTCGCTTTGACGAGATCTGCTCCAATTGGTAACCCGTAAATGGCCTGATCAAAAAAGACATACCTTTTTAATGATCATACATTTAAAAGCCTCATTAGGCGTAGAAAAAAAAGTAGTGTGTTTCCGGTAACCCGACTGACCGAGAATTTCTACCTGGAAGAAAAACGTTACGGTCGGCATTTTTTTTCAAACCTTCTACATTTTTGTGTAATAATAATAATAATAATAGTACATTTCATTTATAAGCGCCTTTCAAAACACTTAAGGACGCTTTACAATCAAAACAAGAACAATTAAACCACAGACAAAATTATAAATAATAAAAGGAAAGATGAATTTAGAGCGGCGGCCCGGTAGTCCAGTGGTTAGCACATCGGCTTCACAGTGCAGAGGTACCGGGTTCGATTCCAGCTCCGGCCTCCCTGTGTGGAGTTTGCATGTTCTCCCCGGGCCTGCGTGGGTTTTCTCCGGGCACTCCGGTTTCCTCCCACATTCCAAAAACATGCATGGCAGGCTGATTGGACACTCTAAATTGTCCCTAGGTGTGAATGTGAGCGTGGTTGGTTGTTCGTCTCTGTGTGCCCTCCGATTGGCTGGCAACCAATTCAGGGTGTCCCCCGCCTACTGCCCGAAGACAGCTGGGATAGGCTCCAGCACCCTCCGCGACCCTAGTGAGGATCAAGCGGTTCGGAAAATGGATGGATGGATGAATTTAGAGCGTTTACATTGGTGCAAACTCTCGCGATATTCACGTTGCGTCGTTTGCCCTGTCGTCTGTCAACAACATTGAATCATGGCGGCGGCCACGTTCTCCGACAACAGTTTAAACCGCGTTTTGTGTGTTGCAGTCGCATGCTTGCACCATAATATGAAGAAAATAGCATCCACTGCTGTATCGAAAAGATTCAACAAACTATTTGACGACCACCACGGGCCGTCTAGGACGCGGGACGCAGAGGTAACGAGATGGCTGTAACACCCAGCCGCTGGGAACCCAACTCTCTCGCCACCTTTGGCGCGGCGGGGTTTCAATCAGTGGCGATTGCTCTCGGACTGCAAGGGAAGCTCGGCTTCCCCTAAAATGTCAAAGAATAAGTGATCAAATATATGAATGTAAATGTCATTATCTGTACATGTCATTGACTAAATATGCACTACAATGTGCTCAACTTTTGCTCCAAATCAGCTTCTTCTTACTGGTTACGACGCGACTCCCTTCTCATTCATCCCGCAGCTTCGCTGTGCTTTAAACGGTAGTGAGTTCAGAGTGGGTTGTCCCAACGCGTTGAACGGAGACGAGTCATTGGATACAAATTGTTTTTTGTCCCGCCCACAGAGTTCGGCGACTCTGGGACTGGATGGCAGTGGGAGGGTACCGGACGCCAGGCTTTTCTGCATCAGATTGGATGCCTGTGTGGCAGTTCGATTGACATTGAAATGAGCCAATCACCGAGCTTTTAGTGATTGACATTGAAATGAGCCAATCACCGAGCTTTTAGTGTAGGCATTCGTGCGAGATTTTTTTTCAACTCGCATTCTGTTCCGAGTTGAGCTGGAGGCTTCTAATCATTTTAGCGACACTCTTTGTTGTAAACAAACAACTAGCGACAAATTAATATTTTATTTCTGGTGGGTTTTATTGTAGTTCCTATAGTTGTAGGACACTAATTAAGTACCGGGAAAAGACCCCTTGTTGGTATGACAGGGTCACAGATAATTTTCTTGAAAAGAAACGGAGCTAGAGTAGAAATAAACGGACACATTTTATGATGTCGACCAAAATTGAGCTTCCCCTCTTTGACAGACGAGCATCCGGCACTGGTTTAAATGTCTCCTTGTTTTATGTTTTATGGTTATTTTGTTTACGTTTTTGATGGGGGAGAGAGGGAGAAAAAAATATAAAAAAAAAAAAACTTTGTCCGACCTACCGACCCTATGCTGAAATTTGATGTTACCGGAAACACACTACTTTTTTTTCTACGCCTTAGGGAAAAAGTTGACGAAACACCAGAAATGGACTCAATGATAAATGAGCCGGATTAATTGTAACACCTTTTGAAGCTCCGAACACACAGTCTCACCTCTTCCACGGAGATACTGCAACATTTCGAAAAGGCTAGCCAGCATGTGTGTTTATGATTGTTGGATTGAAGACTTGCTAACAAGAAGCATTTTGGCAGAAAGTAAACATTTCTTTAAAAAAATATAAAAAAGAGGCCAAGTGTTTGTTTCCAGCTGCATATTGCCACTCACAGTTGAACTTAACTTCAAAACTAAACATTAAAAAGAGAGAATGACAGTCGACTTTGGGTACGAAAGCCAACCACATAACTTAGGAGCGCTCGCTAGCTTAATGCTAACGTGAAGTGAAACGCGAGCACGCAGGGTGGAATCGTGTTGCTTTGGGGTCGAATCTTTTTCAATGCATAGCTGATATAACGAAGGAGCCACGTCACCGTCGAATGAGTTTGTTCGCTGTTGCAACATAGCTACAGAGTGTTTGAATTTCTGTGCACAGTATCAAGGCCAACCCCGGAAACGTGCCATTAGCAATGTTTTTATGCACCGCGTGCTTAACTCACAAAGGGCAGCCTTTGGAAGCTTCCGCTTGCCCTATTAAAGGACATATTTTATTTCACATCATGAGCTTTATAACCCTCACGCAAACATATTATGGCGCTGGCCCAAGCAAGTCTTGCAAGCCCCATAAAAAAGGCCTCGTCAGTACAAATGTAAAGCTAATGCTCGATCTGGACTCGGCCGACGGAAGGTCATTTACTAGAAAGCGTGCGGTGCAAAAAAGCACTGCTTTTAAAGATGTCTGCGGCAGAGTTTCCGAGGCGCTGAAATACATCTGCGGCAACGTAATGGCCTTTTTTCCCCGCTCTGGAAGAGAAATCCGGTTCCGCCACGAGATGGGACTGTATGAAAGCAGGCCCAGGTCTTTAGTTGCGTGTGTGTGTGTGTGTGTGTGTGTGTGTGTGTGTGTGTGTGTGTGTATGAGGGGTTTGTTGAATGCTGTCACTTTGCTGGCAACACTTGACCCACGAGTTCTGCTCCAGGCACAACAATGCAATTATTTGGGTTTTGGGTTTATTGCATCGTAAATTCACTTCAGGGTCATCGGGGTAAATGACAAGTCGTTTATGAATCTCGCTCTTGTCCGCGCGAGACATTTTGCTGTGTGGATTTGCACCAATGCGATCACGGAGGAAGCCGAATCAACTCAGCGTTTTCCCATTTTGCCTATGTAATCAATGTCGGGGGCGAGGAGGAAATAAATAAATAAATAAATAAAAACATTGCGCTTGAATGGCTGATAATTGCTTTTTGTTCCGGGCTGATTATTAAAAGGTAACGGAGGCAGAGCCTTTTTGATGGAATCCTCAAATTGGATTTTAGCGCTGGGATTTGAGCGGCTTTATTTATCATTTCACATTCCTGCGCGACCTCGTCGGGATTAAACCCGGGCCTCATTAAGACATGTGCTTTTTATTAATTTCATATGGATTGTTGCCATTCAATATTCACACGCAATGAAAAAGACTCCCTCCAATCTGCACAAAGCCCCCTAAAATCCTCGATTGAGCGGCAGTGCCGCCGCCACTGCTGTATTTATTTATTTTTTTCCTGTGTCACGTCTTGTTAAGCTTCATCCTTATTTGGGCATTTAATCAACCGAACCTCCTAATTGAACAATGCGTTATTAGGAGCCACTTTAATTACGCCAACAATGTACAGTAACTTTGTTTTAATTAAAAACACACCAGCACAGCCCCGATGGGGAGTCGGCCTCGCCGAGCGTGTGCAAAAGCAATCCCGGCACGGTTATTACACGTTCACCGCCGCGGATTTGAGGGAAAAGTTCACGGTGACCTTGGAAACAAGTGAACGATGACGTGCAAATTAAAACGCTTTTGCTTCATTCCTGTTTTTACACTGGCGCCCCGCCATAAAAAAAATAAAAAAAAATTGCGGCCACAGGAATTGTCGGGTTAATAGGCGCCTTTTTACAAAGGGCGCCGAGGGTGTGACGTCCTTTTCGCCAAGAGAGCTTGCGATGATTATAAAGACGTAATGAGGTTCCAGCACATTACATGCACCTCTCTGTGTCATTAGGTCCCGTCAAGCACAGAAACACTCATTTCGCTAATACGAACAAACCATTCTTCATTGGCAAGGGTGGGCCGTCGCAGCCGGCTGCGCGGCGAGAGTGGCCGAAGCCTCATAGGTGGCGCTCTTGCGGCGCTGTCGGGGTGACGGACGGCAAGGCACCTCAAGACCTCAAGTGCTAAGCTACTCTCATCCTATGTTTTTCCTTTGCTCTGACTGTCTCTATAATAAGCCGCTCTCGCACAACTCTAATTGCCCCACGGGGATAAATAAAGTTTTCTGAATCTGAATCTGAAGGTGATTTTTCAGTAACCCTTCGGATAGAAAAGTCAATCCAAGTTTTAGCATTGCTATGATGTCCCATTCATCCCCCCTTTTTTTTTAAATGTTGCTTTTAGGTCATTTTGTGTAAAATCAAATCAGTCAGTAATACAGGAAATGTTTTTTTTCCGACATAAACAAAACATCTGTTTTAAGATTTGTATTTACAGACAAATGATGCAGCTTGTGTAGTTTATGATGAACAATGATGACCTATAATTGGGTACAAAACGATAGATGAACTGTGTTGATGCTTTATGCTCCTCTCTGTTTCAAGTGCTTTGCCGCCCAATGTACAAAATTCCTTTTCGGATGCCTTCACGCCGTTCACCGTACTGAGATAGCAATTTCTAAACGTACCCGTACTCTGTCATCCACTGCCGGTCAAATCAAGCGTCAATCAACCTTTCCGACGTGGTGTCACAAAATAGCCAAAACATACGCCAACCCAGCCTCCTTGGTACGGATTTGTACCGTCATTTTTGAACGTCAAATGCCGTAGGAGACATAATTTACCTTCACAGGGCCATTTGCCACCCGGCTATTACTGTACATCTGTGCAGGTAGCGAAGCCCCATTATACGACGCGGTGGCAAGTGGCAATTATTTAAAAAGGGCTAATCCACGAATGATTAGAACACAAACATCTTTCTTTGCCACTAATTCCCCAGATCAGAGGCAGGTTGATTATACCTGCGCGTGCTATTCCATAAAGCCCCTCCTCACGCTTATTGCGGACAGCACTTTGCACAAATAGAACACCGTCAGATGAAACTCGTGGAAATCTAGCTGGAATAGGTTTGGAAGCTTCACGGGTAAGTACTTAATATCCTTTGATGGGTGGCGGGTGGCATTGTCGCGCTGGGAACGAGACCCACATTTCAAATGAATAGAAGGCACGTTGGTGGGCTTTTTTTGGGGGGGGTGAGCAGACTCCACGTGGCAGGTGGCACGGGCCCATTCCACAGAGTGATGTTTTAATGACTCTGCGTCTTGTGTGAGGTGAACACTGCAACAAGAATTTGCATGAAAATGGCTGATTATGTGCTCGTGACAGAAAATACATGGAAAAAAAGCCTTGATGGGGGCCAGGGGGGTGGCGCCCATTAATATGTAATTCATAGAGCGTGACATCACAACATAGTCGGTTCAAGACCACATCTTTTCCTACATAGGAGTGATTGTGGGTTCGTTGTATTGGCAAAAAAAAGTCGGCTTGTACGTGGAATGTCCGTGAACGGTAATGGCGCTATGAGGACATTCTCTTCACACACACACACGCAAGCACGCACGCGCCTGAATGAATCATTCAACATATTTGCCGGGGTGGACCACATTAAACATCAAGGTTGAAACTGAAGGTTGCTTTTCTGCTATGCTTGATCGAGGTTGCGTTTAACTTTTTTTTTCTTTTTTTTTTTTCTGTCCATTGGTTGTTATTTTTTACCCCGTCTCCGGGGCTCTAATCGAGACAAAGTCTCGTATTTCTACGGGTCGGCGCAACCCGCCTAATCACATGTGTGCTTACATTATGCGCGCAACCGCATTCGAAATGGCCATCCAATGAGAGGGGCCATCATAACCTTAATAGCCCGTTCCTGAAGTACCATTAAAAAGGCATCACACAAATGAAAGTGCCAGCCAGCGGAACCCCATTCGGACACGTTTCACACACTTTCTGTTGTCCAATTGATGTACAGCTGGACACGTAGGCTTTTGTCCCACCTTTGCCAGCGACTTTAAGAATCCACACTAAAACAATGATTGTGGTCAACTCAACTTACAAACGTTGAGTTGTAACGTGATCATAGCGTCGCATGGCATAACACTGCATTTTTTTTGTCATGCATTAGAGCCATCCCCAGTTTAAGTTTACCATCAAACTAAACATCAAACTAAGGAGGAATAAATGTGTATTTAAAATGACCACGTAGTGTAGCTTTCAGTTCGCTAGCTTCATGCTAATGCTAACACACCGTGGGAAACGCCTACATAGCGCTTTAAACAACTGATATTTGAACCCAAACGGTGGAGCAACACATTTAGACATTCAATGTCACCATACTCGCAATCATAGATGATTTTTTTTTCTTTTGCGAGGCGCTGAGAAGAGCTCAGATGTCTAAAATGTACAGACATCCAGCATGATATCTGAAAATTATGATGACAATTTGAGTTACGAGTGTGGTCACTGAATGAATTGAGCTTGTTTCTCAAGGGCACGACTGCGCAGCAAACACCGTAACCGTATTATGGATTCTTAAGCAGAGCTGTGGATGCTGTAATTTGCCAATATTTTCATTTTCGTCTCTGTTGTTCACAAAACGAGGCCACCCCCCCCAGCACATTAAATTAATGAGAGATGCGCGCTCCTTTGAATTATTGCCAGTTTTCCACATTGATAACGAACAAGAAACTTGATCCTAAATCACTGGACTATAAATCCCTTGCGCTTCATTTATAGGCTTTGTGATTTATGGCGTGAGTAACATATGTGGAACTTAGTGTTAGGTGCACGGCATGTGAGAACCACACAAAGCAGATGTGGGAGGGTGTCATAAAAAATATGAGAACACTCATAGACGCCCGCCTGTAGTAGGTGTGGAATTGACACCCTCCCCTATGTAAGTGGAGTGCAGCTCGCTCGGACATGAGTGAGGCTAAGTACTTGTGTGTGTGGAGCAGGGAGGGCGGGGGGGCATGTGGGCGAACTAATTATCTTTCTGTGAAGCCGCCACTAAAAAGGTCTTTGGTATCAATGTGTGCCTCCAGGCTTCCACCATCACTGTGAGAGTTACTCCATGGAACAATCCAATTCATTTGCAATTCCACGAGCTACACTAACCCCTGTGAGGGGAAAAATGATTTTAGTTAAGGGCAAACAAGAATCATCATGATTAACGTTCGATCAACATAGCACAGAAAAACCGTGGTAGTCATGTTTGAAATCAACAAAATAAGTTGAACGTGTAGCGCAAAGGCTGCTTTTTTTTATGTTTAGTTTGACGGGAAACTTTAACCACGAATGGCAATAAACAATTTGAAGCTCCCCCCCCCCTTTTTTTTGGGGGGGGGCGATGTTCACTGATTGATTGACAAAATCTGCCACTGTACGATATAGCGCTGCGTTTGCAGCATACCAGACCCGAGCAGAAAATAACATAGCACTTTCAAAATAATGAGTGTAGCGTTGGTTCAAATAAAAAAGCTTTAAAGGTGGTTGAACGTTTTCCTCACACCGTCAGAGCTAGAACTCAAAACAGACATGGCGCCATGAGTCGCGCTTATCTACAGTACGTACATATAAAGTGCGATCAATTCACCAGATATTCGAATCACAAACATACGTTTATAGAAAGATCAACACAAATATTTACTCTGTTGCCACTTTCGACCGGGCGAAGTACTTTTAAACTCTTAATTCTGTCGTCTGTGAATCCGTTCCAGCTTTTCCGAATCGTCTGTTCTGCAGTATCAATTCACCGTCTCCTCACTCGAGA
Source organism: Hippocampus mohnikei (assembly GCA_026261675.1). Classification (NCBI taxonomy): domain Eukaryota; kingdom Metazoa; phylum Chordata; class Actinopteri; order Syngnathiformes; family Syngnathidae; genus Hippocampus; species Hippocampus mohnikei. The sequence continues at coordinate 1,800,509 of JAKGUB010000327.1, forward strand.
TGCTTTTACGTTTTCCTTCAAAATAAGACTTCCGTTTAACAAGAAGTCAAAAGTAAAGGTCTAATATTGCAACCATTTGGCCAATAAACTCGTAGTCCATTACGATGACGATTAATTTTGCCGTTGATCCACGAAGTACGTTTCCGCCACCGAAACGTGTCACATGTTCTATTGAAGTAAATTTCAGTCGGCTCGCATATATTACAGACATGTCGCCATTCCACCTTATTTCTGGATAAGACAGAGGAAGGTCTGGTCACGCTGTTCAATCAGGTTTCTGATTCCCGCGATAAAAGAAGCGTCCTCCATCTCAAAGGCACCTCGCCACTCTAATGCGTCCGCTTTGGCGAATCGCATGCACACTGGGGCCCGGCTTAATTCTGGCTGCTTGTTTTTTTTTTTTTTTTTGGTTTTGTATGTTTTTTTTGGGTGTTGTTTTTATGGAGCCCCGTCGCCGCGAGGCACACGCCGGCCCCGCCGACTTGTCTGAGCGCGGCGATTGTCATGTCAAAAGTGACAAGGTGCTGATTTGCCCGCCTGGCACTGAGCGATTGGACATCCTGTTGACAAATGGGCAGCGGAACAAAACTGGCAGGATGCTGGGGGAGACAAAATTCCTCCAAGGCCGCGATGTTTGCTTCTCTGTTATCAGAGCCGCTTGAAATTCCGGAATTTACTGATAAAAGAATACTTTCGTTCACAGCGGCGTAGCCGCAATATTCATTTCACAGCGTATGCGCCACGTACACCACCGGAGGCTCCGTTTTCTTGATTTGCAGCGGTCAAGAGACAAAACGAAGACTTAAAGGAGACCGAGTTTGCTCTTTTCATTTAAAAAGCATTTAAAGTAGCATTTATAGCAAAAACGATGACAACCAGCTCCTGCCATGAATAGCTAATTCTCCAGCGATCTGCCAGGCTTCTCGTTCTGCCCCCCCATGTTGGTTATTGCGGTCGTGTCTGTGTTCTTCTGAACGGGTTGTAACTGGGAAGAAAATTCCTTGCGTGTTTCTTGCATACTTAGTCAATAAATTGGATTCTGATAAATGTAATTGCATGTTTGTAATTGCCCATGGCTGCAACAAGGTAGTGGCATAGCACTTTTTTTTTTTTCTGACAAAGCTAAGGCCTGACTGAATTAAGCAGGTGATAGGTTATAGGTACCACCCCCCCAACTCCCTCCCCTAACCTCACTGGCACATTACAATGGGCCTCTTCCATTTTTGCTTCGGGTCTTTCCTTTCCTTCGACCCGGCCGGCGGTGCTTGGAGAACAGGTGGTTGGAATTCTGAGAATGCTCAGGCAAAGGCTCCTTGATGCAACCTTTACGCCACTTTGAGCAAAGTTTGCTCCTGACCAACCTTGCCCAAAGCAAAGGAGACACCAGCAGATTATCCACAGCCCTTTACAACAGACCAACGGCGAAGTTGACAGACTACACAAAGAGTTTCGTAAATCTAAAAAAAAAGTATCAAATTTGAGTAAATGGCACTGTTTTTTTACATTCTGCCAGTTTAAAGGTAACCACTGTTTTTTGTTAGTGATGCACTTTAAGGATACTGTATACAGTAAAGGGCTGTTGGCATGTCACAAACAGGAAATGTCTGCGACGGCTGTTTTTCACTGCTCAAAATACACCCACACAACAGCACAAATCCCAATAAGGTTATTTAAAAAAATCTCTGCAGTATGTACAGACGCTCCCCAGGTTACGAACGAGTTACGTTCCGGGCGATTGTTCATAAGGTGAATTCGTTCGTAAGTTGCTTCAGTGCTCTATTTTGTCTGGAATGTATGTTTAAGGCTTATATTTTTGACATCCATATAACGGGGAGAGAGCTTTTCGTCACGTTCTTCAGGGCTCGAGGGTTAGCTGCCCGGTAAACTAGCAGCAGCTTCAGCAGGGGAGAGTAGACGATCGGTCGTCGACCGGCGCGCCGGACGCCTCCCCGCCCGTTCCACCGTCACACGCCCGCCCCCCACGCCTCTCCCCGCGGCCGCCTTTGAACGTCGCCGCCGGCGTCGCCTCCGCCGTCGCCTCCGCCGTCCTCCTCCGCCGCGTTCGGCAATCGGAAAAAGGCGCGCAATACAAAATCTAACTTTTTCTTTTTTTTTCGACATACCCGTGAAAATGTTCGTATGTACAGTTGTTCGTAACCCGGATGTTCGTAATCCGGGGAGCGTCTGTATGTGATATTTGTTTGCAGTGAAATCTCTGCAGTGAAATCTCTTGAACTGTCTCGGTGGAAAAGAAGGATTGTGGACACAAGGACTCCATTCTGAGCTTGAATGCCGCATAAACCTATTCTACTCTGTGACGAATAATTATATGAGAACACGCTCTCCTTTTCAACTCAGCAAGGTGAAAGGAAGGCCAAACGCTGCACGGTGCGTGCGGCCGCAGCGCGGCGGGTATGGAGGCTACGTAAATGTCAGACGGTCTGAGGGAGGGGGAGTGGAACTAAGTGGGTCAGTACATGTCATTACAGGGCTATGCATGTAAAAGGATTAGCGGCATAAGATGCAGATTGCACTTCTGCAACGCAGGGCCGCAGGTGCCCTTCCATTGGTGTTGAACTCAACCCCGAACCACCCCAAATTCTCCCCAAATAGCCGTTCTCAAGCAACATGGCCGACCTCCTGTTCAATTTCAGCCTAGGTCCTGAAGACCTGTGTATTGTTGTGACGATAGATATGTTCGCCGATAGATATGTTCGCCCTATTTTCTGTGTATCTGGGGTGAGTTTCTTTTTTAACTTTCCAGGGAGACTCGGTGAGTTTTACGTAGGTCGTGTTCAGCGCAACAAAAATACAGACACCATGAGCCAAAAAAATTGAGTTTTGAGGGAGTGTTTCTTTTTTATAATTGCACGTCTCTGTACCTGCTCCCAAATATCTCCTCCATTCCTGGAGCATATCCTCCTCGGTCTAAAATAAAGTCCAACAACAGAACGAAATACCGCCTCTGGGTCGATTTTATCTATTTATTTTTTGAAAGTGAGGAGGTAGTGATGCATCTCCCCTGTGTCATGGTCTGTCCCTGTGTTCTCAAAAAGCCTTTTAAAAATAAGTATAAAAGTTTATATGGAGGCTTCAGTTGCCCCCGAGTCAAAATCAATGGCAGCTATTGGCGAAAGATGCTCATGGGTGAATGAAGGGGGCAACGGCAGTTTGGGAACATACAAACAGCCTGCGAGGTGCAAGTGAAGTCACACCTTTCAAAGGAGCCAAAAAACACACACCCCCATTTCCCGCCACAACCAAAATTCAATTCCACCTACTGAAATAAATAAATAAAAAAACAGAAGAGCTCCCGTCAATCGCTGGTCTCATGGCAAAGAACCAATTACCTGAAGATATGTCTCAGGTCCTGAAATATCATCGTCTGCTTGTCAAAACCTGAGGAATGGTGGAGATGGGCGGTGGTGGGTCGGGGGGAGGGGGATTGTGACAGGGGAACATGATAAATCAAGTCGTATTTCAGTCCGCTTCGCCCTAATTACCGACCAGTCAGTCACTTTCATGATCGGGTCACATGTGTAGGACTTTTGCGGGGTCCAGGGAGAAATTTTTTCAAGGGCGCCCTCATCATCATAACACCAATTCAAAATCACGACCACACGCATCCGCAAATGCTATGGGAATGACAAAAGTTGCCTACTTTTGAGGAAATATGACAAAAATATTTGATCTTACTAAAGTAACGTCGGATTTTACCAAGATAAGGTGGCAGTATTTGATATTATTCACCTTTTGGTATTTTGTCACTGGATTCGTATTTTTGTCCTCCAACATCCTAACGTGCCACAAGAGGGCACCAGAGTTCGCATAAATGACACAGCTAAGGCGTAGAAAAATAAGTAGTGTGTTTCCGGTAACATGAAATTTCAGCATAGGGTCGGTAGGTCGGACAAAGTTTTTTTTCAAAAATCTTTTTTTCTCCCTCCCTCCCCCATCATAAACGTAAACAAAATAACCATAAAACATGAAACAAGGAGACATTGAAACCAGTGCCGGATGCTCGTCTGTCAAAGAGGGGAAGCTCAATTTTGGTCGACATCATAAAATGTGTTCGTTTATTTATACGTGAATTCTACTCTAGCTCCGTTCCTTTTCAAGAAAATGATCTGTGACCCTGTCATACAAACAAGGCGTCTTTTCCCGGTACTTAGTGTCCTACAACTATAGGAACTACAATAAACCCCACCAGAAATAAAAGATTAATTTGTCGCTAGTTGTTTGTTTACAACAAAGAGTGTCGCTAAAATGATTAGGAGAAGTCTCCAGCTCAACTCGGAACAGAATGCGAGTTGAAAAATTGCTCGTGACGGATGTCTACACTAAAAGCTCAGTGACTGGCTCATTTTAATGTCAATCGAACTGGCACACAGGCTCAGACAGATCATCCAATCGGATGCAGAAAAGCCTGGCGTCCGGTATCCTCCCACTGCCATCCAGTCCCAGAGATGACGAGCGTCCGTGGGCGGGACAAAAACCAGCTTGTATCCAATGACTCGTCTCCGTTCAACACATTGGGACAACCTACCCTGAACTCACTACCGTTTAAAGCACAGCGAAGCTGCGGGATGAATGAGAAGGGAGTCGCGTCGTAACCAGTAAGAAGAAGCTGATTCGGAACAAAAGTTGAGCACATTGTAGCGCATATTTAGTCAATGACATTTACACACAATGAAATTTACATTCATATATTTGATTACTTATTCTTTGACATTTTAGGGGAAGCCCAGCTTCCCTTGCAGTCCGAGAGCAATCGCCACTGATTGAAACCCCGCTCGGCCGAGATTTGGCGGCGAAAGTGCCTGGGTGTTACAGCCATCTCATTACCTCTGCGTCCCGTGTCCTAGACGGCCCGTGGTGTTCGTCAAATAGTTCGTTGAATCTTTTCGATACAGCAGTGGATGCTATTTTCTTAATATTATGGTGCGAGCATGCGACTGCAACACACAAAGCGCGGTTTAAACTGTTGTCGGAGATCGTGGCCGCCGCCATGATTCAATGTTGTTGACAGACGACAGGGCAAACGACGCAACGTGAATATCGCGAGAGTTTGCACCAATGTAAACGCTCTAAATTCATCTTCCTTTTATTATTTATAATTTTGTCTGTGGTTTTATTGTTCTTGTTTTGATTGTAAAGCATCCTTGAGTGTTTTGAAAGGCGCGTATAAATGAAATGTACTATTATTATTATTATTACACAAAAATGTAGAAGGTTTGAAAAAAAATGGCGACCGTAAAGTTTTTTTCGAGGTAGAAATTCTCGGTCGGTCGGGTTACCGGAAACACACTACTTTTTTTTCTACGCCTAACCTGTATATAAGGTCTTTCTTTGTTTGTCAGGGGGAGCTAATTTCAACCTGGCTTCTTTGTGAAATTTCCAAAGGGATTTAGTGTTGTGCGTATTTTTTGCCTTGCTGGTATCATTTAGTGATTTTGAAATGTCAAAGTGAACCATTTTCGACACGGGCCGACAAAAAACATAATGAGGCTGTTTGTATTCATTTCCATTAGCATGTTAGCATTTGGTAGAAATACAACAACAGGACTCTACCATTTTTGTTTGTTTGTTTTACGATGAGGGCGAGTTGTTTCGGTGAAACTCAAACAGAAATGAAAATAGCAAGACTATCTTCCTATATTCTGAGAACTGACAGCTTGTCCCATCTGGAATTGAATAAATAAATGCCCCTTGCCACTCTAGCGTGAAAATGGTCTTCGTTTTCAGGCATTTTTACTGCTGATACAAGACACTAATTTGACATGCAAAAAATTATTTATTATTTTTTATTATTATAATAAATCCAATATGTAAGTGAGTTCCTCGCTTTTGGCATGTGTCGTCATGCTGGCTGCCGCGACAACAGCCCAAGATTCCGACATCCCCCCCCGCAAATGATAGCAATCGACTTTGAGACCCACACCAGTCGCGACGCAGCTGTAGTGTGCAGTATAAAATATCTCCTACTGTACAGGAGGGATTTGACACCCAACTCTTTGGTATCAGCGCGGCTGTCGGCCCGCCGCTGTCACTCAAACGCGGGTGGTAGACATGGGAAACATTCTCCATCCTCAAGTAGAGTGGTTATTAGCGGAACATCCAGTGAATACTTGCTATTCGACAGTAAAAAAATGGTTATAAATGTCTATTATCAAATAATTGATGTCTACATGAAAAGAAGTTTGACGACAAAGCATTGAAAACAGAGAGGATCCTACAGCACCAACACCATACATCTAGCATGTACACAATCAGGAACCCATGTTACATAAGTAACTGTATCCAGTAGTTAACCCCTCCCCGTGTCCGCATTCCTGACCAAGACGTAGTGGGTTGTAGGTGCATATACTTCCAGATTTCTCTCCCCGGCTATGAATTCATCGTGCAGATACAGTATCTGTAACGGTTGTCAGTCACAGGCTGCAACATGTGTTTTAAATCACCACCCAAGTGTCGAAAAAGTCTGCTTTTCATTGTAAAAGTCAGTCACTCACAAGAAAAATGACCCCGCGGCCGCTGCGTCGACTTAACAGGTAATCGTTTCACTTTCCGACGACACAAAAGAGACGGCGGCAGCTGACAGTGACAGCAGGATTTACAACCCGCCACTGATATGTACATCACCCTGCATCAGATTCCCTTCGACAGACTGATACGCCGGCCGACGATCCGACAGAAGTGCGCTTTTTTCCTTTGAGACGGCATATCTCTTTTCGTCTTTCTGACTCTCATGAAAGGACGGCACTCTGAAATTCAGGCAGACCGGCCAGTTGGCTCTCAGCGTCAAGCAAGGGAAGCTTGAGTGGTCCCAAGTAAAACACTCTATGGTGATTGAAATAATGTGCTAAAGTGGAAATCAAATCGATCTTAACTATTGAAATGAATTGAAATGTGATTAATCCGTTCCGGCCCTGCAAAAAAATTTTTTTTGTTAGATGATATTAATAAATACAATCGGGGTTTGGGTTTTGTCTTCGGGTTAGCTTTGGGATGGAGCGTTAGGGCTAGCGTTAGTTTTGGGCAGGAGTCAGCAACATGGTGCCCCCCAAGGATCACGGCTCATTTATGGCCTGAAGACCTTCGCCTTCATTGGTTCCCAAGAAGCAGCTCTCCATTTCATTTTGAGTTACAGCGTGGTGACTTTTGAAACGTGTTTTGGGCTAGGCCAATCAAAACGAAGCGAGGGTCCAGACTAATGCAGCTCTCACTGAGGTGAGCCTCATAACCCCCCCACTGCAATAAAGTGAGGCATCACCACTGAAAGCGCCGCCGTCCGTACACACTGATCTGTCAACTCATGCGTCACTGTCACCGGTGTTCTGTACGCCGTCGCATTTCTGTCTTGTCGTAAATACTTCAATCACGCCGCGTCTCCCCCCGGAGAAAATAGCACTTTCTCGAACCCCCGACAAAGAGGAGGAGGAGGAAAGCAGCAGGCCGGCTCGCTTTTTCCCATCGCAGCCAGGAGCTCATCCATCAGTTTGAGCGGCAGTGGCACCTTCTGTGTCCTTATTAAGACCACTTTTCATCAACACCCCCTCTCTCCCCCCGCGCGCCCAAAGAAAGGCGTTCGACATCTTAGCATGCAAATTGTAAGGCAGAAAATCAGAAGTCGCACATCACAGATCCACTGACAATTGTTTCTGACCTTTTAGATTGAAAACCTGACTAGCATTCGTGTTTTCTAGCCCCACGTCTAGTTTGGAATTTGACTGCAATATTTGGGCCAACGACGGCATGCATATTTGTGCATGTGCGTAAGCGTGTGTTGAACATTGCGGCACTTCCCACTTCGAGGGGGAGCCCTATTATTCCTTCGTACTGATTAAAATAAAAAACACGAATCACGCAAAAAGTTTGACACCCTTGAGAAAGCACAATTTGGGGGAAAATATGCCTTGAAAGTGACACAACATCATTGGCATGCTTTTTTGGGGGGGGCATTTTGTAATTCAACTTGATTGTAATAGTAATGAAAAGGACAAGCTCTACTTTGGCTTTTTGTGCCGCATATTCCAATAAGATGGACTGCCGTCATGTCAATCATTGAGCTGAAGGTCTTGGTTGATGTGTGACACCTCCAGCAAAGTTGGCAAGTGATGAACTCCTCTTCGGTGATCTTCTTATCGGAGTGTGGCTGCTGTGCTGCGATTCTTTAAAAACTGCCTAGAAATGTTGCTGTTGCATTGTCATTCTGCTCTCGTACTGTTTTGTGCCGATGATGGTTGACTTTATGTACCGTCCGGCGAAAAGTCAACTTGTTTGCGAGAGGAAAGGGCAGCGAGCAAAAGGCGATGCCAGAGAATGTCAAATAAATATACATATAAGGCGAGGATAAGCAATTGAGATGATGGATGGATGTGATGACCTGAAAAAGGCGGTTATTTTACGAGAAGGCTTTAAATAACACATTGAAACGCATTCAAACGTTCTGTTGAGCACATATTTAAACGCAAAAAAATGCAGTCAGAAAATGCATAGCAAATACGGAATGCAAATGAAAAGGAAACGTATTGTAAATGTTTTACAAATTCCTTAAAATATCCCTCCCACATGCTAGAATCACATCCAAACTTATATTTCACTCTCTTTCAATCCAACAAGATGGGAGATGTTGAAAAGAAAAATCAACAAGAAGTACAGTATTTTCACGACCATTCGGCGCACCGTGTTGCAGGGCGCAGTCTCAGTAACGGGTGCTATTTCTGTATTTTACACATACACAAAACGCACTGTATTATTGGGCGCAGCCAGGCGTGGTAAAACATACGCCAGTTTAAACATACGCCAGTCTAAACATACGGCATGCATGCACTCACGCTAAAAACACGTTAGCTTGAAGCATAGCGTAGCATGCTAAGACATGCTAAAAACACGTTTTTAAAAAGGCAACGGAAGTAAAACTGAGATCGGTTGTACTTTATTTAGCCATCTTGCAATGTACTCACGTTTTTCGATCAATCATCACCCAGAAATCCTCATCTTCTGTATCCGAATTGAACAATTGTGCAAGTACCGGTAGTCCATAAAAAACGGCGGGTTCCCTCTCGTTGTCAGAGTCACTCTCATTGCCATGTGGCTCCACAGAAATGATGCGCGGCCACTTACACGCCCACCCTTCACTGATTGGCCGGCTGCTTTCCCGCACTGTTGGTCTCACTCGCAGCCACTTACACGCCCACCCTTCACTGATTGGCGGGCTGCTTTCCCGCATGCCTGGCCTCACTTACGTCCTCACTCACGGCCACTTACACGCCCACCCTTCACTGATTGGCTGGCTGCTTTCCCGCATGCCTGTTCACGCTCACTTCCACCTTTTCTCTATATAAACAGCATGTCGGCTCTCAGTCAGGATTTGGAACTCGGCTCATACACTAGACGCTCCGCATTATAAGGCGTCCTGTCCATTTTGGAGAAAATTTAAGACTTTTAATGGCGCCTTATGGTCGTGAAAATACGGTAAGTAAGAATTGAACTGCAATGCAAACCCCGCGCTCACCGGTTGAGCTGCGTTCGCTATGGCCGATGGAGCTAGCTGTTAGCCGCTAACCCGTTCACCCCAGCGACCAATCAGAACAGCCTTTGGGAGACAGGACACCCACTATTAGCTCGCTAGAAAAATGCAAATGAATGTTCAGGGCATCCGTCTGCTTTTGGCAGTAAATAAAGCAGGCAGGAAGGGCCGATGGATGTCATATTCTCACGACTTTGCACACTAATGTGCTTTGTATTCAATACAATACAATACAATACATGCTGATTTATATAGCGCTTTCACAACAGCGGTAGCTGTAACAAAGCGCTTAACAAAGCAGTTAACATAAAGTAAAATAATAAATACAACACACAACATAAAACACGAACAAAAAGTAAAATAATGAACACAACACATAACATAAAACACGGACAGTCGTGCAGTCCTAACCACTTTTCCCCTCATACGCTTTGTTGTTAAAGCAGTTTGAGATGAAAGAGGAGAGAATCAAAGTGTCCTTTCACCAGTGGATCAGAGACGTCATGCTCAAAATGTGCACACGTCGGCTACAAGCTAAGTTTCAAAGTCAACAAGAAGCTGTAGCATCCATTGACGAAAAAAGAGATTGGTTCACTTCTCCTGTCCCATGTAAATCCATTCCAATTCCAAGCGGTGACTCTCAGTTCCAAATACGCATCGGCGCAGAAGCCGACGCTCCTCTCTCCTCATCCTCAACTTCAGCAGTTATCCATCCAGCCGCACCAACGCAGACTGTGCAACAGCGCCGACGTCTCCACTGAACAAAACGGAGGCTGTGAAAATGCTGCCCATTACAGGCGCAAAAAACACAAGCGCCCCGAGGCTGTCCAGCACCGACAGCGCCGGTTTCATTCAATTGTATTCAATTGTAACCATGCTTGAGGCTCCGAGACTCATTTTACAGCTGTTAGAATAAAATAATTTTTGCCATGTCAAAGGGCCAGTCTGAACAATTGGTGCCATGACCCGGATCATCGATTGAAGTCAACGCACCAGATAAAGAAGACACGTACATTTAAACTACATCTATCAGGAAGTTTTGTCATTTTGGGGTACTCACTCAGAGCAAATCAAAATTATTGCTCCTCGGAAGCCGTTTTCCATCCATTTTGACGCTCTGCGCTGTCCTCGCATAGTATCAAGAAACGTCCCATTCTCCATATATTCTGTCGTCGTCCTCGCCCGATAATCATGCAGAGTCACAACTGGAGCGCCGCCGTCTCCACATCGCCGGCAGCAGCTTAGTCACTTTTCATCTTCCTCCGGGATTAAGTGTTTGGCGGCTTTATTTACATTAAATATTCCCCCGCGCCGTCGCCACGTCTCGCTTTTTGCTGGGTAAACAAGGAAGACTTTGACTCTCCTTGTGGCCTTCATGAGCAAATGAGAATTAAAAAAAAAATCAAGTTAATTAAAAGTACTTTCTACTGGGAAAAGTGGCTTACTGTACGCTGTTTACATGCTTGAGGGAGTCCTTTCTGCACAAGTTCCTTATCGGCTCACACATCCGAGCCGCAATAAAAGGATAGGGGGTGTTTGTTTTCTTCCGCACCCTGCCCCCCCAACTAATTACAACCATTAAATCTTGGCATTAAATCACCTTTCATCATCTCCTCCCTTCAAGCCGCCACTTTGTGTTCGTAATAATTTCACTGGCACCAAAATACATCCCCGCCCTCATTTGACAACCACAATCCTTGAATTCTTTAATCTCACACTCGCACGCAGACAATCGCTCGAATGGTATTTGAAATGATGTTTAACCATGTGACGGGAGTAGTCACCGGAGCCGACCCACGCTAACAAACACGGACGCTTGCGTGAATCGCATCGTGTTTGACCAGCAGAGCAAAATCCTGTCCAAAACCATCAGAAGAAGCATTTTATTTTCTCCCGAATGCACATATTTGTCCTCAGTGTAAATACAGATTTGATACATAAAAACATCCGTTTTGTAAGGATGCATCACTTTATTTTTATTTTAAAATATTTTATGTATTAAAAAAAAAGTTCAGTTTATTTACCGTGACTGTTTTACTCTTCTTCATTTTATTTTAGAATGCTTTAATTTAAATCTCTACTTTTTGTATTTTCTTTGATAGTTTTACATACATTAAGTGACATTTTATATCTCAGTGTATTCATTTTTATATGTATTTTACGTACTTTATGAAATGTGTTTTTTAGTGTTTTTTTCAAATGTTTTATTTCACCAAAACTGTATAATTTATATTCTTTTTCCACTTCGTTTTAATTTTCTTTCCTTTTGAATGTTTTTTTATACTTATATTGGTATTTGATTGAGTTATATATTTTTTATTTGTATATCTTATCATATTTTAAAGTTTTTATTCGACTATTTTACTTTTATTGACTTATTATCTTATGTACCTTCCACTGTGTCCATCTTAAATCCTTTTGGAAACTGTCTGGGCAACGTTGAAAGTGACATTTTTTTCCCCCCCTTTCATCTGTCATAACATTGGTTTATCGTTCCATGTCGGAGGGACAGCTGAAGGAGTCGACTTGCCTGAGCGCACGCTTGTCAAATAACAAAACAAGTTTCACACGGCCAATTAAGAAAGCATCCCTCTTGCTAACTGCATTGATCAGGCAGATGGATCGTCACGCTGACAAAACGTAGCAGTGAAGAGACGAGCTAGTGTCACCGAGTGTCAGCCGGTTGGTAAAAGCGCAGCGCGGTGACAGACAGGCCTTAATCCGAGCGTGTGCTTAACCTTCGCCGCGCAGCCCCTCGTTTATTGGCAACGGCTTCAGAGCCAACCCCTCCCCCCCCCCTTCCCGGCCCCCCACAACCAACGCTCAACCCCGCCGCCCCCTCATGAACATGTGAGCAAATTGAAAAAGGCATACGTAATGAGATTTGCGCTGGAATTCTCAAAGAGAGGCTTTTGTGTCTTTTCATTAGCGCGTCAATTGGCTCCACGCGCCAACAATGTAATTAATAACGTCGTCGGGTTTGCGTATCGGGAGAGAACCGCCGGCGAGAGAGGATCGTCACGGCTTCGGGGCTTTATGCTATTTCACGCTGTCTTTCCTCATTATTTCGATGGTGACGGAATATATTGTTTGTGAAGTTACAAGGTAGAAAAGCTCACCCTCAAACATGGCAAGTTAACAGTTCGTCCATGTCAAACCCGCGCGCTTTAGATTGAGTTTTTCCTGGCTGATTTTTGAACATCTGACTGGTTTACAAAACTTTCTCCTTTTTTTTTTTTAGCTTTCCAACAAGCGAAAAATTGGCAAAATTGCCAGATTTTTCCTTTTTTGTTTTTGTTTTTTGGAAATGTATTTTTTTTTTTGGCCAATTTATCTATTTCTGGTCATGTTTCAGCATCATTGTTTTCAACTTACCGAGTAAAAAAATCAGACAGTTTTTGTCCATTTTAAAAAGCTGACTAATCTGTATTTACCAATTAAGCATTTCTGTGAAATTGAACAATTTCCCTGGCCCACAATACTGGTTTGGAATCACTGTCCTATCAACAGTGATGATAAGCTTCATTACTGTTGGCAACGCTACAAAATAAAACCCCGCCCCTTAGTGACCTTCCCTTTGTCCCGTCAGGCGTAGATCATCGCTGCAGATGATGGCGCGTACGCCGCATCATCCATTACGCCCTCTTCCCATCTTCCTCAAGGTCATCGTCGACGGCGCTCGGCTTCCACGTTTGAAATGCGTCTGCGCGGCCTGTAATGGACGCCGTTACGCATACGCTCTTGCTCGTATCCTTTGAGGCCAAAGCCGCAGCGCGGGAGGTCGGCGGCGGCGGCGCCTTTGAGCTTTTTGCGACGGACATACACTGGTCGGTGACGTATGACACGCATGTCTGCCCAAACAAACCAAATATTTCAATTTTTTTTTCCATTCACTATATTGACATTGATGGACAATGAAGCAAAGCTCCCGTTGGGCTGTTGCAGCATTCTCCAGTTCAGTGGGTCAGCAAGCCACGGGCCCAGAACCGCATGCGGCTCTTTAGTTTTTGTGCTTTTTGGGGACTGTCGAGTCGGTTGATTCTCAGTTTTACAATTAAGCTTCTCGTGTTGTCAGGTTACAGGGTGCATGAAAGGATTATTAATTAGGACACCGTGTTGAGACGAATGCGCCTGCCTAGAAGATGATATTGCAAGGAAAAGGTTTGACTTGTGACGGCCCCCTGATCTTCGTTTTATCGCGTAGCCTTCAAATCACAACGGAGCCACTTGCGGTGTAAACAAAGGCGCTGTGTATTTGATGGACTTTCACTTAAATCCGCTCAGCCGCTTTGGACGTTGGCCGGAGCGCGCCTTTCACCCCCACTGGCAGGAGTTGTAATCGATTGCCTTCGTGGCGAACGGGAGTGGGCTGTAATTGATCAACTGGCACGCCAACTTTCCGGCGAGGCATCAGGAAACGTCAGCGTCAAAGCGTGAGTGCCAACCGCGTCTGGCGGGAAAGGCGCTTTGCGCCGCAACTCGTCGCCGACGGTGCCAAAGTGAAAGAAGAGCTCAATTATCGACGTCGTCTTCATGCCAGAGCGGGCGGGATTCAACGTTTATTATTTGGCACTCTGGATTCGGTGGCGTTACCGCGAGCGTCCTGGCAGGGTGTCAGAACTGAGCTCGTTTTGTCGTAATAACTCATTTGATCGTGATGTCTCCTGCTAGCTGTGATTAATTTTCGTTTTTCGGCAAAAATGATTATTTCCGCAATATCGCAGGAGGGGGGAGGCGCCAAGAATTCGTCAAGTGCGGTTTTGTATAAACTGACTGTTTCAATCATTCAATCAATTGGAAAGTATAAAACTTTTTTGAAAATTATCTTGTTTCTTCTTATCACGTTTTTTATTATCTATATATTTTTTAACCTATTGCAGGTGAGTCTGGAACGTACCTCCCATCATAAATGGGGATTCGCTGTATTTCCAAAGCCTGTATTGGCAATATCCGACCATTTGACGCGGATCAAAATGTTTGCCCATGAAGTAGATTTATTCTGTCCATCAATCAATGTTATCATCATCGTCGTCGTCATGACGGTCTCAGGTGAGTGAGAGCGTAGTATCCCAACTGACTTTGGGCGAGAAACAAGGTACGTCGCCAGCGGGGAACTTCAATACCACTTTTTTCAATGAAACTGCAAGTTTCATTCAACACAATAACAAAAAAAAATGGTGGATTTTTTTTTTCTTCTTGCCAACGCAGTTGATTGGCCGATTGGTCAGCCTGCTGCAGTATAGCGCCATCTTCTGCCACAACGGATGACTCTCTGGATTTATTTATATATATTTTTTGCCCTTAGTGTCGGTGACTAGTATCAGCAGCCTCCATTCGTACCTGATAGCTTAAATAAGGCAGCTTGATACCGATAGCTGGTATCGAGAAATGCCGATCCCAAGTCGCCAGTCAATCACAGGGCACATTGAGACAAACAAGCATTCAGACTCGCATTTACAACCGTGGACAGTTTAGATTCTTGAATGGACGTGCCTTGCGTGTTTTTGGGAATGTGCTGACCTCGTCTAGTTGTCTTCATATTGGAATTAGGAGCAGTATGAACCAGCAAGTCTGCCATTTTGGTTTGATGGCCCGTTTGAGTGGTTTTGGGCATTTGCGTGTGGCTGGAGCGTGGTGACGGAATGCGGGAATTTTCCAATTTGGAAACTTTCTGAGGGAATTTATGGCAAGTGATGGGAATCGCAACCTGATTTCACTCAGGTCACGATTGAATCGACTCAAAGTCTTAACAAACTCAGCGGTCATGTTTTTGCCAATGCCACCATTTTGGTCTGTGTATGACCGAACAAAACGCTTTGTGCTTTCAAATGTATTCTTGAAGGTAATACCTTTCCCTTTAATTAGTCTCAAATGTACTGCAAATTTTGCCACACTAGCCGGCCCTGAAATACCGTAATTCAGATCCCGCCCAGCCTGTGATTTCCTTCAAACTCGGCCCACTCACATCAAATCCGAAAGTAGTAAATATTCATGAATATCTGATGAAAGCCGACGCTGTGAACAATCTCATCCAACAAAACGGTGAACAGCTTGACGGAAAGGGAAAAGACCGAACAATAATTAATGATGAAATATTAATAAAAAAACAAAAAACCCGCATCTCGCCAAACATCCGCGCTTTGATTTAACCAATCCTAACATGACATTAATGGCCACTTAAGCGATTTCCCTGACAAACAACCGTTTTAATATCATAATCGCTAAGCTGTCCAGCTTGCTCTTTGTACATCATCACATTTTACCCTTAATTATATCAATAAATCAAGCGTGCGCTTCATTTCCTTTTTTTCGCTAACAGTGACCGAGATCCAAATGAGCCTCCATCAATCATCCGGGACACCGTAATGAAAAGTAAAAGCAGAGTGTCATGTCTGCAATCTGCATATCAAAGCCCACAATCCTCCTTCCCCCGCCCCTGCCGATCATCGGCAATATTTGGAAGTGAACAAATTAATACGTGCGGCAATGACGCTGAATACTGAATTATTCCTGCTGTGTTGTTTCTGTCGGTTTTGACGCATTCAAAACAACAACAACAAAAAGCAAAACAACATGTCGTCAGGGTCCGTCACCTGCCGCCTACTCGCGCCGAGTAATTGCAAACGACAAGCGTCGAGGAGAAGTTTGTTGCTGGCCGCTGCGCTCCGGTAAACACTTATTGGATCAGCCGGCGCTCTTTGCGTTTTGTTCTTTTTTTTTTTTTTTTTACATTAGGCGTAGAAAAAAAAGTAGTGTGTTTCCGTAACCCGACCGACCGAGAATTTCTACCTCAAAGAAAAACTTTACGGTCGGCATTTTTTTTCAAACCTTCTACATTTTTGTGTAATAATAATAATAATAGTACATTTCATTTATACGCGCCTTTCAAAACACTCAAGGACGCTTTACAATCAAAACAAGAACAATAAAACCACAGACAAAATTATAAATAATAAAAGGAAAGATGAATTTAGAGCGTTTACATTGGTGCAAACTCTCGCGATATTCACGTTGCGTCGTTTGCCCTGTCGTCTGTCAACAACATTGAATCATGGCGGCGGCCACGATCTCCGACAACAGTTTAAACCGCGTTTTGTGTGTTGCAGTCGCATGCTCGCACCATAATATTAAGAAAATAGCATCCACTGCTGTATCGAAAAGATTCAACGAGGCGACGGCGGCGGCGACGCTCGACGGCGTCGCGGGAGAGGTGGGGCGGGCGTGACGGTGGGACGGGCGGGGTGGTGGTACGGCGCGCCGGTCGTCTACTCTACCCCGCCACGAACACCCAGCGCCCGCCCCGCGCCCGACCCGCGAGGCCGGCGGCGGCGCCGCCCGCCTCGAGCCCGGAGCGAGAGCGAAACCCAAAAAGCGGCGGAGGCGCGCCGAGCGCGGGAGCGGCGGGACGACGGCGGCGGAGGCGTCGCGGGGAGGGGACGGTGTCGGGCGCGGGTCGGTCGGTGCGCCGCGACACCTCCGCGTCCCGCCCGTCCCCGTCACTACCCCGGTCAGGCGCCCGTCGGCGTTCCCCGCCGCCCCCCCGCCGACCCACGCGTCCGCGCGCTCGTTGACGCCGACCCCGTCCGCCTTAGTCTTACGGCACCTAGTCCAGGCCGGGCCACGACCACCACGGGCCGTCTAGGACGCGGGACGCAGAGGTAACGAGATGGCTCTAACACCCAGCCGCTGGGTACCCAACTCTCGCCGCCGAGCGGGGTTTCAATCAGTGGCGATTGCTCTCGGACTGCAAGGGAAGCTCGGCTTCCCCTAAAATGTCAAAGAATAAGTGATCAAATATACGAATGTAAATTTAATTGTGTGTACATGTCATTGACTAAATATGCGCTACAATGTGCTCAACTTTTGCTCCGAATCAGCTTCTTCTTACTGGTTACGACGCGACTCCCTTCTCATTCATCCCGCAGCTTCGCTGTGCTTTAAACGGTAGTGAGTTCAGGGTAGGTTGTCCCAATGCGTTGAACGGAGACGAGTCATTGGATACAAACTGGTTTTTGTCCCGCCCACGGAGTTCGGCGTCTCTGGGACTGGATGGCAGTGGGAGGGTACCGGACGCCAGGCTTTTCTGCATCAGATTGGATGTCTGTGTGCCAGTTCGATTGACATTGAAATGAGCCAATCACCGAGCTTTTAGTGATTGACATTGAAATGAGCCAATCACCGAGCTTTTAGTGTAGGCATTCGTGCAAGCATTTTTTTCAACTCTCATTCTGTTCCGAGTAGAGCTGGAGACTTCTCCTAATCATTTTAGCGACACTCTTTGTTGTAAACAAACAACTAGCGACAAATTAATCTTTTATTTCTGGTGGGTTTTATTGTAGTTCCTATAGTTGTAGGACACTAATTAAGTACCGGGAAAAGACGCTTTGTTGGTATGACAGGGTCACAGATCATTTTCTTGAAAAGGAACGGAGCTAGAGTAGAATTTGCGTATAAATAAACGGACACATTTTATGATGTCGACCAAAATTGAGCTTCCCCTCTTTGACAGACGAGCATCCGGCACTGGTTTCAATGTCTCCTTGTTTTATGTTTTATGTTTATTTTGTTTACGTTTTTGATGGAGACGGGATGGAGAAAAAAGATTTAAAAAAAAAAAAACTTTGTCCGACCTACCGACCCTATGCTGAAATTTCATGTTACCGGAAACACACTACTTATTTTTCTACGCCTTAGCATCTGTTGGGACGACCATAAGACAACTGCGGCGGCGAATTCGCGCCAAGGATCCTCAGCCTTCACGCCATCATCGCCTTCCCATGAAAATCCTCGTAAGTGTGCTTGACACCAGACATTACGAGCCGAGGGGCGCGTGAACTGGAGATTGTTGGCTCGTAAGGGGGACATGATTACAAACAATTCTCTTACATTTTTTTTTCTTTTTATGAGTCAAGGAGTTGTTTTCACATCCGGCAATGTCAGTCGAGGTCGGCAAGGCCTTCTCCTCAACGTAATCACAAGCGCTGAAGTAGCTAAATTCTCATACAGTGGTGCCCTGAGATCACCCTTAACACTCAAATCATCTTCCCTCATTCAAATGAATTGAATTGAAATGCCGTTGATCCATTACAGAACAAAGAGAACACAACATTTTTTGCTGCTTTTAATGAGAAAAATAGAGCCATGGCATAATTAAACAGAAAGTAAAGAATTAAGCATGCGCCGTGTGGGGGCGAGTATAATGCAGACAAACTGATTGGACCGGCACCTCAGTAAATTGTTGTAATATTAGTCGCTATCTGAGAGGCTAAAGAATATATGCCCGCGAGTATGCTTGTATTGTCTGTCTATGTGTGTTAATGCACCATTTGTGTTCAAATTGCCACGGCTTCAAGGTTTGCAGCTCATATGTCATTCGGTAGCCACACACACACACACACACACACACACACACACACACATACAGAGCATCCTTCCCCCATTCATTTTTTTTTCTCCTCGTCGCTATGTGCACGCAACTTAATTAACAGGTTATCCCTCACAACCTAGTCCGGGAGACGCATTAAAATGCAGCGTAAGTACGCCAGATGCCATTTTATTCGCAAAATCTAACACGTGCCTGAGCGCAGCTCGAAAAATTTGTGCGATAAATCTGTGTCAAACTTTTTTTTTTTTGACCCGAGTGAACGTCAACGCGATTTATCCGTATTGAACCGCCGCGGACGCATTAAAATTCCGTCTCATCAGCATCTGGTGGAATTGATGTTCAGATGTGGTTGCAGTTACGGCGCGGGACTGCTGGAAATGTCGTAAATCATCCAGCACTGTGTCGACGTGTCAATAGCTGCTGCTTTGAAAGTTGATCGCACGGAAGTAAGCGAGGGTTGAGGCTCCTCGAAATGCTGTCGTTCAACTTCCGCTTGGAGGAGATGACTTGGCGTACGATTCAGCAGACTTGAGTCGCATTAGACCAGCGTGGATCATCGTTTATTGAGCCAAGGCGCAAACAAAAATGTCACCACATATATCCGCTATTGACGAAACGTTGAGCTTTCTCGTGATATGTCAGGAGGACATCATACACCCTAACCTTTACCGGTGAACTTCATTTGACTTTCGGTATTTTTTGTTCAGCTTGCTGTTCTCGAACAAGGAGATAAATCATGATGACTTCAATTTATACAAGCATAGTTTGATCATATGACCCAGAGCATAGTGCCTGTAGGACAAGGGCTTTTCTATTTATTTATTTATTTATTTATTTATTTATTTATTTATTTATTTATTTATTTATTTTTAATGAATGGGCTCGGCCCTTCCTATGTGGAGTTTGCATGTTCTCCCCGGGCCTGTGTGGGTTTTCTCCGGGTACTCCGGTTAACTGCCCCATTCCAAAAACATGCGTGGCAGGTTAATGGAGCACTCGTAATTGTCCCGAGGTGTGAGTGTGAGCGCGGATGGTTGTTCTTGGCACCGGTTCAGGGTGTCCCCCGCCTACTGCCCAAAGATGGCTGGGATAGGCTCTGGCACTACGCGGGTCTTGTGAGGATCAAGCGGATCGGATTATGAATGAATAATTCATGGGATGTCCGAAACGCGGACAGCCCATTAACATATATATATATTTTTTTTTATGACAAAAATGGACACGCGGGCTGCAATGCTATATTTTTTCTGGTAGCATTTGATGAAAGGAGATAGCTGGTGACCCAGAGTCTATTGTGGCCGCCACTGCATCGGATGACGATGCGTCACACGTAGGTCGAGCGCATCGCGTGATTTGCTTTCTCAGAGTTGTCGATGAGCTCTCTCTCCTCGGCGGCGGCATCATCCACAAAAGCCGACTCTGCCTTCCGCTGTGCTCTTAATTCCTTTCATGCGTCACGCGCATTGTCCAATAATTACCCTGTGACACGAGGGTCCCGGACCCACTCTGTCTGTAAATGTCATGCCGCCTGAAAGCAGCCGCTGATTGAATGTTGAGTCTGTAATATCGTGGCGGGACGTGGAGGATTTGCCGCGCAAGGTCCTGTTGTCCTTGCGGTGTGCGCAGACTGCCGTTCGTGCGACTTGTCGAAGCGTTCGGAGTCATCTCCGTGCGATTGCTAATGAAATGCTTTGCGGTGGCACACCACCTGAGGTGAGGACTCATTTTGTTGATACTTAAGATGCGGGGCGGAGTTTGTAAGCCGGAGGTGGACAGAGATTTGAATGTCCTTGTTATTGCTTGACCACTGGCGACATTTTCATCCTTTGTCGTGATTGGTCAAAACAAAGGTTTGGTTAGGCCCAATCAGCGCAAAGTGAACATTCCCCGCCTTTCCCGAGCCGATTACATTGGAATGGTACTGTGGAGAGTCCGTATGGGCGATTCACGTATTCAAGACCACAAAACGAGCAAATCCCTATTTTCAAAGTGAACATTTTGCAAATCAATCGAGACAAAATTTTCAACAACTTTCAATTAGTTTCACATCATTTCAGTTCAGTGTCAGCTCTTCATTTCTGGACCCACCCGAACCGAATGCGATGCTTTCGCAGTGTTTTCCATTTTGTGCCATTTCCTTTCCATGTTTGACATATACGACGTGACACATGCGTGCACAGCGGGCAGATAATACAAAAGTTCAGTGAAACAGGCAGCCAAGTGTTAAATTGAACTGATATGTATTCATGAGCTGCCAGCTGCGAAAGGTTATCCACGCAGGTGTCGGAGGGGGAGCGTGGCCGTGTGACCCCCCCACCCCCGCACTCAAAAAACACAAATTATTTTTTTATATCCTGCCATGCTGTGAGAGTGAGACCTTCCCTACTGTGTGAAATGTGAGTGCTTGTTTAAAAAAAAAAACGTGTATTCTTTTTCGTCCTACGCCAAGCTCAGGCAGGAGGACATATTTTGTGTCACCTCAGTGCAGTAGTACAATGGATGATGAAGACCTCCGCCAAGGCACAACAGTCCTGCCCGGGGGATATTGTTATATTCTGGGGATGCTTTACTACATCCGACACAGATGATATCTTGAGTCAGTGCAGGCTGCAATAGAATCTCAGCGATATGTCTTGCCCATTTTAGGAAAGTTTTATGTTTTGGGGCTGCTTTGCTCCATCCAGCATATGGTGTCTTGAATCTGCGCGGTGTATGATGACAATCTCAAGACTGTCAAGGCATTCTGAAGGGAAATGTGCTGCCCGGCGTCAGAACGCTTGAAACAATGGAAGAGTCTTGATTGTCTTCTGGGGTTGCTCTGCTACATCCTGCGCTCTGCGTGTCTCGAATTTGTACTTATCTCATGACTGTCAAGTTTTTCTGGACTAAAATGTAGTCTTCAATGTCAGTCATCTTGGGCAAAGCTCGGTTATGTTCTGGGGTCGCTTTGCTACATCCGGCACAGGGTTTTTTGAAGTGCTTTTGACCTCATTTACATCAGCAGCTTGTGTCAGACATTCAAAACTTTTGGCCGTGTCGCGTTGACAGACAACAATAATCCCCGGCTGTTTGATGAAGTCAGAACAAGAGCCCTCTGTGGACCAGCAAATCCTATGTGGTCCAGTCTTGTTTGCGGGGGCCTGCAATTATATAAAGGTTGAACAAACTAACCCCACCCCTCCTCTTAAAACATCATACAGGCCGCCTCAAAGGTTTGGCTTCGACAGGATCCCATGACATAATAGCGAATCATTTCAAACAACAAGCGACATGTTCACCTGCGTGTATTCAATTTTTCTTTTTTTTTGCCAAAATAATGCGGCACACATGGCGAGACGGTTCATGGAAACAATTACATGCGCAATCATTGCTCCCAGGAACACCAAAGCCAGCTCGTTTGGTGTTGCGTTACAAGCTACCCGGCAGAGCCCCTCCGCCGGGCGCAGGCGGGCCGACTACTAATAGCCCCTTTGCGGGCGCAATTCATCTTGAAGTTATCAGCTGGCTTTCCAGGTAATACGAGAGCATCGGAATAAACATTTCCAGACAGCCTCATTGGCCGGAGGGATCGGGGGGTTATTGATTAACAGTTCGAAACGAAGCTCAAGAAAGCAAGCCTGTCAGCAATGACTTCTTTTAACTACGGTCTATTTTTCAATGGACTACATGCGAGCAAATAATGCAATTCGTGTGGGTATATTTGTGTAGATTGCGCGGCCTACTGTCATTTTATTTACTTATTTATTTTTGGGACAACTCAAACCAATCCAGCCACAAAAACTTTTTCTTTTAATGACACAATAATGCGTTATTTACACATTTACATCCAAGAAATGTGCCATAAGTGATGCTGACTCATTGCATGGCTCGAGCTGACGTCATCTTTTTTTTCATGATAGTGATGGATATTTTCTACTGCCTACCGTGACACAAACTCTGTTTACGATGCACATCTTCAAGTGTGAGGTGTCTAAACTTATGCAACTGTCGACGCATTTTCATCTCATAATCAACGGGACAAGGAACGACTTGCCCTCTCTTTTTTGTCTTCTACTCGAAAGCTGTGCTGGTCTCAAGCACAAAGTGCCCTGACACCGCCAGCTACTGGTGTCTGTTGGTCGTTTCAGTGGTTTGCAATCCTGAATTTCGCAGACAAGCTGGGCAGACGGAAATTAGTTCGAAAGCAATAATCTGCTAAAGAGCTTCTTCCTGAGGTTACTGTTTTCTCTTCACGGTCGCCGACAAATAAACCAAACAATACAATGGAGGTGGGGGGGTGTGGGGGGGGGGTAATGTTATGCGGCTGTCATCGTCGGGGGCCACTTTAAATATCTGTTTATTTTGCCTGAAAAAAAGATCGAAAGAAAAAAAAACTCCTCGCTTGTTTTATTAAGCCGCGCAAAGCCCGGTGACAAGGCTATAAAGGCGGAAGTCTTTTGAGAGGCGCGCGTGGAATGTAAGGCTTCGGATAGTCCCGCTGATATCGAGGGGTCAACACGACGTTTTCAATTTCAATAATTCATGAGCGTAATAAAGGCGATTCTCAAGGTGGAACTGCTGTCTTTTTTTGGGGGCTTGTTTTATTTTTAGCTTTGCGGCGCACAGGGGTGACGAGCAAATATGGGATTTCATGAGATGAAATGTTTATTGAGCCATCCACACGCTCGCAGAGACGTCGCCTTGGTCTCTGCGACGGACGAGTTAAGCGGCCCGGCACGTAATGAGATGAGATACCTCGGCTTGGGGAGACATCTTGCATTTCTTCTTTATTTATCAATCATGCATGAGGTTGCGGAGATAAGACCAAGGTCGCAGCGTCCCCCGGGGTGCCGAGACTCCAATTAAGGCCGTCGCGCCCATCTGCCTCTCCTGCCCTCCTTCATTGTCGCCGCAAAGCCAAGATAAATGTAATTTAATTTGACATCTTCCTTTTTTTAGCATTTGGTTTGGAGAGGAAATACACGTGGTCATAAACCTGTTGACTGTTGAACTTCATTCTTGTCTTTTGCTCGATTCTCTTTTGAGACTTCAACCCCCCCCCCCCAAAAAAAACGTTACAAATAGTCATCGGAAAAAAAATGACATGTTAATAATCAAATCATGTAAATATAAAATTTTAATATAATGTTAATTTCTGTTAATATGACCCAAGTGAAGATAAATTTATGTATGGATGGATATTAATAATACATTAAACATTTAGGATTCTTTTTCGAGCTGAAATCCCATTTTTTTTTGTATCATGTATTTTTCCAAATGCACCACCCTTAAAATGAACCAATAAACCCGCCTGTTTCATTTTAAGGGTGGTGCATTTGGAAAAATACATGATTTTATTTTTTTTGTTTTTTCTTTTCCTAGTGATAAAGTTCATTCCATTCCTGCCGCCTGACATTCTGTCAGCACAAGAAATGTCCCCGTGAACACGTCGCTCATGTTACCAAGTGGCGCTGGGCGAGGACTTCCAGGTGCTTATTACCCCGTGTCGTGTAAACAGAGCGCTCCGAGGACAGGGCCCCCGGCCCCGCGGGCCACGCGTCCATTTGCGGCGACGGGCGGCGCAAAGCTCAAATAGTTCTCGACTTTCCTACGACGGGATCGGCGTGCCTGAGCGCCGACAGCCAGCCAGACGGTCTGAGCGGACGCTAATGCGCAGACATTAGAAATATCCAATTACTTGGCAGATGTAGCTTGTGAGAGTGGCAGCCGGGATTGCAAACATACTAATGTGAACCCTTTATGGCTTTCTCGGGGAATTTAAGGCCCCCCTGATAGGAAATGTCTGAATGTGCCACACACTTTATGTTGCTGCATTACAATACACAGCGGATGAAAGTACAGACAAAAACATAAATAAATCCACCACAATTTAGCACAAAGCCTGATATAAGTCATGAACTCCTCAAGCACTAAGTCAAGCTAGCGTCTTGCGTTAGCTGTTAGCTCGCTGCGCCACACTTGCAGTTTTATCTGTGCCTCTTAATCTGTGATGTCAGCGGTTTCATTTTGTTGTGCTTCTACTTTGTATTTTTGTTCCACATCCCCTTAAGACCCGCTAGTTAATTAATCACTGACCGGCTTTTGTGTGCACAATGACTCCATTTTTTTGCTGGTTAAAAAAAAAAAACAGGAACACTGAGGGAAAATATACACTGCTAAATTAGCTTCTTGCATTCATCCCGTAGACAAAAAACAGCATGTTATCCGTGTATTAATGCGTGTCGTCAACAGTTTTATTTTGGAAAGCTCCTACTTCCTCATGTTTCCCGCCCCCCATTTGATTGAACTCTGCGGGGCTGCACAATCAATCTCATTTTAATCGTGATCATGATTTTGCCCGCCATGATTCAATTAACCTGCTCAGCGTTGTTGTCAGTCGAGGCTACCGGCAGGTGTGCTCGGAATCTACTTCTGTTCACTGTTAGCGTTTGTTTAATTAAGTGATAGAAAAAGCCATCTCTCTCTCTCTCTCTCTCTCTCTCTCTCTCTCTCTCTCTCTCTCTCTCTCTCTCTCTCAATGGAAGCCACCTGTGAAGGATTACAATTTGTTCCAACTCGGGGTGGTACGCTATCTTCACGTAGGGAACAATGTTTACTTTCCCAGAGGCATGCAGTTGAGGAACGGTACTGTACAAAAGAGAAAAATCTGTTTTGCGCCGAGCCTGCAAAAAGTCAACCTGGATGATCAAGTTCAGCGAAGGATGACTTTGCATTGAAATGCGATGTAATTTCCCACTGACAAACCAGGCTAAACTAGCTCCTCCCTACACACTTATCTTGTCTCTCAGTTGAGACGGATCACCTCAACATACTTCCTTGACACCAATTCCTAATTTTCATCTCACCCAGGGCTTTGACGCCATCTTGTGTTAACTTTGAGAACAATGAAAGCCACTCGAATAGGTGAGTTTCTTGTTTCCAGCAATTAGCTGGGGAGAAGTTCCATACAGTGTTGCTTCCCTCCTCAGAAAAAAAAATGGTTGCATTTTCTAAAGTTCCTCCCCAAAGTATTTTCGTCCATTTTCCAAACACGGCAAACAATCGTAATCTGTTTACAGCCGCGGCCATCGGCCTTTTAATAACCAGAATTGAATTGTTGCGAGTCTAATAACACGCCGGCGCATGGCGGCGACGTGAAATCAATGAAAGTTCAGAGAAGGCATTATGGCAGGAAATGTAGTGTGCAGCGCCTCAGGAAATGACAAGTAATTCTTATTAACACGAGTGGACTATTTCATTACAAGTTGACCAACATCTGACGGATGGCTCGCTGCCGTTGGTGCGTACAGTGGAGATTTCCCCGCGGAGCCGCGCATTGGCCGTGTTCCGCTCTGAACGCCTTCTGCCCAACATTGTCAGACGCTCTCTCTTTTTGTGTGCGAGTGTCCCCCCCTTCTTGAACGCCAGCTCTGATAATCACTGATTCGTCTGCAACCAAGCGCAGACGCTGCTGGTGATTATCCTAAACCGCTGGGAGGAGGAAATCTTGAGATGGATTTATGTTTCTCGGGAGATTAAGCTGTCACTGGGTCCGGGCTGACTAAAATCTGCCACGGTACAGTACAGTTAAACCCAGTGGAAAGAAAACATTGCAGCACAACGCTTTGGCTTCCCCCTTTTTTTTCTCTTTTTTTTAACAGCGGTTCCAAAATGAAGTTCAAAAATTCAGCTGTCACACTGTGTGACCGTGGATTTTACGGCAGCCACTATTTTCGGTTTCAAGTTAGGATTTCAAAAGAGAGTTGGCCTTTCCAGGAAGGGTCCCGATGATTTTTTTTTTTTAACACTGCTTCCAAAATTTGAGTTACCCGTTACAAGTTGATGCCCCACTTCAGGACATGTGGTGCTCACGTACCAATCATGGTCTATACCACAATGAAACAAAGCTGTCAGATGGATGTATCAAGAAATAAAATGAAAGCACAATTCCATCAATGAACACAGAATTGGATGGACATGGCATTCATAACAGAATGCACCAAAAAGGAAATATAAATAAGTAACGTACACCCATGAATGCTAATTGTAGTGACTCGCTAGTAGCTTCGTAAAATGGCCTAAAAAAAGAAAATAACACAGTGTAACAGAAAAAAATGGAGCGTATTGGCCAAAATGAAGGGTACCACTGTCTTCGGTGCCAAAAACTGATGGATAGAATATTGTCATTTCTGACAGGGGAGGGGTCTATATCTCTCCACAAAAGACGATTGGAATACGATTCAAGAATGTCCCAATTTTAAAATTTAATGATTCGATTCCATTCAGTAGGATTACGATTCAGTTCGTTAAGATACGGCTGTGGCTTTTGTCACGTTCGTTAATATGTGACGTATAAAAGCTAAACTACCCAAATTAATGCAATTCGATGAAACAGCAAATCATCAGCAACGGTGCCCCGATTTAGGTGCGGCTTACATTTTTCATAAAAGATGGTTTGGTACGTGCTTCGATGCACGGAGTGTGACACGATTCAAGGATGCAACAATTTTAAAATGTATCGATTCGGCTCGTCAAATGGAAACCGATTTTCCAATTCCTTTCGGTTACACCCCTGACCACGCTCTCCCGTGTTTATTCTTCCTTGCCTTTTGCACACTCTGTGCGTGTCTGGTCGATTTAATAAAGCGCAAACTCTCCGTGACCTACCAAGATACCGGCTGTATTCCCAATATTGTATTTGCCGTGGAAACTAATTAAAAGCCTTGCCATTTTTTCCCTAGGCCGCATTTAAGGTCTTTTGAACTCCCTCTGCAAAGTAGC
The DNA here is from genome assembly GCA_026261675.1 of Hippocampus mohnikei. Lineage (NCBI taxonomy): Eukaryota > Metazoa > Chordata > Actinopteri > Syngnathiformes > Syngnathidae > Hippocampus > Hippocampus mohnikei. The sequence goes on from JAKGUB010000327.1 coordinate 1,828,186, forward strand.
ACAGCACTGCCTTACATAATCTCCCGCAGACGAGCACATACATTGTGATTTAAACAGTCTGTGGCACTTTTGGCACATTCTGATGAAAATTAACGTGATGTGGAAGTAATTTTCCTCCACCGAGGGACTCGATGAGAGTTTCCCCCTCTGGCCCATCAATGTGATTTCCAAGTCTATTTTACAGCTGACTAATGTGCTTTTTCCACTTGTGGCTGCCAAAAAAAAAAAGGGAAAAAAGAAGAAAACTCATCAAACATATTTTGGGGAGCTTGCCGCTTGTATTTCGGAAGTAGACTAGTGGTGAGTGTTTGTGTATGGCGCTGCAGCAGGGACAAATAAGGTTAATATTCCAATTACCACGGCATAATTTGATGACCTTTGCAAATAGTGTTAGTGTAAGTCGTAATTTAAATTATGCATTAGTAAAACACTCCCTGATGTCCCTTCTATGAATTGTATTTGTTTTTGTCAGCAGTTTTTTTTTTAGCCTTTGCAAATTGTGCACTAGCATCATTATTGAAACAGAGCATAAATAATGAAGTAGAGTGGTGAGGAACAGCTATTAGGACTGGAGGGTCGGGGGTGGTATTATCACAACATATCAAACTTTAGATATCGATACACTTGCTCACTGCAGGTATGGTGGTTCATTTATATATATATGCATGCATGCCTAGTGGATGTCACGGTTAGCAATATTTTAGCAGTACATCAAACTTGCTAGCTCTAAATTGAATCTTGGTTAAAATTAGGTCGGTGTCAACAAAAGTTCTCACTTTCATTAATCAATATTTGAACCATCTTACAGCCTGGTTCCTTAAATGGCCGAAGCAGTTAACAAACGCCTTTTAATATAATGCTCTGGTTGGTTCCTAAAAAAAGAAAAGATTGCAACACTAGCTTACCGTTGCACCCCTAATAGGTGCTGTCTTGACATCTTGTCATTGCCGAAATATTGTACGGTGATTCATGATTGAAAACTTAACAAAAAAACTACACAGACCAGTGAAGTCGGCTACGAGCAAGGTAATGGAACAAATGAAAGTAAGTCACGGTACCACTGTACCCAAGTCAAAAACAGATAACAACGATGCTAGCACCGTATTTGCACTTCATTACTTCCCGCAGCTGACAGACAGAAATGTGGACGTAATGACCTCAGAGTACAGACGCGGCGCTAATATAAACGAGCCTCAAGGAGCCGCGTGAAAACGCCGCGGCAGCTGCGTCTCGGGCAACAGAAGAATCAGTGTGTAACAGGAGTGGCGAATGAATAAAAATGTCGGTTAATATATCGTCAAAAGGCGTAGCCTAAAACCCAAACGGCGGGTCAGCTAATCTGGGGTTTTACGCCGCTGTTTTACTTTTATAGCCCCCAGATTATTTGTGTTCCGTCGAGGTAGATTTAACCCGTCCTAAATCACGGCGTTTATTGTTCCAGCTGTTGGTCGGGAGTAGAAAAAGGTTGGCTTCACTTTGCGTCGTCTGTCTTCCTTGCGAAATGTTTTCTCAGCTGCTGCGGCCTTACTCAGCCTCATCAGATGCGGGACAAGAAGCAGAACTGCAGCCCTTCTCTTCCCCCCCTCGTTGTTCTGTCAAGGCAAGACCCCCGGCTCTCACCCCGCGGGAATCCCTCACATCAGGGGTCTGATGAAAGTGCTTTTAAGGGCTTGTTGTATTGTCCGTCGGAGGCCTAAATAGCCTGGCGCTCTCAAGTGACACATTTGATGAGCCTGAAACCCTCCCACTACTTCACCTTGTCCCTCGATCCTTCAATTCCAAAGAGGATAGGGGTTTTGATTTTTGAGGAATATCATTTTTCGGCGAGGGGTGTTCTTTTTCCTACGCCCCACATGGGAATGCTGACGGGCCTTCAAAGGCGACCTTAAAATCCCTGTAAAAGTGACACAGGGTTTTCCATGCCATGATGAGAGGCGCTTGGCATAAGCTAGCTTGCAAGCTAACTTGTGGAGCACTTCATAGCAGACAAGTGAGCACAAACCTCCTGCTTTGCGTTCCAGCATGTCACGCTTGTCAGAGTAACACAACATACTTGGAAATTCAAATAACAACACCAAGCTGTCAATTTTAGCATCCTGCGAAGATGCATCTTCGGCGTATCTGTAGACATAGCTAGCTAGCTAGCCAGCTGGCTAGCTAACTGTACATGGCAGAGGTAGAAATGCTAATGTGTCGCGACTAAGGTGTGAAGGCTAGCTAGCTAAGTGCTCCCTGTCTCATCATTTGTACAGGCCCACTTTTGTTGCCAACATTCGAGAGATCATTTGAGTATCTTCACTTCCAGACCCAAGTAGTGACAGTCACAATTCTTTACTTCGACTTATCAGCTTAAAGAAAACACAATTGCTCTATTTTTAAATTGCTCAAGACACCCCCCTGCTAAAGAATACAACCCGTAGCTCAATTTAGGCAGGATGCAATTTGCACTTTTATGGAAGGCACGACCTTCTGATGAAAACGATGTTGCGCTTTCGTCAATGACTCGCTGGAAGTGACAGAAAAGTGCTAAAACCACACACGTACGAGCACACACACGGGTCGATGATGAACGTCGTTTGTTGAAGGGCACCTTGGCAAGGCCTGCGCCGTAGCGAGGCACGCAGTCTTTGTTGTTGGGAGGATAAGCAGGAGCGCCGCAAGCCTCGCAGAAACTGATCAGTGCGCCACTTAGCCTAGGTCGTACGCTTAAAAAAAAAAAAAAAAGAGGCCCATAAAACCTTGAAGGGGACAGAAAACCGCCACCATAAAACAGCTTGTTGGGGCGATAGGTGCGTTTAACTAACCCGGAGGCGATGCTGGCGCCTTAAATCCTTTTGGATGTTGATGTGTTTACGTCGCAGGGTGTGTGTTTTCAGCATTCGTGATTTTGAAGATGAATACAAAATGCATTTCGTGCGGCTCTCAAAATTCCTGATATGACAGCGGAGGAGACAAGTCACTTTTTTATTTTATTTATTTAAGTGAACTCAAGTCATGTGATTAATTATGGAAGTATGTCACAAGTACACAGTCATTCCAAATACGATTTGCTTTCTCTGGAAATACGTTCATTGAGTGACCGTACGATGCGTTCTTGATCTTGAGAAACGACGAAAGATTTCAAATCAGAAACTTTCCACGGGAAGACCCGGGCCGCGTCTCCCTGGACTCGCCGCCGCCCATGCTTGCACCTGGTGAATTAGTCACCCCCTGACAGGTGGCCGCGTTCTTGCTCACGCGCATCCATCGACGCCCACGACTTCTCTCTCTCACGCTACGAGCCGCGGGCGCGATCATTTGGAACACCCCGGTAAGGCCGACGCTCGTCCATTGTCATCGTTGGCGCGCGCTGCGCGGTCGTCGCTCCTCAAGCCACTCCACCACCAATTCGCGCTCTGCTGTGTGGGTGATGCAACCCACATTTACTCGAGCGTTCTCGACTCTTTCACATCACGCGCACGATCCGTTTTGATCCGCGCACGCCCGAGTGCAGGCGCGTTCGCGGGCTTTCTGATGTCTCGCTCGCTGCACATTCGAAACAGAAAATTAAACACGACGCGCCAAAATATATTTTTAATGAAATATGTGTAACAAGCAAGACGTAAGGATTTCCATCCCTTTTTTTTCAAAAACAGGACATTCTTTCAAATCGACAGCGCAGGAATGATTTTCCTTACACTGTCACGAATAACGCCGAGATGAGATTTCGACTGTTGTTCCTGTTAAACCGCTTAGCATCTCGAATTGCTTTCAGCATGTTTCCTTAACGTAAGGTGAAGTGCCCCCACCCCTCGCTCCTTCCATCTTTCCACGTTTGCGCCTCCCTGCCCCGCCGTGCTCCTCAGCAGCCACGATGGCGTCGATGGTTTTTGCCGGATGGCCACTCGGGAGCGTAAGCTTTCACAGGCTGGCGGGCGTTTTGCCGTTAAAAGGGTCAGCGTGTGTGGGATGCTGGTGAACATGTGAGGGGCCTCGCCAACCCACTGTCTTCGTCGGTAATAAATCATCATCATGACAATAATCATAAGAAGAACCACTCGGCGCACAAAACAAAGCCGGCCGGTCACAGCTCATCTAAACGCGGGATGATCGAAAAGGTCAAGATTAAAGTGCCACGTGTTGGATTCAGCATCCGTAATTCTTGGTTTTAATTTGAATGTCTTCTTTGTCACTCGACATCTGACTTGCTTTCATGCAGCCCGCAAGGGATTATTTCGAGTCGTAATCGTCGCATCGTCGCTTCAATCCATCGGAAAACACGCTTTTGGTCTCCACCGAGGTTAGCAACGTGCTCGTATCACCTGTTAGCCCAAAATGCTAAAATGATGCTACGCCCCCAGTCTGTGTTTTCTCGAAGACCCTGAGCGAAGAAGGCCGTCTTCGACGTAGCGCTTTGTGTCGTCACTGTAGCGACGACAAACTGATTAGGATCTGAGCGGTGGCTGCTCCCAGCGCCCCCCATCAGGTTGCTCTCAATCACTCGGCGATTGCTATTCCCTAGCATCTCGACGACACACGCGCGCAGACACTGGGAATTTCCACTAAGCTTCCGTCTGGGCTCCTTCAAGCGTCATGCGCTTCTCCGCAGAGACTGCGTGTCCTGCGCCTCCTCGTTTGTCTCGCTGACAAAAAACGAGCGCAGCTGTCTATTTGAGGTGAGGCGTTTATTGCGGTGGACGGCACACCCGGCGACTGTTTGGGGAATGGTTTATATTAGTGGTTAGATGCGACATTGGTTCTGTTACAGTGGAGGCCGTTGTCCCGAGGGGAAAACCAAAGAGAGGTCTAGTTGACATGAAGTGGCTGTCGAAGAGACTGACGCACAGTTATTTGTCAAAAAAAAGAAGTTGGGTCCAAGATAAAAAAAAAAAAAAAAAGAAATGGCTGTTTGAGGTGAGCCGTTTTGGGGTTTTTTTTAGTCCGCGGGATGAGGTTTCTTGTGTTTTCCTGATGGCCAAAAAGGAGGCGTGTACTTGAGGTGTGACATTTATTTTTTTGAGAGTGGATGACACACGCAGCGACGATTTAGGGTGTGTTTTTATTCGAGTGCAGGTCATTTTTTTGAAGGCAATAAAAGAGGGCATCCTGTTGGGAAAAAAATAAATAAATAGTGTGCCCACATGATAAAAGATAGAAAATTTGTAACTAACATTTTGGGGCAAGAAAAATCCTCGGCGTAATGCATCTTAGGATGCATGTTTGTCTTTTTGCACTTGGGCATGGAGCCGTTTGCTTTCATTTGTTCGTATGTCAAAATGTTAAAAAAAAATAAAAAATACAAAAGCAGGACAAGATAAGGATGCAGTGCTTTTGAACCGAGGCCCCCCCCCCCCCCAACAAGTGCCTATTAAATTGTGGCCAAGTTGACATCGTTGAGTCATTAGGGAGCCCTCCCCCCCCCCGTGTGTGGCTGGCTAAGCATTCCGAAGCGAGGCTGCTATTGTTTGGCGCCGCGCTTCACTTCATTAATGCACAGCGAATGCTCACGGGCACCCTGGCCAATGCTAATGAGCACATTAACTCGCTCCCAGGCCAGCCACTGTCTTTTGATCAAGTTCATATCGGTCCAAGATGCAAAGACAGATGGCCTTGGAAGACGCCGCATCCAAGGCCACTTGAACCCAAAAAGGACGCTTGATCCGATTGGTGGCTTTCCCGGCTTATTAGTTTGGAGATTTTCGAGTCAATTTCTTCAACAGATCAATGGCACCCGCAAGGGCTTCTTGCTCGTCGGCAGAGGTGGGAGCGTCCGGCGGGCCAAGTCAGCCTGGCCTCGAATAACTCTTCAGAAAATAGAAACCATATCATCCATTTCAATTTCATTTCAAGGCCTCACCTCAAGTAAAAACACTTTTTTTTGGCCCCTAAGAAAATGGGGTCCAGTCTGATGGAAAACAAATCGGTCCGGCCTTTTGGCGTTCACTTGAACGGTAACCGTGCCTCCAATAATCATCATTCAACTCCTCACCTCAAAGAGGGCCTTGAATTTCTTGCCCTCGGGTAAATGGACCGACTGAACAAAATCATCACCTCTCAAATAGCCAGTATTAGTTTTATTTGTTTTTTAATAGTATTATAAAAGACAACTTTACAGACCATGATGGTCTCCTTCCCAATAAAATTCTGTTCCCTCGATGCCTGGTGCTCTCTGCGGTAAGCTTTAATAATTAAACGCCTCAATTCAAATAGACACCTTCTGTTGCTTACAGGTCAATGGCCTCCACTTTTGTAGAAACCGTACCTTAAATAGTCACTGAGGATATAGATATATGATAGATAAATGCCTCACTTCAAATAGACACTTTGGGTTTAAAGACCTCCCTCCCAATAAAAACAAATCTTAAACCTAGATTCTAGTTAGTCTCAGCAGTAAACTTGAATAATTGAACTATTCACCTCAAATAGACACATTCTTGTCTCGAAAAATGACTTTTAATTGCCCATATATGCAAATACTGTCGCTAGAGTGCCTGGCCACGCATCACCGAGCATTTTCCCCTACACTTAAAAATCGAAAGGTGTTCAAACTTGCTTTTGAGACTTTAGTAACGGTTAGCAGTACTTTTAGCTGAAAATAAGAAATTCCGTAATTCTATAGGTGTCAGTCGTATACAAAACACAGCTTTTAGGACACCGGTGGGAAGTTTTGAGGCTAGCTTGTGTTTATTTGAAAAACATTTTCCAAATGTTTTATTGGCCTAGGTCAGGTGTGGGCAAACTTTTTGGCTCGGGGGCCACATTGATTTCTAAATTTGACAGGTGGGCCGTGTCAGGACAAGATACGGTACATATAAAAAAAATTATATGTTGACAGTCCATACCAAACATCAACAAAACAAAAGCATAAAAGTATTACCATACTTTTTTTAATGTGAACGGTGAAACAACTATGGTATATGTCCTGTATGAAGGTTCAAGTATGTGAGCAACATACATGTGTGACAACACAAGCAACAAAGTGCAACAATATGTTGGCCAAAAACTGCAGCAAGCAGTACAGGTATATGACAAAATATAACAAAGTTAGGACTATTTGCTACAAAATGAGACGTGTAAGAGACCTGGTTGCTTTTCTTTCGACTCACTCATTGTCTCTGACTTGACCTCCCTCGATCACCACACATGACAGCGTTGCTCAGCTGATGTCGCGTGCGAACTTTGAAGCCAGACACGGGACGCTTCGAAGTCTTCTATGCTCATAGTTAGCGCTCTGGGACTCGCTTCCTCTCTTTCAAGTTTTTAGCACGATAGCAGTCAAACCATTCAAGGAAGCGTTTATTTACTCGACTGTCCGTCGAGCCGCAAACAATTTGTTTCTGTATGGTTTGTGCATAAAAAGACACCGGACATCAGAGTGTTGTTTATGTGCGCTGTATTCAATACTGCCCCGTACAAACAAGCGCACGCCCTTCCCGTGCTGCTGGGGCGAACCATTCAAAGAGGGGTGTTCACTCCCGTAACACAATTCACTCTGGGCATGGAAATAGCCAGAATCGGACTGAGCACAAATGACTTTCTCGTTTTTCAAAGTCTTGTAGATTTGAGTCTTGCAGACTCCAAGCGTCTCCTGAATGTTTCGTATTTTGTAACCCGCTTCGTTTAATCAGATACACTTCACTTTCTCTACCGTGGCCATTACTCTTCCTCTTCGTTTAGATGCCATGATCGACAGGACGTGAAAATGTTCGCAATTGCAGTAAAACTCACTGCAACAAAGAGTCACTTGCATGTCGCTGTTTTGGATCCAATGATAGAAAATAGCGGCGCGGACACACTTATTCCGTCGTATCGAGCGGGAGTTGCTTGAGTTGGCGCTACTGCTGGCTTCCGTATCGTCTCCACCTCCCTCCCTGTTCTCTGGAACTTCAAGTAACTGCGCCATCTGGCGTTGAAATTCCTGTCATTACAAGTCCAAATGAAATGAATGCAATCATTTATATCGAACCTTAATTGTGTTGTGCACCAACCTTCGGCGGGCCGGATTAAAAAGCCCAACGGGCCGGATCCGGCCCGTGGGCCGTAGTTTGCCCATGTCTGGCCTAGGTGGTGACGTTTTTATATAGAATGCTCAAGTGTGTCAATGGGTGCCATTTTAGCTCAAGGAAAACTCAAATGTAAAACACAAACACTTTGTCGCCGCAATTCACTCCTATAAAGTTCTCAGTGTTTGCACATGTTTTCAGCACCTAGTTTGCCGTCAATCCAGGTTGTACCGTTCGGCGGGCGCAGGGCCAGATTGATACAAGAGAGCCGAGCGCAGCTTCCATTCGCACCGCAACCTTTGGCGACCTCTCCATCAGCGATTCATCAACTCGCCGGCACGTAGGTGTCGTCCCAGGTCACGTGACCTCGCCGGGTCATCTCACAATAAGCCGGCGAGTGGAAACGCGAGCTCTCGCCTGTCAATAAAGTAACGGGATGGAGCGCCTATGCATCCGCACTCATTTGGGAAAATGATGGTCAGGCAGGAAAAAAAAACCGGATCATTTGAACTTCGCTTGTCAACACAAAGCACTCGGGGTTAATTAAGGAGGTTAATTAAAAAGTTTCCTCCCAAAAAATAATGAAACATAAAGGAGATAAAGTTTCTGAAGGGTGCTTTATTTCTTTTCAGCATCTGCCCAAAAAGAACATTAAAAGGTTGACTGGCATACCCCCCCATAAGTAAGTAGTTTAACAAACAATACAACCCATAGCATTGAGTGTTATGCTAACGCTACGAAGTGTAAGTCATGATGTTTGACATTAATAAGTTGGAACCTTTTGAAATTTCACATGATTTTTGAGGCATTTTTTTCCTTGAATTTGTTGCTCCCTTTGAAAAAAGCAGACAGGATGAATAGCCCAAAAAGGCAAAGAAAAAGCACAAAGTGTTTAAATGTGGTGGTATGGACGTTTATGAAGACCACTCCTGAGGAAAAACAGCCAATCAGAGACAGAGGGTGTGGCTTGCGTGGTGTCAATTATTTTTGGTGCATCACTATATTTATTTTTCATGTTGATAGATATAAAACAATCAATTTTGCACAAAAAAAAGAGACAACCTGTCCAATTTCCAGCTCCAAAAATGCGTACGAAACCACGGCCTTCCTTGCAGTCTGTCATGCTGCCTTGCAGCATGTCAGTCAATTAGATGCCATGCACGGAATACAATGAAAACTGTGGGTGGTTTCTATTTTTATCCAACGTTCGAACCGGCCGCGCTATTGATCGCAGACTCCATAGTCTCCGCGCTTTTCTTCTGACAGAAGCTTCATCTCCGCACAAAGGTCAAGCTGCCCTGGATACTGTAAGGTTAAACTGTCCTATTTATGGACGTTATTGCTTATTGGCCGCCGGGATTACGACAGCCCGGCACGCACTTGTTGATGGGCCTCGGGTTCTCGAGACATCTGCCCGAGATGAACGGCGCCACTATTTTGCGATTCATTTCGTAAATGACAATCCTTTAAGCCGACCGATAAGTATGTCCTCCACTCCAGTGTATCATCTTTAAGGAGAGACGAGGACAGACTTATTGTCATTCTGACATCATTCCATGATGTCCAATTACTCGCTGAGCCCCAAGACGTGATAAATGAGGCGCGCAATTATCGACTGGCCGGGGCAACACTGTTTTAAATGAGCGAATGGGTCATTTAAAACTGTAATTTAAGGAATTAGTGGGAGCCAGGATGAAAATGAGCAATGAATGGACAGAGAGAGCACGAGACAAATTTGCTTAATTGGATGACTGCTGGTGATTGGATGGACAATGGTCCTCAGATACCGGTGAGACACAGTGGACCCTTAAGTTACCAACGATGAAACCAAAACACGTTGATTTCCAACTCCTCTCCTATTACCCCCTTTAAATGTATGAGAGGGGAATAAAAAATAAAATGCACTGGGAGCGCACGTTTACCAAGTGACAGAAACGTCCGCTAACAACCCAGATTAAATTTAGCTCATCTTTGACACGCGAAGGCCTTCGTCTCTCACCTGAGCCGCAGCGCAAATCTCTTTTCTTTGCAGGGCCTCGCGCTGCAAGAGAGCGTGTCGGCCTCATAAAAGCGCCGTTCACAGGGAGATGTGCTCATATTGTGGATTCCGCGGAACTTTATCGAGCGCCAAGGAAACATTAACTTTGATTTTCTTTCATCTGTCAGCCCAGACGGCTCACCCTCTAACTTGCCGAACTGTTGTACTCTTTCTTGATACTCTTTATACTCTTGTGCCAATGGCTGATCTGGATTTTGTTATTTCCATAATCGCCTGGAATAGAAGGGCGTTTCAACATTTGGGAATTGCTAGCGGGAGGATATCAAAAACGTGCTTCCCAAGATTGGTTGCTACTACGGGAAATACTTCCGGTACGATACAACATTCACGGCAGATGAGGTAGCTAACTCGCTAACTAGCATGGCTAGCATCAATTAGTTGGCTAGCAAAAATTCTTGATTTGCTCTTTATCGAGCACTTTCAGTGGCAACAAGTTAGCTAGCCAAACGTTTTGAAATCATGAATTGTAGAGCTGACATTGCAACCCACAGTAGGCTCAATGGTCTTCCTGTTGGTTACACCTCCAAGTCGTAGAAAGCGTTACAGAGTCACGATAGTGATGCCTAAACATTTGTCTTCAAAACAGTATCCCTAAAATGTGAAAATAGTTCAAACAATTTATTTTAAAGTAATGCGCGTCAACTTCAGCATCTCAGACAAGCCAGACGCGAGGTTGCGCCTGATATCGGCAGCTATAAAAAGTAATGATCGGCGGGTCGTGACACGCCACACGACTCGGTTATGCGCCGCCTTCCGTTTTTACAAAGCGGCGGCCCATCATAACTCAGCCGCTTTTTATGTGAGGACGCGTGTGCGGTGGGAAAGCTCCTAGCTTGGCGTCAACTTGTGCGTTTATTGCAAGCTAAGGCCCCACTTTTAGTATCAATTTTGATCGAGGTCTGGTCGAGGGGTCAGCACATCTGTCTCACAATTTTGAGGTCGGGGGTTTGAATCTGGCAGGCAAAATCCTCCTTGTTAAATTTTAGTCTACGAATAAACACAAAGACTGCTAAAAAGTGAGTTTTTTGGTGAATTATTTGCCACACTTAGTTAAAATCTGTGACCAATTCTGGTAGCTCAAAACACCCAAATCATCTTTCCAGATTGATCAATGGATTGCAGTTCATTTGAAACATGCAGTACAAAAAACAAAAAAAAACGAATATCTGTAATCGAAAAATTCCAAAATGAAACATCATGTGCTGCTTGTCTGAACCGGAGTTGGAAGAACTTCAACTTGAGCCCCGTTTTTTTGCAGAGGATAAAGAATGCATGCACGTATATTTCTCTTTGTTTGATGTTGCTTAAGTTTTGCCCTTCTAACCTTTTAGTTTTTTTTCCTTTCCGCATGTATATGTGACCCCCGAGTCACCTGACACGGAAGCGGGTGACTCACCAGTACGTCCAGTGCATTAGCACGTAACAGCGGCTTGTTCCTTTGAGCATCTCCGGTGACACGCTGTTATTTTCACAGCCAAGCGTTGGGCCACCATCCGTTCCTTTTTTTTTTTTTTTTTCTTTTCTTGACTGCCTCGCCGTCCGCGCAGGGATTCCAAATTGGACCTCAGCGGGGTACTAAATGTGCCTTCAATCTCAACAATCCTTTTAATCTTTCATCAGTCCGCATGGACAGCGCTCAGAAGCCTGATCCTTTTACAGCCTGGCGAGAATGGTGGACATGGCGGCTCTGTAAATTAATGAGAAAACCAAAAAAAAAAAAGCAAGTGTGCAATCTGAAGAGGTATTTCGGGCACATCGCAATGCGTCTTAAAAAATGCTTTTCTCCAGCTGAACGACAATCACCGGAGCGACTCAAATGACCGGTCACAGCGCTCTTGCGTGTTCTGTTTAGCATTCAGTGGGAATCAGAGGCTCATTCAAGCAGAAAGTTTTCTCGTTAGCAAGGGGGCGATGTTTTGGATGCTGGCTGACTGCCAATCTGTTCGGGGTCATGCCGAAGCCGACGTAAAACCTTCCCCAAAATGTGGCTCCGATTGCGAACCGAACGACCTCGGCTTGATTTGAATTTACAAACTGATTGATCTTCATAAGGCAAAAAGCCAAAGCAAAACACAACCTTTATTATATTATTATATTGTTATTATATTATAGCTTCACTTAGGCTTTGCGTTCCAGCCAGCTTATTCGGAAAAGTGAACATTTTCCACTAACACGTTGTTTTAGTTTTCACCAAAACGCAGTCTGTCCTGCCCCGGCGCAGATTCAGACCGCACCTCACGTTAAAACTGTGAGCGAAAACGCAATTCAAAAATCCCTTCAAATTTGACATGAAACTGCCTCCGTGTAGATAAACTTTGTGGGACCGGTAAAAAAAAAAAAAAAAAAAAAAGGGACATTTTGAGGGATTTTCATTTTTTGGGAGTATTGTGGCTCACAAAGCCAAAATCAAAGAATGACATTTTTATTGCTGTCAAACGTCAAAACTGGTCAAATTTGATGGGTGTGGGATGAAAAGGATACGACACATCAAGGTGCTCTGTTTACTTAAGAATAACTTGCGGAGGATGACGCAGATGAGCCGATAACAGTTCTGAATCCGAGGGATGGAAACGCGCCTCACACTGAGTCACCCGGGACGTCAACGGCGAGGAAGTTTGAAGTTTGACGCTGCCTCACTTTGCAATTATAACGCCACCCGACCGGAATCAACCTGATCCTGATTTGAATGATAGCCTTTTTGAAAAAAAAAAAGGAACAAAAAACCTTCTGTGATGTAGATAAAACATCAGACGGCGCTCGCGTCACGAAGCAGAAGCCGTGCTTACGTTTTAATGATGAAGGCAGATTTTAAAATAAGAAGCAACGGCGGCAGAAGGGCAAAACCATTAAAAAAAATAATAAAAAATAGGCGGGGAGCAAAGCCGAGCGAAGCCCAATTAGGGGTTTTATGGGGCGAATAATTGGAGTCGCAGCATTGAGCCTTGTCTCAAAAGCAAACACGCATTTTTTTTTTGTGCTCTTTCTTCTGCTCACGACAAGAACAAAAGAACAAACGCCCGCACAACTTCACAGCAAACCTGGTAAATTATTCAAGAGAAACAGCAAAACGCGAGAACCCGCACAGAGCACCAAGTTTAAAGAGATTGTGTACACCTACAGATACTGTCAAATCAATCCCATTGACCATTTTGATCATTTCACTTCTGGATCTGAGTCCAAATTGGTTGCGAAACCCCAAACCAACATGGACGCAAATATTTTAGTCAGACTAGACACGTTTGGCAAATGGCATCCCGTGTGGCTCACATCCGGACTTAAATCTATTGAATTTCGGTCAAATTGGTTCAGCTTTCATGGGGACGCACTAGAAAAAAAAAAAGTCACGAAATCACAACAACCAAGAACGGCGAGTGAAGTTGGACGAGTATCTTGACTCCACGCGGCGCTAGAATGAGGTGCGCAGCCATGATGACGGCTTTCCCTCATTTCATTTCACTCCGACGGGACACTTTCATTTCCTCGCTGATGCGGTATTGTCGCGGATTTTTCCCTTGCAGAGATTTTTCATTACGTGTCAGCATCCATCTTCTTCACGGCGCGCTTGGTCTTTGCGAACGTGCCTAACGGGAACCACCGTCACATCCAGCTGTCGGTGTCTCTTACGGTACCATACGAAACATTAGCCCCAGTGTTTGTTGTCAGAAGTGGGGCGGGGGGCGAGGATGGACTTCAATGAGCCTATTAGGACACTACCGAAAGTATTAGCCACAAACTTTAGATTCAGAAGTGGGACCCAAGGTTCTTTTTGAGTTCGGGGACAAATAGAATGCCTTTCGTGTTTCTCAGTGTTGGTTATGGTAATGCCGTTGTGGTGTCAGAAGATGGATCCAATAACTGGAATCCAGACGCGTGTGAGTGTCGGGGAGTCACCCACTCAGTGTAAAAACAATGCTGTTGGTGGTTCGATGTTGATTTTTGAGATATGGGACACATTGGCCACATTTGGTGTCAGAAGTAGGATCCAAGGGCGGACCAGCTACACACGTAAGATGGAGACAGAAAGAAGACACATGGCGCTTCCTACTCCTTACTAAGCTGATGTAGAGAATATAATTGGTGTCAGAAGTAGGATCCAACGAGCCACTTTTAGGCATGAGAGCTGGGGGTTTGCGCACCCTGAGACAAAAACTATATGACGGTATTGAAGTTTGGCTGCTTATGTTGCCCCAAAACCGGATGGCAGAAGTGGGATCCAAGGGTCAACCACGCATACAATCCCAACGGAAACACAGCCACAGCATTGAGTGCTCATCATGGCTGCATTCGGGACCTTCACATCGTTAGACTGCTGACTCCGCCTTCACCCCCCCCCCCCAAAAAAAAAGCTTTACGATGTGCCTGAATGTTTTTGGGGTGGCACACAAAAAGCCAACATTCCCACACCGACGCGGGGTCCAATACCTCCCCCGGCCCCCCTTCGCCCGTCTCTAGTTTTCCATGTGAAAGCATCTTTCACTTTTCGGTCCCACTCTGAGCCCAGCCGCCCAGATTAACTTCTTGGCACACAATGCGGCGAATTAGAGGACCGACGCCCACCCCGCCGCAAGACGCCCTCTGGCCTCGGGGGGGTGACCAAACACGCTTCCAGGGCCAGGAACTCTTGACCGCCGGCTCGGAGCGGGAACCGGCGGCCAGTGTGAGTAGCGAGCGGATTTAGAAGCGGGACTAAAGAGGCAAGCGGCACATATGGTGGGTTCGCGTCACCTCCCAAACCGCTCATGTCAAAGGTCGCAATTGATTGCTCCAAATCGGCTTTCGGGTTTCAAGTCAAACGGAGGGCGGGACGTCACATTCGTACAAACCCAATTGCAACAAATTTGTGTTCAAAACAGAATTCGATGATTTTTCCAATCATCTTCAAAATAATATATTTCGTTGAATATACTACAAAGACAAGATATTTCATGTTCAAATTGATAAACGTTTTTTTCCTTTTTTTAAATCAAGTAATCATGAACTTATAATTTTATGGCTGCGACGCGTTCCAGAAAAGCTGCGACCGGGAAGTGGCGACACTGACGTCCAAAATCATATTCTTATGTTATACGTTGTTTTGCTTATTTTATTTTGCATTGATTTACTTTGCTTTTAGGTGTCTGAAATTCTTTTGCCTTTAATTGTGACCATTAAATGTTTTGTCAAGCACATTGAGTTACCTTGTGTATGAAAACAGAGCTGCCGACCGCGACTTGCCCTTAAGCAAATACGACGAACGCTATTACCACAATTCTATTTTTTAACGCTGATGACATCATTGTCGTCAGTTCTCCATCCATTTTCTCATCCTCACAACGGTCGCGGGCATGCTGGTGCACCTCCCGGCTGTCTTCGGCCAGTCGGCGGTAGTCAACCATACAACAATAAAAATCATGAAACTATAAATTCTACAAACGTGATCGACCTCCCAAATTGTACTCAGTCCCCTCACCCCCCCCCTTTTTTTTTTTTTGGCGCCCTAATTCTTGACATATGTTGCAATGTAAATAGTATGAATGGAGTAAGTTGAGAGAGAGAGAGAGAGAGAGAGAGAGAGAGAGAGAGAGAGAGAGAGCAGCCACTTGCAGGGACTGGATCCTCCTCGCACCGAAGGGGGCGTCCACGCACCCTGTTTGCCTCGCGTGTGCTCAGTGAGTGGGAGCAGGCAGAAGCAGAAGCAGCTTGTCACTCCCCTGCATGCACATCGGCTGGCTACCTCGGCGCCGCGACACCTCGTTTTCCTGCTTCCCCCCCTCCCTCCCCAGCCATCCCTCCCCTCTTCAATTCCAAGGAACAATCACGCGCATTCCAACAACGTGGACGTGTTGACGTGCGTGAGCAGCGACTCCCACTCCCCGTCCCCGTTTTTTTTCTAATTTTCTTTTTTGAAATTATTCGGAGCGGCGCGCACGGAAGCAAGGGAGGAAAACAGGACGATTTTTCTCCCTTTTTTTCCTCTCTTTTTCCTTTTCACGTAACAACGTGCCTTGTGGAAATAACGCGCATCCACGAGTGTGGGTGCTGGAGGAGGGAGGGAGGGGGAGGGGGGCTCATCAAGTGAAGTGAGGACCCGGACGGGACCTGCTGCATTGTCTCCGCCATGGTAAGATGCAGAAATGCTCGTTGGAATATATGTCGTGCGCGCAGATGTGGCTCCCCTTTCCTCTCTTCTCTTCTCCGGTCTGCCCCCGCCACGCTCCTACCGCCCCCCGAACCGCACCTTCCCTCTGTGGCGTGCCCAGCTCGCTCGCTGGTTTACCTGCACGCGCGCTACGTGTTTGCGTTCATACGTGACGAAATGTGGTCCTGTCAGTAAAGTGGAGGCATGGGGCAAGAGGATGTCCCGAACATGTGCCCCCAGATGGTTGGTAGGAGGGAGGATGATGGTGACTGTTGGTTCGCTTTAAATGGGACTTGGACTGAAAATCATGGATGGAGTGCTTAGGGATTGTGGGGAGGGGGGGGGGGGCAAATTGGACTGTGCTGGTGCTGTTTTAAATGGATAGAAGAAAATACTTTAGTATTCATATTTGATATGATTCATATTTCGTGTGTTTTTAGAGATGTATAGAGACAAAAATATTTTTTGAATTAGTGGATATTTTTCCATTTTTATGTTTTTTAAATCCTTTTATTCATTTTTAAGTATGTTTTTGTCTATGAAATTTGAATGTAAGTTTTAAAAAATGCAAATTATAAAATACAGCAGTTTTCGATTACCAAAAAGAATAGATTGAAATATTGAGGAATATATTTAAACTACTTCTAAATTTATTTTTAAAATGCATTTTTTCCCCCACAAATCCTGAATATACATTATAGTCTGTTCTGAAAGAGTTCTAAAAATGTGCAAGCATGTAGTTGTTAAGCAACGATCAAGCTTTGCGGTGCTGTCTTGTGGTGCGGCTTCATTTTGAGGAGTTCCCAAACAGTGTGTGAGAGCAGAGGAGGAGTAAGAAGAGCGAGTGAGTGAGTCGGACCCCCGGGAGCCATTGTGGGGGGGTGGGGGGGTGGGGTTGCAGCACTAGTAGCTCAAACCTTCTCCCTCTCTGATTGGCTGGCTGGAAACAACTTGTGTCCACTCTTCCATTAATGAGTGTGTTTTCATTCTACGGTTTCATTTATTTTATTTGTGTGTGTGTGTGTGTGTGTGTGTGTGTGTGTGTGTGTGTCCTTTGATGTATGTTAAGTAGTGATGGACGTGATTGGATATCGAGTCCTGTCTTGGAAAAGGGGTCACCTGTAACATAACGAGGCAAAGTTACTCAATGGGATGCCAACTTGCAGAGCCTTCTTGCCGATGTCATCCAGTGTGGGCGGAGCTTCCTGCCATGGAATTTGGCAGCTTTTATTGACATTGAAATGGGAATAATTAGTCGAATGGCTCATCGAGCCAGCTGAATTTAACTGGCACTATGGACAAGCGGTTTACACATATGCCTCACACTGCAGAAGTTTGGGGTTCGAATCTCTGAAGAGGATGGGTGTGCTTTGAAGGCCGTGAAACGGCGAAAAAAAATGCCCGAGATTGACATCACCAAATTTTTTTGGTTTCAGTGACCTGTGTTATTAGTTCACGTTTACCACAAACACTTTATCATACTACATCTCACATTAGCATTAAAAATGCACGGTTGACAGATTATTTGATTTCGAAAACATACACGTGCGGCAATGACTCTTAACTTACGCTAACAACGCAGGCGAAACTGAGCTCCTTTCCAATCTGCAACCATCTTACTACAGTTTAAACGTATCACTTCAACATACTTCCTTGACACCAATGACTATACTTTCCCATTAGATCGGGCTTTGACGCCATCTTGTGGTGTGCCCAAAAGCACACCAAAAATTCATTTAAAAAATGCCAAGAGAAATTTCCACAGTAAAGAAAATAAAACAAGCGGAGGCGGCCGGGAGGGAATCAACACACCGTCGCGCCGTTCAAATAATCATGATTGGGATTGTTATGAGCAGCGTGAACGCCAGAAAGCAATTTTTGTTATTGTGCGCGTGACAAAGGATAACAGTTGAAAACCCTCAGTCACACCAGCCACATTATTAGGTACACTGGCACCATTTGATCAGATTGGATACATTTGTGAAATTATCCATCCGTTTTCTAATTCGCTTCTTCATAGGAGGGTCGCGGGTGTGCCCGAGCCTATGCCAGCCATCTTCAGGCAGTAGGCGGGTGACACCCTGAATTGGTTGCCAGCCAATCGCAGAGCGCTCACAATCACACCAAGAGACAATTTCAAGTGTTCTATTAGCCTACTGTGCCTATTTTTGGAATGTGGGAGGAAACCGGAGTACCCGGAGAAAACCCACGCAGGCGCAGGGAAAACATGCAAAATGCCACGCAGGAAGTTCAGAGCGTGCCACCCCTTGAAGTGATCCAACTTGACCTAATTGATCCAAAAATCAAAATTATTCATTAAAAAAAATAGATATCTCTTTTCATCTATCTTTGCCAGCGACATATAGTGACGGGCAAAAAAAAAGAAAATCTGTGTTCTTCCAAGAATATGATAGCTTTGTGTTTGATGAAGCAGGCCCAGATTTTAACCCGAGTGATTAAATGTTGGAGCAAATCGTGACGAGGTCATCATTCTTTCAGTCTCTTTCTGCTTTATGATATTTTCTTTTGGTCCTGTGCCTTGAGATTTTTCATGCAGAGCGAGTGCAACGCAGGGTCTGAAGATACAAACGCTCCCTTTTGAATGAACACATTCAATGAAATGTCATTGCATCGTCACATTAAAGCGTCATATTCAGGCAACTGCGTCGAGTCAGACCAGTGGGTCAAAATAATCCCCACAGCTCATAACGCGATCTTAGAACCAATGAGAAGTAGCCAAAAGTGCTTCTATTTATTTATTTTTTCCAGCGGTGTGCGACCGCATCGCTGTTTCTTCTTGTTATTTGGTCAACATCAGAGGGGGCAAACTATTGCCTCATATCAGGGCCCCGCAACGACGAGATGCATGCATAATTAAAGTAGCCAGCGGAAGATGAACGGACCCTCGCACCTCTGCTTTAATTGCAAATCCGAGAACTAATCATCCAACTTTGGCGGCCCGCTGCGCCCACGTTCAGCAGTCACACGGGCAAAAAAAAAAAAAAAGGCTTTGCATTTTGCGTGGCCCATCTGTCTCAGGCACCCGCTTCCGATTAAGGCTCATTTATGCAAAGTCTCTTGTCGGCCATCTTACAATAGAGGAGAAATAACCCCCCAAAAAATCAATGGATGAAGTGGCTTTTTTTCCCCTTGAAGCATAAATGAAATCATCACACGGATCTCTCTGCGTGTGGTCGTTTTTTTTTCCCCACTGATGTCAGTAATTCTAAGGTGTGAAAGGAATCGATAATTCTTGTACACTTGCTTTTTCAGCAGGCGCAACCCGAGTATTTGATTTTTTATTTGTTATTTTTTTCGCTGCTCTGCGATGCATCCCGAGCGCAGACGCACGTACTCCATCAAAATGTAACCCGTGACGGCGTGGCTTGTACAGAACGACACGGCAATGTGCTTTCAGCCCCCCCCCCCCAACGAGCTATTCCAAGTCACCCCCGGACAGGCTGGGCTGGGCCGAGCCGAGCGGCGTCGTGACCTGCTCTTCAACCTTTTCCCTCTGCGCTCTCTCAAAGGAGCAGAAAGGCATTTAGCTTGTCTGACCTTGCCGCGCCGCGTCTCCATTCTCACTCTGTTGCGACGGCTTCATCCGTTTGGATGTGTCACGTGGTGGCTACTCCGATTCCTCATGACTACCTCTTGCGAAACGTTAATAGCTAATCGCTAATGCTAACAAAAATTCTCTCAACTTGATGGGAACGAGTGACGACCCGTACATGTAGACGGCGCCACATACATTTTTTAAAATATATTTTTTCCTTCATACCGTTGACTGTTTCTGAGCGAGCAGATGAAAGTTACGGCGAAAGGATCACAAGATAAAATAAAATGGATAGCCCCTTAAAGAAGTGAATTCCGAGATTTGTTTCTTCATAGACTTGGGACACGTCGACGCCCGCAGCCTTTCAAAGCCGCGACAACCGTTTGATTTTTCGAGCCTCGTTTTGCAGACTTGGCCATTTTTTCATCCATTTCTCCATTTTCTAATCCGCTTCTCGTCACAAGGGATCGTTGTCAGCCTTTTGCCGATGAGCCGATCATTTGAATCAGGTGTGTTGGAGGAGGGAGATATAAAAAAAAAAAAAAAGGCAGGATTGGGGGCACTCGAGGGCCGGACTTTGGGTACCCCTGCCTTCGAAGGACAGAAATGTCGAGAAAGCTCCGCCTATAAACTTGACGTCAGCCAAGTTTCCCTCAGCCGGGGTGCTTTGTTTTTGTTTCTATGTTCGTCGCAATGAAAGAAAATACCGCCGAGACGACCTCGGGAATTATCGTCTGATATAAAATGGCGTGCCTCGTTGAATTGGTTTTGTTGACCGTCATGAAATACGATGCGGCGTCTTGTTGGTAAAGTGAGCAGGTGCTCAAATTTGAGGGCCCGTATTGCTCCGGGCTCAGATTACTTTCTTAAATCCGTGTCAGAGTTGTTTGTATTGGGGAGCCAGGTGTTAGCATCCCCGGACACACCTCCTGCACCCGCACAAAGACTGCTCATCCGGTCAATTGTTTGATGGCCGAGCAGGGGCGGGGAGTCCTCCAGACTGTGTCATCAAACAAAGTGGAGTCTCCACGTTCATGAGCGGCAACGCTCATCCGAAGAGTCTGGAAAAGCAACGGGAGCTGCCTTGCTCGAGATTTGATGTCTAATGTGCAGACATTTTGTCCTTGGAAGAAGTACCCACTGTTTAAATCATCCCATTACTCCGAACACTGACATCAATGCACATGTCGAGTCAAGTTTTTAAAAACAGAATTCACAGGACACTAGGAAAAGAGAGAAAAAAAAAGCTGATAATAACGACTTTTATTTTGTAGGCTTCCTCGACAGCATTTCCGACTGCTGCCAAGTACGACTTACCAATTGGAACTTTCAGATCTGACCCGAAAGCATTCCTGTAAAAAGTAAACAAAAAAAAATGAAGTTTTGTACCCCCCCCCCCATCCAATGCCTTTTGGTTCTGGAAAACAAATCTGATTTAAGATGAATGTGACGATACATCAAAATCATCTCAGAGCTTTTAAATGGCCCCGAGCTGACGATCTAATTGCTTTATTATGTTTGTTTGGTTGGCGCGCTGGTCCCCATCTGTCTGTTTGCATTTCAACAAAAGATGACACGGCAGTCGTTTATTGCAAACTATTTGGCTCCCCCACCGACGCCCAAGTTTGAGAGTCCCCTGCGCTAAACAACTCTCTGCTCGCGCGGTGAAATGGAGCCTGACTGCTCCTTCGAAGTAGCGCCGCTCGCAGCTTCTCCTCAAGCCTCAAACGTGCGCACGGCGTTCTTTAAAACATAATGTGGCAAATTACCCTGCCGATTCGAACCGCCTTGAATTTCCAGGATGGCGCGGTGGCCTCGCGTTGAACTGCGGGCGAAAAATGTGACAGTAATTACACTCCCCCTGTCCCCACAAATAAATAAGAAGAAGAATTTAAAAAATGCTTGGCTGTGTTTGAAGGTTAGCATCCGCTAACAGCGCGCACCTCATTCGAGCGCCTTTGTTTTGGCTCTCCCATTAGAACATCCTTCCCCAGTGGCGTTTCATCATGTCCGCCGACATCTTATGCAAGTCGGTGAAATGTGGCCAAATCCGCAGGTAATTAAGCCCCAGTGGCTCGCGCGTCGCCGTCCCTGCGAGCGGCGCTCTCGTTTTAGCGCCTTAGCTTTCATGAAGCCATCTCGGGCCTTTCTTTTGCATTCAGCGCAAATTTTGTGCGGCGCAACGTCGCCGCACAATTTTGCATTTTCACCCCGCTGTGATCAATATGCGAAAGCGGTGGGAGATTTCGGAGTGCTTTGGAACGAGGAGCCGCTGTGGGAAGGTCAAGAGTGTGGTCGTTTGCATCTCTTGGATAAAGATATCATGTCTAAGGATGCAAAAAAAAAAAAGTGGAGTAGGTTTATTAGTATTCAGCGGGCTGGAATTTTGCTTGAAACATGGCGAGGCATCTGTTTGGACACTTATTTCATTCCAAAGTATTGTTATGTATTAATACAGAGCGGTGGCTGAATTGGTTATTTGGTGTCTAAAAAGGGGGCGTGTCAAATGGCTTTTTGAACTGATAGAGGGCCGCGGTTCGTTCAACATGAACCCGTTTTGGATTGCGGCGTTAGAACCTTTTAAGCGGTGGATATTTGAACATAACCAGTACAGCAACACACGTAGACTGACGATATAAGAATCCTTGCAGGTGTATGTCCTTTATCCTCTGGGAAAATACGACGAATGTTACTGCAGCTTCCTGAGCAGTTGCGACTGTCTTGCTTGTGTGTCACCTGTATGGATACTGCATGGTATTATTTGACCCCTTCTAAATTGTTTGATACTTAATACAGAGCAGTGGTTTCATTGTGGAAGAGGGCATATTTTTTTAATCCTGATTGAGCCCTCTGACTTCTGCCTAGCAACAAGTGACCCGGCAATTGTGACCCTGAAAATAAGAACACGGCTGCTTGCTAAAATCTGATTTTAGTTGTGATGTTTTATAAGTGATGATTTTGTGAAAAAAAAAAAAGAACTTTGATACTGCTTCTATAATCGTCTTGCTTGATATTTGGAGACTGGTCTTGATTTTGGGTTCTTGCCACCGTAATTTGGGACTTGCTTGAGACTTGAAACTCACTCATGACTTTTGCATATGTCGGTTATGTTCTGGAGTTCTCGCCACGCGTCTCGGCCTGCCCGGGCCATACATTTTGCGAGAGTCAGGCAGCAAAGTGGCGGAGCGGCGTCTCCCGGCGGAGCTGACCTTCAGCTGTTGCGCCATCAATATTCATGAGGCCCCGCGAGCCGGCCCGCGAGCGCTCTCGTGCTCCAGTCACAGACACAGTGTGGGGCTTTTTTTTTTTCCCCCTCTCAGCCGCGGCGCAAAGATGACATTTTAGCGACGGGCCTTATTTATCAAATACGTATAGAATGTGCTGACCTGTTCTTTTATGCGGCGGCGTGGGCGCCGACAACAGCACCTGTCTGTTTGCGTTGTGTTGTGGCGTTAAAAAACACACGGGTGTTATTGATTTAAAGCCGTCTGGTTGACAGAAGCGATGCAGACAAAAAGCCATTTATCATTCTGTAATAGGTATTCAGCAGTGGGGTAAAAGGGAAAAAAAAGACGGAGGGGAGTTTGTGGACGGATGATTCGGAAACGTTCTTTGGATATGTAGCCTCACCAAAACATTTTCTGGAATGTTTTGGTGAGGGTCAATAGAACCGTCAACGAAACAGACCATTTAAGACGGTTCGGTTTGACCCGCAACACAACAGAGATTTTAAACCGGGGCAATTTGACCCTCAATCTAATGATTTTTGAGAGCGGGCCAGTCCAGTTGCGTGTAGCTTTACCAGAATCCTCTTGAGTGATTTCACGTCTGCGGCAGGATTAACCTTTTGATAGGAAGATTATGTCGCTTCGTCTCGACGTTGCATCTGATCGTCTTACTCTCTGTACAGTGCAGCATGTCAGGAGGGCCTCTTTAAAAGTGATATTGATGAAAAAGATGCGAGCATGCACACTAAATAAAAGCTTCCAGAACTCAGAAATATGCTCAGATACATTAAATATGCTAATGCAAATAATTTTTTTCCTGTGCCGTATGTACCTGTGATCGAGACAAAAGTATCGCACTACATGTCCATTCTGCCCCTTCATGGCCCAAATATTTTGTCCGTCGTGTTGTTTCTGATGAGTACTTAGTTTTGACATTAGTGCCGCGCTTTAAGGACAAAAAGATTTGAACAGTACTCCTGACGGTGTCCAATACATTTATCGACAAAAATTGTGATACCGAACTGAAATTATTTATGGCCATCCCGTCAACAGCAGGAGTGTCCCGATACTTTTGTCCACATGGCATTGTCTTTGTTGTTTTGGGAACACACAATATGGCGATTGCACCCACAGTGGGGGTGTTTCGTGAAAATAAATAAATTTTAAAAATGTAGTCCCAAAACAACATCAAGTCTTAATGGGACGCACCTGCTGCGCCCCAATACTTTTGACCATTTTCTGTTGCGTCAAAATCAAAGTATTGCCCCCTAAAGAGAAAATACTGTTCCAATTCTTTTGTCCAAAAAGTGGGATCAAAATTGAAGTATTCCTCCACAGAGGCAATGCTACATGAACAAAAGTATTGAGACACCTTTGCTCTCTGTGATATGACCACCTGTCCCAATATTTTAGTCCATCAAGCACGGTTTCTGTCGATCGCTTTTATTTTGGTAGGACGATACACGGCCAAAAGTATTCGGACAATTGAGCGTTGTGCCCACAGCGGTGTGGCCGGATACTTTTTGTCCCTTAACGTGGCTCTGCACGCGCGGCGACCCTCTCTGCCGTCGCGTGACCACATGCGGACGCCAGGAAGCACATCGGGGCCTGGCGCCGCTCCCGAGCTGGACGCTCGTCAGTTTGGTCCAGCGCTGACGTTCTGGCTCAACCAAGCGTGTTGTATTGAGCCGCTGGAAGCCAATCCACATCACAGCTGCCCCTCCCAAAAAAAAACAGCGCAAAGGTTGTTCTTTTCTGATTGCAGAAATTAAAACAGCGTCAAGAAACATGTTTCGCTGCAGGGGCTCCTCTTATAGTTGTGGAGTGTCGTTGACTTTTAAGCCACTGTGCTAAATCCCAAAGTTGCGTGGTGAATGTGCACCGACGTGATTAAACACTGTCAGACGCTAAACAAGTCAAACAAGAGGATGGAAAGCCAAGCCTTGATTATTTGTGTTTCGGCTTTTTCAATTTCGCAATGATCTGGGGGAAGGGGGGGATATCCTCTGTTATTTGCGAAATCAGTCAACAGTTTGCTGTTTGTGGGCCATATGATGGCATCTTGCCAATGAACTGTTGAACTGAGCTGAGGAGCTTCTTTGAAATGTAAGTTGTCGCTGGTGTTTCCCAATTCTCCTATTCGTGATTTGCTCGTCGAAAAATACTCATCTGTTGTTCGTTAAATTCCAAGGATTTGTCGAAGTGAGTTGAGGAAGTTCATTTCGACAAAATTAGTCCTTTGCCGCTGCCTTGTGGCATTTAAAGGCGATTACAGGGTGGTGCAATGAATTGTGCGAATACAAAATGCAAACGTATGGAAGTTTGACATAATTTCGACACGTAAGATGCTGCAAAAATATGTTTTCGGACCACTTTGCAGTCAAGGTACCCCGATGATGGGTTTCACGGATGGATAACTATTAAACTGAAGTCGTTTGTTCACGCATCCCAATCCCAAAGCTTCTTTTGTTTCAGTCTGTGTTTGTCGTATTGTGCGTGAATAAAAAGAATCAATGAGGAGCGACGCAGCGTTGCAGGGGGGAAAAAAATAAATAAAACAAAAGGCCTCCGTCGAAAGGGCTTGCGACTAATTTGTACCTCGTCTTCTGGAGTTCCGAAGCCCTCAGGCTCAGCCTCTCTCGTTGAGTCCAAGTGGATCAAAACACTTGTTACCGACAACTGCTGCTGATGGGGTTTTTTATTTCCACTTTTTCATTTGACTGACTCTCGCAGTCACGTTGGAGGAGGAGACGGGCGCCGGCGTGTTATTTACCTCGAGAGTGCCAATTGTATGCGTCCACCCGTCGACTGTCTTTTTGGACTTAGATGTCAATATGCTGCCTGGCTTTCTACGATTTTCTTGTTAAAAAAAATAACAGGCGCACAAATCAGCATGTTTGTGCGAGTGGAAAATGTGGAAACGACACTGCGAGGGACGTGTTAACACGTCCATCTGCTCGCGGGGCGCTCGGAGGCTGCGCGAGGCGGCCAAGTGTTACGGTGCGAGTAAGGTGACGGGATTATTTTCGTCGCCAACTGCTCCGTTTTACCGTTCCACCATTTGAGACACTAATGCACCTGCTTAGCATTTTTACATGGGACTATGAATGAAGACGTAGGCAGCGGAGATAAAATTACTCACATTCTCAAGGAGTACAGATGCTTGTGTTAATTAAAAAAAAAAGACTGGGGAGTTGGGGGGGAGACAGAGGTTGGATTTACACTCAAAATCTGCATTTGCATATTTGTTTACCGTATAACTAGCGAGTCTCGAATGGGTTACTAATTGTACTTTTGCCCCCCCCCCCCCAAAAAAAAAGTGTCATACTGCGAAAAATGAAAAGTCCAATTCGATCCCAAAGGTAAATGGTGTGCACTGTATTTTATTCACGCCATGTTCACTTTTTGGAAAACAGACCGGAGAGCACTCGGACGCGCTCACGCAGCCGCGGCAACCGACGGAAAGGTTTTCCTTTTTAGTTTAAATTAACTTACTTGAATGTCCAGGATCTCTCGCCGCACACTGGCCAACGCCAGAACCCCGGATGTTTTTCTTTTTTTTTTAAATGCTTTTGGTAAACTTTTAAATCTATCCATGTACCAGCTAGCTAACGCCAAGCTAACCTGGGAAGGTTTCTCTCCCCGGTCCAAAGTCCAAGTTTGCAAACTCCCGCTGTGCTCAGATGGCATCCGAGGCCAACAGCCAAGTAACGACAAAGGTCTCGGTCAGCTTTTATTGACTGATTGCTCGACAGTTTAATTGAAATGGTCACTCGCCAACGCAACACTCCCATAAACACTTCGGCACGCTAGGCACGACGCTGCGCACTCCCCGCATTCGTACGTCACATGCGTTGCCATTCCCGTGGCGAGTAGTACACGCAGCCAAATGCTTTGATTCATTCTCACTCGAATCTGAAAAATTGGATTCCGCCTTCATTTTGAAGGGCCGGTTTGCATCTCAATTGGAATCACCATTGATTAAAATCTGAATCTTGAAACGAGTCGCGACAGGCTCAGCCAATAACAGTGGATTGCCGTCGTCTCCTTTCATCTTCAGTTCCAATTTAAGTTGCGCAGCAGGAAGTACGCAGGCCTTTCAATCTGATTATTATTATTATTTTTTATATAACTCGCGTCTCGGATCTCACGGCATTGTGTACCGAGTGAAAAGCAGGGCGACCATACGTAACCTTGCCTCCCTTTTGTAACGCGCTCGCCCGAAAGTCGCCGCATGCAAATATTTCCTTCCCGTGTGAGATTCAGCATGCAGTCGCCCCTTAAAATAGTCCAATAATCCCTTCTTGGGAGCTGCGCAGTCGTGAGATAAGAGCGCTTTCGCTGCAGTCTCAAAGGATCAAGTCACTCTTTTGTCTGCCTTAAAATAGTCGATTTTTACATATTGGGAGCTCATTTTTGGACGATTGTGCACATGCGACGTGGCTTACAAATGAAGGGATCAAGCCGCGGATTCAAACCTCAGAGAGGATGTCAAAATCGGTTTTCAACGCAGGAGTAGGGTTTCGAAAGACGGGGTTTTGGGTTTCATTCAAGCCAGGGATGGGGTGACAAGTTCGGGTTCGCAAGGAGGAGCGGCGGACCCTTAAATATTGTGACCACACCCGTGTGATCAATTAAGCTAATGCTACCGTATGTGTTGCGAAAGAGTACGTAAACCCGCTTAGATTTTTTATTAATTTTTTCCTCTAGTTAAGTGGTACTCTCCCGCGTCCATTCCCGCATGCTAGTTCTCTATCGACCAATCAATAAAGATCAGCGTGTCTCTGCACCGACGCCGACTGTGACTTGGACAGCGGTGAAGGCCCACCGGGGTGTCGACCAATCACGATAAATCAGTAAAACGGCAGCCGGGCAGCTTCCGGAGCCATCGCAGAAGCCGAAGTGGGTCCAGGCTGTGAGCTAAAGCCCAGCGGCTTGACGTGAGCGTTCCTCTGACTCAGCTCAAACAGCGAAATGCTCATCTAAATCACATGAGCTCCTTTGGTGGATCCCCCCCCAAAAACGGAAGATTTGCAGCGCGTTTTTTTTCTGCTTAATTGAAACGAAACGGATTTCTGCTCTTCGTATCTTCCACGATCAGGCGAGACACATTGAAAGAAAAGCGCCCGGTGATGACACGACGGGCGGGAAACGTGCCGGCCACCTCACGTTTTATGAGTCCGCACCTATTTTACATTTATAGTGGAAAGCCGGCGACGGAATTGTGCCGGCGTTATTCCGCCGGCGCCCAACGTGTCCAAAAATGACTCTGGTGACGTTCTTATCAGTGCGTGCGGTCACCGCCGATCTAGTTGACATGACAAGCACATTTCAAACCGCGTGGACGATTTGAAACGCTAACCTGAGCTCGAAAACCTCATTTGAAACCCTCTTGTGAAACCAACCTCTGAATTCACTTCCTAATTTGAAACCCTAACGTGGGCGAAACCCTACTTTGAAGCCGTAATTCTGTCCCCTTGATGCCGGCTTTCAAACCTACATTGAAACGCCATTCGTGGCTCGAAAGCCTCAATCCCGAGCGCCAACATTGGCTTGGAACCCGGACTGTGACTTGAACTTTGATTTGAAACCAGACCTCTTCTTAAAAGAGGAGGACAACCCTGCCTGATTTGCAACCTCCTACATAAAATAACAAGACATGCCTCCATAATTATAAAATACGTTTAACTGTTTGGAAGATGGGGAGAGGAAAAGCCGTCTGACATCCCGCTCGTCAAGAAATAAACTTGGAACTCGATGTTTTTAGATTTACATGATCAATTGGACTGGGCGGGGCAATCCGCAAAGGCAACGGTGATGAAGACGCAAAGCGCATGCCGGCCCACAAAACGGGCCACGTGACGACCTTCTAATCACGGTGAAACCGCGTTCGAAAGCATTTTGTTTCCATGGGGGTACAAATCAAAACGTTTGAGTGCTTTCAGACTCCAAACAGCAACCCCATCACCATCCTCACCGCTGCCTGAAAGTGAGCTTTGGGAATTGCAACCAATGAAACGGAAACGGAAAGTCAGATGGTGCAACTCCGAAGTGGAGTCTTTTGTACCTATTAGCTGTGCAAAGTCCCACAATTGGCCACTTATGCCAAGTCACGTGACGCGAGTGCTGCAAGTCATGTGATTGGAGCGCGTCAAAAAACAAAACGGGCATTACCGTGTGTAAACACGCTCGGGCTGCGGTTCGAAAACCTCCGACAAGGATGCGGAGGAAAGCCGCACGTGTTTCCAAACTTGTTCAACACGGAGACGGTGTTAACACGCTTTGTTCCCGCGCCCCCTTCCCCGCCTCTCTCGATCCTTCCTCCTATCCAAACAGCTCCCCGGTTTGAAGTCACCGCGAACCTGCCGAGTAAGACCCCCCCCCGGCCCTCCCTCCTGCTTTAGGAGCCGCGGGGCCCGAGGGAGGCTCGGGTTACAAGCGTCCAAGCCGTGCCGCATTAGCGGAGCCCGGCGAAATAACAGCTCGCCATCTGGAAGCGATGCGGCAGCCGTCCTCGCCTTCAATCACGCTGACCTCAATTAAGTTTCATTTGTTGAGTAGTTTTATTCACTCCTCGGCGTGGCCGCGGGGGCCTTTCTTCCCTCTCGTATGGAAACTCCTCGTAGTTCTCAAACGGGGATCCTCCAAAAGCCCCAAACGTTGCTAGAGGGTCTGCAAAATAATTTGCCGTCACTTACGTAGCATCCAAAAAGTGCAGACCATCATATGGGGATCAGCAAAGCTAATAAAATAACCAAACTGATGAGCCCCCCCCTTCCCATTAGTCCACCTTATGAGGGCCTTCTCTAGAGAGCACCTTGAGTGCGCCAGCACAAAGCCGGCCTTTGTGCCCGAGAGAGCCTACTTGGTATGCCGGGGGTTAAGAGTGGATGTTTTTTGGCGACGCTTTCCGCTCGGGGAGTCGGAACGCGGAGGGGAGGTTTTGGTGGGGGGGGCTGGTTTATGGACGCGGTCTTTCTTGACCCCACTTAAACGGGAGACAATGAGTGCACTTGAGCAGAGTCCTCGCCAGCCTCCGATCTTGACGAGCGCTGGCTTTTCTTCGTTGTAAAAAGAAAGGGGGGGGGGTGCCCTCACATGAGCTCATCGGTGGGCTTATTTGCGAGCGCAACAGAAGATTTTAATAAGCAAACCGCATGATGAATGCGGCGGAACTTGAGAGGAGCAGATTTGACGTGAACACCGTCGCTGTAGCTCCCGAAAACAAGATCGGCGCTTTATTGATAGTCATTCATTCACGACGCACATGAAATCTTTTCTTTTTGGGCAAGCGCAACATCCACATTGTGTTTTCAACTCCAAGAGTTTGTCCGCTCAACATCATGAGTAGTTTGCTTTTGTTTCAGCGAAGCGCCAGACATGTCTACTTTGCGAAAATGTGCTACATCAATCGTTCGTCTTCGGGTTGGAGAATTGCGGCATCCATAATTTGTCTTCCTTTCCGAGAAGTGCAACACATTATTGTTCGTCTTCTATTTCGGGATGTGTAGCATCAATTTTTTTTTCAGGAGAAATCCAACATGGATCGATTTTTTAAAATTTGAGTTATATTTTTTTACATACTTCAAGAAATCGCGCTCGGTGTGACACAGCGCAGCTTTACCCAACAACAAGCCACAACCACAATCATAATGTGACCATGCCTCTGTCACCGACGTTGTAAATGTCGACTTTCTCAGCAAAGTTTTCTCATCAAGTTTTACGTTTTTTTTTTGTGGTTATTATTCATTGTGGTCGTCGCAGTGGTTGTTAATCTTGATACACTTAAAATATGCAAGATGATGGGTTTGAAAATGGAAAGACGGAGCTTGGAAGACGGCCACCGTCCTAATGCCGAGCAGATAAAACAAAGAGGATTATGGGTAATGTAGTCTACAACCGTTTTAGCTCGGGGATGAAGCAGATTATTTAGTTATTTTTTTGTTAAACTCTCAAAAGCTTTACAGCTTATGCGCGCCGTTTTGTTTACCAGCGATGGTTGCGTTCTTTTTCACATCCGCTGATAATTTGCAGACAAACTCATCGTTTGGATTTTGCCGTGAAACGGAGACGCACATTTTTAATGAGTCACGCTTCTGTTTTTGTCCTCGTCATGTGAACTAAATCTCAACCTGGAAGGCTTCCGCAAAATTGAACAAAAATCTCACCACAGTAAACACACACAAACACACACACACACACACACACACACACACACACACACACACACACACACACACACTGAAAAGTAACGATGGGCAAGAACCGATACCAGGTATCAGTATAAGGTCGATACTGGCCATATTTCAGTGTATCAGGTATTAATGACGGCCGCCGATCCCAAACACCGATACTTAAGGGGCTGTCTTCGTGCGTAGGGAAGTCAATCTGCGAGTGCTCGAGTGTGAATACGAATCCTGCTATGGGTCGATTGTTTTGCTTTGAGGTGGCCATTTTCGGCTCATTGTCATCCAAGGGTTCTTCAAAAAGGAGCTCCTCCAAATTAGAACCACAAATACTAGACGGCGCGTCATTGCAAAAATAAATAAAGGGCAGAACATGCTTGGAAAATCGACGACTCATCCGAAAATAGGGAATTCTAATCAGTCGAACCCGCAAGGTCAGATTTCGAGCAAATGTTTCACTCGGCAGCAAATTTGGTACCAAAAAGTCTCCACAAGCCAGAAACCACTGAAAAATTGTCCATTTTAGTTTTAAAGTGGCCATATTAGGGCTATCAAATTTGAACCCGTCCGCCAGACACATGGATGACAATTTCAACTTCCGTCTTGGTGTGTGGGTGGAAAATGAAGTTGGGTGAGCAAGACACTTGCAATAACTCCACAAATGTCCTGTTGCTGATGGAAGTCTGTCTCACCCCTTTGAGAGCCGTCGGCGCCGCTTCCCTCGCCCGCTGGCAGATTTATTTGTGGCATATTTGCAATGAATTATTTCACATTTTGCAAACGTTTCAAGAAGCAGTAACGCAGCATTCCCTGACGCCGTGACTCCCTTCAAACTCATCCAGGCACAAATCTGAACACGAGCAGTCAGAGTGTGCTTCGGGCGGTTCCACAACTCCCCCACATCCAAATGACGACTGCAGGAAAAACCAAACCGGGTGCGATTGTTCGCCTCATTCGGCAAAGCGCAACCAAAACGGTTGAATTTCGATAATTTCCATCGGCCCGCCTCCTGTTTTCTTGTGAAGAATTGGGAGGTCCACTTTTTGGCAGAGAAGGGCTGTTTGTAAGGGGCTTTGCGGCGGTGGATGGATCTGCCCGTGCGCGCGTGTGACATGCCACCATTGTGTTTGCCATGAGACATTCTTGTGTTCTCAAGGCTCCATGAGTGCTTTGTGTCCCGATGAAATGATTGCAGTGTTTGCCCCGCGCTGCCCATTGAGTTGCTGTGAGGCTTTTGGCTTTGCCCGTAACGCGGTAGCGTGTTAAGACGTCAACTTTGCTCTCACTATTTGGGCCTTTGTTCCGCGTCAGGAACAGGAAAAAGTTAGTCAAAACAAACTTTTAAAGAAGGGGAGGGGGGGGGGTTTGGTGACCATCTTGTTTTCATATTGAGCAGTGTTTTTAAGTGTTTCCCGGGAAAAAAAAAGTCAAGCTCGAGCCGTCCGCATCTGAAGTGACTTTCTTCCGAGCAGTACGGAAGTCCTCGCGGTTTGCACGTCCGCCTTGAATTGTCGCCCATCTGTCAGGCGGACGACGCTTTAAAGTTGGCATCCGTCCGGCGAAACAAAACTCTTGTATGATGTGTCGACGGAGGATCCCGAAAAAGAAGTGCAAATCACCCTAAAATGGCCGCTTCTTCAAACTGCAATGTCAGGCTTTGAGTCTTACTGGCGAACCATTTTTTTTCTTTCTTTTTTTTTTTTTTAAATCAGCTCTCGCCTATCCGTTTATAGACGTCCTTCAAATTCAGCACTAGTCAGATGAAATCTAAAGTGCAGGTTTGCCTTTGAAGTAAACTGAGGAAATGGCTCTAAAATGGCCACTTCCGAGGCGCGTGACAGACGTCCTGTGTCTTTTCGGGCAACGGTCACCATCGCTCGTATTGCAGAACATCTCTCGTACAAGTTTGTCTTCTCTGAAAATGGCCAAGATGACGTGGAAAAAAATCTCGTCGACTTGCTGTGCCTCTTTTTCAGGAGACTTTTGATGTCAAAGTTGCACTCTTTGTGACAGGACGTGATGCAAGATGCTTCCGTGGTCCTTTTCACTCGCCGTTCTTTAGTCAGCCGTCCTGTCCGTCTCGCCTCTTCAAAGCTGTCGACGTACGCCTTTCGTCGGGCTGGATTCTCGCTCAAAACATCCACGACGGGCATTTTTTTTTTTTTCACAGAGAATGAAAATGTGCGGCAGCTCGTTGTGCTTGTGGAGCAAAACAGCAATCGCTGCTTCCATTTGCGTCCATCCATTAGCTGCATTAAGTTGCGTTTCAGCGAGATGCCATGTGAATATCGTGTTGTGTTGTGTTTTTTTTTTTCCACTTGGCGCGACGCAGGTGGAGAGACACAAAGAAGCTTTCAAAACAACCCGGGGGATCGAAGTAGTCCCGCTCTGTACTTAAGAACTATTTGCACTTGGTTCCTTCCCGCGGCGGCGTGATGCAGGTACGCCATGAGAGTCTTTCAGGGCACACCTGTGGAGCAGGCAAATGAGAGTGATGGGAAGAGGCGACCTAATCAGATTGATCAGGCCGCGATGGGCACTCGCTGACTCTCATAAGGTTTTATTTATGGAAGTATCCTTTTCTGTGCCGGGCCGGGTCCTGATGAGATCACCGATACTGACTGTGGCCTTGAGCCGCGGCGATCGATCCTCATTCAGTGGCGGGATTCAATTTATACATCAGCAGGTGCGGCGCTCGCCGCCGTATCAACGCGAGGGCGGTTTTTTTCCGACACTGACAGTCTGCATCTTTGCCGGCGGTGCATTTCATGGCATTGGGGGGGGGGGGGGTTGGGTACGTTTTAATGCCGCCTCAGCGCTGTCTAATGCTTTGCCGGCGGTGCGGGTTAGGGGATGTCACCGGTCACCGTCAGACATTCCGTGTCATTATCGTGCTTCAGGATTTTGACAAGGAAGGAATGACTGAATGCTAATGCTTTATTAAAGGACCGTTTTTATGTCCCCCTCCCCCCACCACTCCCCCCAGTTGCCAGGTGGCTCTCTGACATTCTTGAGTCAAAATCCAGAAAGGCTAAAACGTATTTGTCACACTGGTTCAAATCACTCGGCATTGGAGGCACGGTTCCGATCAAGGAAGTGATGCATTTCATCATCACTTCCTTGATACAATTACTACTTTCCCATTGGCCCAAATTAGACAGCGAGGCCACTCTGCTTGTTAGCTGCACTTCTGTGTTAGTGGGCGGCACGCGGTTACAACGTCTGCTTCGTAGTTCTGAGCTTCAGAGGTTGAATGCGGACTCCGGCCTTCCTGTGTGGAGTTGGGATGTTTGTCAGAGTACCCGTGGTTGTCTGTGTGTGTGTGTGTGTGTGTGTGTGTGTGTGTGTGTTTTCCAGGTACTCCTGCTTCCTCCCAGGGGTGTAGTCAGACATCTTTCAGTGGGGGGTGGGGGGGTCATGCACGTGCACACACTTCATTCACTTTCTTGTAAGCACCTCTGGAACCAAGAGGTCAGTGTTGATCATATCATCCACAGTCAAGTTGCACGCACATCCATCCGCTCACGGTATGAGTAGGAACACAAGTCGAAGCAAAAAGCAACGTTTTGTTGAGCTTCATATCCTCAAGATTCGTATGTGAGTGCATTTTATT
Organism: Hippocampus mohnikei; assembly: GCA_026261675.1. Classification (NCBI taxonomy): domain Eukaryota; kingdom Metazoa; phylum Chordata; class Actinopteri; order Syngnathiformes; family Syngnathidae; genus Hippocampus; species Hippocampus mohnikei. The sequence goes on from JAKGUB010000327.1 coordinate 1,862,927, forward strand.
TCATGAAACCGTGACTGTGGACGGTATGATAAGCAATGCCCTGTCGGCCATTTTGTTTGCTTGCTACGGTGTGAAAGTAATGATTTTGATTGATATTGACAACACTGAAAATGTTCTTTTACAATTTGCTAAGCAGGATATCCCGTCTCTTTTATTCCACCAGGTTAGAATTGTCTCGTTTGTTTGCGGTAAGTGGTTGGATCACCACCGTTTTCTCCAGTTGAGTGAGGCTTTTTTTTAAATGACATCATTACCACGCGGAAAGGGACCCCCCCCCTCCGCCACCATCCCGTTAATACCAGGCAGCTGCTGCTTTTATTGTTTCTAACAACACCATTCGATGGTTGCCGCGTGTCGCAGTCTCCCGCGCGCTGTTTTCCGCAAATTGGCCCAATTTTGCGCAATTGATGGATGGATAATCGCGCACCGTCCCGCCGTTCGCTCGTCTGATCGCGCCAGGGATATAATTGTGTTGTTCATAAATAATTCGTATCGTGGTCAGCGTGTGTAATCGCCGGTGCTGCGTTTACAAAGATAATAAGGCGTCTTGATTGACATTGCTCGAGAGCTATTCATGCAACAAAGGCTTCTTTTTGTGGGTGGCCGTGGCATACGATTGCACTGCATCACACTGATAGTAGTTGGCAATGCCTTTTTAAAAAAAATTTAAATCGAGCGACATTAAAGGCTGAAACTGTTCAGCTTGTATACAGAGCTGGCAAATACTTGCCTGTAGGCCTGCAGGTACACTGGTAAACATTGCAGTTCTGCTTTAAGTGGATGTGAAAAAGACCATATTTGAGTGAATGGAAACGAACAAACTAACTCCCAACTAAAATTGAAACAACAATGCTATCATCCTCTTTCCTGATTTAAAAAAAAATCCAAAACACAACCTTGAATGTTCTCCAAACGTTCCTTTCAGAAACAAATCAACCGACACCCTCTCCCCAAACGTAAACATGAACGTCTTGTCAAGTCCCGTCGCTCCACGCAAAATCGAGTCTCACGAAAATCAACTGGGTCAAGTCCGAACTTTCATCCGTTTTTACCACGCAAGTGTCAAGTCCTAGTGTGACTTAAGTCTGACTCAAGTCACGTGACTCTCTTCCCACCCCAGCGCCAAGTGATTAGCGGCGAGGTCCAGCTGCAGTCAGTCGTCGACTTCTTGTGTTTATGTTGAGGCCTTCTTACGCATTCAATTGAACGCACCGGTGCGCTGGAGGGGTTAGCTTTTGATCCTGGAAGGAGTCCCTGCTACCCCAACACCCCCACTGCCACCCCCCCCCTCCCCCCTCCTTCAGCCTTGCATGGCTGAGGCTGAATTCCAATTTGTTTGGCGAGCCATTCAGCGGAACTAGCCACACACACACACACACACACACACACAAGCAGGCCTCTCAGGCCAAAGTCTCTATTGAAAACACACCTTTCTGTCAAGCCAGGAGGCTTTTGAATGAAAGGCCCGCCATGTGAAAGACTTCCAGAGGAGAAGTAAGTAGTGCCTGTGTGCAGCTTTCTCGGCTTTCAATGAACCTCCCAGACAATGTCGCTGATATCTGCCCAACGGCCCGCCGCGTTGCACTGCGGGCTGCGCGAGAGCGGCCATGTTGATCGAGTCCAATGCTTCGAGCGGCACAAAAGCACAAACAAAAGTGCAAATTCCAAATTCGCCTCGGGACTTTGGTGTGAGAAGGCCGCTGAGACACGCAGTCGGCAAGCTCAAAAAACGACTGCCATGGTTAATACTTTGCAGCATGTTGTGTGACACCGAAGCCCGGCGTCAATAGGAAAGTAGTACTGCAATCGGTGTCAAGGAAGCGTCTTGAAGTGGTACAATCTCAAGTGAGAGACATGTGAACCGATGTGCCGGTCAAACCGCGGTGACGGGAGGTGTTTAATTTAGACAGACCATTGCCTTGTGAAATTAAAAAAAGTAATGCTTTGCCGCCATTTTTTGTGGCATCGATAAGCAATTTCAAACCTCTTGGCTGGTTTGTCGATTATTTGCCGATTTTTCAGTTCACTGTATGTTGTTTGAATTTGGTCGTGACCTTTCGTGAACAAAAAACAATTTCAGTGGATGACCTTTCCTTGTTTTTGGGTACCACCAAAATTCACGACCATCCATGAAACAGGAGAATCGAGGGTTGACCAATTCTCTGTTGGCTACTCAAATGATGTTGCGTTTAACTTTCCGTCTTCTTCTGATTTGTGTCTCGTGTAAAGAGCGGCACGCGGTTAATTACTGCGGGCAAAAGAAGGTGAGATTTATAGGCGGCGGCGCTGAATAGCAACTCTCAGCACGCTGGCTAATTGCGTGATGGATAGCATGGAGTCATTTGCATTTATATTGCAGCCACCCTCCCCAATTGCGCCACCCACTCCCTTTAGACGGCATTTTTAAGTGACTCCTGACACCGGAGCAACGGTTGCAACGACGAGCCCGGCACAAAATAAGCAAGCGGTGTTTTCACTGGGCCTGGTGGTCCCTGCGGTGTGCACGGCGGGGGGCTGACGTCTGGATCGACTTGACAGATTAGCGCGAGGCTAACACAGCAGGAGTGACGTGCTCGCTGGAGGCTGTTTTGGGAAAAGTCCTCCTTTTTTTTTCCAAACATAAGCTGTTTGAGGTCAGCCTTGTTTGAACCAAGTTTGGTTTAATGTAGAGTGACACGTAGGAGAGCGCAGACCTCCGCCAAGGCCAAATTAGACAAGTAGGACTAACTGGGATTAGCACGTTTTTTTTTTCCATTTACAGTGAAATACGACATGACAGAAAGTTGCAAAGTGGTGGTGGAGGAGGAGGAAAGGCTTTCATAGTGAGCAAAAGCTAACCACCGTGGTTGCAACATCTTCCCGGACTCTCTTTCAAAGGTCTTGAAAAAAAAAACATGAGCTTCCATCTGCAATAGAGCATACCAGCTCTCGATTGTTTACACAACAGACCGACTCAAAACAGGCAGACTTTAAATCTTGAGGCACCAAAAGGCGGCAAGGCCCCCGCGGCATCAAGAAGAGGGTGAAATAAGAAGAAACGTCATGGAATGAACAAAAATCTGCACAAGGCAAACCCGACTATTAGCGGCGCCAATATATATTTGGATCCGTGCAGCGCTTGTAAATCGTAACTCAACAAGTAGACTAACCTGCAAATGTTGGACGAAAACACACGCTACTTGATCCCATTAATTCTTCTCAATTCCCCGACATTTCTATTCATCCCCCACGGAACGTTTCTACCTTCTGAAAAATGCGCAAGCCCATCTGGTCGTAAAGCTTTTCTTCAAACCCTATTGGTATTCTTAATGTGGTATTTCTTAAAGTTTCCCCACATTATATGCTGTACGGGTATACATAATACATCCATTATATATTGCATACAGAATACATTTCCGAGTCCCAGTTGGCCAACATTCCTTACATGTGCTCGCTGCGCCTCTGAAGATGCGCTTCGTGGATCATTTAATGAGCCTGTGCGTGTGTGTTTGTTTGTGTTCTTCTACACACACACACACAATGCGACCATCTACCGTGAGCTAATGACCTCAATGGGCGCAATGCGTTGCTCATCTGAAATGTTTTAACGTTATTCGCCTCCGACCGACACGCAGCACCTTTTTGCCAAACGCCAACAATGCTATTGAAAAATGCTGACTCGGCGAATTGTATTTAAAAAAAAAAAGCTGGCAAAACACACCATCCATCATTTCTTTTGTCCCCAGTAATCAATTTGGAATCATTGCCTAGATAATGCACTCATGGCTTCAGGTGGTAGCGCGGGGGAACTTTTTGAAATGAAAGCGCTCGGTCGCTATCTTCATCTGGACGCTCAGCCGGCATGTCGTTTGTCAAAGCCGGTTGTAAATAACTCCTCTTTGTGAGTGTATCCTCATTAACCTTCCTCGTCACTTGTTTCTCATGCCGCCTCGCTCCCGTGATGACGATAACGCTTCAGAAAAATGGAGCCGCTATCTCTTTTGCACGCGTCCGGCGAAGGCGCTGTTGTCGAATGAAAGCATTTGCTTCTTATCGCATGAGAGCGGCGTGTGATGCTCAGCGGTGGGATGAAGTCATGAAGGAAGCTCCCAAGTCTTCACCTTCAAGTTAGCGCGGCAAAAAACCTCAAGCAAGTCGAGTCAAGTCGTTGCTTGGGTTCAGCAAGTCATAAGTCGAGTCGTACTATCGAAACTTAGTCTTCTGTTTCCGCACTTTCGTTATAGTTAGCCGTACTGTCACATTTGCTGTCACATATTTGATTTTAATCGTTCCAAAAAACGGCCTCTGTATAGTCTAATAGTTTGTTGTCTTCTCAGTGAAACCGACTGACGCTGACTTTGACATTGTGAAGCTAACCTAGCTTAGCCGTCTTTGTGGGTGGGAATCGTTTCAGATGAAGTTCGATGCGGTGGTGGTTGTCTCCTATGTTTCAGTTGCAAAACGGGCACGTTGCCATTTCTCGCAACCTCGATATGTCCAACGACATCATCCTTGAAACAAAATGGAATCATCTTCAGCGCTCCCTCGTGCTTCTTGAGGTAGGGAGCTGGCCTCTGCCATTTAGCATACTTGTGGGTTGCTAGTTTTGCCTGCACTACAAAAATGGTCAGCTTGTCTCGGCGATTAAGCCAAATGGCGCACTACTGACTCAAATCATGCTTAGTCATGTGACTCGAGTCTCCCACCACCACTGGCGATACTGCACAATTTGATATTGATCCAAAACCAAGCAAGGGCCACTGCTGTTGGTAGCAACATCGATACATTTTAATTAGCAAGATTGCTACATCATCAAATTGATTCAACAATGCGAGAGCTGATATCGAGCGGAGTGTATCGGTACATTTTTGAGTTGGAATGAAATCCTAAAAATGTCGGTCCTTAACAATAAATGAAGTGAAATATGTGCAGTGTCTTTTGGAAAATATTCGGATCATGTCTTTTGAAAACACGAAGGGATTTTTACAATCCTTGTGTCATCGTTATATGGCTTCACACTCAAAAATGCCACGCTAACACCCATGGCAGAACGTGCATTGTGAGGAAGCTACACCCACGCTGATGCAAACATAACCTCCTCGGTGGAGGTCAACGCATTTTGGGATGGTACGCTAGTGACTGCTCGGGGAAAAACAAAGCAGGGAACAATGGCCGCTATTGGAGCCGACTTGCCTCCGCTTGGGGGCGAAACATGTGCTTGAAAACCACCATTGTTGCCTTGTGTTGTTGCCTTGTGTTTGTACCTATCGACAGCTGAAAGGACGGCGGTGATTAATGACTCGGGGCCGCCGTGCGAGGACCTCGGCCACACGGGGGTGCGCGGAAACGCCGCCCACTCGCCAGCTGGAAGGGCTCTTCATCTTCTCGGGGGGAGACTGGGGTTCGCTTGCTAATTTTGTTGGGTTTTTTTTTTTAACCGTTCCTTGACGCTATGCTAATGCGAGGGAGAGAGTGGCTTTGTCAAATTTCAAGAATGTACCTTAGTCTGTTGTTTTTGTTCCCAGAAGAGTATCGGCCTCCGCTTTGGTAGTGGACTGGCATTTGATGGGAAACAACTGGGAAATTCAAACTGTGAGCTGTCGTTGAGTGGGATTTATTTGGCAGATTTCCGAGTTGTTCAAAATACAAACCCAGGAATTCTCCCAAAACGGCCTCTTCAAACCAAAATGTCTGCCTTCCTCTTCAGTATTCGGGTATGAGACTTCTGTGTTTCCTGTTCAACTGGACCAAACTGGTGTAGGCCAGTGCTGTATGTTTTAAAAACTTTTCAGCGTGCGCTATGGAGTGATTTTTAGAGGATACCGTTAGCATCCCGCTAAAATATGGAAGAAGCTTTTCAAATTTTATACAATCCCACATTTGTCTTTCAAGGACCCTCGGAAGGAACCCAAGAACTGGCTTTTTTTTCTGTCAATGCTTCTTGAGACTTTTTGTGTGGGTTTATCCATGATAAGCATGTCCACCAAATCTCATGTTGTCGAGGGAAACATTTGGTGGGGATCTGTCCTTGTGGCGTCCACTTCTCAAATGTGTTTGAAGGACTCAAATGGTCATTGTGAGCCAAAAATGGCCGCTTTCAAGCAAAATGGCTGACTTCAGCCATCAATTTGGGCTTTCTCTTTTGGAACTTTTTTGAGGTGGCAACAAACTTCATGAACTGTCATCATGAGGAAGCTCAACGTTTAGCAGGAGCCACGTGGCAGCTTGCATTTCAGTTCGAGCTTGTATACTGCTTCCGCAAGACTTGAGATAGTTTGCACACTTTGTTCAAAATAAAAATCTTGTTTGTTTGTTTGTTTTTGTTTTTTGCTCTTGACAGAATCTCTGAGACCCAGCCATCCCAGTTGACTCGTGTTTGGTGACGGGAAAAAAAAAAAAAAACGAGCGGAGAGGCGCCATCGCCATGGAAGTGAAGGAACGCCGACCGTACCGCTCGCTGACCTCGGCCCGGCAGGAGCCCCCCGAGCGGCGCTACACCAGCTCGTCGGCCGACAGCGAGGACGGCAAAGCCCACCCAAGGTCGTACAGCTCCACCGAGACCCTCAAGGCCTTTGACCACGACGCCCGCATGGCGTACGGCAACCGCGTCAAGGAGCTGGTGCACCACGAAGTGGACGAGTTCGGCCGGCAAGGTGGGATTCGTGATCTGAAACCAAGAGTCGTGCTCGTGGATTATAGGGAACCTTTTTTAATTCATTCCAAATGGAATGTGAGCTTTTAAGAGTGTTCTGAACTCCAAGTTCTATGCCAGCGTTTTATTTAGGACAAGTGGCGATGAATTCCACTCAAGCCACAACATTTTTATCTGCTCAGGAGCTCCCCTGTGGAATCTCGGATAATTTTTCAACCCCGCAGACAGCTTTACCACACTCGGGTTGTTAAAAATGGAGGAGGACATGTTCTCGAGAGGCTTTGATTAGTCGCCTAGCAACAAGCTAAATGCTACATATGCAGTCATAAGATCACAAAACGTGCATGATTAAAAGAGAAGTGTCCCTCCAGTATGCCTCAAGGTCAGGCCGAAGCCGCCAACGGCGACTACATTATGCTAAATGAAGCACCCGGTGTCGTATTTAATCAGGCGCGCCTTTTCCTGCCTGGCCGCAGGTCCCGACTTCTCTCTGCGAGACCTCGGCTTCGGGGACGCCCTCCCGTCCGCCCACCATGGGGCGGCCTACCGAGGCGAGCTGGGCCTGGCGCACCGCGAATACTCCGTCAGCGTGGGCTCGGACGCCGACACGGAGACGGACGGCGTGGCGTCCCCGGAGCACGCCGTTCGGCTGTGGGCGCGCGGCGGCGGCGGCAACCCCAAGTCGGGTCGAAGCTCGTGCCTCTCCAGCAGGGCCAACTCCAATCTGACGCTGACCGACACGGAACATGAAAACACGGAGAACGGTAAGTGGAATCTTTTTAGTGCTTGTGTCCACCTGTTTCGTCCTTTTCACCTCGATGTCACTGCAACTCTCAGGTGGCAAAAGCTCAAGTGCCGTCGTGAACAAACCCTCGCTTGTCATTTCAACAAAGGTAGAGAAACGGCGAAAGCAGCAGAAACAGCTTGAAGGATGATTTTAACCTTCGTCTCTACCGCCGCGCTTTGAATGTGTAAAGTGTCAGTCGAAAGATGTTCCTTCAGCTAAATGGCTTCCGCCGGCCGTAATTTACATTTCAGCGGCTAAGTTGATTCAGAAATTGACGTGGTGGAAACTCAGATGCAGCGAACATGAGGATCATTGAGGGACTGGCCAATTAGTTGATTGGTTTTTTTGTGTTGCTCAGATTGATGGCACGGGCGTGTTCTTTTCACCATGAAATGGCGAGCGCGTTGCAGCGCTAACATTTGCTAGCAGGAAAAGTTGTTCTCATTTCAGGTCAGTACTGGCCAATCCCGTTCTGCCATGACTGTACCCTTGAGCCGATTGGTCCCAAAACCATTTTGAAACGGTATATGGGACCAGTGATTCCAAAGCTTTTTTTTTTTTTTTGCATGGGAACAAATCAAAACAAAAGATGTGACGTAAAACTCAGCATTACGCTGAGTGTGGCTGTTGTAATTCGTAAGGGGCGGAGCCATCGTCAACGAGCTGGTGCCATTGTAGAAAATCCCGCTTCACAAAGATGTTGCCATTTCCGCAAAGATGCCAGATATGGAAGCGAGGTATTGAGTGGGTTTTTTTTTTTTGCACTTGCCTTTTTTGTGAGTCTGTCACTTTTTCCTTATTGATTGGCTGGGAGCAATCATTTTGTTCTGCTGTCTTGCACTCAGCTCGGCTTCCATTTCAAGTCACCCAACGCGTTTCCTCGCACGACAAGGTCTTGAATCTCAGCATGAGTCAGCGTCACGTTTACCGACAAAAATGCTTCTTTTCATATTAGCTTGCGATGAGTCCCATGTGTTCGTTTTTGTACGCCCCTAACCCCTGAATATGATCTGGCGGATTTGCAGCGGCCTTCCCCGGACACTTCGGTGGCGGAGAACTAAGCTTATGCGGCGCCCGGCGGCGAGATTCTAATTACCCCCGACGCAGCCTTGCGGAGAACCTCGCAAATAGTTTTACATTTATATCTGCTGATGTTTTTTCTAAGTGACAGAAATGTCCGCAGGAGGGGGGGGAATCCATTTGAGTGGCTGACTCGGGTCAGGGGGAGAGTGCGCGGGCCTCCACATTGTGCCTCCGTTGTACATAATTAAAGAGAAGCTCCTGGCACGACGGCGTTCGGGCTTGCAGCATATCATGCATGTGGCGTCGCCGAGACCCCCATCGTGATGCTAAACAGCCTTTTTACTCCATTGGCACGGGCAACAAGAGCATTTGCGTTCGGGAGAAGGGCGCGGGGGGGCATTTAATTCAGCTAAGCCTGATAACATACAATTACAATTTCTATATGGCAAGTTAATTAAAATCCATCAAGTAGGGCCTGCTTCTTGTGCGCGCGCGCCAATGTCTCTAAACCAACAAACCATTTACGCGGCTGTTTAATGTATTCCAGCCGGCGGGCATCCACCCTCCCCCGCCAACCGCCCCTCATCCCCAATCTCCCCTTTCACATGTGACTGCCTTGACCCTCCGCTTAATGCATGCAAATAAGCAAGCGCCGCTCGCAAGCATCCTCCTGACGCCGCCCCCTCGTACTGTAGATGACACTGAGACGACAGAAGAGATTTGATCGAGCTATCGTTTCGCCATCTGTTTGGCTAACTTTCCATCCATCCATTCATCGATCAAGCTACTGAGCTACCCACCCACCAACTAGCCTAAAGGAAAAAAACCCATAGAGATCCGAAGAAAAGCAAATTGACTTGCAAATGTAACGTATCTGGAAAAAGAAAGCAATTCTTTGCGCGTGTCAGGCTTTATTTCCGTGTGTGTGTGTTTCCCATCATGCCTCTTTTCCCAAGAGAGCCCCTGCGAGGACACTTGGAGCAGCTAGCGCCTGCTGAGTCACAGCAAGGCCCCGCGGAGGCAGAACATCAAGGCGGGCGTCTTACTGTAACTTAAAAGAGCCGCCGCTGGCTTTGTTAGCCGTGACCCACATGCTTGCGGTACTTGCAGCCTTGGCCCGTTGCTAAAAGTTACGTTTTGCCCCTTTTCCATCACGCGGTACCTACTTGCCAGCCAATTGTCGTCATAATTTTGTCATCGCCGCGCTAGGCCACATGTCTTGGATAAAGCTTATCCTGTTGCTGCGGTAGTTTACTCCGCAATTTCCGCTTGGCTGTGACGCTGTGTAGATTGTTCCATCGGTTTTTTGGCTAGTCAGTTGGTGATACTTAGTCAGTCTGTCAATCAGTTAGTTAACTTTTAGCAATTAGGTACTTTAGCACATTGTTAATAACTTTGTCTACGGAGGTCTCCGTTCGGCGGCTATTTGGTCAGGCAGTCACCTCGTTAGTTGGTTAACTTGTTAGGTAGTTCACGGGGAAGTCAAGTCATAAATTTGAATCCAAACACGGTATTCTGGTCAAGATTACGTTTGGGGGCGGACGCTTTCATCCATCTGAACTGGCGGACATTTTGCCTCGTCCTGCCACTTACTGTCAACTGAAAATGAGATCACAGTGCCCAAGGGCTCAGCTTGCCTATGTCACAGCCTACCCGCTATCGAGGTGTGGTACCGTGTTTAGACTAGTGAGGGTGCCTGAAACGTATTGTAAAGAACATTTTTAGTAAGAATTAAGAAGTTAGTAAGAAGAAGCCATCAAAGTCTGCCGAAGAGCGTAAATGTGAAGACTTGAAAACGTTTTTTTCACTCTTACACTCAGTTTGCACCGGGACAAGTTACCCACCAGGTCCAGGAAAGGGAACTGTGGTACTCCAAGCTGTCCTTGTGTCATTGTTTGCACCCCATTTGAAAATTGCATCGCTGCCACCTTCAGAACTGGAGACAAAGCATGTTTGCATTTCTCAATCAAATGAGCACGGTTGTTTTGGCCTCACTGGGGGTCAATACTGAGTGCAAAGTGAGCGTCAACTATTAAGCTACGTGCTTTCCATGTCGACGTACAGGGTTCATTGCGCACTTGACAACGGCAATTGTTCGTGAGAGTGGAGTCTTGCGGGAAATCATCATCATGCCTTTAGGCGTCGTTCCAGGCCAACCCCCCCTAGAAAAGCGACACTTGGAAGATCTGCGTTTATGTGGTTCCATAGCCTTTTGGCTATGCATTTATCTCTGTCAACACACATTTCTGCACACAAATTACTTAGCAAGTTAAGTTCTTGGCGAATACCTCTTTGATGCAAATAATATCTTGGCTCACCATTTTCTGACTCCGTAGAGCCAATAATTGTCAAAGCCAAAAGCTAAACCGAGCCACAGTGTGGTCGGATGCCGATTAGCGCCCTCAACATATGAACTCATCGCCATGCTCATGCAAAACAATACCTCCGTAGAAACACCCAAAAGTGGGGAAGGCGAAGCATCAGTCTGTTGGTCATAATAAGTTCTTGTTCGTTTTAGCCAGACATATAATTCTGTTATTTGGCTAGTAAATCATTGAATTAGTTTGATAATAAGTCGCTCGGGAGGTCTTTAGTTAGCCAGAGAGTGAGTTTGATGCTTAGTCAGTTGTTGGCTAGTCAATCGGCTAGCTAGCCCGTTAGCTGGCTAGTGACCTCCCATTGAACGTTTGGCAAGCCCCTTCGCTGCCCGTCTTAAAAATTGGTCTTCAAACTCATTTTATTCTTTGGCTTTAGACTCAGCATGAGACTTGATTTTTTTGTTGGACTCTTTTTGTGCTTTCTTCGGTTTTTGTCATTAATTTATTGTTTGATTGTTGTATGAATACTTTCTACTCCATGTACAGCACTTTGTATCCAGCGGTGGTTGTTTTAAAGTGCTTTAGAAATACCCCTGAGTTTAGTAGTTTGTGGTTTAGATTGTGGGTTAGTTTGCTTGTTTATCAGTTCATTAGTCTCTTAGTCATTTGTTTCGTCAATTTGTCAGTCATTGACTTAGCTGATGAGTTCGTTGGTCGATGAGGTTTTTGTTGCTCCCTCTGCTGTTCTGACGTTTCATCTGCTTTTAATGCCGCAGCAAATGTGAATTTGTTAACAGATGAAGACATCAAAGAATGTTCGCGTTAACTCTGCTTGCAGAACTTGCCTTGAAATAAACATGTGCCATCATTTATTTATTTGAATAACTTGCCTAAAAATAAACCCGTCTGATCACGTCAGCGTTTTGTAGAAGCACCGCGCGGCGCTCAGAGCCGACACATCACGAGAGGCTTTTGTCCTGGCTGGTCCACTAGCATGAGAGAAGGCTCAAGTAAAGTCGGTAATCTGGGGTCGCCGTGGCAACAACAGCGACACCGTTTTCCTCCTTATTACAAGCGGTTGAAGCATCAATCTGATTCGCTTTCAAAATCCAATTAGCACATGATGCTGCTTTAATTGATACATTATTCGGTATGATGTGTTTCATTTGTTTGATTAAACCGTTTTTCTTTTTCCCCCACAAAAGGAAAAAGCACGACATTATCATTACCGCTATTGGAGGGGGGGGCGCACACAAAAAAACGCCCATCCTGCTGCAAGCTAACTTTGTTGTGACAACAACTTCAATATGTGTTACTGGGCAACATTTTGGATACAATGGAAATAAAAGAATAAGGAAATCAATGAGAGGCGGGCGGCGCAAACATGAAAGCAGCTGAAAAACGATTAAACACTAATTACATTTGTCATCAGTCACGCAAAACAGGCCAACTCAGGGAGAGCTTGTTGAAACTAGTGCCTCATTAGCCATCGAAAACGAGTGTCCGTAATCTTTATCCCTCGACCAAGAATGGGACATACTATGAAAAATGGTCATAATTAGTTGTATACAAATAGTTTGGTGTTTGGAAAGTGAAATGAAACAACCAAGTCAATGTTTTGAGAGCTGCCTATTTATAAAATGTGCTTAAGGACCTCCCGGCAAGCACCATTCATTTGCAGTCTGGATATTAGGTCCACCTGTACCGTCTCATTAGATTCAAAGTGATTCAAAATGTTTTTTTCATTTCAACAGATAATAACATCAGCATTGTTTCCCGCTTCCTTGCTTTTATTGTCCCTCGAAAATATATTAAATATTAACCGACGTAGCCTTTCATACTCTTTAATGCACTTTCACTTTATGGTCATCATAACGAGTTTTATGCAAGGTTGGTATTTTTTTTTTTTGGAAGAGAAGTAAACGCGCACACACAAAAGGGCCGTTCACACGGGCAGATTTATTTCGGACTTACTCCGAAACTGCTCCCCTCGAGCGTTCATACGTGCAACTTTGTTCCAGCGTAGCGCCCGAAAACAGCTTGTTTCGGATCAAATTTAAACCACCTCATGGAGGTGGTTTAAAATTTGCTCGGAACAAATGCTCGTTCTTGAAGCAGTACCGAAGCAAATGTGCACGTCTGAACGCAACTGGGTTAAATTTGCTCCAGAGCAAATGCTCGCTTGCGGGGGAGTGGCCTCGCTACGCGTCAGAGGAGTCCATCCGGGTACTTGCCAACATGCATCCTGGGTATTTTGCGCTTCAAAACATGGCGGGTCTTTTCTCTCTCTCCTGCGGCGTCTGATTATCGACCACATCGTTGATTTCTCCGGAGAAGAAGCCATTTTGTCACAAAGAAGGAGGGGAAATGGTACTTCCTTTTCCCCGCCTTCTTCTTTCTTTACGCATGCGCATGTTTTACTTCCGCATTCCTGTCATTTTGTTCCGCAACAGGAACTGCCCGTGTGAAAGCAAGTGGAGCTGTGCCGATGCTGTTACGCTCAGCGGCTTTGTACGTGTGAACGCTCCACAAAATTTGTTCCGGTGCAAAATTATATCGCAACAAAATACTCCAGTGCAGCGCCGAAATAAATCTGCCCGTGTGAACAGGGCTATATAGATCAGCATGTAATACAATTCTAACGTAGAGTCCATACATTACAAATGTGTGTGCATTGTTCTGATATTTATAGGAAAATGCGAGATGATTCTTTTTGCTTTATGCCACCGCCTGCAGCGTTTCACCATTGATGTCAGCTGCGGCTCGTAACTCTCGACATGTTACGTGATATTGCCGATGACGAGTCAGAGCTTTGTCAGCCGTCTGTGTGTGTGTGTGTGTGTGTGTGTGTGTGTGTGTGTGTGTGTGTGTGTGTGTGTGTGTGTGTGTGTGTGTGTGTGTGTGTGTGTGTGTGTGTGTGTGTGTGTGTGTGTGTGTGTGTGCGTGCGTGCGTGTGTGTGCGCTTATGACTGTGTGCTTCAAAATGCAGTTTCCAAATGATCATTTTGTTTATTATGGGGAGGGCGGGGGGGAATCCAAACCTATCTGGCCTTATGCGGAAAATGTCATCGCAGGTGCTGAAATAGTTCCTGTCAGACAAAGTGAAGTAGTTTACTAGCTCTCATTAATAAACACATCATGCCATGATCCAAAGAAATTTAAGAACTAATGAGAACCAAACAGATTAAAATCTGTCAGTCGGGAAAAGGTGACAAGGCCTTTCCCGAAATTTTGGGACTCAAACGAACCACGGTCAGAGCCATTATCCACAAATAGAGAAAATTGAGTGGTTAACTTTTCTCGGAGTTGTCTGCCAACCAAAATGACTCCAACAATGCAATGACGACTCATCACAAAAGAAGCCAGAACACCGTCCGAAGAACTGCCGGCCTCACTGACCTTAATTTTGACTCACTCATCAGATAATGGACAAATGGCATCATCCATAAGAGAGTTATAAAGTTAAAAAAAAAAAACCCACAGCTGACATAAAAAGAGCAAGAAATCTCATCTAGTATTTGTCAGGGAGCATATTGCTGATTCCTTAAGGATTTGGGAGAAAACGTCTGTGGGCTGACAATACAGAAGTTGGAACAGTTTGTAAGGTTAGTTAAAAAAGGTGAAGGTTGGCAGAGTAAAAGGGAAGTTGTACTGTAGAACTTATATTCGAAGATACAAATAAACCATTTATGATTAAGAGAATAACACAATTTATCATCAAAACACCTGTAGCGAAAAAGATGTTCATTTTAGAGGCAAAAATGGTCTCTTCATACATCAGCTCTATGGCTGAATTTCAAAGTTGGCCTTTCATCCTTCCATTTTTCCGTATCAAACAGAAAAGATTGGACACCCCTGGTTGAGAAGGTGTGCGGCAGGTTATATCTGGGCAAAAATGATTGCTTTTGATAAAAAGAACATCATGGCAACAGTCAAACATGGTGCTTCCAGTGTCGTGATCTGGGGCTGCTTTGTTACTTCACGACCTGGATGACTTGCTTTGAAGATTAATGGAACCATAAATTGGCTGTCTACCAGATTGATTTCACCGACTGCTCCTAGGGGTGCCATCACCAATTATTAGCTCTGGGTTCAATTTTCTTTTTTCACACTTGGCCAGAAAGTGTAGGTTTTGGATTTTTACTTTGCTGGCTGTTGATTTTTTATGTTTGTCTGCGAGTAGGAGTAGCACTCTTTGTGTCTAAATGGCACTAGAACTCATCAAGTACTCAAGTCAAGAAAGTCAAAACTACTCAAGTACTTCCCACCACTGAAGAGCATTGATGCCAATCACTCATGCCATCCCAGCCCTCTCAGCCACAGTGTTTCTTTTGGGGTTATTTAGTTGTTTCCACTTTTTTTCTTGGGGCCCAGGTCACGGCTTCCAGTACAGTGCAGAGCTTCTCTGGATCATTTGCAAGCTAATTTGCGCGGCTTTAGAGGCCCTCGTGGACAATTTTGGGCTGTTATCAGCGTGGCTGCACACCCGCCTCCTGCCAGTTAGTCGGATCGTCGTAACGGGCATCGCTGCATCCGGGGGGCCCGGAGGGGCTCGACTCTCCCTCCGCTGCCCGGTGCCTGATGTGGGACATGCAAAAGGGGATGATCAGCCTAATCCGGATGCTCTTTTCCTAAAACCCACAGAAGATCCAGCTAATTATCCCCACTCGTGATTATATTTATGTGGCTTTGAGCAGAGGCAATACACACTCTTCCTGCTCGAGGCGAGATAAGGAGGCGAGCCCTAATCAACGGACCACCGCAGAGTTGTTTTCTTTCGTTTTTTTCCCCATCAAGAAATTAAACGATTTTTTTGTCTTTTTATTTCGGACTTCAAAATGAACAAAAATGGTGTCTGTCTGTTCAATTTTAATTGAATTGGATCGTTACTGTTTTCCAATTCAACAGGGAGCGGCAAAGGCAAATCAGCTTAACGCAAACAACTTGGCCTTTTTTTGGAGTAATTGTTCACTATTTGCCGAACCGCCGCTCGTTGTGAAGTTTGCTGCCACCATCTCATCTTGTAACTCACATTTTGGCCCGTGTTATAATTCAAGGTATTTTTGTATGCCAGAGCTGCTTTGTCATTATTTTGCTTGATTAAGTACGACCAGAGCTCAATTTGTTATCACCACATTAGGTCCAAGATTCCAATATTACCGATGCCTGTTTCTGTCCAAATTGCTCGTGATTAATTAAATCACGGACAAGTGATAATTGATTAAGTTGGTGCAGTCGCAGCTCTACGAGACGTTCTCTCTCATTAGCGGTCACATTTAATTCAGTTTTCGTTCAGGTTGGAACAAAAAGGTCCCGCTGGGGTGGTCACTTTTGATCAGCTAAACTAAAACGATTGTACATACGGTCGTTGGAGTGTAAATCGTGGAGTTGTGCGCGCCGTGGTTGCTATGGCGACACGGCAAGGTCCTTAAATCGCGATCTCTCTGTGATATGATGGGGAAAAGATTATGCCTTTATGTCGCCTTTAAATAATTGAAATGACCTCGTCCAAGTTTGCATTTGTCACTTTACCCATGAAGAGGACGCAGCTTGCTCATCGGGAACACCTTCGATCTCGGGGGTCACGCTTAATTGCCGCACGTTTTTAATTGCATTTTGTCGCCTCGTAATACATTGGCTTGTCTTTGTTGAGTCGATAGTGCTCGATTTCACCTTAAGATGAAAGTGAAAACTTCTTAACCCCCCGCCCACCTCGTACTCCCTCTTCTGATGAGACACTCGATTCTCTGCAAATATGAAGAGTCGTTTCACAAAGGGTGAAATGTACTGGCGCGCTGCCTGTTAGTTAGTTATTCATGCACACGCTGCGCTGCTATGAATATCCAGAGTTGACTCTCATAGCACCTGTTCTTATCCGCCATGGAAAATGACAAAATGAATAGTCATATTAATAATTAGGGATGAAACATGAATTCATTTACATGGATGGATAATACAGTACAGCTTTTCATCATTACATGGCATTCAATCAAACACGACTTGATGTCAATGAAACGACCACAAAAGACACACATGCTAGATGGAAAAGAAAGGATTCAAGTGTGTCACAAAAATATCTAAAATTGATATTTGACAATGATTCAGAAATATGCATAAATAGTGTTAGGGTGGGGGGGAATTGAGACAAAAATACAATGAAAAAATATTGCCTTCACGAGCAAAAAAACTACAACAAATATTCAATGAAAAAAAGTATTTGTGGAAAAAAGAAAAATGATACATTGAAAAAATTGACAAAATTTCAAAAATGCCAGCAAAAACAAGAATTCAAAAACCAAAAATACAAAGAGAAAAATATTTCCTTACATTCCATCAATCATCAACCAATCATTCATATTTTACAAATATTAGAAAAAAATGACACACTATTATACCAAAATAAAGGAACATGATTCAAAATGTTACAAAACAACAAACAAAAAATACAAAAAGACGACACAAAATTAGAAACAGTACAAAGGTATTGGAAAAACACAGAACTAATGGACAAAATAAGGACAAATATTAGACTTTTTTTTTTACAGGAAATAAATAGAACTACAAACCATAGAAATATTGCACCAAAAAACGTCTTCCTGTTCTGCCTTCATAGTTTCTGTCTTCATGGATGAGAAATATCCAACAGACAACTCCAGTACTACTTTCAGAGACGCTTTGTACGCTAGTAACCATAATTATCGCATCATCCCTAATTAGGACCCATGATCAATTAATCTTATAATAAAGCAGTTTATAAGAATGAAAGAAAATGTTAATGGTCGCTGTTGAAAGAGAGTCGGTGTCTTTGAACGCAGCTTTATTGCTGCTTTGGCCTTAATAAAGCCTCATTTACTGTACCCTGCAGGCGCCTACATTTCTATTCATTGGCACAGAGGGAATTAGTCATTGGAAAATTGGATTACCTCTTTTTTGTCTCTCTCTTTTAATTTGTACTCTGGCATACCCCTTACTTCTCTATTCCTCATAGTACCACCACGTTGGATTCACTTTTACACGTTTATCACAGGAAAAATGAAAACAAAAAAAGCGCAATCAGCATTTGTGTGTTTGGGTTTGGTGATTTATTCGCTGCTCCCGTCTTTAAATGAGCCACCTTCTTGTACAGAGGAGCAAACGCGGGTTGAAGTTTATACCCGTGTGCTGTGAAATAAATACGGCGAGGACTTGGCAGCGCTGCCGGCGGCTCGCTCGGGCGCCGTGTGTTTTACATCCCGCAGACGTGCAAACAAACTCTTTGTACAAAGTGACTGAAATGGAAACGCAGCCAGGGCATAAATAGCACTTTGACGAAGGTGTGCCGACAAAATAAAAAATTTAAAAAAGGAGAAATCAAAAGGTGGCCGTTTCGTTCTCGAGGATTGACGGGAAAAGGCGGATGGGCGGGCAGGCAACCGGGGTTTCTTTGTTCCGTGTGGGCCTAATGAGTGGCCCGCAATGTGTCTCGAACAGCAAAAGTAAACTTTTGACTTATTTGAGCCACCTTCTTTCATTGCTGATGATGGTGGTGGTGAGGGAGGATGCCTGGGGGACTTTCCGGAGTATTGTGGACTATTATTTATTCATGTCATTGTGTTTATCCACCAGAGAAAAAGCTGATAATTGTGCTCCAGCACCATTTTTTATTTTCCTTTTGCAGGCTAAGGTTACTGATGCTAACACATATAAGGTGTCAGAGGCAGCTAAGGCTGTTGATATGGGTGGAGAAGCTTGTTAAGGCAGAGCAGAATGCTAAAAATGCTCAAACATCTAAGGTTGGGCTACAAAGACAGCTAAAGATGCTATGACAGCTAAGGGTACCAAAGTGGTTAAAGTCACTTAATGCAGCTACGGTTGGCTAAGATGGCTAAAATGCTGAGACAGCTAAAATTGCCAAGACAGCTCAGGTTACTAAGATGGTTAAGGGCGCTATGGCAGCTATGGACAACCAGATGGTTAAAGTTTCAAGGTAGCCACGCTTGGCAAAGAAAGGTAGAATGCTAAGGATGCTAACCTTGGTTGTCAAAGCATTATCAGCTGCCTTCGCATTCAAGTCATCCATTTTGTGTCCAGAGATGATGTGTCAGGCCTTACTGATGTGTCAGGCCTAACTGTATTCGCAACGTTAGCTGTCTCACAAATTTAACATCCTTATTCCTTTTAACAACCTGAGCAGTCTCTGCAATGTCAACAACCTCAACATTTGTAGGATCCTTAGCTAATTGTTACGGTCAATCGTAGCTATCTTAATAACGAGCTACTTTGGTATTCTTAACTGCAAATGTAGCTATCTGAGCAAAATAAGCATCATTAGCTGTTTTACTAAGCTAATCTGTCTCAGCATCCTTCAGAACCTTTTTAGTTTTGGCATTCTTTACTGCTTTAACATTCAAACTAAAATGTTAGCCAACCATAGCTGTCACTTTATGTACATTGGCTTCCTTTGCAAACGCAGCAACTTTAGCCGTCTTAGAAATCTTAGAATTAGAAAGCACAGGTTGGGAAGACGGATGATTATCTCGCTTAACAGCTTCAGCTTTGTAAGCCTAAGTCTTAGCAACAGTAGCTATTTAAACAGCTTTAGCCAACCATAGCTGATACCTATGGCATCTTCAGATGTCTGATATATCTATCTATCTATCTATCTATCTATCTATCTATCTATCTATCTATCTATCTATCTATCTATCTATCTATCTATCTATCTATCTATCTATCTATCTATCTATCTATCTATCTATCTATCTATCTATCTATCTATCTATCTATCTATCTATCTCTCTATATATATCTATCTATCTATCTATCTATCTATCTATCTATCTATCTATCTATCTATCTATCTATCTATCTATCTATCTATCTATCTATCTATCTATCTATCTATCTATCTATCTATCTATCTATATATATATATATATATATATATATATATATATATATATATGAACATTAGTGTCTCTGAACCTTTACCTGATTACAGGTAAAAGTTATTTTGTTAATTCTGATGGAGAAGCACTTGGCCACAATTTAAGGCAATATGGTCTGCACTAAGCCAAAAGTCAAACGTCAACATGGTATGGAAGAAGCAGGAATTGTGCTTGAGTTCCAGCCAGGTCCATTTGAAACACCACACGTGGATACGGGCCACCAGCATATTAGTTCCAGGCACTGGTGTCGGCCAGGAGATGCTTAAAATAGTCGTCGCATGCCTTCAGGCTGAGGTGAGCGCACAACAGCGCGCACTTTTCATCCTTGAACAATGACGTCCCCCGCCAGGAGGCTTGGATGGGGCATCATGGGGTTTTTGAGATGGCGAGGGGGCTGGGTGTTAATGATGCCACACTACATCAGTGATGATTCCGTGGACAAGCCGACTAACGACCTAACGACCAGGACGGAGCTCATGGAAAATGTTTGTTCAGTGACTCAGACAGCAGTTCAACTGTCGTTGGCGAAACAGTTTTGATAATGACGAAAAGGAAGAAAAATATCGGAACTTTTTTTTTAATGTAGATTTTTTTTTTTTTAAAGAACAAAAAAATATGATGTTCATGTGAGCAAACACTGCTGTTGGATCCACGACTGCCGCCTATAGCTTTGCAGAAACTGTTCTCAGAATTGTTCGTAGGGGTAAAGTGTAACCAGATGATGTCCTTCAGATGGATCGTGGGGTACGCCGTCCCTCCGGTTGGGAGGATGACAGTGGACTGGATGGATGGCTCTGGCATAGGCCAGGTTGATGGGGAGGAAACGCGATGTCTCATTAGCCGTTTTTTTCCCCACCCTCTTTTTCATAAAGAATACATTTTTAAGTTTTACAAAAATGTGATATATGTCGCAAACACTGCGTTTGGAACCGATGCTGCCAGTTGCTGCTCTGCAGACAGAATTAATTCGCTTTTGTTTTTGAGGTAAGATGGCTAAAAACGCCAAGAGCTTGAACGACATCTGCAACATGTTCACACGGTCGTGTGTCTGGCGACTCCGTTAACGAGCTTGCGTTGGCTTCCCGGTCCGGCGCAAGGCATCCCGCCGTAATTTGCCCGACACTCAGCGTCTGAGTAATGGACGTCGGCTTTTAAGTGGCGATAACAACGTTGGAGGTCGGCCGTAAATGGAACCGTGCCGTCCTGTGCGGTCATGTTCTTTCATTACAACACAAATATAATTTCCATTTCCTGCACCATGTCTATAAAAAGACCATTTGTGTCCCACCATGCCATGCATTAGCTCTATTCTTTCCTAGTATTGATTTAAAGCAGGTAAGGAGCGCAGTCAGAGATATTTTTTTGTTGTTGTAGTGTTTTTTTTTTCTTCCAAAGCTGGCTCAGTTATCGCTTTCTTTGCAAGCCCTTGCTTGCGTTTGTCTTGGCAGGGTGTTTGGACCGCGGGCAGCCAGCAGCATGGCTGCAGTTTAAGCCACAAAATGGAATCTGTTCAAGTGCAACTCTGATTTCAATTGGACTCACCTGCAGTTTCATTGTTCTCAAACTGGGGTGGTGGTGTATTTTGACAGCAACAAAGTCCTACTTATTTTTGAGAACAGAACATTTATTATTTGGAGAAAACGCACATGCGGTCCTATTTATTCAAAAATAAAGGCGTCTTTCTCACCATACAAGGTATGATATTAAGGGAATAAACATGAATTTTTGGAATTAACTTGTAATAATATGACTTTATTCCCCTTTTAAACTTTGAATAACATATTGCGACTTTACCTTGGGGAAAATATAACAGTTGTAAGATTGCAACATTTTAGATTGACAAAATAGGCAAGATTACAATGTTTCTCTCCAAAATAGGCAACTTTTGATAAAAGTTATTAAATACAATGTTTTAAGAACCACCGTGCTGAAATATTTGTAGTGTAATTGTGGGTCCTTGACAAACAAATCTTACAGAGCCCCATGCAGAATTTTTTTTTTTTTTTGTGTTTTGAAAAGAAAATCCTCATGCTTTTGGGCAGCCGCTTAGTTCGCACATGCCTCCCGCCAGCTCTTCTCCGGCGTCCGGGGTCCCAAGAGCCAAAGAGTTCAGGACCCCATAAGACCGATAAAAAGATGAAATGATGACAAAAATAACAAGTCTCAGAGCCAAACCTAAACTCTGCTGTGGTGTGTCATCTGGGAATGAAAAGAAAACTGATGAGGATGATGACGACGATTCTCTGAGCATTTGCAAAGCTATTAGGCATCCAATTAAGCCGCTGCTTTGGCAACAGTAGCTTAATGTACCTCCCGTTATGAGTGTGTTATTTCTATTTGGTGTAAGAGGTGTATTTAACAGAACAATGATCACTTTTTTTTCCTCATTGACTGCGGCATAGTGAAGCCTTGACAATGCAGAATAGAAACAATCAAGAGCTCTGAAGGAGGTTTTGTTCGTAATTGTTGTTTGCTTGCATATCTGGTTTGTTGTGCAAAAATTAGGTAAATGTCACCGAAACCAAAAGAAATGCTTTAGTATGGTGGCTAGGCATGCTAAAGCGATTAAGATGATGTTAAAACACATAAGGATGCTAGTAGATAGTCATTGTTTCTTAGTCAGTTCTTGATTCACTGGTGATAAGAAAGAGGGTTTTTTTGAGGAAGCAAAGCATGCTACTGAAACTAAGACTGTTAAGGGTGCTCTATAGCTTAGAATGTTAAAACAGCTAACAGCTAAGACTGCTAGGAATACTGATGTTGCTCGGGGAAGCTACGCCAGCTTATGTGACCAAGGAAGCTAACTATGCTTCGATAAGAATCCTCAGATAGGTGTGTTGCTAGGGCACCGAATGTTACTACAACAAATGTATGATGTTAACACAGCAGTGGTTCGTTATGTGGTTAAGGATGGTAAGGATGGTAAGACAGCTAAGTTTTCTCAGGCAGCTGAGTTTTCTTAGACCGCGACGGATCCTAAGACAGTGGATGTCGTTAATGAAGCTAAGGTCGCTAAGGTTTCCAAGACTCCCAAGAATGTTAAAACGAGGTTTCAAAGACAGTTAAAGATGCTAAGAAAACTAAAGCAGCTACGATGCGCTTTCTAAGTTAGCAAAGGGTGTGAAGACAGCTTCGGTTTCTCTAGCAGCTGTAGATTCTAAGACATCTTTCTTAGACTGCCGATGATACTTAGACAGCTCTAGCTGCCAATAATGCTAAGAAAGCAAATATTGCTCACCTACCACAGCTATGTTTTTGTGTGGAAAAGCTCAGATTTGTGAAGATGTTCACACAGCCAAGGATGCTAATAATGCTAGGACAGCTACATTTGCTCGGATTGGTGTTGGTGCAGCAAAGACAACTTTGGAATTAACAGCACATTTAGAGCCATGGGTGCAGTTGAGACAATTTAAAATTGTGACTCTCTAGATGAATGTTGACTCTCCTTCATTGATTTTGCTGTTTTTTTGGTTTTTTTTTTTAACCCTCACTCGCCCCCATCTGATACGTCACGTCATCTTTAAATTATATTTTTCTATTTACCCAATTCAATTTAAACGCTGTCTCCTCAGATAAATGCCTCCTTAAACATAAATTCCCGTTGAATATCTGCAAGGCCGTAATGATTCTGTCTGTCTGTCGGGTGCGGCCTTGGCGCTTGTGATGAGACGCGTTGCTTGGAATGTGTAATTTTAGATTTGTGGAAAAGTGCTATATGTGACGCCCCCCAATCCTCCCTTAAAAAAAAAATCTGCAAATGTGAAATTGTGTTTGCCAAACCTCGATTATGTGGGGGTCCACTGTAGTAGAGGGAATGTTTACACCACCTCCAAGCAGAAGCAGTGAAGTATCCAAGCCAAGCATTCTAAGGGCAGATTCAACAAAACAAAACAACAAAAACAATTTTACAATTATATTTGGTGTTGTATATATATTTTAAAAATTGTTTTTATGAACAAAACCAACTTGCACCACTTTAAAAATGTGGTAAAGGCTGCTGTGTTGCAACATGTGTGGGTCATTTTCTTTTTTGTGTTTAATGGGCACGTTGGTCAACTTTAGCTCTTGCCCAAGGCGACGCGAACTAGTGCTATTTCATCAATCAATATGTTTGGAAAAACAAAGTTAATGAGTCGGACATGTTGTATCACTGCGACTTGTGTTGTAAAAAAAGACAGAAACGATAGTTGTGTGGCATTCGGGTCGTGGCCAAATGCCGCTATGATCCTGGGGGGAAAAAAAATCTTGAATGTTTGTCCATAAATGCAGAAAGAAATAAAACAAAAAAAATTAAATAATGCAGTTTTAATGATCGGCCAGAAATTGGGCGGACATGCCAATCATAACAAGAGGCACATCGTGTTTCTGAAGGATCCTTGCATGAAATTGAAGAGAAAACAAGTCGTTTTGTTTTGAAGGCGCATATATAAAAAACGGCGGTGAGGAATTTTATTAAAATTAGCACCTTTGGGAAATGGGAATGCGAATTGACAAAATTGTGAAACTATTTTTTGCCAAGACACGAAACCTAGTAAAAATGTCTGGAATATAAGGTGTTTCATTTTTTTTGCTGATCACTTCAATTATTTGCTCTGAGCAAGGGGGTGCAAGCGCATACGTGCTGCTCTTAATGGCCTTGCGGTCACTGACAAATGGATGAAACTTACTTTTCAAAGGCAGTGTGCTCGTTTATTGATGTCATGTTAGCAGAAGCATTAAAAGCTGCATTTATTAGAAATATTTAATTGAAAAAGCACACCGCGCCAACGGATGTTGTGGCCTTAATGCGTTTTTTAATGAAAATGTTTTTACTTATTGGACCATTTTTGTTGTTGTTATTTGTTGACGTCAAACAGCAACACTATGCTGTCTGCTGCTGCTTGCTAATGAGACCTGTAATGAGTTGCTCTGTTGCGCTTAACACCGCACTTCCATTAGCCTGCGCCAGCTAGCATGTTGGCCCTACTAACGAGCTCGCTAATGCCTTCGCTTCAGACCTTTAATGACTCACGTGTTTGCTCGTTGCTCGCTGAAGCTGTCAGGAGCCAATCGGTCCACTTGATGCTAAGTGAAGGTGCCGCTCGCGCCGCCGGGATGGAGCGATGGCAAGCAAAAGGCGGCTGCCGACCCATTTCAGGGTCTTTTTCAAGCAGAAAGGCCACCCAGATCGATTTAGTATTGAGTTGCACTTTTCAAACTGGAGTGCAGGGGTTAGGTTAGGGTGATGAAAAAAAAAAAACAAGTACATCCCGACCTACATATGGAGACTGGGGTGCCAATACAACAAACATATTAAACCAAGTGTACCTCGCTGCCATAGCTTTAAGCCAGTAAAATGCTTGGAAACGTCACTAGAACAGTCAGACAAGTTGTGACGAAATGGGAAAATTGAGAACACTTACTGTGCTTTTGTAAATAAACTCCTCTCTAATCGTGGCCCCGTTGTTAGTGCAAGTCATCCTACGACGATGGAGAAATATATAGAATTATACTGAACTGACCGTATTTTCCGCACTATAAGGCGCACCACAAAATTTGTGATTTTCTCCAAAGACGACAGTTCGCCTTATAATCTGATGCTCCTTATATTTGGATCGATATCCTGATTTCATGGATGTAGTATTTTAAATGTTCTGTCAAGCAAACGCTTTGTTACAGCTGCAGCGGTTGTGAGAGCGCTATATAACGCGTAGCTCCATCTAGTGGATGCATAACGCAACCTCAGCCATGATTGTAGCTTCTATTCAATGCCCCTTATAATGCGGTGCACCCTACATATGAAAACAGTTTTTAAATCAACCATTCATAGAAGGTGCGCCTTAGACTCCGAAGCGCCTTATAATGCGGAAAATGCGGTAATGTGGTTTCCTTCCTATTGAACGGGTCATGACTATTAAGATGGAAATGCTCAAAACGGAGGCCTCGCGGGCATTTGCTACTTACGCACGACACGGGGCCCATCTCATGCTAATGTGTCTAATTGTTTCCTAATCAGATGCGAATCAATGAGTTGCATTCTAATCCTCTTGCGGGGGCGCTCGCCGAGCCGTGATGGATGAAGGCCCAGTCAGCAGAAACGCAAAGCCGGGCCCCAACGCCGCGATGCCTTCGTTTGTCTCAGTCTGTTTGAGTTAAAATTGCTTGGATGGTATTTAGGAGACCCGTGTGGCCGTTTTCCGGGCCTGAGCAGATAAGCTGAAAAAAAAGGAAGTCATAATAAGAGGGCTAGGGTCAATTATTCCCCTTGTGCCATGTCGGGCAGTTCCTACTTCCTCGTGAGGTGGTTGTGATCAGTTGAGGTTGGAATTTGTTCTCCCGTTGCCTCAGGAGGTCGTCCATACCCGCAAGCACATTTTCCTGCACAGTGCAACATCTGCCCACGGGTCTCATTGCAGATGGAGCTTCTCGGTTTGAATCGACTGCGTGTATGTCATCCGTGCTCTTTGGAGTGCGGCAAGTCGATGTTCTTGCTGATCTTGCCTGAGGGTCTGCCTGGGTACTCCCGACTTCCTCACCTAATCCAGAAAGGGTCGTTGAAGAGATGCAATTGTCCAGGGTGTAAGTGTGCTCCCTCCTGTGATTGGCGGAAACCCCGTTTGGGTTGTATCCCGCCGTTGGGAAAGGCCGCAACCTCATCCGTGAGCCGAATTAATGCGATTGAAAATGGAGGGATGGCCGGACGGCTTTACAGTTGCGTTTGAATTTGCCGTTTGCAGGATGTTTGGGAAATTTGAAAGGCACAAATTGGACCGCCTGTTGAGTTTGGGTCACTGTGACGATGTTGTCAAAGGTGCTGCGGAAGGGACGATTTCGCAAGTTACTCGGACCAGAGAAAGTGAACTGAAGTGATGGTGAACTGCCGGGTTGCATTTATTTACGTTCTCCTGGAAACTGAACCTTGACAACTAATACTCCCAAAGGTGTTTTTGCAGGCGCTAAAGCTAACTCAGGAACGGCCTCTTCTACCTCAGAAAGATATTGTTCTTTGAATAAATTTGGTGGGCATTTTTAGAAGACAAACTGATCCTCAACATTTTGTGTGTTTGCCACCAAATTTGAACCATCTATACAAGGGCAGAACGTTTTGGAGTTTTTGGTCATTTTCTGTTTTCTTACATGAAAGCAGACAGACTGACTCTTGGTATTGGCAAACATCTGTTTTTACTGTGGAAAACAGTGATTATCATTTCCTCACATGTTACGTAACAAAACTAGTAACTGAATCTTCATTTTTGTGTTTGTGTGTTTTCTGCACTGCCGATTTGAAATATTGTCCCGTTTTTGATGAGGGATGGAAATTAAGCAATTTGTTTTGGTCTGATTCATCGCCAAAATCACAGACAGATGAAGCGATGGCTAAAATAGTCATGAGTTGTGGCCCTTCGCGTTGTGCTGTTTTGAATGCGCTTTTGGACCAGATTTTCATATTGGCGATCACCATCGTCCAAAAATGTTCCCCGAAAAGCTCATTTTACAGACTCCCAAAATTCAACGTCTCTTGGAACCTGTCGGCGGATTTTCAAAATTGTTGCTGTGGTGTTGTTGAAGTTGAAGTTGTCGCGCCAACCAGATTTGGAGAAGACCAAATTCACAAGCCCGTCGAGTGATTGCTGATCGAGGAAAGGAAATTTCTGTGTTGCGGTACAGAGTTGGTGTTTATGCACTGTGAAGTTTGTGTTTGAAAGGGGGATGTCTCACCGGAAATTGTATTTGTATACACGCGAAGGTGTGTATAAGGTGTTTTTTCCCCCCTCCCATACTAAAGCAAATTCAGACATGACTTCTCCTTCCTCAAATTCTTCCCAGCTGGGCTGAGTTGGCGGAGACCAAGTAGGAGGTGCTGATGTTTGTTTTTCAAATGTCATTTAAGTCTTGAATATGTGTGTGTGTGTGTGTGTGTGTGTGTGATGTTTGGGTGTGTTTCCCTCCCGTCCGACGGCCCTCCGCCACCATGTGTTGTCTGTGTTTGTGGTCCACAGGTCCTCCGCTGCTTTGTTCCTCCGCCTCCTCCTCCCCTGTCGAGCAGCCTCCGTACCCTCCCCCTTGCATCGGGGCCAATCAGAGCCAAGGGGGGTTGCTAGGTAACAGTGCGGCTCAGCCAGCCCGGGACTCTGACTCGGAGGATGAGTTTGGCCCCGGTTCATTCTTAGTTAAAGCTGGCTCAGGGAACCTGTACGCCGCAGCTGCTGACGGTGAGTGGTTTCTCAACTCTACTTCCTTTCTGGAGGCGTGGCCTGCCCGCCGCCCCTCACGCCCCGCCGGACGCGTCGGGTTGAAGGTTGTGCAGACGGCTGTCGG
The DNA here is from genome assembly GCA_026261675.1 of Hippocampus mohnikei. Taxonomy (NCBI): domain Eukaryota; kingdom Metazoa; phylum Chordata; class Actinopteri; order Syngnathiformes; family Syngnathidae; genus Hippocampus; species Hippocampus mohnikei. The sequence continues at coordinate 1,890,911 of JAKGUB010000327.1, forward strand.
CGACAAGGATGGCCCCTCTGATTTATTTATTTATTTTTCTGTCAGCACGAGAGAGAAGAAAGTTTTCGAGTTGATAAACAGCCTCGGGAAACGCCAGCGAGCGAGGTCTGCAAAGTTGAGCTTTAAAAGATGGAGGAGGGATTTGTCTCAGTTGGCAGCACAGGGGAATATTGGTTAGGACATCCGACTCGGCTTTGAGGTTTGGGTTTGAATCTCGGGGCCGGCCTTCCTGTTTGGAGTTGGCATGTTTTGTCCGTTTTTGCGTGGGTTTCCTCCCAGCTAGCTGCCAGACACATGCATGTTGAAGACCGTATACGTTGTCCAGGAGTCAAAATGTGTACGTGAATGGTTGCCTATATTGGCTGGCGACCAGTCCAGGGTTCGCCCCACCTCTCGCCCAAAGTCCTTTGACTCAGGCCGCGGCTCCCACATGAGGTCTTTTTTAAAAAAAAAAAAAGGGATTTTAGATTCATCGCACTGTTTCCTTGTTTTCTTGCCTCCATGTGCCTCTTCAGACTGTAAGAAGCGGTCGTCTTTAATGCCTCGGCACCGGAAATGACGTCAAGTGTTAACTCGGTGAAAGACATTACTTTAATTAACAAGTAAAACGCAGCCCCCCCTGGAGCCAGTTTAGCGCTTTTCAAATACTCCCGTGCGACGCGTCGTGAATACGCGTTGGCTCCTCGCCAAAGGCGGCAGCCGCTTATCGGCGTTCTCTGTCTGAAAAGTGCCATTAATGTGTCAGAAGGCGGCAAGTAAGAGTCGCTCCAACGTGGATTACTGATCTTCATGAGAATGACTTGCATTTTTTGCTGGGCCATAATGCTTGCAAACTCAGCAATGTTTTGATTGGTGAAAATTTTAGGGGCCCCAGACATGACCCCTGAAAAAATCACTCCGTTGGACCAACGCCACTGGGCGGACATGTATTTCCTTGAAGGTCCAAAGTCTCAAGGGCCCATGTTTGAAACTGGACATGAAGTCAGCCATTTTGGTTTGAAGCAGCAATTTTGGGTTGACCGATTCATGGTGGACTCTTCCGAGCGACTGGCTCAAACGAGCCTCAGTTGGAATCATGCGGAATGTTGCTGCACATCTATACGGTCGTGCAACTCCATGAGCTGGATTACGGCCTCACTTGGCTCCAATGCGTGCTGACTTGACTCTCGTAAAATCGAAATGTGCACTTCTGGCTCTGCCCTGCTACCTCATTTATGTACTTAAACCAGTGTTTGGTCCCAGTGGCCCTTGTACATCACATCCTATAGACTTGGGCCCCCTGGCTTCTTGTATTAAGACAACAGTCTCAAACTTGGGTCTTAAAATGGACAGTGATTTTGACTTGGACCAGCAAATTGGTGCCCTTGTTAAATCCAGCTTCTTTCATTTTAGGCAGCTGGCCAAAGTCAAGCCTCTCCTTTCTCATGAGCACTTTGAAACAGTAACTCATGCCTTCCTCACATCCTGGCTGGATTACTGTAACACACTTTAGTTTGCAATCAGCCAATCCTCCATGAAGCGTCTCCAGATGGTCCAGAATGCTGCCGCTCGCCTCTTGACTGGTACTCGGAAGAGGGAGCGCATCACTCCTACTCTGGCATTCCTTCACTGGCTCCCGATACATTTTAGAGTTATTTTAAGAGCCTATTATTTGTTTTCAAATCTTTAAATGGGTTTACTGTTTTTGTGCTTTCTACTGTCTGTTACTAATGATTAGTTTTATTGTTTCTTGTTGTATATATGATAATTGCTCCATGTACAGCACTTTGTATACAGCGGTGGTTGTTGCTAGAAATACAGTTGAGTTGAGTATCTTAGTGGAGGTAGAATGTTGAGTTTTTTGTTTTTTTTTTATCAGAAAACCGTCGACTTTAATCTTTACACAAAAATACATGGACTATCCTTCCGTATATATTCTTGAAAATTAGGCCTTTTGTTTGTCGGTTGAGAGCCTCCTTTAAGGTTCACAATGTATTCCGACCACTTGTCATAACAAGAAGAAGCTTTTCCACAGCTTCTCTCAATTTCCATTTCTTCAATGGCAACTCTCTCTGCTCTCCTGACAAGCGAAATGAAACACTCTTAATAATTGGTCGAGATCCCAACGGGTCAAATTACATCAAGCTCCAAAGTGTCTCAGCTGCCCACCTGCTTGGGAAGGGACCCCCCTTCCTCCCCTTTGGAAAAGTGTTATTAATCCCATCGCAAATCTCCTCCTTAATTCCTCGAGAGATGACATGGTGGTCATCTGGCTTTGACGGGGCGATCCTGGAGAGGCGGGGTGCCGACGGCGGCCTTGACGCTCTTTTCCGCTGCAGATTACCCTCGCAACAATAAGGCCGCTTGCATAGGTAAAGTGGCTAGCTTAGCCTCGAGGCTGTCAACAGGATGACGGCTGGCGGAGGAGCGGGTGAGGACTTCTTCATTTAGTTCCACATTCCTTTTTCCAAGCCAACAACGAGCGCGTCATGCAAAATGCGCTTTGCTCCCCCCCCACCCAATGAATGCCAACAATGGCTGACGGGGAGGAAGGAGTTAATTACAATCACAAAGGAGATCAGAGGAGCCCCCGCATTGTTTTGCTTTTGCCGCCACCACACAACTCATTAAGCCGGCGAAAAGTTGCTGCATTGCAGCACATCACATGCGAGAGCACTTGGCGGAGCAATTACATTGAAATGATGCAGCCAAGCAATTGAATCAAACGCTCTGAGTGTGTTTTACGCTTATTGTTTAATGAAGTGGTTGAACAAGAAGTGCGTGGACGGGATTTGTCTTGAGATTTTGCGGAGGAGAAGTACTTGGTACGCTCTTTTTTTGGACCACCTGATACCGCATGGATATATGGATAGCTTTATTAGGGCCTCAGCATGCATGGAACTTAATTTCCCATTCACTGACTTAAAAAAAAAAAAAAAAAAGAGCCCCGAAGCCAGTTCCATTTGGCCACACGATATTTGATTGGCTTATCTATCGTGAGTAGCCCGCCCAAAAGAAAGTCTTCTGTGCAGCTGGACTTTTGACCACTGGGCACGTCAAAGACGATTCAAGAAACAAGAAGATTCCAGTTGCCCCGATTCAACATTTGTGGATGACAATGTACGAGACTCTCCACGCATATTGAGAAAACGCCTTTTCTAGCAAGCACATTGGTCATTTTGATTGATATCGAGGCAGTAAGTTTAGTTGGGCAAATATGCCATTGTTGTTTTTTTCAGTTGGGTGCCGTGAGAATTGCCAAATGTAAAAAAAAACTAAAAACACGAGTCTATGCTCAAAAAATTGTCAGAAAATACTCACTTAGAATGGTGTGGCTAATTTTGTGTCCACTGAAGGTTTGGTTTAAAAGGGGCAGCTAAGAAATAAATAAATAAAAGCCGTTAAAAAGCCAGACAAGAGTGTGGGGGGGGGGGGGATAATTTTTCATGATACGTTTTTAATTGTCAGTAAACAAGCTCGCATTCTGTGTGCTGCACTGCGGAGCAGGTGGCTTTTTATCACGTTGCATCACACTTGCCCGGGGTCATCTCGGAGCCCACATGCAGGAGGATCGAAGTGTTCCGCAGGATTTCGAGCGAGCTAAATAGAAACCTGAAAGGATGTCGTGGGGGTTTTTTTCTTCTTCTTTTTCCTCTTCTTCTTGGTTTCACCGGGATTGGAAACGCGTGGCCGCAAGGCTGATGAGGCCCGCTCGCCGGAGCCTACAGTCCCTTTTGTGCCGTCGGCTTTCTCCGAGGCGCTGCCTTCCCGGGGAGCCTGCAAGGCTCCGCCCGATCTCCCGCTATTAGCATCTCTTAATGCCTAGCAGCGGGGGGCCCGGGCCACTGTGGGCTCTCAATGTAGCTTTGGGGGGGGGGGTCAAAAAAGGGACTTGCCTGCCCTCCAGCCGCTTACACCTGACCCGGCCGGAGCCCTGAGCCATGCTCAAGGCCTGGGAGGGGAGGGGGGAAAGGGGTGCAAGCGAACTCACCTAAGCTCTCAAACTGCTTCATCATCCCCCCACGTACATGTAAGGGTGACGCAAATGTGCCTTTCGAGAGGTTGCACCTGAAACCTGAGGGGCTAATTGTGATGATTGCCGCTGTGATAATCGAATTGTCCTCAGGGGATGAATAAAGTCTCAGCCTGTGCGTCTGTCCGTCCGTCTGTCTGTCTCACAGTTTCAAGAGGGTTGATGTGCGTGTGGTGTTTTTTTTTTTCCCCCTAAAATGTTGTTTTGGTATGTTTGGTATTTTTTCGAAATAATTCTTCAGATATTTTTTAATGTACTTTTTGTTTAAAAAATTCCCTGATGTTTTTTTCCATCTACTGCTCCTATTTCACATAATTCTTTTATTTTATTTTTTTATATTCTTTGCTATTCATTCCTCAAAACATTTCACCTCAGCAGTTAGCGGCGCACGCTGTGATGCCACAAATTAAGATTTATTTTTATTTTATTTTTTTCTGTGTCCGACCAGGCGAAAATTTCCCCTCAGTTTGTTTTTCCCCGAGGCCGAAAATGCAGATTCGTTGTGGATGGAAGTCGCAACAACATTGAAAAACTGACTTTGTTGTTGACAGAAATCACAACATGATGCCATGATGTCGTTTAGTGGGAGTCGGGGCTTCAAAGACGGGCTGTTTCTCTTGATGTCGTCGTTTTGTTGTCAGCGGAGTGCAGCCGGCAGACAATTTGTCCTCTTGCATCCTTGTCAGTGCACGACCAGCGTGCCTAATGCTCTTTACATAGCAACATATCTTTTTTATTTTTTTTATTTTTTTTGCTGACACAAATTGAGATGCATCACATCCATCGCATGATGATCACCGACCATCTGTGCCCCCCCCTTATCCATCCCGTAACGAAATCTCGAAGCCCTCTCTGATGGATGCGCGGCAGACGGACGTACGGAAAGCCGCACGCATAACCACTCGTCTTGTTTCGGCGGTGACAGGAAATCCATGAAATCTCGGGAGAGGAGCGGCAGGCATCTGCCTGCGGCACTGCTAATGGTCCAGGATAGCAAAGAAAAGCTCAATTTATAGATAACGTTACAGTGAAGCCCGATTTTATCATGCGTGTGGGGTGGAGGGGGTGGTTGACCATTTTACCCCTCTCGTATGCTCTCCACACATTAAAACTTGTCAAAACATGCTTAAAAAATCTGTTTGGAAAAAAAAATGTTCTGACTCTCGCTGTCATGTTACTCACTGGCGTGACTGCAACTACTATGATTACCAACATAACTAATACTACTTTCAAGTTTAAGTTACTTAATTGGTCACGGAGTGTTTTTATTTTTCAAGACAGGGGGGTCGGGGGTGGGGGGGGGGCTTCATCACATGATTGGTATACGATGGAAACAACACAAACCTTGGACACAGACAGTGGACCTTCCCGTTCAAACACTGCCACACATACTGTCCACCACAATGGCCAACATTGCATCGGAGTCATATGGTATTCCACAGGGTTCAATCTTGGGGCCCTGCTGTTATCATTGTATTTGCTGGCCCTGCATGGTATTTTCTTTCACTTCAATGCAGATGACAGTCAGCGCTATATCCCGCTAAGCAAACAGTATGCTTTCCCCACTTTTGTCCGTTCTTGAGGAAATCAAAGCCCGGATGGCAGGAAACATCTTGAACTGCAATGGAAAAACAAGTATGCCTCCTGGTGTGAGTTGTGACATCGAAAGCACCACAATTGGTCATGCAGGCGAGCTCAGTGGTAGAGCCACCGTGTGTTTGTTCGCTCCACACTACCTGTTTGTTCCTTCTCTGACGAGTCCGGGTGAGACGGCTGCTATTCCCGCCAAGCTTCGCCGCGGACTTGTCTAATGTTGCAAGAAAGCTTGGGCTCGAAGCAAGCCGGCAGAAAAGTCTTGCTTGACTGCTTTCCTGATAAATTTGTATGTTTTTTTGTTGTTGTTGTTGCTTTTTTAATAGACAAACACTACTCGCCTGGAAATAGTGCGGTGGTGATAAGCCATAGGCACCGCAGAGCTGAGCGAGATCTAATGATTTCTTGCGGAGGCCCATAGCTTTTGATTAATGTTGTCCAATCCAATGGCTCACCCTCGGACGCTCTGCACGGCCGTTTTGTATCTCACGCCGCTTGATCTCTGTGACCACCGCGCGTGCGTTCATGTGATAGCCCGCTAGCTGCGTTGCGCGTATGTCATGTCCAGAAACGAGGCGAAATCCGCCTTTGCATTGTACACTTTCTTTTTACAGTTAGCATTTTTGGTCGTATTTTTTTACTCGTTGAATTTCTTGACTCTGATTGTCTTTGCATTTCAGTCATGTGATCTATTCCTGTAAGCTACGCTGTGTCCGTTTCGCGGAATGTGATCGACTCTGAAGACGTAAAATAACCACGCACTATATTACCTACCTTGTGCGCATGCACGTATGCCTCGTACCTGAAATGTTGATCGTTTTGGTTGGAAAAAGGATTTCAAGACTCGTTCGCTGGATGGAACAGATGCGTCTCCTATGTTGACTGGTAAAAGAGGTCGTCGCCAATACGCTTCGAGGGAGTGGCCTTTTCGCCATTGTTTAGGTTGTCTTTGTCACCTGCTGCTCGCTGTTGCTCAAATGAGTTGAAACCAACGAATGAATGAAACAATTTACTAATGCGGGCTACGACAATAATACCGTGGCGGAATTCTCTCGGCAATAATTACTTAATGCACGCTATCCGTGCCTGTGAGAAGCTGTAATTCATGTCCGCGCTTCTTGCCTAGTTGGGTGTCCGACATGTTGTGTTGTCAGTCCGCGAGCGGGGGGGGGGAAGATGTCTGCACTAATGAAGTGCATTAGCTTAATTACTGGCCCAGAGAAGCGTCGGGAGGCTTGGACTGACGCGTGCATCTGCTGGAGAGAAAAATGGAAAAAGTCCCTTTCTTCAGACTGAATGCTGTGGAACGGCTTCTGTTTGGTAAAAGCATGAGAAAGTTTTGGCCTTTGTGCTCCGGTCGCCGTCCTCTCTTTCTTTGCGATAACTAATGAATCGCCTTTTCTTTTCAGCCAGTCAATAGAGAACCATTATTTATTTTTTTTTCTAGCCGTCCTTTTGAATGATTGCAGCTAAGTGAAATCGGCAATTGTTTTTCGACTCCAGCCCATTCGTTGAACAGCGGTGGTTCACCTGAGGCTCGAATGACGGGTGAACGAGTGTACAGTCACTCTGAATCACGCATACTTATGCAGTCACTTGTATTTAATGATCCATGTGAAATTGAAAAATACATTAGTGTAAGTATATGAAGATAATAACATGGTCATCCGGTTATTTTTAAAAGAAAAAAATGTCTGCTCCATCAGAGAAGGGGTGATTTACTTTCTGAAACACCAATCTGCCCCAAAAAATAAAATAAAATAAAATAAAATATAGGTAAAATAATTTCAAAACTGTTTCCACCATAGGTGTGGCCTTATAACCTGTACATTGGAGAGAAAAAAATCTGAACAGTTCAAAACAGCAGTCAGCGTTCGTATGAACACTGAAGGCTTCTGCTAGAAAACTAAAAATGTCTTGAAATGCCCACACGAACAGCTGAACTTTATTGGCGGTTCACCAGACCACTTTCAATGGCGGCAGATGGGTGCTGACATTGGAGTCGTCATGTTAATTCACTAAATATGATATAATGTTCATCCATGCATTTGTGTCTTATGGACTACATTAGCATAATCTGATTAGCGCAGTTTGGGCGCCGGTTAGGGAGGTCATCCCCCCGAATTTTACGTCGGTCCCCCTTTTTTTCTCCTCATTCCGCCTCAGCAGCCGAGCTAATTATGAGAAAGGCGCCCCGATCGGCCATCTGTCGCCGCGACACTAGCGTGATATACAGTAGCGTTCCCCCCTGCAAAACACTCTCCTTGTCTGGGCTCCCAACCATGAAATATGTGGCGCTGAACCGGGTTCAAAGCCGAGTGGGAAGGTAAATCAGCGCCCGGTGCACTCTTTGCAGATGGCCAATGAAAGATGCACATTATAAATCTAAACGACCCCGTCACTCGCTAGTTTATGGCGGCCAGGTTCTATCTCTCGCCTTTTTTTTGTGTGTTTTTGCCGGCGTACCATAAAGGCTTCAAAGTATTGGAGCGGGCAAGAAAAGTGACGACGCCAGATGACTAAATACTGTTTATATTGTTTTGCTGTGTTTATTTGTTTCGCACTTTTTACTTTTGCATTACTGTGAGACTTTTGTCAACCTCCCGACCGTGAGGTGTTGAAATGAAATGTGGATTTGGATGGAATAAACACGGATAGTGCTTCATAAACCACCTGTCGTAAAAAAAAAAAAAAACGAACGCATCCAGTATCATGAAGTGCTTTATGGCAGACTATTTCAGCTTCCTCATTTTGAGCGGTCATGATAAATTTTCACGATCCATGAATCCATTTTCCATAATCAGGGTCGCGGGTGAGCTGAAGCGGATCCCAGCTGACTTTGGGTGATAGCAGATGATGCATGTTTGACCTCCCCAACATGATCCCTCAAAACTCACTCGGTAGCGCCCTCTGGAAAGTCACTCTGGACTTTTTGTTTCACAGATTGACTTTTTTGTGCGCCCTGTTTTGAATGACAATTTGCACCCAATTTCGTGTTGATTGGTAAAACCGATTTTTCCACGGGATGCTGCTGATTTGACTTTAGTAGGAGTCGCCGGTCCAGTCTCGTGCATTTTTCAAAACCGCAATTTGGTTTGAGTGCATTTCCTTCTTTTTTTTTGCCTTCCAGACGCCGTCTTTCAGAACCACCCTCGGCTGCGTACGCCCCCGCTGCCGCTGTCCCATTCGCACTCGCCCAACCACCATCAACACCATGCGGCCTCCATCAACTCCTTGAACCGGGGCAACTACACGCCGCGGAGCAACCCCAGCCCCGCGCCCACCGACGGCGGCTCCTCCGCGCCCGCCGACGCCGGCGCCCCCGATGCCGGCGGCGCCCCGGACAACTGGCTGCTCAACAGCAACATCCCGCTGGAAACCAGGTAGAGTGCGGCGCCGTGTCGGTGGGGACAGACCCACAAAAAAACAGAATGAGCATCCTTGGCCTTGATTTGGTGACATTTTAGTTCATTATTGAAGTCTGCCACTAACAAGGGACGATGAAATGAGGACCACTCTGTCAGCCGGAGCGACTAACAAGAGGAAAGTGCCGCTTTGGGCCTTTTGTTTTTGTGTTTGGTTACCGTGGCGACGCGGCGGGGTCTCAATTATAATCACATCGGGACGCCAAGTGAAAAGCGGCGCCGACTCGTCTTCACGGCGCGTTAATCAGCCGGCCGGCGCGTGGCGGTGCGGCGCCGCGTTCGCGGATCGCAGGGGCCTCACGTCAAGTGCGCCCATCCGGCGTCATCCTCGTCTCATTAGAACCACGTCCGAGCAAATCAAGAGAAGCGGCCACTCGCTTCGCGATGACCTCATCTTGCCTGATGAATGCGTTCGTGTGTTTGTTGTTGTGGAAACTTTTGGAAAAAAAAAAGATGTCGCAAAATCTGATCGCTCCGTTTTAAAGCCGAACGTGACAATATCAGTCTTATTTTGGGTCATTGAGAAAAAGGCAGTTGATCATTTCGGACACATTTTCAAATTGCGGTCGTCATCGAGCGCCTCGAGTCACCGCGGCTCATCAAGAGCACTTTTTTTTCCTTTTTACGAAAAAAAAAAGTGAAAACCCCTTTCCCCCAACTTTGTATGCGCCTGTTAACAAGCTAGCTGAGAGCGTGACAGTGGCCCTCGGAATCCAAATGTGAATGTTCCGTGGCGTTCGGTCACATTCCGATCTCGTATCCAACCCGGTCTTTTTCTCCCCTGGGCGCAGGTATCTGCGCTCATTAAAAGCTGCATTCCTCGCCCGTGAAAAGACTTCAAAAGCAGGACTTTTTTTTTTCTCTTGGAGCGACAGCCCGTCGCATGCGAACGGTCCGTTCCTCCATCGTTGTTTGCCGACGGAACGGACGAGGCCGTGCGGGAAACTTTAGCGTGAACCGAAAATGTGCCTTTCGGCGAGGCTTGTGCACAACCTTCATTAAGGCCGCTTCCTCATGTGCCAGCAATCGCGGTGACAAGCTGCTTTTGCAAATGTCGTCCCCGCAAAGCCACGGCGCTGCTAAACACGTCGCCTCTCGCGTCTCCCGAATTCCATTTGATGTTACAATACAATACAATACAATACATGCTGATTTATATAGCGCTTTCACAACAGCGACAGCTGTAACAAAGCGCTTAACAAAACAGTTAACATAAAGCAAAAATAATGAACACAACACATAACATAAAACACGGACAGTCGTGCAGTCCTAACCACTTTTCCCCTCATACGCTTTGTTGTTTAAAGCAGTTTGAGATGAAAGAGGAGAGAATCAAAGCGTCCTTTCACCAGTGGATCAGAGACGTCATGCTCAAAATGTGCACACGTCGGCTACAAGCTAAGTTTCAAAGTCAACAAGAAGCTGTAGCATCCATTGACGAAAAAAGAGATTGGTTCACTTCTCCTGTCCCATGTAAATCCATTCCAATTCCAAGCGGTGACTCTCAGTTCCAAATACGCATCGGCGCCCCGCGCCAACGCTCCTCATCCTCAACTTCAGCGGCCATCCATCCAGCCGCACCAACGCAGAATGTCCAACAGCGCCGACATCTCCACTGAACAAAACGGGGCTGTGAAAAATGCTGCCCATTACAGGCGCAAAAAACACAAGCGCCCCGAGGCTGTCCAGCACCGACAGTCAATGGCGCCGACATTCCTCCCAATCAAAATCTGTGCTGGTACAGGAGTGCTGCCGAGAAGGCGCAACCACCAAGCACAGATTCTTCTCCTTTGACGAATGTCGTGGCCAAAAAAACGCTGAAAACAGTCCACATCAGGTCCACACGACGAAACAACAAACATGTGACAAAACAAAAACACAAAAACAACAAAAGAACAAAAAGAGCAAGGCTCTTGAAGAGCACTTGCTGAAGGCTGCCTACTCGGGCGCCATCTTGAGAAAATGTTGCGTATTTTCCCTGTGGATCCCGCTTCCGCTTTGTTCCCTTCCTCTCTCGTGTACTCCGTTACCTAACGTCCCTCAACTTTGTCTTGCATTTTCTCCTGTGTCTTGTCTGAGGACGCCATTGCCGCTCTGCATGTCATCATTTTCCCTCACATCTTCCGTTCATCATTTGTCACCCACTTGATGTAGCCGATTCCCCAAAGTCCTCCGTGTTCTGTTCGTCAGTACAGTCGAACAACGTTTCAACGTAACCCGTTTACGTTTCCACCCCTACAGCGTTCACATTTCAAAATCCCGGATTCACGCCGCTCATTTTCCATTTGTCGAACACGACCAACACCTTAACACCGGCAACTTCATGAGAACGGCCAGATTTTTTTTGTCCCACCAAATAGTGCAAAGGCCTCTGTGACAACGAACCGTGCTAAGCTAACTGCCGCCGCGACCTCGCTTAGGAACAAAATGTACATACAGCGCGGGATTCCGCTAGTTGCCTAGCAACGCTACTGATTGACTCCGTACGTTGTTGTACTTTCTGGCCGTAACTCACGAAGGCACGGCGCGGTCCTGGTCACATGGTCTGGTAAACAAAAGC